>JBAMHW010000023.1:16077424-16101810 GCA_037177495.1 Rhadinocentrus ornatus
CTGCTGGGATAGGCTCCAGCTCACCCCGCGACCCCTACTGGGAACAAGCGGTACAGAAAATGGATGGATGGACATCTTGGAGGACATTCCTGCAATGATACACTGGTTGACACTTTAATATTATGTTGCAAGCACCAGCACTGAAACTTCATTTATCCCCAATGTGTTGTATCAGGCTACTAACAAAGATGGTCAAAAATGGATAATTCTACAACCTGGGAAAGAAAAAGCTAATCAGTTTAGTCTAAAAAGGATTATTATTCACTTTTATTACTATCGTATTAGTATACCGATAAAAATTTTTTGAAAAATGAAGATGGCATATTTGTATGTAAGGCTACTAAAGTGAGACAAAAAAAAAAAAAAAAAAAAAAAAAAAACAGAAATGCAGGCAAAAGGGGTATTCACACTTTATTGGATGGAGTGTGTTAGAATAGACACCAAAATCACTAATGGGAAAGATGAAACAATGAGTGCTTTGCAAATTCTTAACAATAAGGAAGAGTCAAATAAAATTAAAGGAACAAAACTGGAATGTCGGACAGCAAATCTGAAAACAGAATAAAGGCAAGTGCAAGCTTTGTGTGATTTAAAAAAAGGGGTGGAAATGGCTAAAATGGTTGACAGTGTTCTTGATAGCTGTTGATGAAGATTTTATTCTCAATACCCTGGATTAACTCTGCATTTAATACCTGAGTGAAAACATTTTTTCTCTAAATTGCAACCAAAAAGACTCAGTACATGTTCATTTTTATAGAAAGTAACGGAAAAATAAAAATAAAATATATCCCCAAAGTTCACATTCAGACAGTGGCACTTATCCTTAAAAAAGGCACATCTATTCTTCATACATATCTTAAGTACATGATCTATCAATACTGTCATTTTAAGATGTAAACTCAAATAAAAAAGGCAGATTTTTTTTTTTTTTTACTGTGGTGGTTATTGCCTTTGACCACGCTCCTGCTTGAAGGTGACAATGAACTTCCAGGCTTCAACATAATGCGACAGGTAGATCTCCTCCGGGAAAAGCTCCTCCACATCTGTAGGGATGTCCATGTCTTTGCGTTCCATGTAAGATGTCAGTGTGTCTTTCAAGCTTTAAAAAAACAAATCAAGGACTTTAAATTAGATCTGACATTATTATAGTAATGTTACATCGCTTCATGAATTTAAATAAACAGAACTAACACCGTTTGATTGACATGAGCAAACAATCAGCACTGACAGAATTTCAACTGCACAGCAATAAAAATTAGATTTACTCACAAATCACAAAATATATTTACAGGTAATAATATTTTATTTTTATATGACT
Organism: Rhadinocentrus ornatus; assembly: GCA_037177495.1. Taxonomy (NCBI): domain Eukaryota; kingdom Metazoa; phylum Chordata; class Actinopteri; order Atheriniformes; family Melanotaeniidae; genus Rhadinocentrus; species Rhadinocentrus ornatus. Next base: position 16,078,743 of record JBAMHW010000023.1, read on the forward strand.
GTCTATTTTAAATTTGTCAGAACACAACTCACTTTGTATTTATCTGGTTTTGAATGCAACATAAGGATAAAACCACTATTTAAACTTGGTGAATCTCTGTTAATCATACTTTCTAAAATGGGAAAAGAAAAAGCTTAGCTATGTAATCTTTGCAGCACTATTGCACACTGCAACACTGACACCACTGTGCTCTGAAACTCATTTTCAATGTCTTGCACCATGAATATTTGTATAAAAAAAAGCACCACAGAGCTGCAAAAGATTAAGCTGATTGTTAAATGAATGGATTCCCTCAATTACATGACAACTTCTACTTGTGTCAGGAAATCTGGTCAAAAACCTTATTTGAAATAAAGTTTTCTATCTACGTAGGTATGTTTGTAATCTTGTTGTGGATAGGTAATATGCAATATTATTGTATGTATGTAATATACAATGAATAATGATCAAACAACAAACGCAGCAGAAGTGATGCTGCATGAAAGGTTTTAGTTACTAAGTAAGTTTTCTACTTTGAGTTCTTTACACAGTTTATAGTAACCTATATTTTATTTCCAATTAAAAGAGAGAAAACATAAATGTTGAAAGCTAATCATCTTTGTATTTCATGAAAAATACTAACTGGTGTTAAATTTTCAGGCAGCAACACGTCTTAAATGTTATGGGGCATTAAAAAAAAAGTAATCCATTAAAAATCTGTATTATTGGTAATATGAAAAAACACCTTAAATCAAGTCATGCAAAAGGTTCAGAAATCTGAAAAGAAAACGGCATCTACAAATTATTGAGCAATTTTAGATACATGTTCCTTAATGAAAAATAGTAAAAACTGAATATCAGTACTTAATGTCATAAACAACTTATAAAAGTTTTTCAATATCGCCGTGTGAACAGGACACAGTCAAAAATCAATATCACAATCTTTGCCCCCCTCAGGGGACTCAACATTAAAAACAAGAATGACTGTCATAGAAACTAGAAACCACTACAGTGACTCAGGAACATTTCAGAAGTCATCAACTCTGAAGACACTTCTGTGTCTCATCCACAAACGTAGTTAAACTCTGTCATAAAAAGACTGGTGCCCCATGGACGTCTCGCATTGAGCTTCTATTTCTTAACACTCATAAACTAGCTAGATAGCTACCTGCATACTGCTTGTCTCCATGCTTCTTCTTGTCTCTCCTGAAACAACGTGCATGTGTGCAGGAGAGTTTTCTGAAAGGGCGGGGGAGCGAGCTGTCTGTGCTGTGAGTGAGAAGCCGTGCCGCGTGCTGTGAGCTTCACTCACCAGCAGACTAGCAGACAGAGCACTATGAAGAAAACCCCATGTAGATGCTTGAAACGCTGCTGTGATAGTTTATACTCGATCTTTGCAATATAGCCATTGTATATATTCTACGTAAAACGTCTCGGGATACATCGTGTATACTCAATATACGGTATTGCTCAGCCCTACTGTGGACCAAACAGGAGAGAGACTACTTGGTTTGTTACCAGTGCACATTTCAAAGCATGCATCTCTGATGGAATGGGGGTGCATTAGTCCATTGAACTGGCAAAATGAATTTCTAGGACATCAAAAAGACGGAATCCATATGTCAGTTTAACATCAACATATGCTCACATCCAGACACCTTTTTCATGGACTGATATTACAAGAAGCGATTCGAAGTTTTTTTTTTAAACGTTTAGGTAATATTTGTCTCAAAACTGTAAAATACCACATATTCATCATTTGATGTGTTCGATTTTCTACTAAAAATGAAATGTTGTTTTATGAGATTTGCAAACCATTGCATTCTGAATTTTTTATATATTTTTTTTACTTAATGTCCGTTTGTAACATTTTTTGGGAATTGAGGGTGTAACTCTTCTCAATATTTAGGACTTGGATTCCTGCATGGATGAGCCAAAATAGAAATAATATAGGCAATATTTTTATTTACCCCCAGTCAGGCCTGTAGTCATCAGGAGCATTGGGCTTTTTGAGGACCAGCATCAGGAACTCGTGCATCTCCAGCAGGAAAGTGTCAGCACTGCTCTTAGAGAAGAAACCCGTCAGCATCCTCTGCTCCTCCTCAGTCAGGTTCTCTTTGTATTTTTCTGAAACTCCCACAAATGGATCCTAATAAACACAGAAAATACAGAGAAGGTGCAATATAAGCATTTACTGACTTACACCATGGATCACTACTACAAGAAAAAAACAATCACACTATCTCCACTTTTTCATGACTTACCCTCTTGAGTCGCAGCATATTTTCTGATTTGAGTGAGGCCAGCAGCTGCCATAGAGCCACACAATGCTTTAGACAACACATGCTAAAGGCCTGTGGGCAAAACAGAGCGATCACTAGGCCTTATCTCACACCCAGCACATACACAATACTAACCAATTAAGTCTGCGTTCATTTAAATCAAATAATGCAGCACTTTGAGCCAGATAAGAAAATAAAGTTTCACTTAGAGACACTTCACAATTTATTTTATATGAAATGTAGCCAGGTTATCTAGACTGGTTGTTCGGTGGAGGAGAGACAAAGTGTAGCAGGGAGATATAACCAGACGTTCAGATAAACCGACCTTGAGGATATGCTGAGCCATCTGGTTTCCCATCTGCAGCACATCCTCCAGGTAGGAGGACAGCTGCATATGAGGCTCTCCCCCAGTCATGGCAAGGAAGCCAAGGGCCACTTCCACCATGGACAAGGATTCACACACCTCACTGTAGGAGTGCAGCTCTCCAGCCACAGCAAACAGGGTGAGAGTATGAAGAGGCTCCTGTTAGCACACATATTATAGACAACCATGAGGGGATGTTTTTAGCAAAACATCGAACAACTGCAAGAGTAAACCAACTACTGCTTATCCGACTTACTTGTTTGACTTTGCCTTTTATATCCTTGAAGATTATCTCATAGTTGCGGTCATGTCTGTTTACCAACGTTGGAATACCCTGATAGATAAGTGTGTTGAGGGTAAGGTGTCAATGAATTTGCACCAAATGTTTTCATATGTGGTTATTCTGTTTTCTTTTACTCACATTGAGAGTGATGAGAGGTTTGCCCAGCAGGAAACGAGAGATGACCTGCTGCTGGATTTTGGGTAAATCATACTCATGAAGGGTCTCCTGGCCCCTCTCGATGCTGTACTGGGTGTTAGACAGAACTAGGGGCATCACGTCCCGCTCCAGCTCGTAATGAATCACGTGCAGATCAGTCAGATCTGCTGGGCTCACCTTGTAGCTGGAACATGAATGAATATAAAATTCAGCAAAAAAACAAAATGTTGCTGGGTCAAAGTTCTTCTCTGTCTATTTTACTCTATTCTACTGTCTTATCTTAAATATGTAGAATGAATTTGCAAGTGAAGTTCCCACACAGTCATCTTGCAGGCAAACATGTGAAAGTAAGAAAAATGAGGCATGAGTGCCCCCACCTGGTCTCCTCTCCACTGTGCTTGTCCACACAGTAGATGAAGTCATTGTGCAGAGCAATCAGGTAGCTGACGAGGGCTGTAGAGCACAGGCCCGCACCGTGTCGCCGTGGTAACAACACCCTGAAGTCACTGTTGACGTCCAGGTCCTTCTGGCAGAACTCAGCTGGGATTTTAATCTCACCTAAACAATATGTTAATTCATGTTAGATCATAAAGTTGGGCAGTTTAGTGCAGTTCAGAGTAACACAGCAGGTTTACTGTGTTTGTGTTTACCGTTGGTTGCCAGAGACACTCTGAGCTGATTCCAGGTCGTCAAGAATATCCCGATGTATTTCTCGTACCAGGCTTTAAGTGAAGCTGAACACACACATTTTTAAGAGCACATATGTCAGCTAGAGAAAAGAGACTGAGTGCATTGACTAAACAAAGCATATTAGGACAGCGCTGTTATCATCAGCTGTTGTCACGTGTGGAGATTTCCCTTTCTTAAATGTACTCAATCATTGTTTTCCAGCTTAAACAACTTACTCCTTGTATGGCAGGTCTTTAAACTGTTTGTTGTCAGCTAATTTACCATGCCATTTCAGAGAAAGAGGTAACCAGTTTCATGAAACTTTGCATCTCCTGTGTAAGTAGGTTATACAGCTGAAAAGGCTAAAACCTGTTAGCGACGAGCATGAACTTTGTTCTGACATAATGACATAATTTTGCTCTCATGGCCCTGGTTTGGGATTTCTTGCAAATTGTTCTCGACACATCAATCGAGCAGAACTTTGTTCTTGTGGGGCTGCAAGAAGTATTGTGTGGTCATTTGAGGTTGGTGTGGGAAAGCATGAAGAGGAAACTTGTCACTTCTGCATTTCCACTGATACATAAAAAGTACAAAAAATAATACAACACGTGACATTTAAAGACAAGGACACCACCGCATGCACAACCCCGCTCTGCAGCGGACAAGGTTTCCTGTTGAATATGAAATACATGGGTCAACTGTTCATTGCACATAAAAACACACACAAGAAGAAGCTTGTGGAATATTAATTGACCGGACCAAAACAAACTTTTTTCTTGTTCTTGCAGCCTGGAGAACAAGAACAAAGTTATCGCTTCTTGAGTACGTAACATGATTAAGATCCACTGGTGTAGGTGTTCGCAGTACCTGCTTTCTGACTGTGAATAAATTCAGCAATGGTGTCAGAAGTCAGCTCAGCGATATTGTGAAACTTCTTGACCAGATCCCTCTGAAGTGTGAGGATGTCAGGAAGGAACTTTACCAGTCGGAGCTCAGCTTCCTAGAAGAAGGAAAATCACTGAATATATACTAACATAATAATAATAATAATAATAATAATAATATGCTGATAACAGACTGTTTTACAAATAATTAATTATCTTTTTCTGCTTTCAGATTTGATGTTTGGTTGTTGTTCATACCTTGTGTAAAAATCTCCACAGCACCGGCAGGGTGTCTTTGCCATCATTCTGCTCTACAATGTGGGCGAGGCTCAGTAAAGACACTTTCTCCCTGCAGCTCCACACAGCAGAACAATGGATTAGAGTATTTGGATGAAGTGAGTTTAAGAAGAGACGAGGATCACCATACACAAGCTTCATGACGGGACTGGCAGAGATGCGAGAGTCAGCCCGGATGATTGCGTTTACTTCCTTTAGCCGCTTATCCAGGTGCTACGGAAGACAAGGGACAAAAGTAAACTTGCTATGCAAGGATCTGTTGCAATCAAGTTGCAATGTCTGCTTTATTCTATTGAGTACCTTCAGCTGGGGTGTAATGATCGCATTACACATTTCCATCTCCCATCCATTTCTAGCTTCTTTAGTGGAAAGCTGATTGTTATAAGGAACCGGCCCTGAAAGACAAGCTCATAACTTAAAACACTGTCACTAATGTATACCTATACAATTATTCCGAACACATAAATTTTACTTTTGTTAATTTCACACTCAAGCAATGTAAAATGGTACTGTACGACGCTGCTAGAAGTAATGCTTTCTCCCTTCTCTTTGTTGTGGGATTATAATGTCTCTCCAAGTTTTCACACAGCACAGTAGGTTTGACTCTTACATTTCTGTTGCTGGTGGGGTTCCAGGAGGCTGCTGATGAGCAGGTGAACTGTGCTGACTGTTTCATCAGTCCCCTTACCCAGAGACCTTATCAGATGATCCACATCTTTTCTCAGATGTGCAAGAAGAAATGCTTCAGGGTCAGCGACTGGAGGTCGGATTATTGCAGAGATAAACTATGAATACAGAAAGAAGATAACTGACCAGTTACCCATCTTTTTCTTCAGGGTTCCAATGTATGCATTAAATAATTAAGAATAAATTTTTGAATTAGTATTTTTAAAAAACATCACTTTGAAGGCCGAGCTACCTGTGTGTGGCTGGAGGCACCGAGCAGCATTGCCATGTGAGTTAGCATTCGGACAATGGTGAAGGGAACGGGGGACATGTTCTTTGTATCCAGCATGTCTGGATAGTCCCTGCGTAAGGGATCACCAAGGATGTGACCGCTCTGTGTGCGGTCATTTCTGGCAGAATAAGAATGCACAGATAAAGAAAAATAATTCATAATTTCTTGGCTGTACATTACTTCTCCTGACTTTTGTAAAATTACTTACTGCACTTGAACAGCCTGAAACCCAGGCACTGGCGTGTAGTTGTTACCTCCAATCGGAGCACCACAGTCAATACAACTACTTGTTTGCACTGGCCGGCCACACTGGAGAAACAGAATTTGGAATCAGGTAAAGTTAGACAATATACTAAACAGAAGACAATACAATGCTGTTATGAATAAGCCTGAACCGTACCTCACCAATGGTGCATGGATGACCATTTGGACAATCTGTGTGAAGATTAAAAGAAAATGTATTTATAAATGTTGTGTGGCAGAATAATATCTTCATCAATCACATAAAATATGAGATGACAATTCTTTAATTTATCACTTACTGTACCACCGCAATGAACCCAGAGCTTGTTGAGCCACTGCTAACATGTCCTCAGGCATGGTGGGCAAGAAAGCTCGCTATACCAAAAGATAAAAACTATTAAATTGACTTGAATAAAAAAAATAATAATAAAAAAATAAGAGGTGTAATAATCATTATTTAAAAAAATCTATATTACAAACCTGCATGTTAGCAGGTGTCATTGCTAGTTGCTGCAAGGGAGCCAAGATTGCCTGGTTTCCACAAAGCAAGACAGCAGCCAAGTGAATAGTTATTTCCACCGACACACACCGAACCCCAGAAACCCTGGCATGAACAGTCAGCAGTCCCAGTTTGTTGGTCAGCAGACATTGAGCAAAAGCCTTCACCTCTGGGCTGCCAAGGAATTTAGATGTCTGGATGTAATTTGCCAGGACTTCCAGTTGCTGTTGGTACAAATACACAAAGAAATCATCAACTACTGCATGAATATATTTAGTTTTAGACTCAAATTTGATTTCTGAACATTAAGAACTATTGGTTGTCAGTAATCTGGAATCCAGGTTCTGTAAAAGTACTTGTAATTTCAGAACTATAGAATATTTATAGGGTTTCCCTGCTTAGGCAGCTGCCCCCGCGACCCAACTCCGGATAAGCGGCAGAAAATGGATGGATGAATGGATGGATGGATCTATTTTACATTAACATTACAGAAAAATACCAGTAGAGCTTTAACTTGATTCCATCTTTTGCTGAATAGGTTTCCACCACTGCTATCTGCGTCTTATGAGGTTACTTATTAGGTTTAGCCTGAACTACTCACTAAACAGGGGAACTTGTATACCTGTATGTTTGCATTTAAATTAACCTACCTCGGGCTTGGGGTGGAAGCTAGCATTGGCCTGTCTGTATAGAGTTGTGACTTCTCTGTACAGGGCTAACAGAAGATAAACTGTTTTCTTTTGTGATTGGCATCTGCACACCTGTGAACACAAGCAGTTAAGAGGCAAAATATAACCATGTAAACATCCAAACAAATGCAAAGATTTGATGTGATTTTTCATTGGCAACAAAACCTTAAACTTACCTCACAAGCCTTGTCCAGCCCATCCACTTTGCCTTCCATAAGTACTTTTGCAACAGCCTCTCTGATAGTCTTGTAATCTTCCCCACACACAAGATACTGGTCTATTGGAGAGTCTTCTTCATTCTGGGTGCCATGAAAATGGAGCCAAAATATTAAAACACAGCTAGGAGAACATTAAAAATGTAAGACAGAAGACCAAACCTGCAGAAGAACTTCTTCAGGGAAAAGCCAGCGTATTTGATCCAATTTGAGAAGTTTCTGGACAAACTCCACTCCATGTTGGCTGCAGATCTTACGGATCAAATAGACTCGATACCAGTCGTTGCCACTCCGCCTACACAGACTCGCCACGCTGTCCAGGAAGGCTGCTATTCCACTTTGGGTGCGTTCCTGGGAACCTGCTTAAAAGTTAAAAAGAGAATGGGAAATTCTGAAAGGGAAACACATGTAAGATTATGTGAAAAATAAGTATGATTAAGTTACACACCCATGGCTCTCAGTTTTTCCACTATCAGTCTAGTAGTCATATCCAGGTTCATACGCACTCTGGCCAACTGCTGCAGGTACTCCACAGTTGCTTTTTCTGGAGACTGACCATGTGCCTTCAGGAACTCATTTAGGAATGCACTTTCATCTTGCAAATATGCCTGCTGATCTGCAACAGACCTAAATTGCAACCTCTCAAACATGGCATCCTGGAGTGATGACAGTAAAATCATTGAAAATTGGCAACTTCAGTGCAACATACTGCAATTCAACAGGAGCTTAGAAACCCTGCCTACCTCCAGACAGTTAATGTACAAGCAAGAAAGCTCAGTTTTGTCCGTCTCATCCAAGATGTTGCTCTGCTCCACTTCCAACAGATGCTGCTGCAGGTATTCTTTAACGTCATCAAAGCTTTACAAAAAGTGTCATTTTAATAGATCAGAAGCACCAACACAAATATTAGAGTGCATATGCAACTAATGCAAGGCATAATTACAACACCTTACCTATACTTGAGCAGGAGTTTGAGCACAACTGAGCGAATCACTGGACTTTTATCCACAGAGTCATCAAATGGAGAGAGCACTTTTGTCAGCATTTGTCGATTTGCTGGGGAAATCAGATATTCAGACTAGGTAAAACATGTACACAACAGCTACGGATGCATCCGCATGAGTAAGCAATAGTAGAGACTGCAATAGAGTACCTCTGAGGATGGGAACAGTATTGGACTCCACCATGAGGAAAGACAGCAAGTGTAAAATGACTGCTGAACATGGTGGAGAGTTGTCCTTGAAGCACACAGTAGACACCAGGTCAATGAAGAAAGCATTGCACTGCTTCTTAAACTGAGCATGTTGGTTGACAAGAATCCTACACAAAACCACAAAGATGTTGGTTAATTTCCACCACCAGGCCATATTCATACAGCATGATAATGACCTATGGAACTATGGAGTACATGGAAAGATTTGTTTGTGTGGAATGAACTGCAGCACATTGTTGCTTTTATGAAGAAAAACCTTAAATTAAATGTAAATAAAAAAAAATTTCTAATTGACACACAGTTACTAACCTGATTTCATCTGATGGAACCACAGCGAAGTCATCGTTAACCGTTTGCATGCAACAGGGACAGAACATCTGACCAGGGCCCAACCACTGTTTGATACAAGCCAAACAGTAGATGTGATCACATGGCAGGCTGAGTGGATCTTTGGGGTCTCCCATACACACTGGACACAGCGTACAACCGAACCTAAAAAACACATGAAGATCAACTGAATACCTGGGTTTCACTGTAGGATCCATGGCTTCTGCAGCAGCAGGTTAAACTGATTATTATAGACTTATAGACTTACAATGTGCCAAGTTCTAAGTATTTCTAAAATGTATTTAACCATAATTTAACATTTTAACAGTTATTAACTAGGGAGAAGAAAATTGAAAAATTTAATCTGTAAACTAAAAGTATTAACTCAAGTGGATACTTTCCTGTTCTGTCATGTTGGTTAAAGCAATGATAGAAAAAAAAATCAGTTTCTATAGCAAGTCAATCTCTCAATTAAATTTAATCAATACATCCTCTGTAAATTATTTCCAAACCTGGTATATGTGAAGCTCAGAGGGCATAATTCTTTTAAATACAACACAAATAATAATGCAGGATATTACCTGAATATGCGCTCCACAGCTGCATCTTTGCATGTTTTCAGCAAAACAATTACCGCCTCAAATGTCTGCTGAGTTTTAAGGTCAGAATTTTTTTCCAGTATCTTGATGGGAGAGCAGGGATAATATTTTAACATGAATGATGAACTCATCGTGGCAACAGCTTTTGAATCACTGAATTCTGGTTAAAACAAAAAGTGCAGACAAACCTGGCCGAGGTTTCGTGTGTTCTCCAAAACTAAAGGTGTCAGCTTCATCTCCAACTCCTCAATTCCCAACAACATGTGCTCCACAAACAGAGAGAGAGAAAATATTCTATTCCATCCAGATCTAAGAACAAATAGGTATGACAAATCATTGCCCAGTTCAGCACAACTCAAGCAATTATCTGATGACAAACCAGAACCAGGGATCTAAAATTTTTTCTTTTTTTTTTTTAAGTAGCTGGAGCTGTGTTCAACTTACTGGACTCGGTTGGCGAGCATCTTGCTCCTCTCCCCATAATTTCTCACACTGTCGTCTGAACAGATCAACTCAACGGGAACCTGAAGTTTCTTCACCTGCCTGAGCCAGGCTTGTCTTTGAGCATCTGTGTCCAGAACTCTGGGCTCCAGGTGCTCCAAACATGCAAAAGCAGCATAAACATCAAGCACCTTCAAAAAAAAAAAAAAAAAAAAAGAGAATATGATCACCAAAGGTTAGAGAACAATTTAAGGGACCACAAACAGCAAAAGTAACAAGTCATACTTAAGTTTCAAGATCATTTATCCTGGATGATTAAAATGGATAACCAGTCAAATTAAGCTCACCATTTCCACACCCTCTCTGGCACAAGGATTCCCCAGGAGGTCCTTGGTCACCTGAGGTTCAATGCATATCATTCTTAAGAGGTTCTGCAGTCGGTTTTTGAACTCATGATAAGCAGCATGGACCCATGGAAGACAGGTCACGGTCTCAGTGTCATTCAGCTGCAGTCGCAGCTCACTGACACAACAATTCAAGGCACCACAGAGGAGCTAGAAAAAAAAGATGATGTGCATTATTATGTAAAGGTGGCCATTTTTTACATAGATGTAGTGTACACTTTCAAGTCTTTAAGTGTTGAAAAAAAACCTCAAGATCTTCCCGACAAGTGACATTCATCGTCATAGAGATGAAATCCTGAAGGTAGCGGTGATAAAACTCCTGCTGCATCTCTGAATCTGCTTCTGCTATGTAGCGTCCCAGCGGTGTCTTCCAGAAGAACTCCACAAATTCTTGCTGAGTGTGTCCTAGCAGACATTTTAAATAAAGTTTTATTGCAAAAAAAAACCCCAACATATTAACATAGCAGCTTCTGTAAAATGGCAAGGACCGGGTACAGGAAATGTCTTTACCTTCATGCTGTAGTGAATGAACCCAAAGATTCTCCAGAAAATCCTTAATTCTCCAACTAAAGGGCATGCTGCAGCCCATGTTCCTGTCCTGGCCAATGTAGTTCTGAATGAGGATTGTTCTTGTCTGAGAGCTGTGAATAATTTAAAGCCATTACTTTCGATTTTATCGGCTACAGGACTTTGATTTTGATTTAATAGAGAGTAATGGTAATACTTACTTGCGGTCCATTGCTGGGAGAAGATTTGATATTTCCAGCAGCTTATCATTGCTAAAGATATCCAACCACAGCCTCTTCACAGAGTCAGAGCAGTTTGTATCGAGAAGGAGGTCCATGTTTTGGTCACGGTCAATGATTGAGATTAGATGTGCCAACAGGGGTACGACCACAGCCTGAACACGCTTCCATAGGGTATGCCTGTCATAAATGGGAAAAAACAAATTGTTAGCAGAGATTATGAAAAAGTTAACATATTTATTAGACATAATTAACTTGTGTTTACATGCACAGAAATATTCCAAGTACTGATTTTATTCAACATTGTGATTATAGTGTTATAATTACAGACAGCAAATTCAATTCATACCCTCATTTACATGTTACACAGCCCACTGAGATTAATGGTTTACGTATATGTCCTACTGTACTGCAATATTTTTGCTCATCCAAACCCATCATTATGCATATCCTTGAACAGACAAAGCAGATGCCTACATGCCCCAAGAGTGTGTCTTCAAATCAATAAGTACAATTAGGATGTTTACATGTCTACATAATGTGATGGGAACATTGTGTCTAAAAAGTATTTAATTCAAAGTAATTGGTTATCATCAGAATATTGCTGCACATATAAACATAACGAGTGCTTGCATAGTACGTAATTGGACCTCTTTTCAAAAAGCTACATATGTTACTATAGGTGGTGTGGTGGTAAGCACCGCAGCCTCACAGCAAGAAGGTCACTGGTTCAAGCCTCGGAGATTTCCAACTTGAGGGGACACTGGCCTTTCTGTGTGGCCAGTGTATGCATTCTCTCAGGCTTCCTTCCACCGTCCAAAGACATACATGTTGGGTTAAGTGGTGACTCTAAATTCTCCCTAGGAGAGAGTGTGAGGTGGTTTGTCTAGTTCTGTTGACTCTGCGATGGACTGGTGACCTGTCCAGGGTGCACTCTGCCTCTCATCTGGTAAAATCATGGAATGGGCTCCAGCTTACCCTCAACCCGTAATGGACTAAGCGGTAAAGAGAATGAATGAATGCTACTAGTTTCAGGCTAAGCTGTTGTTAGAACACTGACACGAGTCACTGACAGAGTCAGAAGATGGAGCTCTTTACGTTAAAATTAAGCTGTAAAGGTAACTCACAGGTGTCAAATACTTAATACACACACAAGATAGGTGAGCATGCCAGTGACACCTGCTGAAACAACCCAAGTGTGAATGTCCAGGACATTTTAAGAGCCTAAAACTAAGCAAATTAGCACTTTAGAAAAACATGACCTGGATCAATAAGAATTTACAGCAAACACATTTAAATTTAACCACTGAGACTGACACACCCACCTAAAGGTACCTCCTTCTTGTAAGGCATCAATGTTTGAGGCCTCCTTGAGGACCCAGTTGCTTTTTATGGATGAGAATGTGTTGCCATCATGAGTCACCAACAATGAGTGAAGATGCCTCTTCACAGTTTGCAGAAATTCACCTGATGGCAGATAAAGTGATGAGCTCTAAAGCTTAACAAACCAAACTAAAAAATAAATGAATAAAAGTAAAGGTTTGTTTGTACCTTTCATTTTATCATCCTTAGTTAGGAGTGTCAGAAGGATTTCAACTCTGCGAGTACTGCGGAAGCCACTTTCCGCTTGGTCCCGTAGCATGCTTACTGCACTCTGCACACAGCTCCGCAGCAGCGCGGTGGTGTCCACAACGTTATCTGAACCCTGCGGGAAGAAGACACACAAGTTCAAATCTAACTTTAGTAACTCAGTACAATATAATAAATTGTTATTAGACAACACCATGCAGAGGGAAGAAAGCAGAAATTGCTTATTTTTAATATCTTATGCCAGAGAATGTGAAATATGTTGTTTATACTCACACTTTCCTCTGCTCCCTCCTGCCCAGTCTCGGTGTACATTTCGTCCACTTCCATGGCTGCAAAACAAACATTTTATCATTCAATCCAGCCAAACCATTTAATTTTGAATACACTTTATTTTTTGTATTTTTTGTATCACTATCAATAATTTACCTTCTGGCTGAGTCATCTTTGTTTCAAACATTTTGCTAATTGTCATGTTTTGTAAGGTTTTGATGTCTGAAACAATGTCTTTTGACCGTCTGAGGTCATCGATATGAACTGATCTCCAGGGGCCTGTAAATAGTAAATTGGTCTTAAGTGATACTTTAGTCTTTCAAAATATATGATAAAATAAATATAAACATTATTAGATCGTATTTATTATACCTCCGTGAAAGCCAATGTAAGAAGTCCCTCCTTCCATTCTTGGCAGTCTTGTGATAAAGTAGACAAACACCTTGTTTCCGGTGCTGTCCTGAGTTATTTTGTTAATTTCATTGATTGAAGAATACCTAAAAAAAGTGACAGCAACATGAATATCACAGAATCACACACAGACAAAACCCCAAGTATTGGACTTACTTTGCAGATGCAATTAGATTGGCACTCTGAGTGGCTTCATCAAAATCACACTGAATGATGAGGATCTTGTTGCATGGTCCAGTGTTTCCGCTTTCATTTGCAGAAGTGAAAAAACTCCTTTGACAAAACAGGGCCTTCATCATTAAACTTGAGAATTTAGCATGAAATTATGATTTATTACTGAGGTAAATATCTTACTGAATCAACAGTAATGCTTCAGGCTGGCTGTCTATAACCAGTATGAAGTAGAAATTATATATTGCCCAATATCTCAAAACACAAACCTGATCTTCTTCAGGAAAGAGTGCTCTGTGTCAAACTGTTGGAGCGAGAGAAGTTCAACACAATCCAGCATTTTTTCCAGGGGTTGCAAATCAAACGCAGTCAAAAGTCTGGAGAATGTCGTTACCTATGGGTTATGTTCAAAATGAGACCTCATGAGCATAAGCATGAACAACTGCAGGATAAATCTGAGAATTGCATTTCAGTTTCAGTTACCTCTGTGAAGAAGGAGCGGCAACTGGCTTCCTGTCTCGTATGAGCAAGGATGTAGTCAGCTAAACAGCTGTTATTCTGCTCCTGATAGTAGATCCTAGCCAGATTTTCACTTTCCACCTTTGCCAGACCTGTGCAGTCCAACCGCACCACCGAGTCCGGTGTAGCACATTTGAGGAGTGTGAGTTTAGCCTTATCGAGCAGTGCTTTTTCAAACTCTGAGCTTTCCAAATCATCTTTCTGCTCCTCTATTACTTGAAGAACTACGGAAGCACAGGTGTCCGAGTGGTACCCAATGAAGACATCTGGGGGCTGGTACTTGTATGTCTGAGCCACTGCTGCATGCTGATTGTTAGGTACTGCAAAAAGCTTCACCCATTTCTCCAGTTCCTCCACCAACCTCTTCTGGTCTGTTTTCAGGACAGTGTGGATGTCCAAGTAGTGTTTCTCGAGTCTGTTGATCAGAGGTATTGGGAATTGTTTGTAGACCACCTCTCTCTCTTCAATGACAATGAGCCGGAAGTCTTTGTGCACCCTGCATTTCACACGATGGGTTCCAAGTCCAAGGTCGACATATTTCTGCCCTCCCAAGCAGACGTAGTATTGGTTGAGGGCATCATAGAGGCTTTCATAGAGGTTCTGCAAGTTTAGGAGCACGACTGTCTGACCTGTCTCCATGCATATCTTTACTCTGTTGATGTTGCGGCATATTTGGGTGTACTCTTGGTCTTTTGGGAAGCTGGATCCAAAGATTATTTCTGGTTGACCACTTTCTGTAAAGAAAGTTTGCTGCAGGATCTGTAGGGCAGCATAGTTTTTTGTCAGTACCAAGAGGTAGCGACATTCCTCTTCCTGTCCAACTGCTTGAATGTTTTCTTTCACAAACTCAATTGTGCTGATGCTCTCCAGATTTGGTGCAATCTGAAGTCTTTTTGTGAAGACGGTAACCACATCTACATCATCCCTGCCACTGAAATTTCTCAGCACTGCCTTCGTTGTCTCCTCTGCAGTGGGCTTCCGTTGAGAGGCTTTAGCCCCTGCAAAGATCATCTTAATCAGGCTGTAATAGTCACGTAGGCCAAAGAAGCCTTTCCCTTGTTTGCGACAGACATTTAAGTAGGCTCTTGCAAAGGGTTGGAAGAAATCCCTGACTCTCTCCAAAACCATTACATCAGATGAGCATATGCCTTTGGCACTCTCAATGAGTTCCTTCTCATCGGGGTCACCACGGGACACAAAAATGCCTCTGTTCATCTTTGCAGGGTCTAGCGCCCAGTTCGAGATGCCAATGAACCCAACCTTTTTGTGCGGTAGTGGCTCATCGTCAATACAGCCCTCCTCCAGCAAAGGGTGAAGAGTTTTCAGTGGCATCTTTGGAGAGTCCTCGGCCAGCCCTATCTCGTCAAGAACTACAACTGAAATGTATTCATGGAGGTTTTTTCCTTCCTGAAAGCGTCCACACTGCTTGAATGTATTGATGATGCCTTCTGGTGTTGAGTGAGGGCTACACTGAAAAGACACTAGATGGATCTGTTTGAGCATTTTGTAGAGATCGGAATGAGCAGCTTGGCCCTGCATAGCATCTGCTACGAGAGTTTTAGACAGAGATTTTGAGCTTCCAGGTTTTCCCACCAAGAAGAGAGGGATTCTTAGCTCAATGCAGAGAACCATCATGAACACATTCTCTTTGAGGGCATTGTTTCTTGCTATAGTATCCCCCATTGGGACACCACTTAAAAGTAAATCTTGCATTAGTGAGATTTCATGCATGACCTTTCCTGGGCTGTACGGCAACTTCTTGCTGATTTTCTGTCTGTATTTTTCTTTATTTTCAAGGCAGGCATGGTAGCACACTCCAATGGCCAAGACTAGAGACCAGAGGACAGGGTCTCTGATCTCAGTCTGTCTCTGAAGCTCTTCATCCCCTTCATCATTTTCATTTTGCTCAAATTTCTCAATCTCTCTGAAAAACATTTCATGGTGGTCATGGAACCAAACAAAAGTCTGCATGCAGCGCTCCACATCTCTCAGGCTCACAAAGCTGCATTCATCCTTTCTCGCTCGCATGTACTTCTGTGAAGCTGAGAGAACACTTGTGAGGTACGTGGCATAACTTGCATTGATTTGTTTGCTTGTGATCACTCTTAATACAATCTGTTGGATGTATATTTTCTCTGTGTGATCGTTTAACTGTCCAAAGTCCCACACCAGAGGAATCATACTCGGTGGCAGTGCTTGAACTCTGTACACGAGCTGGCGGAGAGGGATAGAGCCAAGCTTTTCATCAGTATCTTCAGCTTGAACTCTGTATCCAAGGCCTGCAGACTCTAACCTTTCAATCATCTCATCTGTGTGCTTACGGTAAGGATTGCATGCAGCTATAATCTGCAATCCATTGGTGGATGTTAAGCATTCCCCCTTCACCGTCTTGTCACAGAGGATCTCCTTGATACTGCTGATGGCTTCTGTAGTGTTGGCCTCATCAAAAAAGAGAACAGAGTCAAATCCATAGTTTTGTTTGTTGAATAAAGCAATGTCCTCTGCTTCTCTGACTTTGGTATAGATTATTTCTGAAGTTGTGCCCCCATGCACTTTGACCAGTTTCATGTTCTCCGTGTTTACTCCACCTCTCCGCAGCTCACAGAGAAACTTGATGAGCCTCGTCTTCCCGCATCCTGTCTCTCCCATGATAATGACAGGGATGCCACACCTAAACCGCATATGGATTGCCAACATCTTCAATATATTGTCGGTTGTAAGTTCATATGTTTCATCAGGGTCAACAGGCCACTGGATGCCGAGAACACTGCAGATTCGCTCTATTTTTTCCGATCTTGGAAGGGAATCAAAGTTGATGTTGAAAGGGACTCTCTGAAGCTTTAAGCCTTCATACAATGCTCTCGTCATGACATTCCTCTTTATCACCTTTCCAGAAGAGGGATCAAGGGCATCAACATAGTTCTGCTCATTGGGCTGAAGATGAAAACCAATGAAGGTCATGGACACATGGTCATCATTAAAGAAGATGTATGGGTGTGGTTCTGTTTCCCATCTTTTTCTAATGAGAAAAGGAGCTAGGTCTTCATCTCTGACTCCTGTCAGATTGACCTGCATCCTGCCAGGACTCTGATCAGAGATGCTGAGTGACGGGGTTGCAAAGTCCTTTGCCATCAGAATCATGAAATCCACCACAAAGGTTTTGAATCCACTCAGCGTGTCTCCAGTGAAAGTGGCATCACAGAAAACAGATGTCTCACAGTCTTTCAACTGAAGGTTGAGGAACCAAGCAAAATTTCTCAGTTCTGCCCAAGATGGATCCGTAATGCCACAGTACAGGAGAAGCATCTGAAGACACTCCGCGTAGGATCCCTCAACACCCTGATATGTGAACACATCCAGGTCAATGTGGTTATGAAAGCGTGTGAGGTACTGGTATGGCCTCTGGAAGGCTTCACTCCTGAACTCTTTTTCATCCATCAGTGGATCATCGTTGCTCACAAGAGCAGGATCCTCTTCTCTCTCCAACATCAAAACTTCTTTAGGTGGTCGACAGAAAATATTTGGGAACACGTCTGTGAATGCGGTGTTAACTGTTTGATCCTATGGAGAAAACAGCAACAAAAGTAACACCCTAAGGTGAGCAACAGCTTTACAATGATTAGTGCTTGTGTCACATGTCTGTAAAAACACTTACCTGTCGAGTAGCACTTCTGGTTGACATGACTGTGGGCTCTAAAATCTCTATGAGATACAGCTGTTTGTCATTGCACCTCCACACTTTTCCCTCAGAGTCCATCAAATAGCGCAAAATCAATAACTTGAAAAGGAACTCGTGAAGACCCTTCTGCACCTTTAAAAATGAAAAACAAAACAAAAATGCAAACAATTAAAATGACAAATAAGCTGTTGAAACATATAGTCTTAAAAAACTGTTTGTTACAATAAACTGAGCATTAACTTCACGGTTACCGATGATGTGACGTCAAAATGGAACACGGTGAGTTCTTTCCGTTTGGGGGTGTCCAACAGAGACTGAAGGATGGCAGTTTCATCAACATTAGGCTCAATTAAGCGAATGCGCTTCAGCATTGAAGGCTTTTTGGTGGAGAGGCTCAATTTTTCATACAGCCTCTTGATGTACAGAGATTTACCTAAAATTATAAAACATCAAACAGGCAATTTTATCAAACATTCCCTGTAAGTGAGTTTGATCAATCTGAAATAGTTTATACACATACCAACACCAGCCCTTTTGGATGAAATCACACCAACGCAGAGTCTGTCTTTAAATGCAGCTGCAGCACTGCATTGTTCTGTTGGAACAGTGTAGTGTGTCTGGAGGTACATCTGGATCCTCGCCAACGGTTCCTGGGGAACCATGTGCAATCTGTATTGGCTGAAGGCTGATGGAAGGTAAGCATGCTCTCTTTCTGAGCTGCAAATGATAACAAGTCGGTAATCCTTCCTACTCTGCATTTTTATTCGTTGGAAAAAGTTCTCAACTTTGGAGCTCACATCATAAGTAAGGAGATCCCCATACAAGAGACAATAAATCTTCTGCCCCCTATAGCCTGTGCCAAGACATCGTCTAAGGAATAGCTCCACCTGTTCATATGGAGTTGAGGGATTGCACAGTAGGACTTCATCATAGGTTGGAAGCGTTTCATCTTCGCTGCTCATGTAAATGGAAATACAGGATGTCAAGACATCGTCATGTGGACAAACAATGAGGTTTGGGTTTCCAATGACCAGGCCTTTAGGTAGCTGCCTCTTTATAAAATCCTCAGCATCATCAGAAATGTCTTCTTCACTGTCATCTTCTTCATTCTCATCTTTTTTGTTGGCCAGCAAGTCCAAAAGTCTTCCTAGTCTTTTTATATCAAGAATGTTTGGGAGAAAAGTCTTCATGTCTTTCATGTAAGCATTCCATATATGATCAAATGCTTGCAGACCCTTTGCTTGTTCCACAAGACTTGTCACAGGATCCAATTCAGTGAGAGAGTTGGGATCTTCCAGCTCACTTCCTTCCACTATAACAAAGGTCTGAAACTCGATGTCCTCATTTTGTTCTTGAGGTTTGATGAGGAATTCATACTGGAGTTTATGCCAAACTTCCCTCAGGTCTACGGATGTGCAGTTTGACTTGATGAAGGACAGCGTCATGAGAACTTCCTCCTCTACACTGGTCACATTTTGCTGAGTCAGCTTGCTGCACAGGTAGACAATCTGTTCAGCTGTGTAGTAGTTCAAATAGTAACAGTGTGCTCTTTGTTTGTCTACAAAATCCATCCAGTATTCCAGACATTTCTCCATTTTTCTGCAAAGTTCAGGCAGCTGCTCTTCTAAGCTGCCTTCAACAATGACACTAAGAACACTGCCCACGTTAAAATCCATCACAATGCTTGGCTCGTAGTTACTAAGAGAGCAATTTATTTGCACTTCCCAGTTTCTGAACAGAGGATTTCCAGCAGTATAAAGAGCAATGAAAGCTTCAGCTAGTCTTTGAACACTGGCAAAAACCTGTAAAACAGAAGCAACATCTCAGTCGAATGCACCCATGAACAGTCAAGAGCAAGCAAGTTTTCAAGCTTGTGTTACAACATAGTACTGCATGTTATTCTGTCTAACATCTAAAAAAAATGTATAATTTACTCTAAATGTATTTATTTTCAAATATATTACGAAGATGATACAATTTACAGCCAGGCATTCAATATTTGATTATACCCAACATCTAAATACTGATTTTACCTTTTGTAACCTGCTTTCAAGTACAACTAATCTACAAATAAATCAATTCTTAACTGGCTTTAATGAGAACATGAAAATATGCAGCCCACATTTTAGCAACTGTTAATATCTTCATATTCATTTAGACGGGATTATAAGATATTTCTAATCAATTTGGGAGAAAAACTACAACATCTTTTTCGTATTGTATATTCTGTCTTTTCTGTACTACAACATGTTTAATGCAATTTTTAGAAAAGGAAAACATTTCATTATACCTCAGCAAAGTGATCAACTTCATTCTGCCCTTGATCCCCTTTCCCAGACATGAGCATCAGTTTGTTTTGCAGCTCTCTCAGCTCTTCAAGAGAGTAGGAACGCATCTGCTGGCCCTCATCATGCTCCTCTGGGATCTGCAGCTTCAGAGCTGTGTCAAGACTCAGCTGGTTGAACAATAAAAATGCACTTGTTAAAAACATTTGTAAGACCTTTGTTTTTGAACATGTTATCTGCTGTGTGGAAGTAGAGAAACAATATGCGTTTTTGTCTCATTCGTACTTTTACCTTTTTTACATCATGTGCATTGATCAGGTAGATGCCTCTGTTGTTAATAGCTGATGCTAATGAAAGAGATGACAGCTCCACTGACCCATGACTGTCCTTTACAGTCTTCAACCACTCCAAATGACGTGCACTGTCCCGCTAAAAGAGAAAAGACTACTCTTTATCATGCTTTGTGCTTGGCATTTCTGTCTCTACAGGTTAAAATTAACTTGTGTATTTTTATTGCACGCATAGCTAATCTAAATTATCATAATTTGCCTTTTGTTTTATCAAAATCTTAACCAATAAGGCTTCTAAAGTCTTTTCTTTTTCTATAGTGTTGTAAGGCAAGGACAGTTTTTAAAGTAAAGAACCTGAAGATTAAACTGTTATTGTTTTCAGGTAATCCTTGTGTCCATGGGGTATCCGCTCACCAATTTATCTGGAAGTTTGTCATCGTTCTTCAACGCTCTCCAAAGTTTATTGAGCACTTCTTTAAAGGCACGAAAGCCAGAGTCTGGTTTGAGCTCATAAAAAACAGAAGAGTAGCCAAGAACTGCATCATGGAAACATGCAACCCGATCCACATCCATGTCATTCTCCCCCGCAGAGATGGAAGCCAGGTCAACAAACACCTTCAACTCGTTAATATCTGGAAATTTTCAAATTGAATTAAAAAAAAAAAATCTTTTCAAATAACTTCAAATAAATTGCTGCGGTGGTAAAATATCAACACTTACCTTCCAGGGCGTCCTTCACCCATTTTACAAAGTGTCCTCTGAGCCCCAACTCCTGTAGGCAGAGTCTGCGGGGCTCTGTAATGTCCACCAGAGCCACCTTTGCCTGCATCAGGTCATTGTCAATGCGACTCAGCGGCTCTTTCTTAAAGTCTGCATCAACCTGAGTTGAGAGAAGAGTTTAAGTTAAAGCCAGCTTTGCTCCACTTAGTTGGGGGATAGTACAGTATAGTTTGTTGGTTGAATTAATCTAATCTGTACTTCTATAAATCATTTGTACTTATCCTCAAATATGAACACTTACAACTTCCAAAAGCGTTTCCAAAACTCTGAAGTCCCCTTGCAGCCCCAGCGTCTCTTTGACCATCATGATAATCTGAGCTGAGGCCACAGCTAGATGAAGCTCGTGATACTGTTCGATCTGCTCTACCCTGCTTTGAATCCACTGCTTGTCACTTGGCTTGTCAACTTCACACATGATGTCCAGTTCCTGTACGAGATCATCGTACTTGCCCTTGTATGCTCTGAAAAGTTGATTGACCTCTTCCAGCCTTATACTGCCATTCTTTAAATGAGTGTAAATGTTTATGTATTCGCAATAACAATCCAAGAAAATGCTTGTGCAGATCACTTCCGGTGTTGCCATTATGTCCACTATTTCCTCCTCCTCAGATTGGTCATCTTCCCTTTCTTCTTCAGCAAAGTTCATGGCATGTTTCTGCCAACATATTCTGAATACATAGCTTTCTCTGAAGGTGTACAAGACTTCTGCCATTTTTCTGACTTCTTCACTCAGGTCGAAGTAGGTGACAATACCAGTCATAGGAGAGGCTAGTCTGTCGAATTCATGAGCCTCCATGAACTGGTCCAAGGACATCGCCTCAATGTTGACTTGATTTTTGACTTCCAAGTCAGAAACATCAACTGTCATGAAAAATAATTAAGCATGTGTTAAATTTGATGAAACAAACAAAAGTGGCCAAGGCTCCTGGGATGGTAACCATACCTGTCAGATGTTCTTCAAGTTTGTGGCACATTGTTAAAACGATATCCACAAGCTCCTTTTCATGGTAAACAGCTGTCACTTCATTTTGTCTGTGCTGCAGCAGCCTCCTCATTTTTGGAAGGTCTCTGTACTGCCCATTCTCAGTGAGGCATTCTGTTAATATCAAATCAAATCATACATAACTCTCAGTATCCTGGTCACTATCACGCCAGTATGCTTCAATTTTGAACATGTCATGTTATACCGATCTCCAGCAGTTCTAATAAGGCATGTCTCCTCTTCAGAATGATGCTGAGTAGGCTGATCTTGATGTGTCCTTGGGCCAGCTGATTGATCATGACTCTGAATGATGATATTGCTTTGGAAATTCTCTCCTTCGCATCATGAGAGAGCTTCTCAATCATCTTTTTATCTGCACAAGCAGAAACGGTGTTTACAAGTCAGTGTTTGTTAGTTGGTTATTACTATTTTTCTTATTTATGCATTCACATTTTTAACCAAGATACCGTATAGCTTGAAAATTTCTTTGGCAGCCGTCCAGGACAGAAGGTGCTGGAGGACCCCTTCTTCGTTGTCCTGATAACTTCCTTTATCATCCTTTGGCCAGGATTTTTGGATTATGACAGATATTAGTTTGTCAAACTTCCAGCTTAGGTTGAGCCTCTCCAGCAGTTTCCCCTCTGACTTGGTCTGCATAACAAAAAAGCATAAAGCAGTGAATCACACAGGACTTCCTAAACTCGGCAGTCTTTCTAGCAGATTTCATTAGTTATCAGTCATGTTGGCCTTTACATAATATTATTGTTTAATACATCCATGATGTATTATACTAATATTTTTATATATATATATATATATATATATATATATATATATATATAT
>JBAMHW010000023.1:16109504-16119581 GCA_037177495.1 Rhadinocentrus ornatus
TATAGATAGATAGATAGATAGATAGATAGATAGAGAGAGAGAGAGAGAGAGAGAGAGAGAGTTAACGTCCTTGAGTAAAGGAAAAAGACATTTATTTATTATTTACTTATGTGCGTCATTATTTTATAACATCCGATTAAAAACATGCCTTCGAATCAACACGAAGTATCACCACGTTTTTAAAAAATGACAAATGGTATAACCCTTTCCAGCGTACTTGACCATGTTATTGATTTTTTTGTTGTTGTTGTTTTTCGGGCTTCTTTAAAAGGTGGAACAAAAACGCAACACTTAAAGTAGCTTTTGTGTACATCTGAATTATATCTGATGGCTAGAATAAAAAAAAAATCCAAATGGATATGTTTAATTAATTTTTACAGCTAAGAGGAACAGATTCGGTTCCGAGTAATTCCTCTTCTCAAAATAACGATCTTTGGGTCTGATGCGCAGCCAATCACATTCACTTAGCAAAAACTTCCTGTTTATTTTGATAACAACATTGATAAAGAATACTTAATAAAGATTTGGTAACACGTATTATAATCCGGCAACCATTTGTCTCCAGTAATAGCTCCAAGTTACAATCAACCCTCTACCTTCCTATAAATATGCAACGAGTATGCTAGTTAGCTTACTGCGCAGCTAACATTAGCCTGGACCTGCCTCATTTTTACTAAAAATGGTGTCTAAAATCGTGCAGATGTAACGACAGGTGTCGAACAAAGTACATCACAGTGTCAACCCACTTATGGCACACTTTTTCGGACGTTTACCATGACAAGTCTGACAGCTGCTCCGGCCAATAGGATTAATTTATTCCTTATTTTTTAAAACGTGCAGCTATTCTCCAACATTATCCAACATTTCTGCACATACCCGAGCTGACTGCTTCGCTGTCCTTTTCTTTGCTCAGCTAAGCACAAACTGGCAAATCATCTATGCCGCAGGTCGTGTCGCGTGCCAGCGGATACTGACGTTCCAGCCTTTATTTCATTTCCTCTTCTCATCTTCTAAAGTTTCGATTTATCTGAAATGGGCGTGAACTACTATAAAGTTTACTCTCACAATGAATTCCTGAGGTGTGTTTAGGATGAACGAGCAAATCATATAGGTAGAAGTAGGTTGATTAAGAACCATTACTGTAACCATTTTTAATTTATTTTTTCATTCAAGATTTGAGCAATTATTTTAGCACAATATTTAGGTTATTAAACAATGAGCCAATAAGCAAAACCTCTCCCTCTCAAATCCCTTTTCATACAGTCATTCGTTGTATCGTTTCAAATATCGTTATACAAACATTTATTTGATATATCTACTATATATACTCAAGCTTTAATTAAAACTAAAAAAAGTTGCATTTTATTATCATAAAAACTGTCTAAATTAAGCTCTTTTTTTCCAAAAATGGCAATTTTGTGTCAACAGGACACAGTATAAATATAAAACCTTGTGTCTAAAGTTTGAACACAAATCAAATCACAAGCTTTAAACTGAACTGGTATCAAGTTTGAACTTTTTTTTAGTCCTTTCACAAATTTCTAAATTATGTAAGTGCATACTTTAAATCTTGTATTCAAACATAAACTGAGAATCTTTCTTGAATTCTGCTCGACTTATTTAGCATTTTACGTAAGAGACAAAAAACAAGAGGTAGCTGTTCAGCAGTGCCCAGCAGCAAAAAATAAACAAAAGACTTTAACTGAAACAGTAAATTTTTAACAGAAAGGAAAATGAAACAGACCAAAGGGAGTTGGGAGGTGGCAGCCACAAAGTAGGGTGTGTATGTTAGATTTAAAAAAAAAAAAAAAACATAGCAAGTGCCACCATAGAAAATGCGGGCTCGCTTCTTTGACATTGCAACGTTACACGTTGGTTAGGCGTGTGTGGTAGTTATGTAAAGAATCGACAAAGAACCGGTTCAGAAACAGGTTTATGACATAAATAATTACAAAACTGCGTGCCGTTAAAAACAAGTATGCCGTGTTTGTTTCTTGAGGAAGAATTTAGCATTAAAAGGAGCTCTGCACCATCTTGTGCTGTATATTTTTGGGGTAACTTGCTCAGCCTGCAGGTGTTTGTTGTCACACAGTGTCCCGTGATGCCTGTGGGACGGCATTTTCTCTCTATAACTCTCACATGACATCCTCACAACCTCTGAGAAGTTCATCAGAGCTATTAACACCCAACTTCAGCTCAAAGCTGTGCCGTGCTTTTAAATTGTCAGCAGATGGCAGTAGAAGCCTGAATTGGATAATGTGGGTGTCAGCAAAAGGATTTCACACGTGGCTGCAGTGGTCATCTAAGAAAGAAGTCACTTATGTTATCTTGCTGAAACACCAATCTCAGGTGTTCGAGCAAGATAATTCTGCTTTAGCTTTCCAGTTTTATTCTGTTCAGGTATATTGCCATGGTAACTATGACAGGACCCACAGGTAAGTAGTTTGACCCATTCACGCTGTCAGATTCTAACATAATGAAACATATCTTTACCTGGAAACAATGAAACAGTGTCTTGGATGATAATATCAAAAATATACATCAAGGAAACGCGTCCTGTAGGAAGGCCATGTACAATGAAGCTGTATGCTCAAGTAGAATCAGAAAGTGGAACAGTTTTTAGGGTGTTTAAGAGCTCCAGAACTAGTTTTTCTACTAACATATGAAAAAACACAAGCCTGTCTGAGCCTTTTTCCATTAACTTGTAAATAAGGTCTCTTTTAAAAAGCAGGCATCATTAATGATTATTGTTTGAACAGTAAACATGCAGGTGTCTCACAGACATGCAGATAAAAACACACATACAAAGATGCAATGAATTACCAGTACACAATGTTGTTGTTTTTTATATATATATTTGTTGTTTTATTTTGTTTGTTAATTTGTTTTCTTTAAAATCATTTTGACCTTTACATTCTGGTGGGTAATGTGCAGTAGTCTGTGCTCTTGCTTGGGAATTATAATAAAAGGCTCAGAGTGAAGACTACAAAGGCAATAAACGTTTACAATGTCACGTCAGGAGTATCTGTGACTGTAAAACACTAACCAGAAAGAAACATGGCAGTCCTTTACTGTAACTCATTTATAACAATAGAGATTTTGAAATATTTTTTATAGTACTGATATCAGCCTCAATAACCAGCACACAGCACCCTGAGAGGGAATTGTATGTGAATGTGCCTGATGAATCGGAAACTAAAACATTGTTCTTATTAAACCAGGCCTAAGAGATCAATCATTTAATGGGACACAAAATGATTTAATAAATTATAAAACAGCATTGTAAAGACTATTAATATACACTTTAACTAACAAGACTGGATGTTATCCAATCACTGTAAACATCAACACAGTCCTAAAAAAAAACACAACATTAAAAAGGACTTCTACAAAGGAGGCGAGACACATCATACCACACTAACAAGATAGATTTGCATAAATGTGGAAATTCTTTTCAGATAATATGTAATCTGATCAGATCCTGTAGGTTATGTTTTGATCTCAAAGATTTGAGTTCTAGCAGGGACAACAGCTGGGACTCATGTTTTAGTACACATAGCCATATTTTTAGTTTTTCCTCCATCTTATGGTGTTTATGTATATATATTTAGTACAAAATAATATATAATTTAGGACAAATTATTTTAAATTCAATATAGACTGGCAATTCTAGCTGGAAATACTGCATGCATCTGTCCTTTCTGTCCGATTAAATTGTTTATGTGTTTGCTGTTTGTTATTTTAGAAAAAAAGAAAAAGAAAAACATAATAATCTTAAAGAATTGTCTGTGCACACTTATAAACCAAAAAAAGATATTGTTAGGTGTCTTTAAGGCTTAACATATTAAGGGTTTAGAAGACGTGTTTTCACTGAAGCTGCCTTCAGCGGTCATTAATGAAATGTGTGCTTGTTGAACTTTACCTGCACACTGTGCTGTAAATCACACATCCATCATTATCATGAGAGTCCATCTGCTGCACCCTGCAGGTGACACAGCTGATGAGTGACTGATGCAGCATAAACAACTCTTTTAAAAAATGGTCACCACAGTCAAACCATCTCACTTGTCTGCATTTCTTTTGTCGGTGAAGTTAACAGTTGCATAAAGGAGCTCTGGCTTACGCATCTCTGGTTCTCGTGATCGGCCCGTATCAAGCACCGCCCAGTTGGCGTAGATTGTGTTCTGTACAAACATAGAAAAAAATGACATGAAAATGTTTCACATCTGAACAAACAAAAACACCACCTCTCTTTTCTAATACCAGTCATGCCACTGAATATGGTTTCACTTTTATCTAATAATGTGTGTTTCAGATAACTGCTTAATCCTGTAGTGTAAACTAACAGCTTTCAAGAAAATCTGAAAACAATTAGAGCGAGCTTCGGGGGGAATGATACCTCCACCTCTGTTTCCTCCTCACAGTCAGTTTGTGGTGAAATGGTCCTTTTTTTCAAGACTCTGTAACAAGTAAAACAAACTGTTTAGCATCCTTTTTTTTTATTTCTTGCGAGATTAAAGATGCTGTAATATGAATATTGCTTGCCTTGTAATGATAACAACAGTGGTCACAATGAGAATTATAGCAATGCAAGAAGTAATGATGAGTACAGTTATGTTGTATTCTGCTGAATGATCTGAAAAGCAAATATTCTGTTAGTTTTGCTGGTCTATTTAGTAAAGTTTAATATCTGTTTAAAAAATGTAACCTAAAATATACATCACACTACAATCCAATGTGATTGAGTAAACAAAATTTCATAATCCAACGTTACCACCCTGTTGAAATGCCTGTTTTTTCTTTCAAATTCTCCATCAAGACCAAAACCCTATCTCTATTATTTAAAGATGCTGTTCTGGATCTCCACCAGCATTTAATGCTTTTTGCTTTTTGTTATGTGTCTTTGGTTTGTGCTGTATGTAAATGCAAACTTTTCATGCCACAGTTGATGATGATATGATTAATTTAAAATACTTGAACATATTAAATTATTTACCTTTAGTTGTTAATGTAACCACAGAGGAGTTCTGGCTTCCATGTTTGTTGGTAGCAGAGCAGAAATACTGGTCATTAGTCTCGACAAATTTCTTTATTTGATGTTCAGGTTGGTGTCCAACAACTATAACATAGTTATTGCGTTTTCTAAACCAGGTATAACTCTCCACTGGGTTTGCATTGCTGCTGCAGATCAGGGTAACGTTGCTTCCTGCATCTACTTCTGCCGACGGCCTTACAGACACAGATGTGTTCTTAGGGCTGTCTAAAAGAAAATTAGACTTATTATCTTGTCAGAGAAATCCGACTGCAGACTCTCAAACTGTCATTTGTGAGAGACATCACCAGGTTCTGATCCCGACGATGTTCCCGTTCAGTACTTACATTCAACATCAATTTGCATGACTCCTGAAGTTGTTCCTGGGTGAGCTTTTAGAGAACAAGTGTAGTTCCCAGAGTCTGTGGTGGACAAGCTTTCTAAATAAAGCTCAGGTCCCTCTTTTATGAATTGTCCATTCTTAAACCAGGTCAGTGCAGATGAAAATTTATCACTATTGCAGCTGTTGGTGCACGTAAAATTCACTGCATCCCCTTCCTTCACACTTTCAGTTCCATTAAGGTTGGTCATAGAAATGTTCAAATCTGGAAGAGCAAAGTGCAGCTTTTGTTTAAAACTACAAATCAAAGATTCACCATTATATTCTGTTCTCGTGAAAGTCTAGAAAACTTACCAACAATCCGTAGAGTTGGGCCATTTGCACCGGTCCATTTTTCAGTATTGGTTATAAATCTGAAAGTGAACTTTCCTGCATCATCAGGCTCCACTTGAAGTATTTTAAATGAGCAGTTATGTTCTCTGTCACCAACATATTGATATTGTAAGGATGTAGAATTTAATTCACTGTCATAAATGAAGGGGCCAGAATAACCTGCATTCTCACCCTGACTCCACTTCACGCTTTGTACTGTGTGTTTGCGAGGATAGTCAAATGAACATACAATGACAACAGATGATCTCTTCACCGCACAATAATGCTGCTGCTGATACTGCACTCTCCAACCGCTGAGAACACCTAAAATGGTCATTAACCAATTAATTTTTCATTTGATCATATTCATTTAACTTTGATAATTGTGTAAAAAGGTTACCCCCCACTTACCTTTAACAAAAAGTAGAATCAGTGTCAATTTCAGCAATCCACAACAGGCACACATGTTTAAACTCTTTTCCATGAAGTAACCAGAAAGGCTCTGATCAAAGTTTTTACAGAAGGCTTTGCAGACTTGTGGCAAGAACAGAAAAAACAGAGGAACATCCTCCTCTTCATGTAAATTTTCAGTGCTCATAAATTAGGTCACGCGCTTCACAGACTGAAATGTGGTAAAGTTTAAACGCTAGCAAATTTACTTCTGAAACCAGGCTCTGCAGAGATGGCAGAATGTTTTTATCTTAATGAAATGTACCCGAAGCCTTTGGTATAATAGCAGTAACCAACTTTCTACTTAGATTTAAGTAACAGCAAAGGATGCGACATTCTGTTTAGCCTGTGGTTGCAATGAGTCACAATCTATTGCTGCAGATGTAGAAACAAATAGGCCAAAGCATAAAGCTCCCACCCCATGTTTCACACATGGCATAAAGTTTGTTAAATAAAACACAATATTTCCTTAAGTGTTTCTCATACAAACCACAATGTCCTGTCTTGGTCTTGTCCGAACATGAAATAACTTTTTTTAAACAGCCTTCTGGTTTGTCCACGTGGCCAACTTTTCAGAGATGGCTAACCTTCCTCAACCTTCCTTTTTTTTTTTTTTGTTTTTTTTAAGGTCTTCTGAAATTTATTTTGTTTGACCATCATTCATTTCAACAAACAAGATCAAACTTTGACAAATTTGTGCTCTTAAAAGATTAAATGCTTTACGCAGACTGTCTCAATTTCATTCTGGTTGCAGAGGTTAACTTCCCTTAACTCATAGATAAAAAGTATTGTGTAATTCTTCAATAATACAGAACTAATCTTCATATTTGTGTCACATTTGTTTTATTTGGCTCTCCTTCATTTAATTTGTTAAATTTTTTTTAATGTTATTTTCTCTTTGGGTTAAAATGAAAGAATGTTTAATTTCTCGTAGGATGTTAACAGTTTAGGATTGATGTTTGATGCAGTAAGACTAAGCATCAATTCAAATATTTACAAGTCAGCAGTAAAACCAGGACTGACAGCTTTCACAATCAGTCCCAAGAAAAAGAAGAAAATGGTTTAAATGGTTGTAGATAAATTAAATACTCACAAGTGAAATAAGAGAATGTTGAGCTTTACCTGCAAACTTTGCTGTAAATCCCGTCTTCAGTTTGAGAGTCCAGCTGGTCACTGCTGAGGATGCAGTCTATCACTTTATGACTCAAGTGCAACATTAGTAGTTTAAAATAGATTTTACCAAAATATCTCATATCTGACTTTAATTTCCTGTGAATGCTGTTAATAGATGACTTCAATCATCTCTCTAGCATACTGGCCTCTCTCTTCTGACTAGTTTAGCCAGTTGGCATAGTCTGTACTCTGAATATAACCCTGAAGAAATCCATAACATTTTTAGCCTTAACAACAAAAAAAAAAAAAAGTGAAACAGTGATGACTTAGAAGCAGGAATGACTTGCTTTCTTGATTCAGTGTCAGATAGCTGCATTGAATCTCACAGGTGTAATAACTGTAAGAGGAATTAGAAAGAAACAAAGGGAAACAAAAACAGAGTCAACAGACTGTACATCCTCCTCAAAGTCTGCTTTTGGTGCTTGCATCCTCTGTTTGGTCAGCTTGAAATAAATTATATATATATATATATATCATTAAAACTGTTGCTACATAAATCAGCACACCCATGAATGATCAGTAAGCCTGCACAGTCTGATTTACCAGCAATTCTTCTGACAGATCTGACCTTTTTAGCCTGCATGTATAAACGTATATATTAGGTTTGCATTTGTTCACTCCTGTTGTTCAGGAACAAAAGGCGAATTCTACTTCAGATCATCTGAATGACTCTTAAAGGCTTTTCATATTAGTTTTGTGCAAAGTTGCTTATTTGTGCTCCACCCAAAAAAATATCCTGGTGCCAATGATGTCATACAGTATACACACACTGTGCAGATTACCTTGTAACAGCCCAACAACCTCTGAAACAAAGGTTTCTCAGATTTATTAGAAGACCAGTATAAATATAATTTTAATTTACTGTATGTATTTTAATTCATATTAAAACATTACACTTTGACATGACTAGTACCATTAGATATAGCAGCAACATTTATGGGAGTTCATGTACGCTTGTAATAATGCAGTAAATTATGCAAGAAAACCAGCCAAAATGCCCAAATATTCCAGTTTTTATTCATTCAAAGCACTGCTGATATTCAACTGGTCATATCAGCCACATCATATTACTTAAATTTCATTTTTAAACTGACAACAAAGGAGTTTTGACTTGAATGTTTGTTGGTGACTCTGCATAAATACTAGCCATCATCACCAGGAAGCAGCACAGACCGATGCCCGACAATTGTAAAGTGATCATCAGCTATTTTGAACAAGCTACTGCATGTCAGGGTGATGTTGCTTCCAGGGTCCAGCTCCACATACAGTGTGACAATTACAGATGTGTTCTTCATGTGTCCAGATGAGCATTTAAGTTTTATTTCTGCAACGTGGAGAAGGACAAAAATTCTGGAGGGTTTGTACATCATCTAAAAAGCAATCTGTAGCATTTTGCTGCAAAGTTGCAGACTGTCATCAACTAAACAGCCTCCTCGACATCTCTTTCTAAGCGTGTAGGAGGCATAACAATAGCTCTTAAAAACATGGAGGGAAAAAAAGGCTAAATTTGATCCACATTTACATAAGTTTGGAGATGTGCTTTTGTGAAATATATAACAAAAGTAGCCATGGACACACAAGTATTTAGGTGTTTATTAAGTCAGTAAATTAAATATTTAAATAATTCAACATCAATACTTATGACTCTGGAATTGTGTGTTTTCAGAGAATAGCACTTGTGGAGGACACATTTCTCAAACAAAACAATGTGGCTTCATTAATGAATACACAATTCCTAAACCAGATGATACTAGATAAAGGATCAGCATAGATGTTGGTGCAGACTCACAAAGTCACCTTCCTTCATCATATCTTCTCTGTTTGGGAAGAACATAAGAATGGTTAGATCTGGAAAGAGTAAGGTAATACTTTAGTTTCCATTGCAGCTTAGATATATATATGGTTTATTTATGAAGAAAAATGATCTAAAAGTGGATCTTCCTACATCATTATTGTTCTTCTGATGCACTTTCAAAGAATAGTTGTGATGTTTGTCTTCAACATACTTGAAATGTCTAAATTCTTTTCTTTAATTACTGTTTTTTTCTTTAAGTCCTTTTCCTTTAATGTCAAATTACATCAAAATCTTTTTTTGTTTTTGCTTTCAACTGAACAGAACAGCGAGCCTTAAAAGAGTAGGTCACCCAACGCTCAGCTTCTCAGGCTATAAATTATGTTACCCACATGACACACTTTCCGGCTTTGAATATAAAACCTACATGCAGATGCCTAAGTGCATGTCTTTAGCTTTGTTGTGGTCAAAGCAGTGATGGCTTCTGGCACATGATGATGATTCTTCAACAGGATCAGACTGGTGTTAACCATGTGTTACTATTAGATGTTTAACTACTTTGTTTATTCATTCATAAAGGATATAGATTTCTACTCTTAACTTGGTATGATAAACAAAACAATAGATCAGAGGAAGAGTTTGCAATGTAATTGTAAGCTAATAAATATATATATATATATATACATATATGTACAGAGAGGAAAATAAGTATTTAAACACCCTGCCATTTTGCAAGTTCGCCAACTTAGAAATCTTTGAGGGGTCTGAAATTTTCATTGTAGGTGCATGTCCACTGTAAGAGACATAATCAAAAAAAAGATTCCTGAAATCACAATGTATAATTTTTTAACAATTTATTTGTATGAAACAGCTGCAAATAAGTATTTGAACACCTGAGAAAATCAATGTTAATATTTG
>JBAMHW010000023.1:16126719-16149464 GCA_037177495.1 Rhadinocentrus ornatus
CAGAAAGCAGGATTACAATCTCACAGCTTCTAGATGGTGAGGAGAGAGAAATATTCACAATATGCACAATAACTTCTTTCCATGCACCTTTAGTACTTCATTATCCAGATTTCTGCCTAGAAATTCTCTAATTTTGCATTCTTAGATTGACTGTTTAGCTTCATCTCTGCGCCTGCACCCTCCGCCACCTAGAGTAAAGGGGTTTACACTCTGGTTTCCGGGTGTAGCGTCAGGTGCATGAATGTAACTAGAAACGTGTGTGGTATTCACAGAAAGTCCAGAATGTCAGCTAACAGCTCGGTAAAACCATTTCTATGACCAACAAACACAGTGAAGACAACAAACAATTAAACACAAAGTCCAAAAGATATGTAAACACAAATTATGGCTCCACATGGCATGAACAGACAAACAGCTCCTCTACTGAAAGCTCACATCTCACAGATTCCACAGCTGGAAGTGTCATCTTGCTATGACCGAGATTCACCGAACCAGAGGCAGACGAAGGCCCAGTTCATGCTTCATGTTTGTAAAACAGTCAGAAAGCATGTCATACCTTTGCTGTTTGCCTATTAAAACGGCATTTATTTAAAAAAAGAAATAAACAAAAAAATATAAAGTTTCTGTTGTCTTTTGGGAGCAGTTTCCCGTCCAAACATCCCAAAGTTCTGCCCATCTGCATGGGTTTGGACTGACAAAGAGAAATGTCGGTTCTTCTTTCTTAAGTTCCAGACAGAAAACATCTCTTAGTTTTAATAAACTCGCTCTCTCACACACACCGCTGCAGCAGGACCAGGAAGTGCATCCTCTGCATGTGGTCTCTGTAAGCAAAGCCAGTGAGCAAAAATAAATAAATAAAACCCTTTTTCTAATCTGAGACAGCTTTTCAAATGATGTGTATATATATATATATATATATATATATATATATATACACACACACACTGTAAAGACACTATTCTTTAAGTGACATTAAATACCATTTTAAAAAAAATGCTTGGATAAGAAAAGAATACAAATAACTTTTCTCCGGTGTACCTTTATAGCAAGAAAGATATAATCTCAAGTGCCTCCCAGAGTGTAGGATCTTTTCACGGAAAAGGTCCGTTTTGTTCATGAGAAGAATCTGTAAGAGATTTCAATAAAATTAATAGACAGTAAAAATATTCAAAACACCCCCTGCTGATGCCAATTCAAGCCACTTCTACAGCCAGGACTCAACACATTGTAGAAACAGAACTTCACATTAAGCCCTGTATCTACTTGTCTGATATTATCATTTGAATCTAGTTTATCTTGATGTTTTGCAGTATTGACACATTATAGTTATTGTTACCTTTATCCACCTCAACAAATAAAACTTTTGTATTTAACATGAAGTGCATCCCCACACTCACAAAAGATACCCAAAAGCAAGTATACTACTCTGTCGAGAATGATCAGCAAGTTGTATTGTACAACAAAAACAAAACAAAACAAAAAGTGCAGACATTCATGCATGCATGCATATCAGGGCAGACTATAGCAGTCCCTAAAAACATACCTATTGCTTAACAACTCGGAGGCGGGGTTTGTGTTACACATATAATTTTTCCTTATGATGCCAATAGTTAAGGTAAGCAAGAGAATAGTCAGTGTGCAGGTTATTGTATTTTTTAAAAAAAACCTTCAACTAGCCCAGTTTGACAATGAGACACATTAAATATCCCTTTTCAAACAAGAGGTAAAATATCATGTCATCTCCTGGTAATTTCTGTCATCCTGTCGTTCCAGCCACCTCTACAGACTCCACAGTCTCTTCATTCACCTCAGAGACAAACTGGCTGCAACACATTTAAACAAGCAGATCCTGTAAGTCAACAGACCCACACATTCTGCATCAGACAAATCTCACAAACTAATCATGGTGGCTGACAGCCAACTAAGTAAAACAAAATTCTCTACAATCACAGCTTTGCTGGCCCTGTTGGCCCTGCGATGGTGAACCTGTCCAAGGTGTACCTCGGCTCTCGCCTCCCCCTGGACCCTGAATTGGAATAAGCAGTACATGAATGTATATAGCAAACAGAGTCATAAAGCCACCTGTTAGTGCCTTATAGGCAACATAAGAAATAGACCCATAAATCAGTTACTGCAGATAAAACATACCAGGGTGGTTTTCTGGAAGACTGTGTTCATGCAGATTGATGAGAACAGTTCAAGGCTTTCCTGAAGCCGATTCTGATGGGGAAAACAGATATAAAATGAAAAAAAGGAAGAGAAAACAAATTAAAAGGCAAGTCTCCAGGGAAAAAGAAGGGAAAAAAGGCATTGTGTCATTTTTGTAATAATAATTACCATAATCTTGACATACCACTTTGGGATCCTCCAGCAGTGTCATATCATAGCTGCTGAGAGCCACAACAAATAGTACAGCGTGAACACAATCAAAACAGCTTAGCCACTTCCTCTTCTCAGTCTGCTGGCCTCCAACATCATACAACCTGTTAACAGGCCAAAAGAGAGAAAAAAAGAAAACATTCAAATACTGGGTGCAGATAAACTCATTAAAAAGGAACAAAAGAAAATTGTTTGCATCAACTAAAGGTTTCTTTTACCACCTTTCATCTTTAAAGCCCTTGTGTTTCCCCACTACCCCAATCAACTTAATAGTGACTAGCCATAAATTTTACCTCTAGAAATACAAAATAATCTCATATCAAATGCATTAGATTTAAATATCTGATGCTAGCAAAGTTTTCACTCAATAAGTATGTCAATTTCAAACAAACTGAGGAACATCTCACCACAGACCTTTTAGTTATATTTTGTAATCCTGTTAAAAACGGAAAGGTCCTTGAAATAACATACTACGTTGCAGGGGAAAAAATTCCCACCATTTCAAATATTGGGAAAGATCATTTCAACATGTGATCTAGCACCAAAAGGGAAGCCGAGGGTCTTAGTGACACAGGTAATGACTTTCCAATTGGACCAAAGAGTCTCCAGGTGCAAGATTGCAGTAGTTGTATGTCACTGGCAATGAGGCATTTATCCTCTGGGTCAATAGTCAGTTTTACGAAGCCGAGGGCAGTAAGTGTTAACTGAACTGACAGTTGTAGTTTATATTGTGGAGAAAAGAAAATTGTGGCAACTTCTATAACTGGGTAAATTTAAGGTTTAATCCTGATCTTTCATTACAATTCACAAAGAAAAAAAATGAATAGCTTAGCTACAGAGAAAAGACTGGACCAGTTTTCTACCTACCTAATTTTGTAACAAACATTCTCTTTAAAAAAAAAAAAAAAAAAAAGTAGGTTATAGTATATTTTTTATTAATGAATTCAGCAGCATTTGTTTGTCTGCTATCAATATAAACTTCATAATAAGTTATGGAAGGATTTTGATTACATTAAAAGAACAAGGGATTAGGTTTTGTGGGTGATCTGGATCACCTTTTGGATTTAAATGTTTCTAAAGCATTCTTTACTGTGGGGAGATGGGGATAATTTTGCCATCAGAACATCTAACTCAAAAATAATGCCCACATTTATTGGCAATAAAATAAATTACAATGGTTTGGTGGAGGTCTGTGCTCTGTGTGCTTCTAGTTGTATGAAGCCTACAAGTCTGACAAGCTTTACAGAATATATATATAAAATACTTGTCAACTACAGAACTGACTGTTAGTTTTTACTACAAGAACATTTTGAATGGGCAAGTTTTAGGAAAGGAACAGAGAAGAGACTTGTATTTAAAATCTATGGTGATCAAAAGGTTTCAGAAAAATAACTTGAAATTTGATACTGATCATTCACTACAAACGTCTTCATCTCTTAGAAAGTAAAGAATGTTGCAAATCTTTATGAAGCTGTAGTATAAAAATATTATAAAGTCCTGTGGTTGGTTTGGAGTCCGTTTCATAGGACAGTGAACATCATCATTGAGCAGAGAAGTAAGCAGGGACCAGCAAAAGGTCTCTGAGAACAGTTTAATTCAGTACGATGCTTTTTTTCCACATTTGTGGTAATATTATATTGGTATATAAACTGATTATATTGGTACATAAACTGAAAGAGAGAGATTAATATTTCATGTCTGATTCATCCTCAGGAAGTTTCCTCCCTCTGCTCAGGGGTGTTCGGCTTTCGTTAGAGACCCCTGAGGGAGTTGATGGGGAGGCTGAGTCCTCAGGGCTTCAACAAACTGATCTGAGACAGCAACAGGTGGAAATGCAGCAGGTAATTTATTCATAATTTCATCCATGTATTCTAAACATTTTATACAATACATGGTGCCTTTGTTACATGTTATACCATGTCCTCACCTCTCGTTCCTTTGCATAATGAACCTAAAACTTAAGAAAAAAATGCAAAAATGAAGTAATCTTGAAAAAAACATCCCCAAGAAAGAACATTTGATATAATACAACTTTTTTAGAAACATGTCTGAAATTTTGCCTCACATCAGCAATGTCTGCACATATTTGAACTCCACTGCTAATCTCCTCTACAAGCTCAGCTAATCACAAGGAGGGTGACATATTGTTGTATATAAACTCTACATGGTAAGGAAGTCATCTTGAGTGTGTCCATTTACATAACAGTTGTTGTTTACTCTTGGTGTTGTTTACCCAGTGTGAACCACTGAAAAAAGGTTAATACACAGTAATAATCCTTACCGAAAGATAGTTTCATCAACTTGAAACAGAGTCTCAATGACTCCACTGGTCCTCACTCTGACTCTCAGAACATCCGTCTCAGTGGGAACGTAGTTGGGCCCAATGATTCGAATCATGTTCTCAAAGAAACTGCAAAGGGAACAAGATCAAATAAGACCTCATGAGCTAAAAATAAGCCTGATCAGTTTTACATCATACCTGCTTTTACAACTCTTGACTCTTATGTGAGTTTTTAAATGTAAGAGCCCAGCAACTTTGTAAGTTGAAATCAGCATACTTTATTAATCCCGGAGGAAATTGTGTGCACACAGTCGCTCCATACCAAATAAAGAAAGGATAAGATAAAGATAAAAATCACAATAAGAAAAATAAGAAAAAATCCCAAATTAGTTACAATAATCTATATAAACAGATACAGGATAAATCCTGCTAGTGAGTAATATGTACAGCATTATCAATATGATAAACAGTAAAAATGTTAATGCAGTGCAGAGTGTAAATGTAAAACAGTGGATGTTGTTGCTATATTGAGGAGTTGTACAGTTTGATGGCCACAGGTAGGAATGATTTCCTGTGTCGGTTAGTGGAGCATTTAGGTGGTATCAGTCTCTCACTGAACGTACTCCTGTGACTGATCAGCAGGTTGTGAAGCGGGTGGGAGGTATTGTTCGGCATTTTCTTTATTATAAACAACATTCTCCTCTCCGACACCACTGTCAGAGAGTCCAGCACAATCCCCACCACGTTACTGGCTTTGCAGATCAGTTTGTTTGTGTCTGCAACTCTCAACCTGCTGCACCAGCATGCAACAGCAAATAGGATAGCACTGGCCACAACAGACTCATAAAACATACTAAGCAGTGTTTGGCAGATGTTAAGCGACCATAGCTGCCTAAAATAAAGACGACTCTGGCCCTTCTTGTAAAGTGCAGTAGTGTTCTTAACCCAGTCCAGTTTATTGTCAATATGCACTCCAAGGTATTTGTAATCCTTCACCACTTTTACATTGACTCCCTGTATTGAAACAGGTGTCGCTGGTGTTTTGGATCTCCTAAAATCCACAATCAGTTCCTTAGTCTGTGTCACATTAAGTTGCAGATGATTCTGCTCACACCATGTGACAAAAGCAGTCCACAGCAGCTGGATATTCCACCTCATTTCCTCCACTGATACATCCAACAACAGCAGAGTCATTAGAAAACTTCTGAAGGTGACAGGTCTCTGTGCAGTAGCTGAAGTCAGATGTGTAGAGGGTGAAAAGAAAGGGGGAGAGGACAGTCCCTTGTGGTGCTCCAGTGTTGCTGACTACCGTGTCCGACACACAGTGCTGCAGGCGCACATACTGTGGTCTTCCGGTCCGGTAGTCCACAATCCAGGACACAAGAGAATCATCCACCTGCATCGCTGTCAGCTTCTCACCCAGAGGGTCGGCCTGATGGTACTGAATGAACTGGAAAAGTAAAAAAAACATGACCCTCACAGAGCTAATTACAAGTGTCCTCACTTGCTTGTTGCTTTGGATGAACAAAAGTCAGCTAAATCAATTTTAAGCAATGTGTATATAAAAAAAAAAAAAAGGACCAGTTTATGAGATTTAAACAAATGACAACGAGAGCAGTGTCAGCAATAGCGAGGCCCCCGCCACAGCAGGAGAGTGGATGGGTATTTTTACGTTCAACAAGAGTTGCATATCTGTCACATGAAACATACCATATAAGAACACTACACTTAAATTCACACAGCATATGTGAATGTAAAAATATTTGCAAAGTTAGCAACTCCAGGTTGTTAGGCAAGTTTACATTATTTTTGGTCTATACTATAGTTACAAATGCCAAATTTCAGACGCATAAATTTATCCACTAGTACTTTATAAATTCTGCGTAACTTAACATTATAGTTGACTAAACAACAGTGTCAACGTTCACGTTTACATCATTCCAACAGGAAACATCTGAAGTGGAAATGGTGGGAAAGTGACGAGTCATAGATTGTTGCCACGTAAACAAGACTTGGCGTGGAGCTACATTACATTACAGGCATTTAGTAGACGCTTTTCTCCAAAGTGACTTACAGTGGTAAGGCAGGAGCATTAAGGGTCTTGCCAACCCAACTGGAAGGTGTTTATGTTCGTTCCAACTCTAGCTGCCCAGCCAACCAGCTACACGGTGGTGTGTTGGTTGCCAATGTTGCACCTAGTTTCTTTCATTTAGGATTTTGAGTTGACCCAAGCATTGAGCGCAAACACAAATAGAGAATGGCTTGAAAATAATTTAAATAGATCCCATCTTGTATCAGACTAAATAAAGCATTAAGCTTCATTTTAAAATACAGTAAAATCCAGTGTATCCTGGTAAAACCAGCTGTGCAATTCATTACATTTATTTGTAATGAGGAACATACAAGAATGTGCTTTTATCCATTTGCTTTAAACTGCCTCATTTATCTATTATTTTAATTAACGCAATTATTAAATACCGTCATTTTTGTGCATTTTTTTTTATTCTACCTGCCAATTACCATTTACAGAAAGATTCTAAGGTAGTAAAGCTCAAGTTAATTAGAAGACTTTTCAAGCACACT
Organism: Rhadinocentrus ornatus; assembly: GCA_037177495.1. NCBI lineage: Eukaryota > Metazoa > Chordata > Actinopteri > Atheriniformes > Melanotaeniidae > Rhadinocentrus > Rhadinocentrus ornatus. The sequence goes on from JBAMHW010000023.1 coordinate 16,133,963, forward strand.
TTACATCACCAGATAACTTCTACTAACCACAAATTCCCTTTTAGGAACATTAACAGCTCAGTTCAAGCCTACACTACTATCAGAAGTCATTTTACACATGTGGGTGCCTGGGGAAGTCAAGTGTGGCACGACACAGTCTAATCCAACATTTCTGCAGGGAGAAATCAATGCAGGGTCCAGCAGAATGAGAACACTGGAAGAAAGCTAGGCGACGTCTCATTCCACCCCCAGCTCCTGACTTTATCGAGTTCCGATAATGAAGCTGTCACACCTCTGTCTTTCTCAGTCTGAGCACCTGGAGTAGATTTTATCTTGACACATTGCCTCCCTGTTGCCTCAGAGATAAGAACTTCCATTCAGTCCATTAAATCCACATTTCATCAAAAGTAAAAATACATAACAAAATTTTGCTAACAAGCTAACAAATGTCTAGAAGCATTTTGAGCAGGAAGGTTGGTTTAGTTAACAGCTAATTAAATTTAAAAAAGGTGTAACAATTATCATTTTAAAGGAGATCTACCTGTTAGACGCTGCCTGATTGTTTTACCGTCATATTTTAATGATAATTACCAAGTGTTAGGTTTTTCAGAGTTCAAACCATTATTTTCCCCTTTACGTTTAAACCAAAAATAGCTTAGAGAGAATCAGGTAGTTTTGTTTGAAGCTTGCCTCTTGTTGTTTTGTTTTTTTTTTTTTTTTTTTTTTGGGGGGGGGGGACAAAAAAAATAAATAACTGGAAGATACCAAAAAGGTTTCTGGAACAAGATTTCCCTTATGTAAGTAAAATTTAATATGGGGTGGGAATGGGCAAAGTCAATTATAATAAAAGCTTAAGATTTACTCTCACAAAATGACAGTTCTGAGTCCTCTAGAAACTCAAGCTTTAATTCTGAAGATTTGTTTTTGTGCGGCTTGCAGATGTTGGTCAGATTTGACACTGAATAGCTACAGTGAGCAGAACATAAACACGTCTGCCTGTTGTGTAAAATTAAAGGAGAAACATTGTCAACATTAACTGCGTTCATTTTGCACAATTGAAGTGGTTATAGTCCAATTCAAAAAAGCAGTTTACAAGAATTTTTGAGGTGAGAATTAAAAACACACAAAAATAGGGAATTTTTGAGCTCCAGTTTTTATGAAACAAGTTCATAAAAAAGAAAGAAAGAAAAAGAAAAAAAACACGTCAATTCTCAAACGCAAATTAATCTGTAAAGATAAAAAACTGAACATGAGAAGAGAATGGCTTCAACAACAGTATAATCCTCCTAAACAAAAGTCCAAAATCTACCTCTGGATTACATCAACATCATTTTACAAACCCAATTATATAACCTAGCCAAATTAAAAACACACACCTAATAATTTTCTTTCACACACTCATACAAATAAACTCAAACCCCCACACTCCTCTCTCTCTCGCCCTCTCTCTCCCAAACTAAATGTTGCTGTGAGGAAGCGATATCGGTCCACACCAGCCCCCCCACCCACCACAGGATCAGCCTAGATCATGGCTGAATGGATCACACGCAGCAACCGGTACATGATCTCACCAACCACCCTAACAAGAGCGATCACCACAGCAGCAATCCTGGAGACTGGCCAGGCATGGCCCTTGGATCCCAATAAGGCAAAGTAGAAGAGTCACAGCTGGCCAATAAAAATATATATATTCCCATATACGATGCGTCATTTCTAACCAGTCATGTCATTCTCTGTACTGCTTTTTCCATGACGGGTCGCGGGGTATGCTGGAGCCCATCCCAGCACTGTTTCAGGTGAGAGGCAGGGTACACCCTGGACAGGTCACCAGCCCATCGCAGTTATTTCTAACCAAATTACTTTTTACAAGAAGAAATAATAAAAACAAAAACAAACAAATGTTTACTATGTTTACTCTTCAGTAATTCACAGAAACAAAATGGAACTGACCAGGTATGACTTACGTTCTGTTGTTGCATCTGGTTACTGATGATTGTCTATTTGGCCACAGAAAAATACATTCTTCACCAGATAATACTATTTTGCATAACAGCAAAATAATAAGGTCACTTATGAAAATAAATTCTGCTCTTCAGCTGATGATACATACGGATATTCAGCAACCTACGCAGAGTTGTGAGGTACGATTTTATTACTGTGCAGGCTGGGGTGGGGGTGGGGGGGGGGAGACAAGTTATCGCCATATAAAGGGAAAAGGGATGAGGAAAAAAAAACAAAAAACACTGATTTAATTCTAATGCCATGTCAAAATTTATGTACATATTTTCCAAGGAGCTGCTTAGTTTATAAAATGCTGTTAAATTACAAACAAACTGTTTACTTTTAGTCTCTTCAACCTTAGACGCATGCTGCTGTACTGCTTCTTAAACATGAAAACTGTCATGTTTCATCTCATCCCACCTTTATTTCCATCCAATTGGATCTCAGTAACTGCCCCCCACCCTTCTTTGTTTGTTTTGTTTGTTATGCTTTTGTTTAATGTGGTCCTTATTAAGCCTTTTATTCCACAAATGTCACACAAACCATTTCCTGTAAGCGAGTTATTCTCAGCGTTCCCTTTACTGTTGCTCTGTATTGACATGATGCGACAACACACTTCTGACTGGGCAATTTCCCTTGACATTTCCACTATCGGTCATAATTGGAGGGCGTTCAACATGCAACGTAAATCACTTAAGGTCAGTGTACTCACTAAAGTGCAGAGTCGTTGAGCTCAAACTCGTAACCTCTGGCTGCGGCCATTCTCACCCCGTGATCGGCCCAAAGAGCAAAGAAGGCATGAGCCACAAAAGGAAGCAGCTCCTGGTCCTCTCCAACACACTGGCTGCAGGATAAAATGGAGCGGGCGTGTACCTGATGGGAATCATTTTTAACAACATTACACTGTTTAGCTATGTGGAGATAACCTGCAATGAAAACAAGATTTTTTTTGGTATCTTATTACAATATAAATAATCCATTAAAAGGATTGTACAACTTTCAAATATCTATTTTTTATTTGTGTAAATGTCATGACATTTTTAGGCTCCCCTTGTATATCATTTCCCTTTGGTATTAGAAATATGATCTAAAACATGCATTTAAATTAGAATGAATTGGCTAACTTATAAAATAAGAGGTGTTTCAAAAGCAGCTTGATACGGTCTGGCTGGCTCAGTTACACACAGCATTCTGCATGCATTCAGAGATATTTCCTATTCAATGACTCCTAGATAAAACTAAAAACCCATCAGTCATCCATACTGATGCGGTCTCAAACAGCTTAAGAGTGACATCTAGTGTAACAAAAAGATACATTAAAATGACACCAATGCTTTTATAGCTCACCTTGTTCTTCTTGTTTGCAAGATTGATCCGCAGCATGCCCATTCCTTGTAAAACAATCTTCATAGAGGTCAAGAGGTTGTCTAATACCGCATGCTGTGAACAAAATAATACTCATCTAATGTGCTCTTATTGATTCTGAAAAAGCTGTTTTGGCTTCTTTAAAGAAACTATTGAAAAAATGTTCCACTTATTTTACAGGTGTCCAGTACCTTGAAACTAATGAGCTCCTGTTTGGAGAAACCACAGCTGTAGATTATCTTTATCTGTTTGATCACTGTACTCTTTCCACTCTCTGCAGCTCCTAACACAAAGCAGATAAATTATTTCTACTAAAAATGCCAATGAAACTGAACATCTGAGCATAAACTTACCAAGCATAAGGATTTTGACCACATTCTTCTCAGCTTTGGCTTGCTCACAAATGTCTTGCTCGATTTTAGAGTTCTGCAGTTTTGCTTTTTTACCCTCCTCTGTGACATCCTGCTGAACGCACATTCCCATGCAAATCTAAGGAAAAGGTTTTATCTAGTGAGACAGCCAAGGCTACATATTCCATTACTGTTTTATATATGTTAAGAGGAAATTACGAGTTTTAACATATAAAACAGACAAGAGTCTGCAAAATATGCATTTAATTCGCTGAAATATTCAGAAAGAAGAAAAAAAAAAGTAAGATATGAGGCAAAGGTGACTAAATATTCCTCGCTGCCACACTTTGGTCAAGTCGTACACGTTGTGAGGTGAAAAAGCCTAAATTCATCAAGCAAGCATCAAAGCTATTTTACCTGCAGAGGTTGTGGCAGAGTTTTTAAACAACAAAGCATCCCTCTACTGCTGTGTCGTGTCTTTCCGGATGAAACCGCTAACAAGTCAACGGAACCGTTTGTTGTGTTGTGTTGTGTTTGTTTTGCCATTTTCGTGTTCGCGAAATACGAAGTTAATTAGCATAATTGGAGGCACGTGTACAAAGTGAAGCCATTCACCGGAAGTCACAAATTAAATCTCCTTGAAATGAGCATGGATGAGATTGGTTAATAATATAATGGCCCAAACTTTAAAAAGGCATAGGAAAGTATATATATATATATTTTTTACATTACATGACCAAACCAAGTATTAGAGATGGTTCTGGCATGTTTACTAAACAAAAAGTTTAATTTGACTTATTTAAGTCACTTAAAATATGCTCCACCAGATGGTGGTGGGAGGTTAACTTGCTGTATGTTTGACATTTTCTATCAGTTAATTGACATCTTTTTTATATTTCAACCCTACCCTGGGACCACTGATGGAAACTTAGCCTGTGGCTAAATCTAGTACAATGCAGGTGTTCTTTTATGAGATCAGTGTTAGTGTACAAGGTTTATATATCTCTTAGAACTCACAGAACTTTGCTTCCTATTAATCACTCTGTAATTATAGAGGCCTGACATTTACCAAACTCTGTGTGACTCATGTTGCTAAATTCAGAGCAGATTATCTTTTCTAATCAAAGGTCACTTATGTGTCCAAAACATGCTTTTACCTGAATGAGACTTATATACCCTATTGCTTCATTTACCCCTACTGTGCAATAATAATCTGAATAAATAGCAAAAGGCAATTTTCAAACAACTTCTCTGTGGAGGTAAAATCAAGACATGAAGCAGCCTTTTAGAATTATATTATTATTATTATTATCATCATCATTGGCAATAATATACTGTAATCAAATCAGGTTCTATTGTATGCCAACTAGGAGCTGTCAGTAACATGGAGATCATAGCCTACACTCAATACATTGCAAGTCAACACATAGATATACCATTATACTTTAAAATATGGGACCATCTATACAGCAGTTAATGAAGTGGAGGTGAGTAAAATATACATCTACAAAAAATATATTATTTAATTCAATTCAATATAGACACAGAGGATAAATCATTCAAGACTCAAGTGGCATAATAAAGTCTACTTCATGTTTAAGTCAACAACACTTTGTATTTGTCATATTTCTCGTCTTATGCTATGAAAGCTAAAGGTTAAAATTGTAGTTTTTTCTATACTATCTTTACTCAAAGGAGTATTTGTTTAAAAAAATAATTGCATTTAAAACGCCAGACCTTCAGGTCTCAACAGTGTACAGATTGGAGTTAAAAAAGAAGAAAAAAAAAAGAAAAGGAAAAAGACTTATTAAAACAGAACCATTCTGATCACTTCAGACCAGTCAGTGCAGAGTGGAGTATTATATGGTTGCACAGTACATGAGGTCCAGAAAGAGTAAAAGTTTTAACAATGCCTTACTTCTGACTGTAGAAGAGAAGCAGGGAAAATCTCCCCTGGTTTTGTAGTGGTTTCAGCAACCTGCAGTCACATTGTAATACTTACATACATACAGTATATATACACAGATTGATTAGTTGTGGGGCTAAGCCCAATACTAGGCAAAAAGCAGCAACAACCTCATAGAAATTATATATCAAATCACTTCCTTGTTTTGCAATTAAATCCCTAAACCAATATCTCAAGCTTTCACATCTCATATGCTTAGAACTCATGATAATATTCAATCTTTTTTTTTTTTTAAGGCAAAAAAAAAATTACATGAGGAATTTGGAAATATCCAAAGACATAAAATAGAAATTTCAAGATGCAGTGACATCTTCCTAGTACTGACTTATCATTTATCTTATTACCTGCCACAAGTAGCTGCCACAGCAGACCACCTAGCATTGCAAAAGGCTGCTGTTATTAGCCAGGACCATGTGCAGAAAGTGCCATATCACTTACAAAAGAGTTAAATTAACTGTACAGGAGTTTATATTAATTGATCTTGTCAGTGTTAAGTTGACGCCACAGTTAGTGACACCTACAACACAGCTTGGGTTCTTTCTTTAGTCTTATCTTCCTGTTGTCGCTTCATGGCCTGAATCACAGCAATCTCTTTGGCCTCCTTTTTCTGGTTCCTTGCCTCAAATAGCAACCTGAATTAAAGGAAAGAGTAAACAACCAAAAGAAGTGAATACCTAAGCCTTAATATATTACTAAGTGTTACAGTAATTGAACCAAACTTTATCCTACAAATTCAGGAGATATATTATAAATTCAGATGTCTGCACCTGTTTTTGATTATCCTTTGCACAATAGCATCTGTAGTGAGGCTGTTCCCACTATCAACCATACGCAGTATTCCTTTTCTCCTTGGCTCCTGAGTATGACGTAAAAAATTATCAAACAAATAATTACTGCAGACTTGTGAAGTATTTCCTAAATATGGCTAACTGGTTTCTTACAGCATATGGGTCAGATCCATCCTTGTCAGGATATATTTCTGTCTTGCCATGGCAAACAAGTTCCACCTGAAGATTCAAGAGCAGTAGTGAGTCAATACATTAATCTCTGATAGTGATTTACTTTGTGGTGAGAAATTATTGTATTGTGTTTACCTTTAAATGGTCCAGCAAATCTTTTGTGACTGCAAACGGTGCGCCAATCACAACTTCTGACACATACTGTGACAAATAACCATATAAAATCAGTGTAGACACACATATGATAGAGAGTACTTTGAGGATGGGGAAATCTTAATAAGAAGAACATACTCGACAAGCCAAGACGCTGAGCGTTCTCTCATGGATGTTCATGATGGGGTAGTTTTTTCCTTTGTAACGATTCACCTCCTGAAAAATATGATTATGTAGAAAATGCCAAAAACTTAATCATAGAGGGAGTGAATCCATCACCAGGATTTAAAAACAGCACAAAAAGCCTCACCTGGTCGAAGTGCAACCCCACAATAATGTATGGCTTTTCTGCAAGCTTGTGTACTGCCTCCAGAAAGTCCACATGGCCAATGTCTGGCAGCAGACTAATCAAGGATGACAGTGTATTTAATAATGACAGCTGTAGCAACATCTCCCAGTATTGTAATCACTTTCTATTGCTCAGTAGCCCTGAAGTATAAGAAAAATTAAACTCAATACGCAACACCACTCGTATTCTGACGCACAGGGAACTGCTCTACAGCTGCATATTGCTAATTATCCTTCTGCTGCTGTAATTAATGCACTAGCAGTACGGAGAGAAGCCATTGCGTTATCAAGCGGTAACACAGGAGGTCGAAGAGAAGGAAAGAGATAGTCACCCAACTCACAGGCATCAGGTTTGTATTTGAACCCAAACTTGGCATCATGTTTTTCCATTACCCTTTTCTACCTCTTTCTAATATGATTTCATTATCTATTAAACATACTTGGTTAAAACTACATATTAAATTACTTAGTTATGGTTTAAAAAACATCTCGTTTAGGTGCTGAAATACATGATAAATAAATGTTATTGCAGAGGTCTTCACCAACATTTCACTCCTGGTATTTTTCCATCTCATTCAGTCTAAGCGTCAGAATGAAGCAAGTTGGGGATTTTTTCATGAAACGTGCAATGTATTTTATTGTTATTGTTAGCGATTGTGTTTTCTGAAAGGTTGTGCTTTTGGTTTTGCTATGCCTTTCTTCATGTTGTTTTTACTGCTTTTTTTATATTTCTAAGAAGTGTTTTGTATTTTCTGAAATTCTATTTAATGAAATGTTAAGTTTTCCTTTGTTTTTTGTTTATTTGTTTGTGTTTTCTATTTTCTTCTCTTGTTCTGTTTGTGCAGTGGTGTTGTGGTTTGCACCTCATCATTGCAGAACCATACAGACATTTCCAGAGAGTAGTTATAAAATTCTACTCTCAGCTGGACATAATTTCTGATTAAAAGGTGGAAAAGTTTGATGTTGGCATAATTCTATAATGTTTAATTTGTAAAAGGATACGGAAAAGGTCAAAGGCTCCTGCTACATAGATTATGACGTCTCCTGGTTGAGGCTCCTGGCCTGAGGCAAACTGAATGATCTTCTGAGAGGTCTGCAGGAACTGGGACACTCCTGTCCAAGGACTGTGTCCCTTCTAAACATGTGACACCCCACAACCAAGAAATATGCAAAATGAGTACAAATTGAAGAAGAGTACCGATAGTCAAACTACCTCATCGCCACAGCCTAGAATGAATCTTTTTGTTACATCACTGCCACCAAGTGGCGTATGCAGTAACATCACATTTTGGTAAAAGGCAGACTAAACGCTAATTCCATCTGCAAATGTGAAGAGATCCATAGCTGCTTGAGAGTTAAGGCTTGTTGGCAATGAGTTGCTTTCCCCATCCAGAAACAGAAGTGGCATTCACTGTTTACTGGCAAGGCCTTCTGCATGATTACTAAGTGGGGCCAGAAAAAGATTTTTATTTAATAATGGCTGACATCTGGCTCTAAGATATTTTTCTTTCTACTAAAATGACAAAGCAGCTGAGGAAGATGAAGTCAAAGAGCCAATAAATTTGTGCCGGACTACACTGGCAAGTTTGCCTGCAAAAGCTGATCATTTTCCATTTTTCTGTGAGTGAAACCTAAAATTAAGCTTCACCTTTCCAAAGTTGTCTGTGTGCTGCTGATAGTCTGAACTGTCCTGAAAGGAAATGAGGAGAACATTAGTTTTGTTTTCTGAGCTGAGGGCATATGCAGACAATGTGGCAACACTCACAATGTTGCTGTGGTGTGCTTTGGTCATCAGGAGCATTCGCCCAACCAGGTCTGTGGTTGAAACTCCCTGGGTCCTCTTACACTCTCTGCAACACCATGTTCAAGTTTAACACACACAACATGCAACACTCATCCATGGTGCACGTTTGAAAGAGAAAGTTCACCTGTAGCGTCCTGACTTCTTCACCTCTTCATACGTATCTTTTCCATCCACTGTTAGTGTTATATCATCTGAAATAACGTAGCATGCTCAGTGATCTCAGATTAATCAACCAGAATTATTTATGGCTTTGAATGCATTTGTGTTTAAATGAAGTAGTGTGGTGGTACTGTACCTCCATGCACACAGAAGTCACAGTTGTACTTGTCTAATGTCTCGAGAGTGGTGACATAAGGAGCTCCTTCCACAACTTCATCCACCCATTTTATGGCCCGCACCATCTTATATCTTTCTGCCTGAGTGAAGACAGGTGGACCCTTGTGCTTTGCAATTTCACCTTAAATGAAAAAAAGGAAAAAAACCTGACATTAAAATAACAGAGGGTTTTCATTAAGATATTTTATTATCACCTCTGCAGATAGAGAGGTTGCTGACATATATGCTAACCCTGACTCTGAAGGGTGTTCACATTGCCAAAATTCCTGAATGTACCACAGCAGGGTGAGGCAACCAAGTTCTTTCATGTCGGATTAAAATCTAGAGATTCAAACTTAACAGCTTACATGGATGCCAAAGAACATAATCAAATAAGCTGTGCGTTTACATGTCCAAAAGAAATTGATCATGTTTAGCTTTTTAGCATTGTACAAAGTGCTTCTAAAAAAAGCATGGGTGTTTTCATGTAATTCATAAAATTCAAAGTCAGCAAAAATAGACCCACACTGTGTACTTGGTTCAATATTTGAGTTTCTCATGTTCTTTCTAGTTAAACAGCACATGCTTCTCTTGCAATCTCAATCACTGAGAGGTTGAGAGAGGAGCTTTGTAGCTCCCCAAGAACTTTTTGTTTACTTTGTTATCCCATTCCTCCTCCAAATTCCATGAGTTAGAGGATGAAAGTCCAAAGTAAAGACTAATGATAAAACTGCTGAATGGAAGCAGAATTGGGAAATTACATAATGATCCTTCAGACAATTACATATTAATGGAAGAATACATAGCCTTAATAGAATATAATAATCATTTTTGGCATCAGTGTGACCACAGTGAATGTTTGCCTCCATGATGAGAGTCTACTGTCACCCGAGCAGCAGAATCTCAGTCCATGCCAACTCTGCTCGTAGAAATCCCAGTTTCACAAAAATAAGAACAATAGGAAATCTGGTTTCATCACTCTCCTTCTGGAAGCCTTTTTAATTACATAACTTAGCTTACTAAGTAAAAGAAAATCTCAAATTTAGCTCGTTCTGTTCTCCACTACAGAAACTTACATTAACTAACAGACATTCAAAGCCACATAACCGAAAGAGTAACTGCACACTGCTAAAATCAGGATCACACCATTGTATCTTCATATTAGAGTAACTGGTATTTGTCAGATAAGAAATGTTTTTGAGGCTTACTGTCTGTGTGAACTCCAACAATGAGGTAATCTCCCATAGCTTTGGCCTGCCGCAGCTGATTTGAGTGGCCGTAATGCACCATGTCATAGCTGTGAAGGAAAAATCCCAAAAAATTGAACATTAACAAATCTTCATATTGTTATAGAGGAAAGTTGTTGTTGACCAGGATTTGTATTTATGTGGGAACATAACATTCTGTTTATAGAACAAATCTCACACATCTGAATGAGCTTATATATAACTACTTAATCTTTTTTGTGCTCAACCTGTTTAAAAGTATATATTGTATATTTTGAAACTTTTATATTCAGTGGTTCTTCTTTTATTGCTTTTATAATACATTTCTAATTGTTTTAATCCCTTAATTTTTATTACATCCTCTATTAATTGATATATTGTCTTTTGTGATGTGTTTTATTTCCCTGTTTTATTTTAATTCTTGCTGTGTAAGCACTCTGGGTTAAACTTGTGTAGATAAAACTGAAGTTGATGAAAAGCTATCTCCACCTCAACTGCAAAAGATTAACGCATTTTTCATTTCTGAGCTAAAACATGCAAAACCATAATTTTTAAGTATTCAGTGTTCTGTTACCAACCCCTCAATAAAGCCTGCTGCTGTTATCTGATCAACGTCTGAACATAAAAAAGTGAATGCTGAGGTGTGTTATTTTCTCTTTCTCCTCTCTTCTCCAGCCATGATACCATCTGCTGATAATTAGATTAACACAGATAGGAGACTGAGACTGTAGCACAGTAATCTAGCATAGTAACAGATGGACATTAGCCTCCTGTCACTCTCACTACTGTTAACAGCTGACTTCTCACTAATATTTCTGTCTTCTTTTCAGCTCTCTGTTGATCGTAATGCAGGCACCTGAGATAATCACAGCATTAATGGTCATATTCATTTTCAGTACAGCAGCTACTACGACTGCATCTCTGTTTAACTGCACACTGATTGAATCTTAAAGTTAAGAGGAAGTGCTTTGAAAAAAAAAATCAAAAGGGAAAACAACGCTGCCACTACCACATTATGTACAGATCAACAAAGGTAACAGAATCCCATGTTGTTTTCAGCTGCTGGCTATGCTAATGACAGACTGCATCTGCACCTTACTGCAGTGTCATTATTCACAGCCTTATCTGAAATAACATTTAAAAGATATAGAGTACAACAACAACAACAACAACAACAAAAAAAACGCTTTCAGATCATTACTGTGGGTGAAAAGAGGCTTGTTGTCAAAGGGGTGAGAAATGTTCTGTGTTGTCAAACTATTGAAATGGGATCCATGTGTTTGTCCAGGCTCTTAGGTGATAGAGCATGCCAAAAAGAATGTAATAAAGAGCATTGGAGGTGAATGAAAAGAGATGAAAACTCAGAGCCCAAGACATGCTTAGTAACATAAGACAAGGAGGCTACTTTTTGAGCAAGCTGCTCAATAAGTGACTATTCCTGTTGTATTTCTTTTAGCAGGGACGGATCATGACATATCACTGTGGGATGATGAAATATTAATTAGCCAAGCCTGTTAGCAGACACCCAAACAGCATCTAAACTTCTCAAGAGCAGAAACAGGGAGACATCTGTGCAGAGCGGGATAGAATGTAGTGGACATGTGTAGGAAATGCCAGCAGAAAACCACAAGGATAACTGTCAGGACACTGATTGTCTAAGAGACAGCAAGGCTTGGATGAATGAACAGTCCACCACTGGTTTGTGAAGGCCTTAAAAAGTATGTTTACACTCAGCTGATAGCTGAAGTGGACTCTACACTTTTTCTTGATGATGCCTCTCTCCGAACTGATCTTTAAACCCTGTCGCCTCACTTCAGGGTGACAAACAAGAACAGAATGTCTCTTTGTACATATAAGAAGAAGCAGGAATATTCAAGTGAAGGGGCCATTTCCTTGGAATTTTCCTTCCACACTGCTGACAAAGCTAGATGCCTGTAATTGCAAGTCAATGTCCAGTGTAGGGCTTCTGGAAACAATGTGCTCAGTGACAGGGAGGGCAGAAACAAACCACAGTGGCCCTAGCAGGTGTGGGCTGGAGGGGTTAAAGGGGTTAATGCCCTGAGTTCTGTTGACATTGGCTCTCTTTGCATGCTCACCCCAGCGGTTAATATTCGGGCATCCCAAATATTCTGCAACATGGCATCAAACAACAGTTATACAGCCACACATAAACAGCAGGAATTCAGCCAGAGAAAGCCATCGTAATCCTGGCCTTCATACAAAGAAATTCAAAACATCTGTTTTGTCTCTTCAGTTTGCAACCACCAAGGCTTGGACGCATTACACTTATTAGTTTCTCTATGAATGGGGAAATCATTTAGCTTTAAAATATCAGAGAATAACTCATGGTCAGATATTGGTCGGGCTTTTTTTATTCAACTTATATATGAAAAACCAAAATAAATTAATTTCACCACCACAAATGACAATAACAATGACTACATCCTTACATCGGAGAGGAGTTAACCAGTGAAAATTTGCTAACACGTCTCAAACCAGGTGCTTGCTGCTCTAGGAATTAACACATCTTTGCAGCTGGAGTGATTTATACAAATTTTCTGCTCAAATATTTGCCATCAACACAGTACACTAGTGTATTAAAATAAGTTACAGATGTAATTGTCAATAATATATTTCATTCTTCAAAGAAACACGCTTCCTGATAAAAACTGCACATATTAGTCTGTGGACAAGAGTTTTTTTTTAAATGATCTGAGTACAAAGAACAAAAATCCATTTGGTTGTCAAAGATTTAATTTATGGTTTCCAGGGGGAGCAGCATTCTGATGATGCGCTGGTCCCTGTTGTATTGTCAAACAGGGAACAGCAAAGGGTCATTCTGCATATTATCCTCTCTGGGGCATGCAGTTTTGCTGGGGACTCTCACCAAAGTACAAAGGTGAGGTGACGGAAATATCACATTGCTGACTCAGCACTAAAGTGAGGCTGAAAGTACAGCGTTGAACATGTTTCCTGTCTCAAAATCATCCAAATCCGTTTAGCTCCTGCTAACTCAAACCACAAATCTTGTTTAGGCTATTTGTCTTAAAAAAACAGCCTTTATGGACTAGAAGTCTAATACTACATAAGCATACTAAATGTGGAGTGAGTCACTTTCAATGACTAAAAATGTTGTTTTCCAACATGCGTGCCACAAAAATAAATTTTGTCTACAAATCATGATAATGCAGATTAAAATGGCGGGCAGAACAAATCACAGTCTGTTGCCTTTGATCAAGGTCCCCATAACCTTATTGACTTCAGGGATGCAAGATCATGGCTGACACCGCTCTCTGACCCAAGCCTTCAGGCTGGGATGTGTAAAATCAAGAGGAATTCTGAAATGACAGTAATTAAAGGGTTCTTATGGCATGCTTGTTTGTAGAGATGTTATTATAGACACATGACAGTGATAACAGGACTGCTTAAGATAAGGGTGAATGTGGGCTGATCTTGGGCCATCCTACTAACAGGCACCAGCCAATGAGAAAGGCAGAAGTGTAATTCACCAATTGTCGAACCATATGGGTTCATCAGTGGCAGCAAAGTATTTGGCATTTAAGAGATAGTATTTTTATTTATTTATTTATTTTTTACATATAATGATTAGTCTCGAATTTGCTGATCATTTACTTTATTTTTTAAAGGTATACAAGTTTCAAAATAGCAAATAATAAGCCTGATGGATACAAATAATAGCCCAAATAACAGACTGTAAAGTCTATTGGTCTTTCATTATTAAGAGCATTGACAATGTGCCAATTTAACATATCCTATTTACTATGATGTGCTCAAATGAAGTGAAAAGTAAGAGCATGCACAAGGTATTGTGCATGGCCAGTCAACATGTGACACATTCTTTTAGGTACAACTATGTCATATACAGCATTTATTTTTTCTTACTAAGGGAAAGAAAGGTAGAATTACAATAAAAACATTAATGCTGTTGTCACAAATGATAGCAAATGATGGAGAATGGAGATCCGGGCCAGAAAACCTGATGAATAATTCTGAAAACTGAACCTTAGATTTTATTTAGTGACTGAAATACATCAAAATTGTGAAATAGTTTACATTTTGACACTCTGAGTTGTGATCAATAGCAGTAGGAAACATCTATCCTTATGTAATAGCATGCATAGGGCGATCCTCTAGAAATGTAATGCATAGTAAGAAACTAATTAATTAATAAATAAAGCAATGTAAACTGATTTGTCTAGATCTACATTGGCATTGTTTAAAGTGGTTATTCCACTTAGTCAATGACATAGGCCAGATAATATTCAGGGAAAAGTTTTGCCTGCACTGACTTGAATGGGAAATAAGCAGCCTCCCTGCTGCAGGCCTATCCCGGTCTCAGGTGAAAGGCTGACACCTCCATTCAAACAAGCACGATGCAAACGATGGGAACATGCGTCTTGGGATTGCAATCAAACAATATTCCGCTAACTAACTCACCAGCCATCGCACCAAACGCGGATTCTTCGCCTCCTCTTCTCAGGACTGCACGCTGCAGCGCCCGGGGTCGTCCCTGCGTCTTTCCCGGCTGTTGTGTTCACTTGGTGGTGATGATGACCGTTCTTGATCATACTGAATCTGCTGCCGAGTCTCTGGAAAAGTGCGGCTTACACCGACAAATCGACCCTCGTCAAATGAGGTGTTTTGCCGCAGCGTGTCAGGTTTGCGCCCCGTCTCGGTGCAGGACAGCCGGTTTCAGTGTCAGCAGCAGCAGCGGTAGAGGCAGGGGCACCAGCAGTGGTACGATGCACCAACGCCTCCTCCACTTTACGTCTGACGCGATTACGCACGGAGCGCTGTGCGTCAACTTAATCAAAGTGCGCCGTGAAAATAAAGAGGAAGGAGGCGCCGTGCTACATCTTCCTTCATTTATAGAGCTATGTATGGGTTATATTGTGAAAAATCAGAACCGTGCTAAGTGTTTTACACTTGACCGATAGCAGGTGGTAAGACGGAGAGCCTGTGTGCCGACACGCTGTTACATAATAAAGACGCGCTCCACTGTCACATGACAATAT
>JBAMHW010000023.1:16150938-16178550 GCA_037177495.1 Rhadinocentrus ornatus
CTGGATGAGCTGCACTACCTGAGCCACTTGTGTGGGTTGTAGACTCCGTCTCATGCTACCACTAGAGTGAAAGCACCTCCAGCATTCAAAAGTGAACAAAACATCAGCCAGACAGCATAGGAACTGAGAAGTGGTCTGTGGTCACCACCTGCAGAACCACTCCTTTATTGTCTTGTTAATTGCCTATAATTTATACCTGTTGTCTATTCCATTTGCACAACAGCATGTGAAATTTATTGTCAATCAGTGTTGCTTCCTAAGAGGACAGTTTGATTTCACAGAAGTGTGACTGACTTGGAGTTACATTGTGTTGTTTAAGTGTTCCCTTTATTTTTTTTAACAGTGTATATATATATATATTTATATATATACACACACATACATAGTGATAACCTAGTAGTTACAGAGGTGGCCTTGGGTCTGGAGAACCTGGGTTCAAGTCCCCGTGCTGGCAAGTAAGGTAAAAAGTCACTGAGGGTCCCTGAGCAAGGCTCTTAATCCCTGACTGCTCCTCTGCTCCTAGCAACAAGGATGGATTAAATGCAGAGAAAAATTTCCCTGCTTAATAATATATATATATATATATATATACGTAGCACATTGTAAGGGACACACATACGTGTGTGTGTGTGTCCTCCACAATGTGTTACTGCTAGCAATAATAATAAAATAATAACAGAATCTGATTATGTTATGAGTAACCGTCTAATATGTTCCTGTTTTACATGACAGGTTAAATAAGACTTTTTATTTTAGGTTAGTGGGGAAATCCTTTTTTTAGTAGTTTGAGTATGTGGTGTCATCTTGTGGCAAACCTGTTAGATCATGTGTTGTTTTTACACTTATGTGCCAGCAGATGGAAACCTAAGCCCACATTGCTGAACAGGCACATAGTAGCTTCCTAACAAGCAGTATTCTGAATATCCTAGGCTCTTTTGCCTCATTTCCTCAGATGCATGGGATCTTTTATCACAAGTGGGATGCATATTGGCTGCTGTCAACTCTTTGACATATCATGATTATAGGGATAACGATCTATTTACGTCAGATTATTATGTGACCTAAATAATTCTCTTTGTGGGTGTAAATAAATGATTATTTTTGTTCAGTGTAGTATCTGTGGCACCATTTGCAGAATGTAGCTTCATGCCATGTTTTGGCAGAGCTAATGTTGTAAATGATCATCTTCGCTGATGTGGATGACAGCATTAATTGTACAGCAAGTTGTGGTCGGAGAACTGGGGCAGGCACCTGCTGCAGAAGTGGGTGAAGATGAAGAATGCTGTCCTAGATAGCCCCTCCAGCTCACCTTAGCCCAACTTGCCAAATTAATCAACTCTTCAGAGGCCTTGTGGGTGTCTGGGGCAGGCATCCAAGGAGAGGAACCTGTTTTGAGGCACAGGTCACACAGACCTGTAGAAACCTCCTGCATTTAAGAAAACTGTAGAACAATATCACACTGCAATCACACTGAGGCATTGGGGTTTAGACTTGCCCTGCAGGATGAAGTGGTAAGATGTCGCTTGTCTTCAACCATCTGTCTCTTTGTCTGTGCAAGTTCTCTCATGAGATGTGTTTTGAGTGTGCAGGGGCTGAAACGCTGCTGAGGAGGCTGATGTTTGATGAGGTGCACTGAGACAGGAGGAGGGTGGGGGTTTGGCACTCCGCTGGGAGCAGAGATGACTAACTCACTACTCCTCCTAATCTAGGACAAGCACACCTAGACATCCTTCATGACTCTAATGTTTTACTCGTGTCGGGCCAAAAATATGTCCGCTGAGGTTAGCCAAAGTGGGTCGCCCAATAGCTTTTTTTGGATCACAGAAAAAGAAATTGTGCCATCTAAATGATCGCTGTCTTCTAAAACCCACCCTGGACAGCAAAAAAGCCTTCCCCGCCAGTTTATTTTTACAAGTATCAAACTGGGTCAATGACGCCACAGAATATGACAAAACCTAATTTTAATAGTGTTTTAAAAGACGCAAATGATGCTTAACATCATTTTCCAAAACATTTTTATTGGTCTTATCGAAAATAAAGTAAGCTGTATCAACAAACATACAATATATACATCAATAACTTAGACACCTCAGAGAATCACATTTAAATCCACAGTTGTTACTGTATATGAATACATAGTACTTATCTACAGATTGCAAAAAGTACAATAATTTAATTTATAAATAGTTACAATTAACTATTGTCTGTTTTCATACAAAGTACTGCAATATTTTATTACAACCCATACAGAAAAATAACAAAACAGATTAACTTTGTATTACTCGCTTTAGTCAGATTTACATACCTTTGAAACACAGACCCACTCCATAGAGTAAGAAGAAAAACCTGCACAGTCAACCGTTAACAAAGCGTAATTTCACTAAAAAAAGAAGCCAATGTTCTGAGAGCTATTAAATTAATCTGCCACAAGTGCTGTTATTTGTCCTCTATAACATGTTGCATAAAAGAAAAGAAGCTATAACCAATTGAAAATGAAATCTGCAGAATAAATTACAGTGTTAAGATCAATTTCAAATACACACTAAATAAAAATAGGAACAGAAACACTGTGGACGATGCCGCAGCAAACGACGAGCACTAACGACTAGTGTAGCAGCAGAGAAAACACACTCACACGCAAACACAGGTATACCAAAAGAACCAAAATTAAGAAAAAATATTGCAAGAGGCCCTTGTGACAGAATCTTTTGCTACCACCCACTTCACTTAGTGCGCAGAAAATCTAAATAACAGCATAAACTTTCAGTCAATGTCCACGTCCAATCTATGGATCTGTAATATGGCTAACTTAAGACCAAATGAACGGAATAAGGCTTGACTGCATTTGTCTCATAATTCCTTAAAACATTACACTTTAAATATAAGTAAAACAAGGGCCAGCTGCTTCATGGATGCAAAAACATTTTTTACGAATGAAATAAAAACCAAACAAGTACGATTAAATAACAGACTCCAGCAACTTTGACAATATTGATTACTCTTACATCTACTCTCCCACACCTTTCCACTGAGTTGCATATTAAGGGTCACTTTTTCACAATGGTCATTAATACCTACTGCAGCTACATACTATACACTGTATGTGTGAGAAAGCGAGTCGTCATCTCGAGAGGAGATTCAAAGATTGGTCAACAGTTCCACTCAAACATCTTAAAGACACCTGACACGAAAAAGATTCACTCCACAAGACCACAGCAAAA
Organism: Rhadinocentrus ornatus; assembly: GCA_037177495.1. Classification (NCBI taxonomy): domain Eukaryota; kingdom Metazoa; phylum Chordata; class Actinopteri; order Atheriniformes; family Melanotaeniidae; genus Rhadinocentrus; species Rhadinocentrus ornatus. The sequence continues at coordinate 16,154,160 of JBAMHW010000023.1, forward strand.
AGGACGCCAACATCAATACTGGGCTATGTCAAGAGTCACAGATATATTTTCCCACGGTTAACCAGCCACTGCAGATAGCAAAGCATGTTGACAAAGTGAGGATACTTGCACACAGACAGTACAACCAGCACCCAGATCTCTGGCATGGAGTTTTGCTGAGCTGTAGTTTTGAGAGTGCCTGTAGATTAACACCTAGCCCGACACCGCAAGACGTTCAGACCAGCAAGAAAGTGAGACCTGGATGAAGTGCGTTCTGTTAATATCATTACACAACTGCTTTCACCTTGAGGTGTAGAGCTGCTTCAGTGTTAAACTCCTTTCAGACGAGCAGGGGAGCAATGCAACCCTTGGCACAGAGGAAGCGCTGCTGGCAGCTGTTCTTGATTGTAATTCTATGTGGTCGTGCTGTTTCTGACTGTGATTGAAGCCCTTTATGACATGCTTAATATAGGAAAAAATAAATAAAAAAGAACAAAAAATAAACATAACATAACAGAGCTGCCATTCCTGCCTCTTCGTTTCTCATCAAGAACGGTTTGTTCAATTTGAGTGACCTGTTTTGTCCTGAGCAAAACAAGCAGGAGCTTAGTGCATACAAACAAACCCTCACTCTAACCCTTCCGCTTTTATCTGAAGACCAGTCTGGGTAAAATTACAGGACTGATGCTGCACCTTTTCATGTCTCTAAGTTAACCTTTTACTGAATACAAAATATTAAGAAACTGTGTGATTTGTCATTAAAACATCCACAGTTTAACTGTATAACAGCATTTTATGGATAATCTGTTGTTTCTGCTATATAATTCAAATCTATAAGCTGGAATGATCAGAAAGTCTTCCCTATATCGACCCAATTTATTTTCAGGTTATAGACGGTGTATTTAGAAGGCATCCAACATCATGTGCAGCCATTATTCCAATGCATTGAGCTTTTCAAATCCTTAGAATTATTGTCCACTGATGCCGTTTAACAATTTCAGTCTGACGCTGCTCATTGCTGTAAACTCTTAATGACGGTATGATTTGTAACTAACACCAAGGAAGCGGAAGATATCACAGATGCCAATACGCACAAAGACAATTGACCTTGTTTACACCATCTAGTTTAGCTCTACAGATTTGTTTTAAATAGCACAGCATTGACATCTATACAGTGAACAACACTGCCAACTTGTCACTTACACGTCACATCACGCGCTACCCCACTGTACGCGCCTATTCACTAGAAAAAGCTATCAGACTTCAATAGTAAGCCACTTTTGGTACAATTGCAAAAAAGATGTCACAGAAGTTGTTTTTTTTTGTTTGTTTTTTCAGTTTTCTTTTTCAGTATTTCTATAAACAATGGAAGTTAATCTGCCTAGTAATAAAAACCAATAACTCAACATTAGACAAAATTTTCTACACCTTAACAACAGAAACAAAGCTTGTTTAAAGACTTTCTTTTGTAAATATATGATGGCCCTGTTGACAAGTAGTTACAAAAATGCAATATATATATATATATATATATATTTTCCTTTTAAAGAAAAGAACAAACATATCTTCTCCATGAGCAACACAATGTCTCAAAAGGTTTTGTGGTTTTCCACCGTCCCCATAAAACATGAGGAAATTACTGTGATAACATTCAGGTTTTCAGATATTGTAGAAGAATCTTGTCATACCAGAATGGCACTTGGCTAATACATTTTTCATTTAACCATAAATACGCAAGATCTCTTTGTGTTTTCAGTGCATACATATATTATTGCATCTACCTGTCATATTGATAATGACACTGAAGCATGTCACCAATGCCTAAACAGCAATGAATGCTAGGTTTGGGAGCATTATTTCATGCCCATATGCTTGACAGACAACCAACCCCCATAAAAACAAAACAATAACAACAAAAAAAGGAATATCACAAATTTATTTACTAGTTTTAGGTTTGTCTGGTTGGTTAGAAGACTTTTGCTATATCAAGACCAATAGTATGACCGTTTTTTATTTATTCTTATTAGAGTCAGTGCAAAATAACAAGCAAAGAGCTTCATGTAGATGTGCTGGCTCTTTCTTCGGTCTAAAGGCCCATTTATGCTCGACGCAGAAAACGGATATGCAGAAGGACGGACAGTTTCGTCCGTCTCCTGCGTCAGTTATGCGCGCTATTAGGTCAGTTTTCACTGAGCTTAGCTATCCTGCGTTGACACAGAAAACAAAGCAAATCGCGGGAGCAGTGCTTGAAGAATAGTTGACATGTGACCAGAGAAAGAAACAAACCAGAGAAGAAGAGGAGGATCAGGAATTGGGGGAAGAAAGCAGCAGAAGAATGAAGACAAGCACAACCGTAGAAACTGTGCAAGCTTTTGAAGAAAACTATATACAGGTGTTCAGGATGTGTTGGGTAGTTAGAAACAACTTTACAGCGATGCATGACCGCTGCCAAACAGTGTCTGAAACTGATGTTGGCACATGGGAGTGAACTCTGAACCTAACGCTGCCCGTAGTAGAGCAACTGATTTAACCACCATGGCAACGCAAAAGACGCATGGAAGTATGAGGACGGCAATGTATGATCGCATTTTAAACAGACGTCGCTATTTACATACCTAAGGGAGCATAAATGGGCCTTCACAGTTACAGTAAGGAATAATCTACGAGTGATCATTTCATTGGTTGCGACTGCCTGTGAGATTCTAAAAATGCCAATTCTTTGGACGGAAAAGATTTAAGAGCTCAGTCGTGAGGACCTAAACACTTTACATACACCATTTTATCAAAAGCAACAAGAAAACAAGAATCTGAATTTGATACTAATTAACGGCTATCCAGGTAAAATCAAATACAGCTTGTCTGTTGACAAGGAGACGGCTGAGTCAAGCTGTTAGTGGTGAAATGTGAAGCATCTTAGTATTGGTGTCCACGTAAAACTGAAAACTTATACAAGAGATCCTGTGCCGTGTTACAATGCACTGACTAGTTATGCCTTGAAAATCTTCCTCCTGCTCATTCTGTTACTACGACCTGGCCTCCGTTTTGGATTTGACGATGGTGATGACGCTGGTGGCAGCTACTTTACCAGGGATGAGGGGTCCTATCACAGAGGCCATCGGTCCCCTTGTTGAAGTGACAGGGTTGCGCGCCACAGTCCTGGCAAAGCTTTGGAGAGCCTCATACTTTGAACGCAGTGCGTCCAGCTCTACCTTCATGCTGGCATTCTCTGTGGCCAGCTTGTCCACTTCCTGTTGCAGCTGAGCCTTTTGTTTTTCCAGCTCCTCTTTCTGGGTGACCCGTTTCACCCGGCAGCTTGCAGCATAGCCGCGGTTCTTAAGGGTACGCCGCCGCTGCTTCAGCTGAAGGATTTCTTCCTTCGTCAGGCCCCGTAAATGCTGGTTCAGTTCCCTCACCGACATGGTCACCAGCTCATCGTCTGTTAGGCTGGTGCCATTCTCCCCAGGCTCCCGCTTCACCTGCAGATATAGATTGGTTAGTGTTGGTCTTTACAGTCACACTTGAATAATAAAGTTATCACTGCTGGAGCTATTTTGGTCAGTGTCCTGCAAGCTTTTTACCTTTAAGGCCTTGTTTCCTTTGTTTGTGGTAGTCATGCCACGCGAGCAGCGTCCACCTGTACTGCTGGTTGTTCTGTGAAAAGATGTCATAAACAATATATAAAGCAATACCGTAAAAGAAAATGTGTTTCTGGAAAACAAGCTACAACATGGCTATGTCCTAAAAATAAAAAGTAGGTCAAGGACTTCAGACTTAGTGAAACCAAGTTTGCTGAACAAGTGGTACATGGACTCTGCAGTTGTCACAATGAGCTAATACTTTAATGGTCTGGATTCCTGACTCAAACATAGGTTAGGCTGAAAAAGAAAAGCAATTCAGTAAAAAATGCATTCAAGACTTTCTTCTTGATTTCTGAGTTCAAACGACACAGTGGTGAGTCACAAGGAGAACGGCATTTAATTGGCTGGCAGCAATTTGTGATGTCTTGGAAAATAGAGCTGAAGAAGAGTAATTTCTCTCGTGTATAGCTTTTCAGAGAGAAAACAGTCATGAGCCTTTCTATTGCACATCCATCCTCAGCTAATATACATACACTAACACGGACACAGCAGGATGACTTTTCATGAACAGAAGCTACTCCGTCCAGACAGTCACAACTGTCATGGCCTGGGTCCAGCTATAATCCTATCAATCAATGAAAAGGGGATATACTGTAACTGCTGCAGAACCTTAGTATCATCCAGAATAACAGGGCTGCATTGCAGTTTATTCTGTCATGTCACTACTGAGGGAACACCAAGAGAAGCTGTGCAGGCGAGAAATCTAACCTGCTTGTGTTAAGAAAGACAGAAGGTCGGATGCCTTCCACCGTGTGAGCTCTGTCATAGGGTAAGTACGGACACACACACACACACACACATTTGTGGCCCTGAGTGCTTTAAACCACACACAGTAAATGCTGTGTCAGCGACACAGGCACCCACCACAGTCAGCCCAGCCAGCACATTGCCTCGCTAAGCTGATTTGCACAGCCAGCAGTGTGTATTACTACTGAGCACATAAACAAATGCACATTGGCTCTTACAACTTTTTAAACATCAAAACAGGAAACAAAAGTATCCTTAAAACGAATCAAACACAGAACTGCTGCCGGTGTGTGCGTCTATAGCCTCAATGCACATTAAGCTAGTCATGTGTACTGTGTGCAGAGAAGCTCAGTGAGGGAAGAAAGGCATAACAAATGACTCGTAGCACCGACGTGCACCAAGATGGCCAGGATATTTCCATGGCAACACAAGGGTGCTACAGGTGTACCGGTCACCTGAGCCAAATAGGGAGAGACAGACGCTTGTTAAAAATGACCTGAATACGACACTATCAAACAGGCTGGGGACATAACATGAGGTCAGATTGTGACGGGAATTCTTGATGCTTTTTTCCTTAAAAAAGTCCTTTGGCTCCTCATAAAACCACTTTTTTCTTCATGCTGCAGATGCCCATATAAAAAGCCTTTTACGTTCTGTGGAGGACTTTTTAAAAGTGGTAGATTAATCCCTGATGGGCTGACTATGAATAGCTGTCTGATAGTAACACCTATCTTTCACAGGCTTTTGTGGTGACTCATTTCCAGTAAGCTTTTTGGACCACAGATGCAAAACATAATGGGATAATGGTCTGCCTGATGATGCACAGATAATGGACAAATAGAGGAAAGTACTACACTAATAGCTACTGGGATGAGAGTAGAAAAAAAAAGCTGCATCTTCCAAATTTCATATTAAGCCTATCATTTTCCTCTCCGCAGCCTAGACCTAACACTGTTAACAAAAACAGCTGGAATCTTAATAATGCTGAGAAATGGCATATTTTACTGGTTGAGAAGGCAGGTTTTATCAAACAGCTGTGCAGGGTAAAATAGTAGGCATGGCTTGGCATGCTGAAAGCTCACCATATGACACCAAGGAAAGATTGCACCCGGGCTGCAAGCCTCCAGCACAGGCTGCTGCCAACAGACGGCTACCAATGACAGGGCATGGCAGAACAACACAGACAAGGTCCAACGCACAGCTGCTCCCTTCCACTACCGGGCATGTCATACCTCACAGAGACAAAGAGGCACGCACACAAATAGACACAGAGGCAAAGAAAGGGAAAAACACCTAAAATGTTTTATAAGGAATAACAAGAAAATGTCAGAGGAGCTACAGTGAGTGATTTGATTGTGACAGAAAGGCTTGAAATTTCACAATTCTCACAAAAAGAAAACCCCTACAGTATATTACCTGCAATTAATAATTTCAGATCTCTTGCGAGTGTCTCGTCAAAGGAGCAGTAGGTGAAGGCTGCAGCTTGGAGCACAGGGACATATGAGGTAGGGGAGCAAGTGCAGGGACAGAGATGCCTTTTGTAGATGCTCGCCTGAATTTTTATGAATTGCCTGGAAGAACGCTGACAAATCAGAGCTGATTGCTTGTGGAGGAGAGACATCACACCCACAGGAAATAGAAAACGCTGAGTGTGGCTACCCAAAGAAAAAGGGAATGGTAGAAGACAGAGAAAGAGAGGGAGGAAAAGAGAGAGTGAGATAAAGAGAAATAGAGGAAACAGCCTTGTGTAAAATGCCAAGTCGACACATTTAGAGGAGTCTGAGTAGAACAGGTTGAGTGAAAAATAAAATAAATAAATAAATAAACTGATTTCAGCAAGGACCAAAACCCAGGTACCAATTAAGAAGTTGTCAAGTTGAGCAAACACAACTAAAGCAAGCTGACCAACAATCAGAAGCTGTCTTTGTTCATCTACATCTACAGAAGGAAGCGCATGTTGATTCACAAGGAGGATAATAATAAACAAACAAATCTGGTGTGATAAATGCTGATGTGACATGATAGGTCTGGCCTTGAGCCTTTGGCATGCTTTAATGAGCTTGTCCCCTCCACAGGATCTCTCCAGGGGGTATGCCAAGGATGGGCACCATTAGATAGGGGAATCTTTGTTGAGGGGGAACTGAGGCTACAGCTTCCACACGCTGTGTCCCTATGATGAATATTTATCACTGTCGTTTACTGCCTAAGGTGGGGGTGGGAGACAGGGCGGAGGGGATGGTGGGTGGGGGGTGGGGGGTGCAAGGCTGAATAAAGATGCTCAGGAGGTGATTCTTCAAGGATACATCCAAGGCTCTTCCATCAACAACTGTCTCAAAATGGCGGTAGGCTGGTGGGGATGGGGGGAGGGGTGTATTTTTGGTACTGGAGGTGGCATGCATGGTGGTTCAGGGCTGCAGGGAGGGCCAGCTCTACTTGACAGCAGTGTAACAAGATTATCAGGGCCATAAGAGCAAACAAAAACCCCAGCAACCTGCCTCGGAATCCAGATTACGACAGCGCCCGCTCTCTGAATACTAAACATGGCTGGGAAGGACTAACAGGATACAGGGTTTGCTGAGACAGGGCAGTGGATTGCATATCACCTCACTAATCACACAGAGGTATCCACACAAGAGACAGATACCGAAAGTTACACAAGCACATACAAACATAAACAGTCATGATCAATCCTTGAAGAGAGGCTTGCTAATGAAGTATATAAAAGTAGACAGCGGAGGCGCATGCCGATGAAAGACTGTTTTCAGGAAAAGGCATGCAGATTTTAATAATAACAACTTACTTCTCTGAAACAAACAATTGAATGGCATTTAAGACACCCCAATATTGCCATACAATGTAGCTTAACATGGCTAATTTAAAGAATAGAAACAAAAGGACCTATGGTCCTCACATAAATCGAGTACCATTTTGCCTTTGTCTTTCAAGTCATTTTGATTACACTGATCAATAATGAACAAGACTTGAAGCCTCTTCCGTTATCATGCACTTTTCACAGGAAGTAAAAATGATAATAATCAAAAATATTCACATATACAAAAATAAATGCATAAAACATGAAATCATGACAAGCCTCATCATTGTCTTCCTTGTGCATACTTACTGTCTTATCCACTTGTTCTTTAAGGGTTGATGTGTTTAATGGCCAATTGGCCAACACTTTCCCCGCTGTATGCCATAACCGGCCATTCTCATCATTTATGCCTGATCACAGCCTGTACTTTTAGACCCTCCCTTCTAATTCAGATCTGAAAAGATCGCCCCGATACTCAGATCTAATCATTCCTCCTGTCAACTGAGCTAAGTCAATTATCAAGCAAGCTGCATGTGTCGGGCGCCATTTAACCACAAATAAAAAATCAGACTCCTCTGATAGCTCTGGAAGAGATATGGGATGAGTGGTGTAAACTTGCAAATGGAGAAAACTGTGCAAAAGTGCCTGTGTAAGAGAAAGGTAAGATGGGAAGAGGGGAGGGAAGCTATTAACTGCTAAGTATTCAGAGCGTGAAATAAGTGTGACAAAAAGAGGGAGAGGAGAAATCATTCAGCAGCTTTCAGAGGGAAATGCGATATGCATGTAGTAGAGGGGAAATACTAAGCCAGTACTTTTGACCAGTGGAAGTTCTGGACACAACTGAAATGACCAACCAACCAAAATATTATGGTGGAGTTTTGGAGGATCCGCATTTCATATTGCACATGCTGTAGCCAGATCCTGAGTATGACTTAGGCTGTCACAATTACAAAATTTAAGTTGATGATTAACTTAACTCATAAAAATAATTGCAATTATAGTTAACATTTTCATGCCACTATTACAGTATAAGCCTTTTTACAATCAATTAACACACATTAAACTGCTTGCATTTCAGGCTTTGCAAGCAAAAAATGGCACATGGCAGATATAACATAAATAATCATGTATTTATGTCATGGGATTTATTTACTGAAATACATAGCTGGCTATACACCATCTGTCAAAGCACACCATCTGATACCGTCATGTTCCAAGTTTGGTGTACTCTTGATAAATCCTCTCCTCCAAGTTATTGAGCTCTCCTTTTTCATTTTACTTAAAAAAACAACAAAAAAACAGAATGTGCCCACAGCAGTGCTGCAGTGTTTGGCTTTAGCACTACGTCCATGACGTTAATGTCAACAGACGCTTGGCAAAAAGCAGCATGTCGCAAATAAGAAGTGATGTGCCTTAAGATAAACAATTTGTGGCAGTACACTCAGTCAACTATGGGTCAGTCAGCTCAATTAAATATTTGAAAACCACATAGAAGTAAAGCTGCAAGCAATGACGAAGGCCCTCACACCTTCGACGCTGTTTCGGCCTATGCATAGACTGGCTCCCCTGACGACCTCATTCCTATGGCACATTCGCTCTCCTCTCCAGCCGCACGTTCACTTGACCAGGGATTTTCTGCATAAGGTGGTCATCGTTTTCTCCTCAGCAGATCAGTTGGCACCTCAGTATACCTAGTGATGACATCTGAAGAGTTCATGACCTTAACCTATAGGTCCAAGATGATTTTTTTTGTAGGTCAATGACATGTGTGTTGCACATGTGTCCCAAATTTAATACATTTTGATTAAATACCGCGCCATTTTGGAACCTACTCAGAATATTTAAATAAGATTTAGTTTGGGGTGTGAGTCTCTTCAACCATGTTTGGTGAGGCTTAGTTTTTTTGTCAGTTAAATGCACTTCCTGTTTCATTACGTTGGACTTTAATTTGCCATAGATGCGCTTGGTGAATCAACTTGAGTTTTGTACTGTGGTATCATGAAAGGGTTTCACATGTAAAGCACTTAAATGTATGAGGTTGATAGAGGCAGCACCATGCAGTGTGAAAAAATTCACTTCCTGTTGTAAGTGGGCAGGGCTAAGGTCTAGACAGAAAATGGTCATATGAATCTGTAAAGGGTGGCATCCTGATTAAGCACTGTAAGTTTGATGGTAATCAGATATAATTTGTGGGATTTATAGGGATTTGTGACGTCGGGGCATCACATTTGCCATTCACCATACTTTGCAGCATTTAGCTAAAGTTTTCACCAAAAGGCATCATCAATATGTTTTCTGTTGTAAGAGCATATTTTAACTTGATTGTTTTAAACAGGTCAGAGAAATGGGCCTTTGAGTAAAAGAATTACTTCCTGTCGTGAGGGGGCAGGGCTGCTGCTTTGTAAAATGTTGACATGTAAATCCTGATCAGATTTACATGTCAATATTTTACTAAATTTGATGTTTCACCAAAAAAAAAATTAAAGTGATATAACTCCCACATTAAATGAAAGTTATATCAATTTGATGTTTTATTGCGAAACACCAAATTTTGAGGCACTGCAATAGTCCTTCACACCACCTTCAGTTCTCAGGCCAAAATATAACGTTTTTCATTTGTTGCAACTGGAAGGTTTTAACTTAGTAAATGAGGACATTTATGCAAGAGTGGTAGCAAGTTCCTTAAATAATCTTAAACTACTATACAATCACTGTTTCAGGCCTAATAAGGACAAGTAATTTAAATACAGTAATAAACAGCAATTAAAAAAAAAACATGCAGAAAAAAACAAGACAGCATTAAGGAATCATATTTTACCCAATGATAGAGCTACTTTAGGTTTGGATGGTTTTCTTTTCAGATACAGTTAAGGAAGTTTTAAAATTTTTATTAACAATCAGAGAAAAATAAAAGTTAGAAAATAATTTTATACTGAATAATCTGGCCCAGTAAAAGTCTACATGAATCCATGTTTGCAACTGAATGCATTAACTAGGAGAGGAATAAATGTTATACATTATTACTCTTATACTTTAATGTTTAAACTTGAAAGCATGCTTTTATGTCAATCGTTGCTTCCGTAAACAATTGCAGTGGCAGTAGTGACGTTTAAGTAGCATCGCAGCCTCACAGCAAAAAGGTCGCTGGTTCGAGCCTCGGCTGGGGGAGGTTTGGCCTTTCTGTATGGAGCTTGCATGTTCTCCCTGTGTAGGTTCTCTCTGGGTACTCTGGCTTCCTCCCACCATTTAAAGACACGCATATTAGGTTAATTGGTCACTCTAAATCCTTCCTTGGAAGAGAGTATGAATGGTCTTGTCTCTCTGTGCTGGGTGCTGCCTGCTAATTGCTGTGATAGGCTCTGGCCCCCGCACCCATGAATTGGACTAAGCAGTTTAGAAGATAGATGGCTTCACTTGCAATTATGATTGAGTCTGATGAGACAATACTGTTTGAATTTTTTTTTTTAATTTATAGTTAAGAAAATAATTTAATAAATACTGCTAAACAAATATTTTCAATCATTTACAAAAACAAATAAAATAAATATAGCCAGATTTAACCTTTTAAATGTTTTTTAATTCATATTGAGAATTTCATTGAGAGCGTGGCAAATAAGTGATTTTGTGGACAGTTTTAGGTTTTCCAGAAACCTTCAGGAGGTTGGTTTCACATTGCTCAGGTTTAGGGACTTTTTTTAAACAAAGTATTGGGTAAGAAAGGTTTAGGCAGCAAAATGGTAAATGGGTAAAATCAACCACAAAGTTATATATGTCATGATTAATGCAAGAATACATGGCAAACAAAGACAGCGGGGGAAATATTTCTCCTCTCAGATGTGTAGTCATCATGTCTCTCGTGATTATAAAGAGGATCACAAACATGTCTTCTAGTACTTTTACTATTTTATTACAATTTCAGAAAGGAGGTTAATTTATTGAAAGACAGCTATACAAACTGAAGATAGGTTAGTGGTAAATAAATACAAATACTGTGACTTTATGCAGCTCTGTTGTAAAAAGGAAAAATTATATCATAAAAAGCAGAAACCAAGCAAAAAATCATGTAGCAAATTCATGCCTGGATTTTGCATCCAGTTCATCTCTTTCATAGTAAAAATATGAATCATTGCCCTGGAGGGATTTCGTATTTTCTGAAGTCACTGATAACGTGGGGCTTACTTAAAAACGACCAGTTTGCATTCAATGATGCTTCAATACTTACAGAGTCTATTTCCACGCTCAGTATCAAGCAAGCAGTATTTACTCCTAGAGCAGCTCTGTACAAGCAGTAGGACAGGAGAACAGACTCCATTGGCCTTCCACAGTATCTGCCTGGAGGACTTGATTAAACAGGAAGAGAATAGCTCTTGATACTCCAGCCTTGCACTGGCAGAGGAAGTAAGGGTTACAGGCAACCCACACACTGGCAAAATACCTAAGAGTTGTACTACAGTTCCTGCATTTATTTTAAAATGCATATTGCATTGACCCAACAACACAAAAATGCAACCTATGCAAGACAGATACTAAATAGAGTGGTTTATAATATATTAAATGCATCATAAATTCTATAACTCACATCTATAATTAGAACCACTGAACAGGTTGAATTAACCTGTCAAATTTCCCTGTGATAAGAGCTCAGAGGTGTCAAGACAACAACTGTCTCTCTTTCTTTCTTTTTTTTTTTATACCTTAAAATAAAAAAGATGCTAGCATCTATTAATAACACTGCCATTCCTCTGTTCAAATTATAGCAAGTGATGGATGATTTCTATCCACAGGACATCACACTTATGTGACTGTCCAAAGATACCATTTGAAAATAAAAAAATCCATCCATTACTTCAGGACACATTTTTAATGAGCAATCATACATTTAGCAAACCAAAAATCTTAAATCATCCTACATAATCATGTAATCTGGCCTGTTCCTTCTTGCAACCCATCTCCCAAATTCCTTGTCTATTTCAACATGATTGCAAACTTAAAGTAGTGGATCAAGTTAGACTAAAGATATGGCTAGATGGTTTTATTTAATAACTGGGTCGGGTAGAGATATCCATAGTAAATGACAAAATAATTATTTTTAAAAATACATGCTAAAGTCATTATCAATTGTTTACTTTTTTTTTTTTTTTTTGCAATGTGGGTTTTACAGAGTATTTATCTTAGAGAATGTTTCTACTACCTTTGGCATCTTTAAAAATACAAAACACAAACAGCCAAGAACATTTTTGTAGCAGTCTCAGCTGTATTTCCTAAATCTCTTGAAACATACAAGGACACTAACAGAAATGACACACTAGTTTCATTTTGAGTATGCAGATGGTTAAAATCACTTTCACCAAATGTCACATTAATACAGACGTGTCCCACACAGAAATCAGCCAAGATAAAAGTAGGTTGCACGAAAAAGCAGCCGGTGAAAAGCCATTCTCACAAAGTTGGGGGTTATATTGACTCATCTAAATTATAAATAAACAGAAAAGCACTAATGAACATGCCACGTCTAACTCAAGTTCCAAGAAATTCATCAAACAAACTTGCTACTCAGTCTGGATTAAAGTAGTACTTTGAGAAGTGGAGCGGACATATCGCAATGCTAAGCAATCATAATCCGCACTACACTTGCAAGAGGTTTCATCACCAACATTCCCCCACTACTGCAAAACGGGGGGAAAATATATATATTGATCTTTTTCCTTCCTTCCTTCCAGGCATTTCTATTTCCCTGTGCAGCTTAAGCAGCACTTTTGTGGACAAATCCCACATTTGTGTTCCTTTCTGGGGGCTATTAATTGTCCTGAATAAGCGTAACTACTCCCAAAGCACAGCTGTGTTGGCCATACAGAGGTGTAGGTGGCCAGACTGTACTCTATGCAGTGTAAAGTCTTGCCTCGTGTTTCATCAACCTCACATATCATCTTCCACCCTCCACCGCCTGCCCATTTTGAATAATGCCACTGGGTGCGAGTTCTGCACTCAGTTTACCTCTATAGTATTCAGCTTTATTTTATCTTTGCTACCTGAATAAAAGAGGAGATAAATCTAAGAGGTGATCTACATCATTCCCTGCATCCATCTACACACCACTGCCAGCCCCATCGGATGCTTATATGGACCATAATCTTTCCTTGTTACCTGCAGAGAAAGGCAGGGATGGGCATTACGCTTTATTGCAAAGCCGAGCTTCTGATGTAGGGCTGCCCTGTCTGCTAAACACACTTCAATGCCCTGCTTGCATGAACAGAGATGATGAAATAAGTTGGATATCTGAGCAAGAATAAGCAACTTCTATCTGTTTAGCCCTTTCTATATGTGCTCAACAGTTTCCAAGGTGACTTTTCAAATTGCACAGAGACTCTCCATGGATAATTCATTACCTGGGCCCTCTATAAGTGTGTACTCTAATAGGCAGCAAATTTCATCATGTCACACACACTGAGACAAGAGCAGCTGTCAACCCAAAATAACACAAATTAAAGAGTTGCATCGCATTTAATTATGCCATAAGGAGTGCAGCTTTCTAGGCAGCATTTAACATACTGTTCGCAAAAGATAAAGGTATTCATAGCATGCCACATTTATCAAAACCTGTACTTGAAATGCTGCCTGGATCAGGTATTGTTATAATCCATAATTACACATGACCCAGTTTAAAACATCTACTCATTGCAGGATAATTTTATCAAAACACATGAATAATATCTGCTTATCATGCAATTCTTAAATTGCTCTGACATCGCAGCTGACACCTAAGCACTTAGTCTAAACATACTCGCAGCCTGTTTGTTGATGTACATCATGACAGCGCTGCAATAAAAAAAGGCACATTCTCAGCTGAATGTTGATGAGGCTATTGATAGATGCATGATGGTCATCACTTGATGCTCATGGCTTGAGGACTGACTTGTATGAGAGATCAGCATCATTTCGATCCATCTCCCTATTAACGGCTGCTTGATGATAAACATCGACCCTTATCCAGCGAGCAGACCTTTGTCCGGTGGTGCCATATTTCGGGGTGGATTCTGAGAACGTCTAAATACATCATTGTGATGATTCAGCATGATAAAAATATCGCTACTTGCTTATTGGCTTTTGTAATAAAACAATGCTGATGTGAACTGATAGACTGTGAGAATAAATCCAAGGACGGCGGGTTAGATTTGGCTCTGCCATTGTTACAATTTAACTAGTGGTTAAATGAATTGTCACTTCAGGTGAAGCAATTCAATACAAAACGATGGTTTTTGGAAGCAATTTCCTAGAAGATTAAATCAACGCATGCATCAAAAGCCGCACAAAAAAACATCATCATGCTCAGCTTGAACAATCACGTTCGTCTTTGGCAGAAATGTCACACCAGATAATATTGCAACCAACCTGATCTCGCTAAACCGCTGGCTCGGCTCGCGCTTGCTCCTTTGCACAACGAGGTGATGAAGCAGCAGGTTTGACCAGCAAGAAGCGCATGAGTTGACAAACCACCTAGAAGCAACCGTGACACGCCGTACAGCACGCAAGACGTTCTAACAAACTAATTATCACAAAAAGCAACCTGCACGGGTTACACGCTTTTGAGATTCCACGACTCTGTCTGCAACCTCTCGGCGCTTGCTTGTGAAAGTGGCAAACAACTCCCCGCCTACAAAACAAGCAAGTGAGGAAATCCCCGTGCTCAGCCTGCCTACTATTGCCGTGACAATACAGCAACAAGCCATTCCTCACTCGGGGAAATTACCCTTAACGCGCGAAATGGCAGTGAAGTCCCGCTACATGAAAACCAGAATCTGAATATTTTATTCACAGCTCAAGATTATACAAAAGGTTAGCTGCCAGCTCACCGTAATATGAGCCCAGCTTTGTCAGCTCTTGAGCGCTACATAGCATTTTAGGTTTAAAGTAAACAAACCCTTTAGTTAAAAGAAAGATGTTTGTGGTAGCTGTCTGAGTAAAGCTTGCAGTTTAATTGGAAATTTATTCCTGGTATAAATTAGGCTAACTTGACGAGCTAGCTAGCTATGCTAACCTATTAAGCTAACCGCTTGTCAGCGGCGAGGCGAAGGCATGCACACTCAGCATAACAACACTGACTGTTTGCTTTCCAGACCCACCTGACTTTAAAAAATGACGCCACCTGAAGTTAAAGCTGCCAGACTCCTCTTCTTAAACCTCCGAGCAGATGACCAAACATTAGAGACGCATTTTAATTTCGGTTCCACTGACAAAAACGATTTCCAAAAACCAGCTCGTGCATTCCTAGTTGATTCCTTTCTTGTATCCAAGCCAGACGTCATCGTGTTTGGTCACGTGCCTTCATTCATGAAAGATCTCGTTTTCGCACAAGAAAAGTAAACATTTGAACTAAATATTCATAATCTGTTGTTACACTGTTTAAGTTCACTTTCTTCAACTAACATTGAAACACCTCTACTGGTATTTACTGTATCTAAACCAGAGCTGATCAGAATGGTTTTCAGGGTTGTCAGGGAATACTAAACACAAGTTATAAATGAAACCTTTTAATAATAAAACTTGCCATCTTATCTGAATAGTATCGCTTTAAAAATTTTACATTAAACATATTGCTTAAAATAGCACATCTGCTCACATTATCCTACTTACATGTTTTCTGTAATTTCCCATCAATGTATAACTCGTGCTCTAATAATTGGCTCTAATAATAAATCAAAAATGTCAAAAGACAAACAATGCATTCATTCAATTATGATGATCAAAATTCCAAATTTAGAGCATTTTTTAAGATATAGTTTTTATACCATATTTACATTATATTTAAATTATGTCATTTTGACATGGGGTATGAATTAAGTTGTAGTAAACCACCACTTGTACAAAGCTTATTGATTCAAAAATTACTTTTTAGGAATCCAGATATGTCAAAGAGAAGAGATATTGCTGTACATTAAACCTACATACAACAGACTAAAGAATTAAAAATAGTGAATCATGTGAATAAGTTTAGTTTTGCACCGAGAATATTTTTATTTGTTTAACACCCACTCACACATAGTAAACATAAACTGTGTGTAATCATAAAATAAAATAAACACAGGGCACATATAAAATAGTAAAAATTGAACAAAGAAAAGGACAAAAAAAATACATGAAAGTATCACCAAGAATCTACTCAAGATACATCATCTTCTGTACAAATGCTTGCTGAGCTTTACAGACCATCTGCGTATGACAGAGGGTTACAAACAGATCCCTGGTTGTGTCTAGCATATGGGCCAAGTCTGTCTCTTTAGATCACTTATAAACAGACCTCAATTATTCTTAAAGATTAAATGCTTACCCCTTAAAAATAGACCAAAATACAAGTTATTTATATAAAAAAAATCTGTTAATAGAAAAATAATTTTATCACAAAGACAAATTCCTATCTATATAATTTTCCCTTCTAATCTGGTCTTATTTAAATAATAGAATTTCTCTTTTTTGTCTCAAGTGTTTATGTCAGCAATTATTCATTCTCAGTGATTTACAGACAGCATTCACTGCACCACCAGTAACATGACCAGTCACATTTGAGTTTGCAGATCAGTTTTTCTTGACCCTGGGGTTATTGCTGTTAAAGATGCTGATCCCACGAGATCTGACTCCAACAGTGTCTGCATTGACTCCTGGCTGCTGAAGCACTTTGTCCAGAGTTGTCTTCTTTATGGCAGCTGGAGAGATCTTCTCTTGGTCAGCCAAAGACTGAAGTTCCCTATAAAAAGAAGCATTGTATGAAATATATGTGTTCACTAAAGCACAATATAGCTTGGTAATGATAATTTCATCACTAGGTAATTTGAAGCTCAGGAAGGACTAAACTCATTGCAAAAATTATTTGCATATAGCTCCATCTGCTGCCTCAAATATGAAGATAACATAAAATTACCTTTTGAGTAAAATTATTTACTTAAAAGAAATTCAGCTATGTGCTAACGGCAGGAAATACTTGTGTATTTTGCGCTCCAATGAACCTACCTAGTCCTTATACAGGAGGCCTCTACAGCATTTATGAGGAGGCTTCGGAAGCCACCGCTCTCCATAACGTGAAGGGCGTGGATGGTAGCGCCCCCTGGTGAACACACATTATCCTTGAGCTGCCCAGGGTGCTGCTCAGAGTCCAGCAACATGCGAGCAGCTCCCTTTTAACAAGCATAAAGACAGACCCACCAATTAGATAACATATAGTACAACTTGTATCTGGTATCCCTACTTACATTCTGAATATCTAAATTATGTCTAGTACCAGCCTTGGCAAGCTTAGAAATGCAATACTTCAGATTACATTTTACCTGCACCTAGACAGATTATTAAAAACACCCCATCTTAAAACTGTCAAATAAATTCTTTAAAAAAAATCCAACAGTGCAATGCTAGAAACAGAAACTGAAACACACTTAATCTATTTGGGCCAACATTAAAACAAAAACACTGAAAAAAAACACAATTGAGCAAAGCTGGGAAAAAAAATCTAACTATAATCAAGACATTTGTTTAAAATATTAAGGTCATACCAGCAGTGCTTGAGCTCCTAGATGTACAGCCAGTCTCCTGGGCAGGCCCATTTTCACTCCACCATCAGCAAGAGCATCTACGGCTGTGAATGCCTGCAGGGCCACAATCATCACAATTACGATGATGGAAAGAGGGCAACAATCCAAAGGACACATTTTCCACAATTGCTGTAGGTAGGTAAGGCAGTACTCCTAAAAGCACTAGACACTGTGAAGTATAACCAACTCACGTAAGCTGGGCCACTGCCACTCAGGCCAGTGACAGCATCAATCAGGTCTTCTTCCACCTCAGTACAGTATCCAACGCTGGCCATCAGTTGTTCCAGAAGCTTTCCATCTTCCACCTCTGCATGTGTGCCCGTGGCATAGACAGTGGCTCCTTCACGTACCACTACAGGAGTGTTGGTCATGCAGCGCATTACCTTTGGAGTGTTGCGATATTGCTGCAGCTTCTGTAAGATGTAACACACAGTTTCATGAGCAGTCCGGACTTCTTTTTATTGTGTTTGACAGATTTTAAACTTAAGAATGATTATATATGAATAATTCTTCTTCACAGATCTCTTAATGTCCTTCCAGTGCAAATATTTCCTTAAAAGACACACAAAAACAACAACTAATGCAAGTCAGTATCTCCATTAACACCATATGTATAAAATTCCCTCTTTCCTTCAAACAATGAATGTTTACCCTTTCTTTAAAAACAGCTCAGCTGGCAAAACATACGCAAACAAACATGAAGTTCTCTAACAAACAATAGCTGGATTTTGTTCTAATTGCACACTCTGGAAGCAAGTTCAGAAATGGTTAAAAACATAATAGTTGCAGCAACTAAAAGAACACCTCATTGTACTTAAACATGCATGAATTAATTTAATATAGACTTGTAAAACACCAACCTCTGAAATGTCTTATTTGCAAGCAATGAGATGGCCATAAAACAGTTATGCTATACCATTGTTTAAAAAAACATGCTATAGAAGTTTTAAGTTTACTTTTACAGTCAACAAATAATAAATGTATGTAGCTGGTCATTTTCCTGCCAGACACCATGGCATTTACATGTATAATTACAGCTCAAATACATACCACACATTCATTGATCCAAGATGTGACAAAGTTGTATCAATCAAGTACTGGATGGGATAAGCCATCCCTAATCCGACCTATGATTATAACTTGCCTTCTCTATGGAGCTAATAGTGACGCCTGCAGCACAGGACACAATAAGGTGACGGTCTTCGATATCTGGTCCAATCTCATCAAGTACAAAAGGAATGATGTGGGGCTTCACAGCCAGGAAGAGGACGTCACTTTTGCTCACGGTCTCCTTGTTGCTGATGGTGAAATTCACACCTAATTTCTATTATAACAAACAAATGAGAAAAGAAAATGCTTCAATGCTTTTATGATAAAATTATGAGAAATTTCTAACATGCACATAGCAATGCTTTCATAAACAAAATAACTGATGGGACATCAGTCTACACACCCGGAGCTGCTGAACTGTGGGGAGGTCTGTGTCTGGAGAGCTGGCTGTGATTCTGTTTGTGGCAATCACACCTTGAAGAGGACAATTATGCACAAACCATATAATTGTATAACTGCCTTCTACATATACTCAAGTCAAATCTTATTAATAAAACAGTAAAAAGTATTAACCTGCGGCCGAGAAGCCTCTCACCAGAGCGTGAGCCAACTGGCCCGCTCCTATGAAACCCACGCTCATTGTGCCTGTAAATGTACAATGTTAAAAACATAATCTGCTGGATCAATATGGCCTCTTTTTTTCCGTTTCTTTTTTTCTCTCGATCTGCTGTGTTTCCTAGCTAGCGAGCAGGGTGCATCTACAGCGACAGATTTTAGACAAACACATACTTCCGTATTAATCGAACCACAAAAAGAGATGGTGACGGAAGCCATAATCTTGACAGAGAATATTTTTGAAGAGATAAAAGACTTACAAAAAAGCAGAAGTTGCCCAACTGACTGACAAATGTGAACAGGAGTGTTTGAAATGACCACACAGCTGTCTCGCCCTCTGCGACCTGCGTACCTGCTAAGACAACTGTGATTAGCAGGTGAGTAATCCAATGAGATGCACTTACGGCCGATACGTGACTTGTGTAACCAATCACATTAGCAGCAATATCAATGGGCGGGCTCTGTGAAGCATAAAGCTAGTAGTTGCATGAGTTTCTGCCCGTGGACAGCAGATTCTCTGACCCAAACACTCTACCTGTTGTGTTATGGCACTGTTTAAATGTTGTATCGTAACTTGTCTAATGACAGGTGCCATAATAAAGCTTAGACTAATAATTATGCTGTTAGTATTGAGATATAGGGTGGTCACAAATTTTGATAGCTGTTAGCCAAAAACGTCACCATGGCAAACAATTATTGTGAATCTTATGGAAACATATTTCAGCCAATATTGTGGGGAAAGAAACATTTAAATTGCATTTGTATGGCAATTTCATGTGTCATGAAAAGTGTCACTAAATATGTCATTAGTATTTAAATATAAGCAACTCAGAACTGACAACAACAACAATAATAATAATAATAGGTAGACTTATTGAAACCCATTGTTATTAAAAATATGCTCTAATTGCCATGGTATTACCTATATGTTTTGTCTTCACTAACCACAGGCCAGGTGTTATAAGTGTTATCTAATTTTTAGCTCAAGCTTAATTATTTAATCTCAATTTTGACTACTACTTTCTAAAAATTGTTTCAATACAAACAATTATTGTTAGACAAAAGTATTAAGCTCATGGAAACCGCTTTCTGACAATGTTATTAAAATATACTGCATTGTTATGGCTTTTTTATTTTTTAATATATATAGTATAACTTACCTCTTGACAGGTTACAAAATAAGCATTACCAAAATGTTGCTTTTATTTAGATATTGGCTAGTCAGAAAATTTAATAATCTCTAACAAAAAATTGTAACCATAGAACCATAAAAGTGTCTGACCCATCTAAACCTATTTCTGCACATGTGAATAAAGATCTTATGTCATTGAGACAAGGAACAACCATAAACCAGCAACTTATTGTATCAAAGTTTATATTTCAAAATAATATAGTGAAACAAACCTATTTACTGAATAGGCTTCAGCACTTATATATATATATATATCAGGTATCATGTAAATATATATATATATATATATATATATTTACATGATACCGTCATGATTCAAAGTCATTTGGATAAAAACAGCTAATGAAAAATTTGACCTAAACAGACACTACATTCACTGTGGCTGCATAGTAATTCTTTGTAATGTGCTTAGCACCATGCTACTGCACACAGTAAGGCTTTTCATGATGTTTTCTACTAATGATGTACATATAACATGCAATTAAACTATTCTGTTAAACATATTACCAAAATGATTATATTGCAAAATATACAGAATTAGAACATTTGCCAATTATCTGATCCTATAGGAATCTGTATTTCACAGAGAGGACTTTTTGACATACAGTATATGGTAGAGTGATACACTGTAAAAAGAAATACAATACTTAAGATCAAGTCACATGCAAAAATTAAGAAGACCAAACTAAAAATAGACCCTATTTTCAGCCATTTATTCAACACAAGTAAACATTAACATAAAATAAGAAATTCTACACATATAATACGCTTAACACTAAATGTAAAAAGAAAGAACTCAGTTTGGAACAGTCAATCATTTTCATGAAAAATAAAATTAGATTAGATATTGGATACATTTAGGATGAAACAAAACCAAAAACCTCCCAAATTTGAGCATAAATTAGGAATTTGTTGCAAGCTGGAAAAAGAAAAATACATCAAAATGCCCTAAAAGCCAAAAGAAATAAAAAATCTACCAAAATCTTCATTCATTGCAGACTATAGATTCAATCTGTTATAAACAGCTGCATGAAACACATTTTCATCTTGTGAATCATTTAGAAAAGTTAAATATATTGCTTAGTCCTTGAGTATGTCTGGTTTAACAGTACTCCAATGCTCACACAATCCTCCAGGTTTGACCTGCATTAAATCACCACAGCATCTTTTGATGCTGAGATGAAGATGCTGGAGGCTTCGGTTACTGCAGCGCTGAGAAACTTTGTAACATGTATCACAATGCCTATTAAATACACTGTGTAGATGAAGTAAAGTAGATGAATACTGGTTGTAAAAGGTGTCACTCATACAGAAAACTATGAAGCTGTGGATCAAAGGTGATGGATCCTTCACAAAAATTGCATTTGTCTCTGAGGTGAACATATTTTTTTTAATTTTTTTTACTTACACGGCAGAGCTTGAGACAAAGCGAATCCTTTGGGAGTAAACCAGATCAATAAAATATAGTACCAGGTTGACATGGGTAAAGACTGCCACCACCAGCTTACTGTCCCAGGGACATGCTCCACGTGGGCAGTCCTCTGGACGAGTAGTGTTGCCATACTTCCTGTCAAAGCTGAAAATGGGCCAGACCAGTGCACTACTGAGATAGAGGATCACAGCGAAGAAGGTGTAGACGACCACAAACCGGTCAAATGGGAATCTCAGGGCAGATGTTCTACCAGACACTGTCAGTATGACCACTATAACAGTGATGGAGAAGCACAGGCTGTACACCACCACACAGTACTGGGTGGCGATGTACTGGTTATACTCACTGTCATTAGCAAGGGCTCCAAAAATTATGCAGGCCACAAAACTCTGGACCACCTTGAGCAGACCAGACACAGTTGCCATGTAGCCCACCACGGCTCCTGGTTTGGCTCGCGTTAAGAAGACTTCAGCTCCATATGGGAAACAACAGATACTGGAGCAGATTGTAACAGCAATGCGGTAGATTTGGACTTCGTAGTCGTCATCAGACCATTCTGTTTTGAGAAAGTAAACTGGGTAGACCACAGAGGCAGTGATGTACATGAGTGTCGCCAGCATGGCGAAAGCCACAGTGAAGTTATCCCAGGATATTGGCATGCAAGTGTGGAGCCGAGTAATGTCCAAGGTGAACACAACCAGTGTTACTGCAAAGCAAAAGCACCACACAAACATGCAGAAAACTCCGTAAGTGGCGCTGTAGCCCGCACTGTGGGACACCAGGGCCATTATGGTGCAGCCGAGCACTAGTTGGCACATTCTGGCTGCACCCAACGGTGACAGCAAAGCGTCTTTGTTGAGGTAGTGTCCTCCATTAGCATCCATAGTGTGTGATGTCCTTCAGAAGAAGTTGTTTTCCTTGGTGAGATTGTTGTTTTCTGTGTTGATGTTTTTGCAGCCTCTTCTCCTTCACGCAGACCTCACCCTTTTCCTTGGGTTCCTTTTATAGATGGCCCTTAATTACACATGTCTGTAATGTTTCTTCTCTGAGCCTACTTTGTAATTAGCACAGTAAGCTTAAGATCAAGTTACATTGATGCACAGCTTTGTAAAAGTTTATACAGTAGCTTCTAGAGAAGATAAACAAGTACACTTTAGAAAACAAGATATTTTCTTCTTAGTGTACAATTTTAGCGTACCATTTCATACTGGTTTCAGACAATCTGCTTATAATCCATTTAAATTTCAAAAGTTCTGTTGAATAACAATATGATCGTTGTCTTATTCAGTGTATGTGCGTTTATAATTAGCTTTTCTTTAGCTTACTGTCTTCATTTGTTGTTGTCCAGTGTTTCAAAAGTTCCAAGTCAAGATCTTGTCCAAAACACTTTTCTTTGAACCAGATATCCAGACATCGGTCTTCCAACATAAGCTCTCAGTGCCAACAGGTGGACAAATTTGTTGTCTTGTCAGTTAAATCTTGCTGTCTATAGGCCTGTTTCTTCTAATTTCTTCGACCGAGGCCCTTCACTGACCGTCAAATTCACTTTTACTCTTTGTCTTGTTGCTTCTGTCTTCTTTTGCCTCTCAAATTTAGTTTGCTACTTCTTTCCTACTCGAGCCAGTTCATCCTGTTTCTCTTCTAAGTGTCACTGTACACTCAGTGGATTGCTACGGGTGGGTGTTTAAATGAAAGTTTGTGACTAGCCCAAGGTTACAGGCCTGGCCAGCTCTATAAATAGGGGGTCTATATTCCACAGAGAGGTGGGAGGCTACATGTGGCTGGCAGGATGGGAGTCGTATTTCTAGGGAGCACCCAGAAAGGCTGAGTCAGAGCTCCTTCAAAATGAAACTGGCATTTACACACAGTGTAATGACAGGGAGGGAGCTAAGACACCCATTAGAGACATAAATTACATAGGGGTTTAGAGAGATGAATATACACAAGTGAGGGCAGATTTGGCCGACACGTGTAAGAAGGAAGTTGAAATGAGTAGGTTGTTGCATAGAATACTTAAATTTGTGATATTAACATGCTTTGATTTTTTTAAGTTTCAGGTTATTTTTTACATAGAGCCACTTCTCCAAACAGCTTTGGTTCTAGCGTCAATGATAATCTACATATTTTGGGCACTCCATGAAACCTTTTTAATCAAATCTACATAATTAATCATAATTAATTATTTAATATCCATCCATCCATTTTCTGCCGCTTATCCGGAGTCGGGTCACGGGGGCAGCTGCCTAAGCAGGGAAACCCAGACCTCGCTCTACCCAGCCACATTCACCAGTTCATCCGGAGGGATCCCGAGGCGTTCCCAGGCCAGCCGAGAGATGTAGTCCATCCAGC
>JBAMHW010000023.1:16201205-16211677 GCA_037177495.1 Rhadinocentrus ornatus
CTCTAGGCCGCAGTTTGATGATCGACTTTGTAGTCGTATCGTCGGACTTGCGGCCGCATGTCCTGGACACTCGGGTGCAGAGAGGGGCGGAGCTGTCAACTGATAACCACCTTGGTGGTGAGTTGGCTCAGATGGTGTGGGAGGATGCCGGTCAGGCCTGGCATGCCCAAGCGTGTTGTAAGGGTGAGGTTGGGGACATTGAGTCCGAGTTGGCTGTTTTCCATGCCTCTATTGTCAAAGCGGCCAGCTGCGGCTGTGGCCGTAAGGTCGTCGGTGCCTGTCGTGGCGGTAACCCCTAAACTTGTTGGTGGACACCAGCAGTAAGAGATTCCGTCAAGCTGAAGAAGGTGTATCGGCGGGCTAAGCGGAGCGCAGCTTCGGCAGTCGCTAAGGCAAAAACTCGGGCATGGGAGGAGTTTGGAGGGGGCCATGGAGAATGACTTCCGGATGGCTTCGAGGAGATTCTGGTCCACCATCCGGCGGCTCAGGAGGGGAAAGCAGTGCTCTGTCAACACTGTGTACAGTGGGGATGGGGGGCTGCTGACCTCGGATTTGGATAGATAATGTAAAGGTAATTTTTACCTTAAAATGGTGCAGGGAGACCATTGCATTGCATGTTGCATGACTGTGCTAAAAATTAAAAAGGTACAGTATAAGTTTCTGACCCTAAAGCATGATGCTTCTGACTCATTTTGATGATACACTGAAAATCATTATGCACATTCCTGGAACCATCCCAGGGCTGAGAAACCACATTTTACTTTTTTACTTTTACATTATTTTTTTTTCTGGCATCACGTCACAGCTGAGCAGATGAATATTAACACACTGGCAATACAGAACGTGTGCTGTGGCTGATTCATCAAAGATATCCAAAAAGACAATACTAGAGGAAGTGTGGAAAAGAAAGAACACAAAGGAAAAAGAGAGTCAACATCAGACTTACTTTTACTGACAAAAATTAGCTCAGTGTGCAGGACGGATGCTGAATTAACCGTTGTTAGGTGGCACCTATCAGAGAAAATCTGCCAAAGTTCACTAGTCCTTCTTTAAGCTATAATTAGCTATCAGTTAGCCTAGCATAGAAGAATTATGATAAAAAGAAAACAAACCCTACCATTTAAGCACTTCTAAAGCAAAAACAACAAAAAACATATTTATTTTTTAAATGGATCAAGCATGCCTCAAAATTTAATGCATACAAAAAAAAAAGTTCAAAATTGTCTCTGATTGGTGGCTTTGTTACTTTTAGACAAATCCAAGCTCGCCTTTTTCCACTGTGTTCATTTTGCTAAGCTAACCAGCCACTTGCAGAGGGTTAATATTATATTAAAGTTATATATATTATTATATTATATGATAAGAAGTCCTGAAAAGAGTTTTTGTGTGTTGTGAATGCATTTATGATATTGTCTGGAAGTTATTTATTGTCTGAGGAAGATATGGAGAGGTGGAAAAAAAAAAAAGTGTTGTGAGGTCCATGCGAGGTCATACATGGGATGAATCACTGAATAGAAAAAATCTTTATTGAACAGCCATCATTTGGCAAATACATCAGTATGAGAACAGAAAGAGAGCACAAAAGATGTTTTGTTCAGTACTTTTTTCTTTCTTGTAGATGCTTTATTTCTTTCTTTCTTTTTGTACTGATGCACTTTTGTCTTCGATATGAGCTTTTAGTCAGTGTTACAGTCAATTTTTTATTAATGCCCAGATGGCAGATGTAAATATCATGTGCAGAGGTGCATTGATAATATCCATTCCCAGATGCATAAAAATGCAAACAGCTGTAAACGGTAAAGATGCCTTCAGCTCATGAGTCAAAACTTGACTGTTGGGATTCCTAATTGTAATAACTTTGAAGCACTATTCCCAAATGGGTAATCAGCCATGATGGTGGGTTTGTACGGTGGCCAGGAAGCTTAAAACAATATTACATCGAGTAAAACACTTTTACATTTTCATGATGCACCTTTACATCATAGAAACCATATTTACATTTACAAAACAAGAGTACAATGCTGAAACACAACAAGGACTACAACTTTTACAATCTTTGATGCAAAATTACATGTGCAACTGCAAAACATTTGTCTTCCAAGACGTACATGCAGAGAAATGTGCACTATCGCAAACTTCAAAGTTATTACAATAAGGAATCACAACAGTCAACGTGTGGATTTAAGCCTTCGAAGAAGTCTGTGCCCAACATTGTGAGACAGACATATATAGTCATTACTGGAACTACTGTTGACATGTTCTGCTAAACAAGACCAGAGCTGACTCCACTTTCATGTGAGGGACAACTGAAGATGAGCAGATGAGAGTTACTAATGGGGACTCACTCTCCCTCTTGATCCTCGGCTGTAATTATGGCCTTTCTTTTCTTTACTGTGTGCTTCCAGTTGGCTGTGGTATTTCTTTTTTTTTTTTTTTTCAGAAGAAAAGAAAAAAGCAGAAAGACTAGCACGCCGCTGAGCTGAATGTCATGTTCAAGCTCAGAATAGTAAACAGAAAGCCTTGTAATTTGCCGAACTCCTTTGTCATTTTCAGTAAAAAAAAAAAATTCTTTTCCGTTTCCGCACAAAGTTAATCCCATGTAAAATAAACACAAACATGAACGTCTTCTTATTATGAGTATGCCCCATACAGTATAGTTTTGCAGCATATAGAAATTCAGGCAGTGTAGGGGAAAAAAAAAAAGAACTATGGCATTAAAAATATCACGTTAACTTCACATGCACACAAAACGCAACCATGGACAGAGCTTACCTCCCACATATCTTTCTGCCCAAATTGTGTTCATGGTGCAATCAACAAGACATCTTAAACTTTAAGTGTGTTTTATTAGAAATAGTAACGTAGTGCAAGATACAGCGGTTGTGCCAAGAACGACATCTAAGGTGTATTTTATGAGGTGTATCATGCAGGTTGTGCTGTTTCAAGCATCTACCTCAGGAGGGAGCAAACATCACAACCACCGACAGCAGGCCCTGTCACCTGTCACCCTCTCTGTACACTCTAATGTTGGTGAAAACCAGCTCATAAAATCTGCTGGAGATCTGTTTACAAAACGAAAAAAAATAACGCTTGTTAAGTCAGTATCTCAGCCTCTTGTGTCTCTTGTCATGTCAGCACCCTTACTGTGTTCTGTCTGCTGTTTCTTTTGATGGCATGAGTCCGATGACATCCAATTGGATGACTTTCTTCAGGTGACAATTGATGATGTCAGCATGTTAGCAAGATTTTTCTTCCTTTCATTTTTATTATATGCACATCTTGAGAAATTCTTTACCTTTTTAGAATGATTTCTGTTTTCATGTTTATCTTGGCGGAGTAAGTGAGGAGCTGATTTAATGCACTTGTTTGGCTGGCAGGGCAGAGCACCTCTTTCATGTTCCGTCTGTAATTACTTCAATTAGTCATGCAAGAGAGGGGGGTTTCAGCTGCTGTCTCTGAGATTATAATTTACTCCCAAACCAGGATAAACTCCAATGTCTCCATGGCATATTCATCATTTTAATTTCTGTCATTTCAGTCCAGGGGTAACAGGATGAAAGACACCAACAAAGTCAGTCCCTCATTCAAATAAATTATATTAGGTTGTTACTGTGATTTATAAGGGGCAGGGTTTTAAATTAAGCACTGCTTTTCTTCTTCCTTTCTTAAACAGTGGCATGTTGTCCTCTGTCTTTGAAATGTAAATAATTTGACCGCTCCCATGGTTACACCTCCCATGTAAACAACCTCAGCGCCATCGGTCCTCCACTGATACAAACTTTGTTTAGGGGTAGAATCGGGTCAAAGAGAGGGGACCACTTGAAGAGACATAACTTTGAAAACCCCTTTCATGTTGTGGAAAAGCGATGAACTTCTGTTGTAGTTTATTGCTGGTGTGATTTTTAAAAGCATCCCCCTGGCTCTTTGAAGTGAGAACAGATCTGCTTTTCCTCTACGGTGGTGTTACTATGCCACTGCCCGTCTAGTTCTCGTCTGGGATTGGATCAGATGAAATCTACCCTTTTTTTCTTTATGTCATTGTTTGTTTACTTCAAACAGGTGTTTAAGCAAATCTGGTGTTTGGTCTTATTGGACATAGTTTCTGTGTCACTTTATAGCTTATTTTGTAAGTAGAAGATGTCTTTGAAATTAATTTCTTTTTGAGTTTCAGATAAAAACATTGATACTTTTTGTAGTGTATTATTCATTATGTGAGTAAAACTTTTATTTGAGCATTAAAAAGCTATTTCATTCTCAATGTGTGCATGCAATCCCCTTGGACACACACTTCTAATGTGATCTCTCAGAATCTCATGGACAAAATTCTGTATTCAAAAATTGATTGATTGATTCCTCTACACATAATCTATTTATACCTCCGCGTTTCTGGACCCAAAGTATTTACACATGAAACCCATTTATCAGTCAAGCCAAGTGAGACCATGCGCATCCAAGACTTCCTTCCTGTTGATTTTCCATTCATGCCTGAAATTCATGAAATAATTGTAACGAGCATAATCATTCTCATTTTAACACTGCTCTTTCTCTCTGATATGACAGCAAAATAACATGATAATACATTGTTTTGAGAGAAAAAACTTAGACACAGTCATCTAAATTTAAAAACAAAAATTTAAATGTTAACAATAAATAACACAACATGAATAAGTGATCAACCTTGGTCGGGTCACCTGGAGGAGGGTGTATGTTGCAACACCGATTACATGTCCAAGTTAGAGCATCAGAGGATGTATGAAAAAGCAAAAGACTTTTGGCTGTTTTAACAGAATTGCATTGACTTAATTAATTAATGTTTGTTAAATTCTAAGTGTGATCTTAGTTTTCCCCCTAAACTATACCAGAAAATGGAGTCTCAGAACCTTGCTGCTTTCTGTAAAACCAGGCTGCATTCACACACAGTTAAACCAGAACCTAAGTGGGAGGATTTTACTTTGTGGGATGTAAGATAAATGGCAGATTACGTTGATTATCTAAAAATTTCCATTCTGTAACTTCTTTTTTCTTTTCTTTTTTACCCTGTCCTTTCCAGCATCCTAACATGGTCTGTGTGCCATATTTTGCCAGACGAGAGACATGTTATATAAATGGCTGCCCTTGATGTTTGGAATATTTTTATTATAATCTTATTTTCTTTAGTCTTGATATGTCAGTGCCAAACCTGACAGGGAGAAAAAGGAAGAGAGAAAAAGAGAAAAGGACAGAATTGAAATATGGAAATGAAAGTTGTTTAGGCTGCTTAAATCACATCAGTATTCACAAAAACAATATAAACTACGACAATACTACATGATAAATAAAGAAAGTAGGATAATGATGAAAAAGTACAACAGTCATCAAACGTACCTGTAGATAGACGTACCAACACACAAACATCAGCAGCATCTAGTTGATATCACATCCTGTTACTTCTGATGTTTGTTTTGATGTCTTCATGAATGGAAAAGGCAGGGATAGAATACGTATCCACTTCTTCTTTGGTTATGTCTTCACTATTCAGCAGCCCAGTTTCCTGGTTGCTGGTCAATGACTCATGTTGTCCAGCAGCTCAAAGAAACAGACCACGTCCAAGCCCAAGTCTTTTTTTTTTTCAGGTGAACCCAGCCTTTGCCCCCTGATGATATCACGATTAATAAGGGAGAACCAGTATTTTTTGGTTCCAGTTGAGAAAGGACTTTTTATGTTTTTTTTTTTTTGTTTTTTTGGTATGAATGTGCCTGCCTGTTAAAAATAGGATCGGGAACTGGCACTGGTATGGAGTCTTACTGGTGTCAAAGGGCTATAGCTCTTTCACACTGGCAGGGCTCCACTAATGTGAGTGTGTAAGTTTGAATGTGTATGTGTTTTTGGCACTATTGAAACTGTTTTTACATTTTCAAAAGTAAATAATTAGATAAATAAATCAGAACAATTTGTTCAGCCTCCAATTCTTTTTCAGTTGTTTAATAGTGAAAGACAATATTTTTGTTATTGTGCATCACATGACAAATGTGTAAGTTAAGTGTTGTAAATGAAAAGTTTAAATGGTTTTTTGAAGGGTTAAAGTTTGTATTAAATGTTTAAATAAAAAGAAAATAGAAAATGATCTGCCCTTCTGTGTCTAGCAAGTAACCCAACGATACAACCTTTGAGGTATTTTCCTTATAAAGAATCAGTTTCTGCAGTAAAAACCTATCCCAAGACCAGTTTTTATGCTAA
Organism: Rhadinocentrus ornatus; assembly: GCA_037177495.1. Lineage (NCBI taxonomy): Eukaryota > Metazoa > Chordata > Actinopteri > Atheriniformes > Melanotaeniidae > Rhadinocentrus > Rhadinocentrus ornatus. Next base: position 16,207,422 of record JBAMHW010000023.1, read on the forward strand.
GCTACGCTAATCACATGGTTTGTGCATGTTTCCAAAATATCCACTATTTTCAGACCTGTCACTGAAGTGAAGGAGGGATTAAAGATCAGTGTATTCACTAAAAAAAAAAAGAAAGAAAACAAAACAAACAAAAAAATAAATAAATAAAACACCCTTTTCGATGTGAGCTGTCTAGGCCATTACGTAGTATCCTTTCTCACTTTTTTACAGATTTTGTTATGCATGCCCTCAAGCTGCTGAAGCCAGTACTTTATGTTTTTATGGCCTATTCTGGTCAAACTCGCACTGTTGTCACACACGTCAAATTGTTTTCCTGACAGCTGTTTGGGTCTTTATAATAGCTACTTTAAACAAAGCAAGGTTTTTGTTTTCCCTCTGCACATTATTTTTACTGATTCAGTCTTTTTATGATGTTATTTCAGCTCTAAGCAGAATTAAAAAATAGTTATAAAGTGCTATTCCTAAGTATTTATATATCTAACAAATAAACTTCTTTATTGCTAAAATGTCATTTCTTTTTGGGCAGAAATAAGAGGGGATAACAAAAAGACAAATTTTTTTTATTTCCTCACAATAAATGTTTCGAATTGTAATGATATTGTCTCATGTGGCTCTTTGGTGTGCGAGCCCAAGGGCTTGTTCAAATTTGAGGTCTCTGTTTGTGTAATGAAGTGGTAATCTGTATACCCAGAGGATCACCCTCAAATCAGAAGTTCACTGTGTCAAATCTCTCTGTTGTAAGTCTTCTTATTAGAGTCGCTGATAAAAGTGAAATATATGCTCCCATCTTTAAGAATAATGCTGCATTTAAGCTGCATTAACAGTGTTGTTTTTTTGTTTTTGTTTTTTTATTTCTTTCATTTATTTCTTATCTGTGCGCCACCTCTGTGTTTGTATGTTTTTATAATTAACCTCTTACTGATACTGAACCCTACGTTTGGGCTCTGCTGTGCTGAGGGCCAAATACAAATTGTATCTTAGAGGCAGCTGGCAGGGAAAGTGCATGCTGGCCAAAGGATGTTGTGTTCTGCCTGACTTTGGTGTGTTTGTACAGTCTTTTTTTTTTCAAGGATGCTGTGGACTTTCCAGCTGTGGCAGTGCAGGACCATCAGAAAAATCAACATTCAAGTTACAGGGAGGGGGACTGAAAACATGATCCCCTCCACAGTGTATTTGAAATTTTAACGAAAGAAAACAAGCTGTCTAATGGTTTTGTATTTATATATTTTCTTTGGAGGCTTTGAAGTGTAAGCCCATGTAGCATGTCAGGCCCCAGGCAACCCCGTAAAGTAGCCTAACTGTGAATATACAAATACCAAAACAAGCTTGATCTCACCTTTGGCTGGAGATTCCATTTAAACACTATACTTAAGACCTGGGTGTCCTTTTCTGACTAACTATATGTCCAAATAGTACAACTACAACTCTTAAACCACACACTTTTTAAGATATGCTTTCCTATAATTGGCATTGCATATATCTTGTAAATACGTACACTGTAAAAGAAAATAAAAGATGAAAAAAAATTTTTTTAAAGTTAGGCAAGTAGCTGCAAATCGTTTTTCTTTTTAGTTAACAGCTAGGTTGTGTAAAACTAATATAAATGGGTAAATCAAAGTTTAGCAAACCAAGGATAGATATTCAGATTTACTCATGTCTGAGATGAAACAACTCATGTTAAGTTAAAAATGCCTCTGAAAAAACAACAAAAAAAAAGTTTTAAGTTTGTCCAACTCAATATTACAACGCATGGGCTCGACACAATGACAGCGACAGGCGAAACTCATCGCCACTAAGGTGAAACCAAACACAAGGGACACGAAAAAACAGCAGCGACAGCAGCAGTGTTGTGCGTCACATTCTCAGGTCGCTTTTGAAATTTTATTGGTTATGATATTGGAGGGAATATTGACATTTTCAAAGCAGTCTGTGACAGACAAGGCATGAAAGATGAAAGTCAGAAGATTTAGCTCGAATTGACAGAAATCTTGCTGTTGACTCTAATAAACAAAGAGAAAGACAACACTGGGTTCATCCTATTTTGCAAACAAGGAAACAGCATGGTGAATATCATTATTTGATGATGGACTTCAAGGCTGATCCATATAAATCCAGGACCTATTCCAAGATGTTTTAAGCTTGATTTAAACTCACACAGTGTCTGGATAAAGTTGGTTACGTCGTCACTGCCGCATAGGTCTTCAGAGGCTCAAAGCACACCTCTTCCAAACCTGACATGCAGCCCTGCTACACAGATAGTTATGCAGAAATACTCCCTTATGATTGGTCAGTTTGGGATTATGCGAATCCGGATTTCTGGATCTTCTCGCTGAATATTTGTGGTAACCGTGATTTTTAAAAACAACACCCAATGGATCAAGGTCATGAGAGGCTGATCGAATTATTTTTTGTTTGCTTCCACAAGTTCATGAAGACACTGCACCATGATCAACGCCGTTTTTGTTTTAAAACAGGAAGTACCTACCAGACCTGAAGTGAGCTATCAAAAGAACTCTATCCTGTTGAATTTACCAGCCGATACTACCCCTGATGCCACTTTCAGATTAGGAAAAGAAAATAGTGCGAGAGCACACTTCATCAGCATCAGCAATGCTATTTTTGATAATTTCAAGATTTATTTTGGCACTATTTGTATATTTAAAGTGTGTTGTGTTTTTTTTGTTTTTTTTTATTTTGGTCTGTTGCCTCAGAGCAACACTGTGCAGTTAGAGAACTTCTGTTCAGACATTGATCTACAGTGTGGATATGGACTTAGTCACATGACGTCCATGACTTTCCTTTTTACCTTAGTGCTGACAAACACATACAGGAGATGGACTCAAAAACATTTTTAAGAGCGTAAGGTTTATGATCGAAGAGTTAAGCAGGGAATATATAGTTTTGATTATGTGTCCGCATGTAAATCATGGCTGCAAAGAGTTGTTTGTGCAAATCCCCAGAAATATGCGTTGTTTTCATAACTTGCATTATGTGAGTAACCAGCTGGGCGAGTGTAGGGACCTAATTGATTGGATGTGAGGTGACAGGATTGACGGCCATAAAATGATGGAAAACTTTGAAGACAATTTGCGATGTGCTTGGTTTGGGGGCCTTAAATACCAACTTCAGTTCCTTTGATGTCGTTTTCTTCTGCCTTGATCTGAAAATTAACCAAACACTAACCTCCTCCTCTTTATTTTTTATTTACATCTTTCAAATTTAGCAACTTTATCCAATCTGAGTTTGCTAATATGCCCCCTGAGGCCTGTACTTGGAAGCATGATTAATATGGTACATCTCTCCGTTACCTCAGTTGACCTGTTAAAAATCATAGTACAGAGCCCGTATGGAGTAATAGAATCATAGTATGGAGCCCGTTGGCTACATGGACACTAGGTTAAAAAGCAAGAATATTCTTGGACCTTTGAAGATACCACAAAAGTGATCCCTTTACCAGTGCATCACACATCCAACACATGAAGATGAATAACCACTCACACTCACTCCTATTAGGAGAATACATATATTTTATTTTAGCATGTGTGCATGAACTTTTATTTGGTACTAGCTACTGATATGTATTTATTTGTGTCATGGTAAGATAGTACTTCAAGACTTCAACAACCATTATACCACGCACAGTGCCCTTAATAACGTGTGTGGAGGCACAAATCATTGTCTAAAGTTGCCTCCATACATGTAAAAAGTTTTATTTCATTTTACAGCTGATTTGTAAACTTGACATTTTGGGTTAGTTCAGCTTTATTTATTTTTTTTTAACTATTTTCTCTCCTAACTTAGAAAGAAATGTTGAAATGACAAATTTCTAATTTGGGTTACTACAGTGTAAAAGGAAATGGGGGAAAAGAACATGTGACATTATTTTACAGCATATATTCTGTGCATCTGTGATGAATTCATATGTGTTCAATGCAACTTTGATAGAAATTTATAAAACCGGAGTAACAATAGATTATTTTTTGAATCTTTGAGATCATCCATCCAGCTGTTCCTGGAGGTTCCCCATTCCAGGCTCATTTCCAGAGGTGATTCTCTGCGTCTGCCTCTGCACATTTGAGTTGCTCAGTCACTTTCTGGTTTTATTGGTTTTAATGGTTTTGTTCTTAATATTTGTTTGATTGCTCCCATTGTTTTTCTGTTTTCTCTTCATATATAATTATAGAATAGAATAGAATAGAATAGAATAGAATAGAATAGAATAGAATAGAATAGAATAGAATAGAATGCCTTTATTG
>JBAMHW010000023.1:16221118-16232995 GCA_037177495.1 Rhadinocentrus ornatus
TTTCTTTCTTTCTTTCTTTCTTTCTTTCTTTCTTTCTTTCTTTCTTTCTTTCTTTCTTTCTGTATAAAGTAGCCCTTTTTCCCTTCTCTCTCTGGGGTGCTGTTGTGAATATCTCCCATCCCCTCTGGGACTTCTTTATTTTTTAGTTTTGTTTTGTTTTTCAGGCACTCTGCATTTACACCCAGCAGCTCTTTGATGTTGTTGCCTGGGTGCCGGTGGACAATAGATCTTCCATCAGCTGGACTTAAGGATGGGGTGGTTGGGGGTTAGAAAAGGGGATTGCTGAATAAAGAATCAAAGTAACTGGAATGGGGTCTGAAGGCGGAGGGCTCGATGTCAGACTGTGAACCATGTACCCCTCTTAAATATTAGCTCCGTTGTCATTGCTTTTTTTTATTATTATTATTTTGCCTCTGTTCTCTTTTGAGTTAAATGTCATTGTTAACATGTCTACTTGCACACCTGATTATTTTAGCTTTTGTAGGCACCATGCTCTTCACCACAGGCCCACATTTTACTCTTTGCACTCATTGAAACAGCTGCTGTTGGACTTAGTTTGTTCTCTCTTTGTGTGCTGATCACCTTCACCTGGCGTTTTCAGGATCATGGTGCCATGCACCTAGCTCTATAGGGAAAACAGTGGCATGGCACAGCGGTTATAACCTCTTCCGCTCTGTGCTTTTCATCCACTGCTGCTGATGCCACTGCCTCCCATCACACCCGCATCTGTGCTCCCTCAGTCCATCAAATCCCTGCAGGACCACTCTGGTCCACTGGAGGCAATTCAGTCAGCAGCCTTTGGTGGAGCCGACACACCAGCGCTCTTTCACCAAGGGCCTCATTAAACCTGACAACATCCCCTCAGCCTGGGTTTTATTGTTCAGCCAACTTAATGCTAAATGGCGATTAAAGGAATCACCAAGGTGCAGCTATTAATGCCACTGAGGAGATCTTTGCAAGATATAAATAATATCTTAATGATAACTGAACATTTGATTCTATGCCACTGGATGAAAGAAATATTTAAGTTGTGGCTTTCTATGTTTAATTCAATATTTAAGTGTTTGTATCAAATTTATAATCAGAACAAATGATTTAAACAGCTTAACAGACTGTTTTAATTCATTTACACTGGCAAACTGACTCAATACTAAATGGTGACAAAGAAACACTACACACCTCTGATTGTTAAAGCCTGTGGTAATTACAACAATCTCTGCACTAGCATTAAAGTCCTGCACACCAAATTTTTTTTAGTTCTTTGAGGATATAAGTAGTTTGCAAATTTATGCACACAAGTCTATGTATATGTCTACTGGCATTTACAAAGCCTGATGACTGTATGCAGACAGGTTTGGGTTTTTTTCCCCCACTGAATGGCTACAGCACAATGTTATTAAGCTATTTCTGAAACAAACTTTCTTGGGAAGTTTTGTTTTATTTCAGTCTCTATGTTACATCAGTAAAAAGAGGTGCTATGATGTTATGCAGCTGATCCTGCTCACACTGACAGGACATTTTCTGCTACATAAAATGAAGTTGAGTCAAGTACCATGTAATACATTTTCTCTGTAACTTCTGCTCTTTGCCAACGAGTTCATGATGTCAGATGTTGTTATTTTATGCTCACAACTTGTTTTGCTGTCCCCAAGTGGCAAAAACAAAGCTATTGCAGCTTTTGTAAAAGAAAATAAGAGCTTAACCCTCTTGACCCCAGCTTGAATATTTCTATTGCATGCAAAAGTGGAAAACACAGGTAATGTGGTTTTGTTGCTAGGTTGTTTTCCACTGTAATTAACAGATCAAAGCATGATGTTCTGTGCCACTTGTTTAACTCACCCCATCATCAGAGGCTGTTCAGATCCCATACCCGTGAGGCCCACTCCTCGATGGATTACTTTTAAACATACATCTTTACTTTTTGTTTGCTTGTGAGCCGTCACGAAATAAGCAAAGGGTAAAGAGCATGTGCTCCACATGCTTGAGGGGCTTTGCTGTGTAAACCACCAGGGTTGGCAAATGATTACAACTGGAAATGGTCATTGCACAGATGAATGAAAAGTGTGTAAACAGTCTGCAAACAATCAATATGTACTTGAGTGAGGTGGAGAGATGCCACTGTAACATATGTCTCACTAGTGCCACTGGAGAGTAATTAAGCCATATTTATAGGCTGTGCAGTAAACAGATCCACAGCTTATCTTGTTGTGGTATGGTTTGACACAGCTGGTTTGAGAAGACAATGGGAGTTTCACATGTTCTTATTACCACTCCGTATACTTTTCTGTGAATCTCGTCTGGCTAATTTTATTGTTCATTTCTGAGAAAGTGCAGAAATTGAAAATGGCTCAATAAGATTTCCCTCCCTCTTCCAAGACTTCAAACACTCTGAAATAACAAAAGGAAGTTGGGCAATCAAAAACCACTGTTTGTCTATCTCCATCATTACCACATTTTGGGGTTTTTCCATTCAAAAAATAAAGTCCGTAGTCATATTATATAGACTTAAGTAGTTTACTCAGCTGTGGATGAACAAGGTCTGCTTCCTTTCTCAGTGTCGTGGATTCAGAAAAGAATCAAATTGTTCTGATGGCTATTTTTTTAACATTGTTGCTGATGAAGGAAGATGAAGGAAGGAGATAAGATGCCATCAGCAAATACAAGGTTTTTATAACCTCAGAAATACAGTGCATGTCAGTGCCTGCCTCTGTTTTCAACACCTGGGTCAGCACACTAGGATTCCACTTCATAACATGGTTGGTTTGTTGATTTTACTCAAAACTGGGAGTTGAATTTTGTTTTTTTTATATTTACTCAGTTATTTTGACATTATGCACTTATGATGTCTGCTTAAGAATGTAATGTCCCATGACATCATGAATCATGAAACAAACAACAAAGGCCCAGGACTGTTGAGCAACTATAATCCTACATTAGACAAGAGTGGGGTAACATTCCTCTCCTAAAACTCCAGGAACTGTTTTTTTTTTTTTTACTTCCTATCTGTTACAAAAAGTTGTTAAATAACATGACAAATTTCACAACGAAAAATATAATCGTGTTTCAACTTTGATTTTAAATGTGATGCTGCCATGAAACTCAGAATGAGATAGTATTTTCCATAAAATTTTGTATTGACATGTCACTGTTAGGTTATATTGTGAATGAAATACAGCTTTATGAGATTTAAAGCATAGCATTCTGTTTCTTTCTGTATATACATTTTAATCTTTCAGCATGTAAAATGCATACTAATAGCCAACATGATATGACCATAACTATGCCTTTGTAGAGAAAAGTGCAGACTTTAATCCACAGACAAACTATCAATGACCTCCATCTTTTCTTTTGAGTCATTCATTTGTGGATTTACTAATATGCCAAAAATTATCATTATGTTTAACTACTCATCTTTGACTTCAGCTTTCAAGACAAATGGTTTCAAACAGTCTTCAAGTGTTCTGATATAATCTAGAATTGAAATTAGAAACATCAGCAGCAAGCAAAACAGAGCAACCCCAAATCATGACTTTTCCACCACTGTGCTTCATAGCTGTTATGAGGAATGTCCCCTAAATGTCCTCTGAAATGTTATCGGTAGTCTGCACCAAATATATCTACTGCTTCTGTGACCCTGCCTCAACTCTTTGATTTGATTGACCTTGATATCAAAAAATTAACTATAGCCTGTGATAAAATGACGAAGATCACAAAGACTTGTTTTTGCATCAAACTCACTGCTTACTGTGGGTTAATATAAAACAGGAGATCTTTTTTAATTCTCATGCCAGGTACTCACAAGCTTCTTTTTTCTTTAATTTTTTACATTTTGAGTACTTGAGGAAGCATAACTCAGATAACAGGAGGTATATAAGAGGTTTTAACTAATTATCATTCTGGTTAAAGTAATCAGAATCTCTGGAAAATAAATGAAGGATTGTAGTTGAAATAAAAGTACTTTGTCTTTCCCTGAGGGTTGATCTGGTTTTTTTTTTGTTTGTTTGTTTGTTTGTTTTTTTGTTTTGTTCTTACATGCTTATAAAATTTCAGTTTATCTACCATATGATTGACTAAAGCATCTTGCATTTTAAGAGCTGTTTAAAACAGAAGGACTGATTTCATTTCAGGTTAACAAAAAAAAAATGTAGGGTTTCAGTATTCTAAAAATTCTGGTAAGTAATTAATTTCTTACTTAAAAACCAATATTTCAATTAGAAAATATGTTACAGGTTTATTATTTTTAAGGAATTGTCATCCTACAGATAATCTTGCCTTGTGGTTTCGTTTGTAGTTCATACATTTCATGTCATGTTATTCTTTTGTAAAAGACCCAAAAACAGCAACTTACTTTACAAACCTTGATAAATTGTCACTCCTACCACTGCTGTGCATCTCAATTTGTATATTTCATGTTTACATGTTATATAAAGTAAGTGGTGGATGTTGTGTAGTTATACTCTCAGATAAATACAGAGTGGATTTAAAAGTTTTGATAATTACCTCACCACCTGTTGTATCACTGAAATGTAGCCCTCTTTCTTTTTTTGGTCCAACTGAAAGTTATCTAAGAGCTTATTTTCACATAGCTCCTCAGCTCAGTGACTACAGTTCCTGTGGCAGACATGGCAACTCCCTGGTGCTGTTAGGTGGTTAAGATCAGCGCTGAGATGGGAGAATGGAAGAAGACCAGGGGACACCTGGACTTTTCTCTTTGGGCGCTCAGACATGTCTCGGCTGAGCCTCCGGACAGAATCAGGATGCAGGATATTACCCCTCCACTGAAGCTTGTGTAGTGTACCAGGGCAACGGCTCACCAGGATATTTGGTTGCAGAAGTCTTTATTTTAATTCATGATGAAAGATTAGCTTTTAGGCCATGTTATTAACCATATATTGGCTTTTTAGAATCTTAAAGCTGATTTGCAGACAAACAAGGAGCTTTCTTGTGTGTCCTTGGTGGGAAATTATCACCATATTGTGACTGCAAACCAGTCAATGTAAAAAAAGGGTGATTAGAAAAGATGATTAACTGTTTATTCAACAGTCCCAGCCACACACCATAAAAGCCCATGCAGAGTAAGAGAAATTCAAAGGAGCCTCTCTCTCAGTCTCTGTCTCTGTTTGTTGTTGGATGTGTGTTTCTTTGTGGCCTGAGCAATTGAGTGATTTTTGAGTGTTGTTTTTTTTATGCACTGAGAAGTCCGAACACCGGCGGCCCCCTTTGAAGCCTTTTCAAATTTATTGTTGTTTTTCCAGGAGAAACATTTTTTAAATTACAGCTTGTTGGGAGTGGATCTGCTTTTTTGCTCTCTTTGGAGAGAGTTTACACTTTCTGTCTGGAAATGAATGTTACCCTCTCCACTGCGTCAGATGAAGGCAGAACAATTCTGGGAAAGAGTGATCCAAGTGTACCTGTTTTAAAAGATTAATAGAAATTCTCACTGGGGAAATACGCATGAGATTTGCAGATGTCTCTGAGCCAGCTGTCCCTTACAGGAGTACCCATACATCTTCCAAGGTCCTGTTGTATAATGTGAAACTGTATATTAACTCTGTTCTCATTTTCAGTCAAACATCTTTCCAGCAGCTCTGGTTTATTTCCAGTCTGATATTAAAGCCTAGAGTAAATCACCTCTCCCAGTCGCTCTTTCTCATGCTGGAGGAACAAAATGAGCTGTGTAATACCCTGCTGTGTCGTCTACAAACTTCAGAGTTTTACCTTCCCTCCAATACAAAGCCACATATCTGCAGAAACAGGTGCACTTTTATAGTCCGAGAGAGTGGGGGCATTGCCACAACTTTTTATATATTTTTAAATGTAATATTTATGTTACAGATCACAAACATCATTAAAAGCAGACCATTAAATCTATGAAAGTTGCCGTTCATTGCTATACATTATGTACACTGAAAGGACTGTTCACTAACATCCTGCATTGTGTTATTAAAGTAACTGGATCAGGTTCTTCAGACATAAAATATCTGTGGCTTCCACACATTTGGCCCTGCAATTTTTCAATATCAACAGATCTATGTGACCAAGTAAAAATTGAGTAGAGGCCCATTCCTGTACCAGAGGGTGAGGCAATCCTTTTGCTTTGAACTGCATCACAAGGGATTACAGCTCAGGTTTGCACAACACAGCAGAGAGGAAGCTGTTTAAGACTAGGACCAACACTGCATCCTGGCCTCTAACCTTTACATCCTGACCTCTCCTTGACTACATGAAAGCTGTCCAGTTGACTCACTAGGGCTAATTTAGAGTTCCGGTGCCTCCGACCACTGTGAGGACAGACGGCTAACATGCTGGCCCTGAGAGTTGTGGAGGAAACTTAATGCAGACTTGCTTGACAAATACTTATTGACACCCATGGGCTTAAAGCTTTTGAATGACAATCGCGCATAGATACTAAAAACTTCGTGCTAAGCCAAATGGTCTGATCTATTTTTGTTTAAATGAGACAGGCAGTAAAGTCAGGTGACTGCTTGCCACATTTACCAGATCTGTTCACTATATGTATGGTGCTACTGCAAGAAATATTAGCCTGTCACCGAGGGATTTAAATGCAAACCAATGAAGTCCTTTAACAAGTAAAAGGCCAAACTCACACTCTGCCACCAGCTAAAGAGATTTCAGTCATTACTTGACTTCTTTTTAAATATCACCAAACATCGGCTTTCATCATTTGTAATGCGTGACCTTCGGGTTCTCAGCTTCTCTAACAATAACTGACAGATCCTCTGAGTATTTTTATATCACTGCTTTTGATGGAGCCTAAAAATAGAGTGCTCTGCTGATCTCCACCTCCCGCACATCTTTTGACGTCAGCTCGACTGAACTGTGTCTTTATTTTTAGATGCCCAAAAAATTAATGAAATGGCCTTGTTTCATTCAGTTTGTGCAGTGTTATGTAAGGGGATTACCCTGTTTTTGCTGCCTATCCCCTGACCATGTAGGCCACCACACAGAAGAGGGAGGCGGAGATGGAGAGTAGATGGGACTTGAGGGTAATTCATTTAAGGTAGTAGTACAGTACTCCAGAAATAACCCAGGTGCAGTCCTAATTGTACATTTCTCTTGCTCCCTATTCTCTCTTCAGCTGCGTGCCAAGGTCTTTGACCTTATCATCCACTTCACTGGTTCCGGAAGAATCCTTTCCGCCCCCTGTGGCTAGCAAAGTTCCAGCCCATACACAGAGCACAGCAGCAGACCATCTCCAACCTCAGACTAACAGCCAAGCGCCACAACCATTTAGGAGTGATTCCAACAGAGCGCCCAAGTGGCTCAAACTGCCAGGTATGTTCTAATCATCCCCAGCGTGGGCCTCGTGGCTCCTTAACAAAGCTTAGCCCAAGAACCCCAGGACCCTTATTGAGGCCCGGGGCCTCCAACAAACCCTCATGTCACAGCAGTATATACATTCAGCCGGGATGCTCTGTATTTGAGTTCTCTCTACACACGCGAGCTTCCTGTAAAACGCATGCGCACTCAACATCTGCAGCAGTTTGGGGGGTATTTGGACAGTACTTTAAAGGCTAGAAATCTTTTCATGTGTATAGTTTCACATGGGACATCCACGAGGAATTCACTCACTCTGTGTCCCCTGCAGCATTCCTCCATGGTTAGACAGTTCCATGCCCATGAGGGGGTCACAAGGGCCTCGTGTCTCCTGGATTCTAATGCATCACAGCCCCAGATGAAGCACAACATTCATGCAAGCACATGCATCCAACAGATGCATGGCATCACATATTTTTTTGTAAGTACTTTTGAATGTGAAGTTGAAATGATGAGAGTAAAAATAACACTTATGGCAGATGACACCTGTGGCTGCGTGAGGGATTATGCCTTCCTTATGTCTCCTGCTTGTGAAGAAAGAAACAAAATCAAAAACACTTGCATAATCCTATTGCTTTTTTCTGGCTTTATACCATTGACTGAATTCTTAACCACACTCAAAGAAGTATAAGATGTCAGTAAAAAAAAGACTTGTAGCATCACTAATTTAAAAAAATGCAGTAGATGGTACTATAAATGTTTTTTCTTTATATAATTGATCTGCTCATGGTTAGTGTTTTTTGTGCCATACAAGTCTTAAACTGCAATTTTCACAGCCATTACAGAACAGCTGGCAGTCAGGGGAATGGGTGTATTATGATGACTTGTCATAGTCAGGATTTCATTTTGGACCTGAGAGGAACGAAGCTTTGAGATGATGGAAAGTTGCAGAGATAGGAGAAGCTGTGTCAGAGGTCAGAATCAAGGAGAGAATTCAGAAATCATTTCAATGTAATCTCAAAAACTTATCATTCTGCTGCACATATTTTTAAATACGACTACTTACTGATATATTTACTGTTTGAATGTATATATGACAAAAAGAAAGCTACATCTAGAATTTCAGTTTTCAGATTTTTTTTAAATAGACTCTACGGAAGTTAGCATCTGAGCACCAAAATGCTAATCACACTTACTAATACCAACCATCATAATATGAGGACACATTATATTTAATTATATCACTTATTTTTCTATCCGCTAATTAAAACAGATACCATGGTATCCTTCCACTGATCATCCAACAAATTATTAGCTAAACAAAAGTTTCCTTCCCCAATAACGCTCACATCATTATCAAACTAAACATCACTCAACCAAACTCAGCTGCTCTCAATAACCTGCTCTGGAAGTTACCCCTGGGAAAACTAATCCAGCCTGGGCCTTTCTACAAAGGTGCTGGGTCAAATTCCAGGTGCTGTATCCCTGAGCACCTATTTCAGCCTGGATTCATGACTTTCACTAAAGTTACTTCCAGTTGTATCTAAGCACGGTGAGTCACCCAGGGGCCGCAGACAGAAATAGTGCACTGTATTGTATAGTTATGCTGACTCAGAGTCAAGCCACTTTGGCCAAATACACCAATGGTGGAAAACCAACAGGGCCACTTGGGTTAGGAAACCCCACATTATCCTCTCCCTTGGAGGCCCAAGTCCCCTCTTCTGCTGTGATGACAGTAGAGAGAGCACCTCTGCTACTCGCCTCTTTTGTTTATTTACCTTGAGAATTACACCCTGCTCTGCTTGGACCATGTTCCAATGTGTTTTGTTGGTTTTCCTTTCAAACAGAATATCTATGCGTGTGGTCTCTGGCCATGTTTGGCTAACACGTGCACACATTGGTGTACACACTCTCCCATTCAGTTTTCCCCCTGTGCTAAAGATCCCCTTTGCCCTTCCCCCTACCTCTAACCAAACATCGCAGGACAGCAAAAGGGAACTTCAAAGTGGCCGGAGGGGGTACTCCTTTTTTCCTGGCACTTGTCATCATCTAAGGGACTGGCTGCTCCCCTTATTACTCTAATTGCTTCCAACTGCTCCTGGAGGCTTTGATGAAGGGCGCCATGGAGCATGCTGGAAGCACCTGTTGTTGCACAGAGGAGCACAGGTGGCCCTTACTGGTGGAAGCGGTGGAGTAGCATGTGGACAACACTGTTGCTTTTTATTTTCACATAATCTTAACATTCAAGGAAATACAGAACAAGAATCTCACTGTAAAAGTAAATATGTTAAGGTAAATATAAAATTGTAACTGTAATAGTTACAATTCTTTCTCTACACATCTGTAAAACAAAAAATGGAGGAAATCAGCACCCTGGCTCCATCTTGTGGTTGTGCTAGAAGTCGAGCAGCTGCAACAGAAAAGAGATGCAAAAAAATAAATCTTAATAAAAGCAAGCTTTTTTTTTCCCCCTAAAGAAAACAGTTAATTTTCTAGGTTTAATTACATTTACATAGAACTTAGTAACAGAGAGAGCAAAGAGAGCAAAAAAGCAGATCCACTCCCAACAAGCTGTAATTTGAAAAACTTTTAAAAAGTAAAAATGAAAATGCTGAACTACATACCAGCTGCGGTAGGATCTTTTCAAAATGCTCAATCTCTACTTGGTCACAGTCCTCTGATTCAGCTTGTTTCAGTGATCTCACCACAGCCTCTGGGAACAGAACAAAGTTGATACAATCATGCAAGCAGCTACCAAATGTACAGAAATACATTAATAACTCTTTACCTTGTACAAACACTTTCAGCATCTCTGCCACGAGCAGTGCAGCATCACCACTTACTGTAATCACACAGAGATCTTTTAAGCCTTAGCATCACAAAACAGCCAGACGTGACTACACAGTCCAGTAATCAAACTCACGTTTGGTTTTATCCTCCTTAAAGAAGCTCGACAGGATTTTATGTATGGTTTCCTGTATGCATAAATAGAGCAAAGTGTGTGAAACACATTCATAATGTGCCTTTTACCAAGAAACTGACCACATAAAATACTTGTTCTTCTATTTTAAAAAACAAGGATATACTTGTGTATACAAGTAATTTATCTTCCTTTCACTTACCAAACTGCCTTCAGAAAAATGACATTTTTAGAATATCTTAGACTTTTCCATTTTTTTCAACAATAAATAGTAATTATAACGCACCCTCGTGAAATATAACGAAGCACTCTTTAATTCGGCGTACATACTAATTTATTAATCCACTGAAAATCCGAATGTTTGATGTGTAAATTTGTAGTCTAAAAGCAAATCATGCATTTAACTCTTTGGGTTAGGCAACGGTATAAAAACTATACGACGTAAGCAACAAGGAAAGGGCAAAGTTTGTTTTAGATGTTCATAGAGAGAGCCAACTAAGCGCTGACTAGGTTAGTAAAGGTTTCAATGTTGTTGGTCCGACCTTTTTGAAGCAAATTTCTTCCTCTTTCTCCGCCATAGTTTAACGCTGGATTGCAAGTTGGCGCTTTGCGCAGAGATTGGCTGTTAATCCGTGACGTCACTACAACCGCCCTGTTAAAGATAACCACTTCCCATTTAATCCGAAACAGAAACACTTTATTGTTGCATTGCAGTGCTCCTTAAAACCAGAAATATATATATATATATATATATATATATATATGCTTAATACTATGACATACAGTGAGAGAAGGAAGTAAAAAAAAGTTTTAAAAAAAAGTTAAAAAAAAAAACAAAATAAAAAAGAGAAATAAGAGTCCAAGTAAAATTGGAATAAGGTGCTGAAATGAAATACGTAAAAACGTAAAAAATGGTGGCATTGTAATTTGAATTTCATAAAACGTTTTACATTATTTCTCTTAGTAACACAAACTTTATAACTGTCTAGTTTTCTACTAATTTTCTGCTAAATTAAATTATTTCTGACTGTAGTTTATTACGTCGTTTAAAGCTCACATTTAATAAGATGATCCTCTAAATGAAGATGTGCCTTATGACAAATTAAAGACAGCACAAAGAGTCAACAGTGTCAGTATTTTTACATCTTTCAGTGGTGTTAGTTTGATTTTGTACAAAGCAATATACTTTAATAACACCAAAATCACATTAAAGAATCAGAAACAGATTTACAGATGTGGCACAGTTTGTTCTTTTAAGGATAAAGTCTTTGTGAAATTTGACAATACTCATTTTGAAAAGGGAAAAAGAGATTGTATTTACTTTACTCATTCTCTAACCACTGTGCATCTTCTAGTATGTAGCCCAGACCCATTGAACGCCATTGTACAGCTTTAACAGGGCTTGCATGGGTCTCAGACTCTGAAGTCTCCTCAATCTGCAGAAAAGATTTGCACATCAGCTGATGAGGAATACAGACAGCAAATAATGCTATAAAAATCAACTACTACTAATAAACAATCTTGCAAGCTGATGATTTCTGTTTTATGTGCAGTATGAGAATATTCCAATGGAAACAAAGAAGCACCAAATTCTTTTACCTATTTACAAACAACTCGTTTCACGATCACCTCTGTCCCCCCAATATCATGAGGACCAGCCCAGTCTGCTCTGTCTGCTT
>JBAMHW010000023.1:16251197-16270045 GCA_037177495.1 Rhadinocentrus ornatus
TATTCTTTCGGATATGTGGGTTCCAGGGGCCTCATTTATAAAGCTGGACTATGTTTTTTTTGTTTGTTTGGTTTTTTTTAAACGCGTACACCAATCATAGTCAACTTTTGGGATTTATGGAAAAAAAACTTGGCGGGAGGATGTCCCATAATTTGTACAAAATTAAATATTACCTTTCACACCACATGTTATAAGTTAAAGCTATTTGCAAAAATGAATAAAGAGGCACATTTGGTATTGATACTCCTAAGAGTGCACGCTCACACGAGAGAACAAGAAAAAGTGAGATGTTATTAATGGGGACCTTAATGTCAGTTTTATCTGTGCATATTATTTTATAAATTAAAATAAAAGACTAAATTACCGGCATCACCCTTTGGCATGTCTTGCCCTCTTTGGGGTTGACAGCATCTGTCACCAGCTGGCCCCTCCTCTGCTTTCCTGACACAGGTAATGCCATCCCCACCAAATAAAACATTTTGGGGTTTTTCAACATGGCCCATCAGGATCTTCATTTCGCATTCCTAGAAAATCTGCTTCACCCAACCGTGTGTAATGTTATGAGGGGAAACTATCTGAAACCTGAGAGGACTGCATGAAATACCTCTCTGAACTAAAGCCAAAGAGAAGTTGGTCAGTAATTAACCAATGACAAGATAAAAACGTCTTCCAGTTCCTGCAGGTATCTGGTTTACTGTGTGACTTCTCCTGTGCTTATAAAACAAAAGGCTGATCTCTGGCCTTGGTTGACTTAAAGGACTCAGTACTGATTGCATCACCACAACACCCCTGTTATGTTAAATTTATGTTACTGTCACGACTAAGCTATTGCTGTTATCATATACCATTATGTATGTAGGTAGGTAGTGTCATGGTTCAGGTTTTCCCAACCCACAGCCACTTTGGGTTACTGTTTATTAATGATCGCTTAATGAGCTGGGTTCGCCTCCTGCACCATTTGCCCCTTTGGACTGGATGATAATCCTCCAAGTGTAGGTAAAGTTCACAAGCATTGTACTCTTAAAAGCCTCTAGTCATGGTTGTTCTGCACATAGTTGGCGAGCAGAGGGAGTGCTTGGAGCTCAGGACCGATTGTGCAGATATTGTGAGGTAGACTTAATGGCAAAAGTTGAGAATTCTGGCAGGAGGAGACGGAGAGGTAGGCACAATCCTTTTTCAGTGTGTGTGAAGGTGATGCAGGAAAAAAAAAACTCAGTGTAATTCAGAAATGTTCTCTTAAGAGTGTGAGCCCTGATTTTGAGGCCATAATAAACGTTTTTTGGGGGCTTGGGGCCCTCATATGAAAGAGTCCTTTAGTTCCTAGTTCCCTTTCAGGAAAATTCCACCATGTTTAGGTTGACTGTGAAGCTCCTGAAGTAAACCTGAGGGGTTGCTGGTTACTGTGTGGTACTTGATCCCAGAGTAGAGTCGTGAGGTTACGCTTTAACAACAGACCCCACTGCTGCAGTGTTTGGGATTTGTTCCGATTGTTGACTCAGCTGGAAGGTTACATTAATTTATTGGGTCTTAAAGTAAATTGAATCATTTTCTAGCTGCAGCTTGACACATGGAGTGTTACATAAACTTTAATAAAAATGCATAACTGAACTAAAGCTGCAGCTTGTTTTCATCTGATGAATTGCATTTTTTTTTTAAATTAAAACATCGTTAGAATTTCTTAGAGGTGAAAGTGACTTAATCAACTTAAAGCAGTGTAGTAAAGTCTAGTGCAGGGATCTCAATCTCAGGTCATTAAGGCCCTCAAATTAATGGGTCATTGTGCAGAACTCAACAGCAAGCTTTTGGACCAGGAAGACCTGCAAGATAGTGGCCCTTGAGGACTGGAATTAAAGATCTCTGATCTAATACAAGACAAAAGTAGATTCCAATCATTAGAAATATCCTTTTGTTTGACATATTTGCTTAAATGTTTAGTGTGTTTCTGCTGTGGTATTTTCCATATAAGGACTGTAAATGTAACACTAGCACATAACACCTTGCTGGTGGTGTCTTTCCAGTTAAACCTGTTCATAGCCACCCCCATTTATGTCCTTCCAGCTTCCAGATTAACGAGGTATACTAGTCTGGTAATATTCACCCTGCCTAAAATCAGCCTTCTTCCTTCTTACTCCTTTTAGATAGGATACACATAGACTTGCTTGTATGTTTATCATATAACAATTGTTTTGGTTTGTTTTGTTGTTTTTTTTCTTGTTTTTCCTTCTTCTTGCCCACCATCTTGTCTAATCCTGTTTCTTAGAAAGAGAGGCCACTTCTGGAGAGGATGTAAGTAAGTCATTAATTCTGCCATGTTAGCTGGTTAAGACAAATCTGCTTTTTGAAAATCCCAAATGTATCTGTTCAGCGGAAATATTTCAAGAGATAGCTTTCATTTCTGAAACTTATAACACAGGATTCATTTAAGTGCCTTATATTTGGTTATCAGGTAAAACAGGTTTCGGGGGTATTTCTTTCATAGTGTACCAGTGGAAGTGTAGACTTGCCTTTTTTGTCTAGCCCGACTTTCTTTGGTCTGTTAGAAGAGGGAAAAAAAACCTTTTACAACCCACTTTTAACACCAGATGACTGTCATCTTGCTGCTTGTAGAGGGCAGATCATTCAGCTTCAATATTTCCTCCTCTTGCTGCTAGAAGAGCTCTGGTCAGTCAGGGTGTGTGGATCAGAGAATGTGAGGGAGAATCTGGTAAAGGGGCATTAGCAGTTGATTCTCTGGGTTGGAGACCAGTTGAACACCTTAAGCACAAGCTACTAGGATCCCTTATCATTTTATGACGACCTGTCTCACTATCTTTCTCTGGTTTTCTGTAGGTCAAGCCAGGCCTCCGTCCTCCATGCCTGCCTCCCCAGGCTACACTCGACTGGAGCAAGATGAGTCTATGAACCCACTGCATATCTCTGGAGGAGGCCTCCCCATGCTGGCTTCCATGGCCAACACCACTGACCCTCGTTTCCGTCTCAAGTGGAGGCCCATCGTGGCTGTGCTGCTCTTCTTGGCTCTAATCCTGCTGGTTTACATGCACTTCAGCTCAGGCCTGCACGACCGCTCTTACGTCCCACACAGCTGGAGAGCCAGTCACGGAGACACCCAGCAGTCCGATTTCCTTTACAATGACACCTACCCTCTCAGTCCACCTGAGCGCACACCACAGGGCACACGCTACCGTATTGGGGTCATCGCAGACCTGGACACAAACTCCCTAAGTGACAAGAAGCTGACATGGTTCAGCTACATGAGGCGGGGGTACCTGCTGGTGTCACAGAGTGGCGACAAGGTGGCAGTTGAATGGGACGCGGATAGGGTGTTGCTGGAGAGCCACCTATCGGAGAAAGGCAGAGGGATGGAGCTGTCCGAACTGGTGGTGTTCAACGGAAAGCTCTACAGCGTCGATGACAGAACGGGTGTAGTCTACCATATAAATGGAAATAAGGCTGTGCCCTGGGTTATCTTGCCAGACGGTGATGGGAGTGTTGCCAAAGGTTTGTCTTTCCTACCTGTCGGTAGCAAATTAGAAACAGTGGTGGACTTTGACTTACAATAAAGTAAAACTTTTATGTGCTTTTTCGTGATAGGGTTCAAAGCTGAGTGGCTGGCAGTGAAGGATGAGCACCTATATATTGGTGGTCTGGGAAAAGAGTGGACCACCACTGAGGGGGAGTTTGTCAACAACAACCCTGAGTGGGTGAAAGTAGTAGGCTTCAGAGGGGATGTACAACACGAGAACTGGGTTCCCAGGTACAGAGCCATGAAGTCTGCTGCAGGGATTGAGACACCAGGTGAGGATGCAGTCTTTAGTCAACTACCTCAGCTTCTCTCTATGCTTTAAGCCTTACCCAGCTTCTCTGCATCTCCATAGGTTATTTCATTCATGAGTCGGCAGCCTGGAGCGACACTCTGCAGCGCTGGTTTTTCCTCCCTCGACGAGCAAGCAAAGAACGCTACGAGGAGACGGCAGACGAGCGTCGCGGTACGAACCTCGTCCTCAGCTGCTCGCCAGATTTTAAAGACATTAATGTTAGCCAGGTGGGGCCCCTTCTCCCCACTCATGGTTTCTCATCCTTCAAGTTTGTCCCCAACACGGACGACCAGATCATTCTCGCGCTCAAGTCGGAGGAAGACGGTGGAAAAATCGCAACATACATCACAGCCTTTACACTTGATGGGCGCATCCTTTTACCTGAAACAAAGATTGGGGATGTGAAATATGAAGGCTTGGAGTTCATATAGAGGTCTCAGAGTCAGAGTTTCTCTTGAGGTCACTGCACTGTGGTTTTAATTAGTTTACAATCCAGTTACCATTAAACTCACTGCACTTGCTGTTTCCTTTAAAACACTAATTCCATCTCTTAAAGGACCATCTCCAGTACAAACAGAAGAGCCCCAGCACAGAAACTGGAAAATATGGGCTACTTGTGAGATTTAAGAAACTGCAAGTCAGATTCAGCAGCGCCATCATGTGTTATGGTGGAACATCACCTTTACAAGCCAAATGTGGGCTTCAGTAGTACTGTAACATTTCCTATAATGAATGTTCATAGAACTGATCTATTATACTGTGATTCATTTTTTTCCAGTAAAAGATGCATTTTCTTGCTCTTGCACACACACACACACACACACACTTTCCCTTTGGTTTATGTTGAATGTCCTTCAGCGCTGGGTTTTTTGTTTTTTTGTTTGTTTTTTTTGTGGTTGGGAGTACAGAACTGACAATAAAATGTTGATTCATTTTGTCTGGGGCTTGATGTTTCATTCACATGACACTACCCAAAAAGAAAAAGATATAACAGTATGGAGGACTGAAACAGCCAAATTATTAAATACACAAATATAAAAATGGCTCAATTAAGAAACTGATATGCCAATAAATTATATATAAAATATTTTATTTTATTAAGTAGCCTATAAAACATGACCTGAATTTTAACTTATATTTTCATTTTATATTAATACTTTTTGTAAAAATTACTTCCCAATGTAATTTTCAGTTTAATTTATGTGGTGCTTTTTTAAATTTATATCATCCTTTATTTTTATGCCTGTATTTATTTCTGTATTTTCCTTTTGCATTTTCCTATCCCCCAAATGGTTAACTTAGTGGTGGTTTAATTTATTATGTTTTTCACTTGTTGACACTTTAATTAAGTCATATTTACATCATTTCCAATCCTGCATTTTCTTCATTTATTTATTTCTACAAGCTTATTTACTTCTGTGTTTCCTTTTAACATGTCTGTATGCATGTCTTCCTCATTATGTAAATAAGATGTTTCAGGGTTTATCTTGGGAGCAAGTCACAGGCTGTAAGTGCAGGCAGGGAGGACCATGCAGTCCAGTCTGCTTGGCTAAATATGACTGATTAAAAAAAACAAGTCTTGTCAGATGAAAATAAAATACAGAACTGTATCATTTTGGGGATAAAAATATACAAAAGGAAAACTATACAGAAATAAATAAAGACATTAAAATAGAGGAGGAAAGACATTTAAAAAACAGAAAATGACATGGAAAAGTAAATAAGAGTATTAATACAAAGTTAGATTAAAAACAGTGGAAAATGACAATAGAAATATAAATGTCACATTTTATTGGTTTCATAATAGGAACATTATTTTAGAGTTAAAATAATTTTGTATAATTTTTATCAATTTGTATATTGAGCCATTTATGTATTTAGTTTTGACTTTGTCTGTTACAGATCTCCATTTACCAGGTTTGCCAGACAGTTGTGCCACAAGTTTGTCCTGTTTTATCTAAAAATGAAACTTAAGAGGAGATGAGAAGTGAAAAAGGGAAGCTTGTCTTTATATTTGACCCCCTCCTTTTCTGAGCTGGACAAGTGAGGTTTACTGTGCACACAAAGTAGGGAGCACATTTGAGGACAACACAACTCAAAATCAGAGGGAAAACGGTAGGTGTCTTTATTATATGCAAGAATGCTTAAAAAAACATAAAAAACTGACCAAAAATGCAGTTTTATATTCAGCTTTTTAAAAACGCTGTATATTTAATATATTTGTGAAAAATGTACTTAGTAGATTATTTCACAATGTAAATGTAATGGAACAACTTAAGTGATGAAATGAAATTATGCTGAACTCTTATTAAACTGAAAGGTAATTTGAAAAATCATATATTACAAAAATATAAAATAGAAGCACTTTGATGCATATATGTATGTAGATACGTGTATATGTATGTGTGCATGAATGTGTGTATATGTATGTATATGTGTGTATATGTATATATATATATATATATATATGTACATAGAAAATAATTAGAGTGTATGAATTTGCTGAATGATGGCTTTTATGTAAAATATAAATGAGTATTTCTGTTAAGTATTGTCAAGTAACTGATAAATCATTTATTGATGTATTATGTTTTTTCGAAAAGGGGGCAGGTATAAGTTTTCTTCCTGCTCCTTTTCAAGCATGGTGGTGCCTTAAGATGTGTTTTTGATTTGTTTTGTATATTTCTGTGTTGTTTGTGCATAACCATGTGAAAAAAAAAACTGTTAAACTAAAAAAAAAAAACTAAATGTCAACAGGCAGTGCTTGTTTCTAACTTTTTTTTTTGTCAGATCCCAATACTGGTGGTTGAAAATGCTCACATGTGGCAATCTAAACACTCTGGGGCTTCTGCTTCTGTGTGTATCTGGAAGTGCGATGAAGTTTAACTTATTCAGTAAGTCATCAAAAACAAGATTTGTGTATAAAATTTTAAAACCGCTTGAAGATGTCTTCAAAATTTAATTATACTTGCACTAAAACATTTCTACTGTAGTGTGATTGTGATCTTCTAATAATTACTAACTTTGAGTGAGCCTTAGGTTAAATCAATGATTAACATTTCTGTTGTCATGACCTTTGCCTTTCATACAGACAAAATCAATGATCAGCAAGAGGGTAATATAAGGTTGGTGGGTTCAAAGAGTGTTTCAGAAGGCCGTGTGGAGGTTTACCATGATGGAAAATGGGGAACAGTCTGTGACGATGAGTGGGACATAAATGAGGCCCAGGTGGTGTGTCGTCAGCTCAACTTCCCCGGAGCCAAATCTGTTGTCTTTGGGAAGGACTACGGACAAGGTACTCTTGAGTTCCAGTAATCCTCCACCAGATGGCAGTGTGGGGTTGTGGCTTAAGTCCACCACACCAGTTGGTCACTCCTCTGTGTTAATACCAAGATTTAAAAGCTTAACTTCTTTGTATTATTATAATTATTATTTTTATTATTTTTATTTCAGCACCTAGGCCTATTTGGCTTGATGACATCACTTGCAAAGGCACAGAAACCCAGCTTGTGTCTTGTGGATTCAAAGGCTGGGGGGTAACTGACTGCAGCCACAAGGAGGATGTTGGAGTTATTTGTGAGACGGGAAGTAAGTTTAAACTTACAAGTAAAATGGTCCCTTTATGCATGATAAAAATCTAATGTGGCAAAAGCAAAATATGTATCAGCACTGCATATTCTTATTTCTCTGTCAAATATGTATTTCAACATTCATGTGATTCCAGGCAATAATTTGACCAGCAGCAATTCTACATACTCACTTGACCACAGCATCAACCTGTCTGATGGACTCGGGCAAATCTTCGACAGTGGTATTGGCTGTGACTTCCAAATCTTTTTCCAGAGTCCCACTGGAAACAAGCATGAGGATGGCACCCCAGAAATATTTGAGGAAACAATCTGTGCACACAAAATGTTCCTCTCACTGTTCCCATTCATCAGTGCTTCTTCAGGGATGACGAACATCACAGTCAGTTTCAGCATGCCCTGCCAGTCACACTTCACCTCTTTTATCAGGTATGCTGAAACTAAAATGAAATGCTTTGCTGCACTTACAGAGGCTCTTTTTGAAATACTAACCAAAATGATCAATCTGCTTCTTAACAGGTACTTTTACACATATAAGATTGATGTAACCTCCTCCTCTGCAATGTGCCTCCATCAAATGGCTTCTAAGTTTGGAGTCAAGCAGCTGAAGGAGGACATAGGCCGGCTGTTCTCTCAAATCCTTCCAGAGGACACCTCCTTTTTCACCCAGGTGTCCCTTTACCAATATGCAGTAGAGACTGAGGACTTAATCCTTGAGGAAAACTGCATTCAGTTCCTTGCTTGGAACTACCAAAACCTGACCAGCTCTCCAGCATGGACCAGCCTGTCAGTGCAACTCCTTCGTGCTCTTCTTACCCGCTCAGATTTGGTGGCACCAGATGAGTATTTTGTGCTTCAGACTGTGGAGAATTGGATCACAGAGAAGGCCAGCTCCATCAGTTTCGAAACTCAGGCAGACCTGTTGAGTCACATTCACTTCCCCATGATCCCTGCTGAGAAACTCTATGAATTAGAGTCCAACTCGCCACTCTACAATACTCATAAGAATATGTATCTTGAAAGTGTCTTGAAAGCCCTTCACTTCAATGTTCTGCTCTTTAGCAATCTTTTGACCAACCCAAAATTCAAAAAAGAAGATATTGATTACAAACCCAGGATCTACACTGCTACACCTTGGAGCACTGATCTTGTCTCTTCAAGAAAAATGTCATCAGATCGAAGACAAGAAGTTCGTCAATACTACCCCATCAATAGGGGCCAATATGAGTATGGTTATGGTTATGGTTATGGTTATTATCCCACTCAGTCACCGAACATTAGATCCAACTCATTTGTAACACCTATCCATAACAGCTTGATGTTCCAGGGAAACACGACCACTTGGGAGGCGGATATTCTCAGCACTATGAGTGCATGTTCAAGGCTAGGTCTGAGCTGTGAATCCGTTCCTGCAGCAAGGCTGGATCAAAGAAGCTACAAGACTCCACAGAGCAACATCCTCTTTCGTAATCGCCTCCTGCTGATGTGCCAAAACAGATACATCTGTCAGGTTCAGGGTTTCAAAGGCAACCTAGCCTATGTATCTACAAATGGTACCCAGGCCCTTGCCTATCCCTGTCCTGATGAAAACTACAAATACATATTTGTAGTGAGGCCAGAGTACATCTGATCCAACATAATAGAAAATAATCACAAAACAGCATAATCAGTTTAGGCATTTTTCTATTACATGGTACCAAATGGCTTGCTTTTTGTTTGTTTTCCATTGTATGAAACCAATACTATGCTTTTTTTGTATTACCTCTGCTGTGGTTCCAAACACTGCACAGCATTGATTGATCAAAGAGTCATCCCGTTGCTTAAACAAATGTTTAAAGGGGCAATAACCTAAATTGTTTCACTGCAAGGTTTGCTGTTGTGCAACTGTTGTTGCCCTTTTAAAGCTGAACACTAACCAACACACTTCCTTATTCCATTAAGTGGTTTGAAAGTCCAGCACACATTTTACAACACAAATTACACATATTTGTGCACGTGGATTTCATAGGCTACTTATAAAAACTAATGAATATGTGAGCATGTTTGGATTTAAAGACTTTTTTTTCCCTCCGATTGAGCTGAGCTCTGCAGTGCTCTGTCGTTATGATCACTGCCAACTAAACTCCTCTGAACTAAAAGCTGGTTGCACACTCATTTAGTACAATAACCACTCTGTAACCCTCTGTACTCCTGACTTGTCACTTTGGATAAAAGCATCTCTTGAGTCAATGCAATGTAATATACACACACACACACAGCTAAGTTGTGCTTCCTGTCACAACAGCATCAAACATGTAGTGCTGATCAACAACTGAACATACCCACAATGAGACAGTACTGTAATGGCAAAGGAAGCATGGGAAAGATAAACTGAGTCACGCAGTACCATTTTGTATGATGAACTGGAAAAGAAAACATATTGTCAAATTTTTCTTCAATAGATTGCAATCAAATTTTACAGCTATAATCCATTTAAGTGATTTGTTTTAATGATTCCTATAAATTGTGGAAAATGCTATTAGACTGTTCTAATGAATATCTGCATATAAAGCAAACAAATAAAATGATTTTGAACAGGATATGACACTTGTTATTTATTTACTTATTTATTCATTCTGAGTTTTATCCAGATATAAGACACATAAAATCTAACTAACTACTGCTAGTCTGCTTTGGCTAGTATGCCAAAGCTAGCTAGCTAACGAGTTAACTAGCTGGCTTCAGCATGATTGGAAAAAAGTTAATCTTGCTTGCTAACTGGAAAGTTTATCCAAAGGGCTCAAAGAAGGACTCATCACTTTAATATGTACAAAACCATTTTGGGAGTTGATAGCCTTCTTGCAACAGTTTTGCATTTGCAACATGTATAGCCTAGCCAAACTAGGAGAGAAATATACAGGCCTAAATTTTTTAAAGGCAAGTTAAAAGGTCATTATTTATCATTACATTTTATCTGACACTTAATGTATGTAAGTTATCTGGCTTTTAGAGAAGACAGTAAGTGTGAACAAATTTGTGTAGACTAAGAATGATCAGTTTCCTCTTTATGAATCATGTAACCATTTCAGTGATCACGCTATTGCCACACATCAGGCTGTCTTCAACATTCTCTTTACTTCTGCCTCGCACACTTACACTCACACTTTGACAACATGCAGGCCTACACGCCTGGGCAGGTAGATTAATTTGTAGCATGCGCTGACTCAGTGTCTGTCTGCAACTGCACCAAAGCAAGAGGTGCATCGCGTGATCAGTGTACATTTATAAATGACTCCACATGAATTGCATCAACTTTCCCAGAGAAACTCTCACAGAAGTGGCTCAGTCAGAGAAAGGGGAAAGACTGTTGGATGTCTGTTTTAGATGTGAGTCATTCACAAGTATGGCAGGCTTAATATTTTATATATACGTATTTTGCTAGGAGAAAAACTTCAGAAATTTCATCACAGGCTTAGACATAATTGCTGGTTGCATTCTCTGTCTTGTCATTTCACCTAGAATTTTTTTTTCCACAAGTCATGAAACATGTTAGTTGTTTAGCTCAAAATTTTGAAATTTCATTGTGTCGCTTTTAAGAATAATTCATCTTTTGAACTCCAAACTTTCCCATTTTACCCTCACGGCAGAAACAGTACAATTGCATTGCTACAACAAATAATGCACTAGAATAGAGTTGGTATGCCTGAGAAGAATTACATTTTTGGTGTTGTCCAAACAAATTTCCCCAAAGAGTGAATAAATTATTTAATTATCATGTATCATCTCAAGTGAGAAAGAAAATCCAACAAATTGAGCAAGGAACATGGCAAAATGCCTTAAACGAATTGTACCAATAAGTATTTTTTAATTAAACAACCACATTAAAATGTGTCATGTGAAACTGACTACTTTTAGCAATGGAACTAATTGCTCAAAGAAAAAAAAAATTGTACTGTATACCTTTCTTTTTTTTAAATTTATTTATTTTTTTACCTGTCCTGTCCAGCATCATAGCAAGCATAATGATAGTCTGGTTGCTGTTTTGTGCCAAACAAATTTGCTTTGCCAAGGGAGGGTTATGAGTATAAGGCTCCTCTTGATAGTCTGATTCCTTTATTTATTTATTTACTTTGAATCATGGAATCTATGTAATCTTGCTGGACCCGACCGGAGGGGACAGAAAAAGAAAGAAGACAGCAAAAAGAAGCTAAAGGGAAAGCAGAAAGAAGAAAGAAGAGGCAAAAACACCACAGACAGAAGGCAACGACCCTTCAATCCACACAATCACCAGACAACAAGCTGCTACATTTGTACATA
The DNA here is from genome assembly GCA_037177495.1 of Rhadinocentrus ornatus. Taxonomy (NCBI): domain Eukaryota; kingdom Metazoa; phylum Chordata; class Actinopteri; order Atheriniformes; family Melanotaeniidae; genus Rhadinocentrus; species Rhadinocentrus ornatus. The sequence continues at coordinate 16,262,896 of JBAMHW010000023.1, forward strand.
AACACACCAGAACATTTCTTACAGCTTTTACAGAAAAAGTTTTTAAATAATAACCAGATCAAAAAGACATATCACTAACGTATCACAACACCAACCAGATACAAACTCACAGAAAAAAAAGAAAAATAATTTTTTAGTGTGTGGCAATTGGCAACTTTACTGACCAATCAGATTCATAAAATAACAAGCGCCAGGTAAATACTATCAAAAAGAAGTAGACCCAAAGATCGTAAACTGTAACAAGATGGCTCACTCGATCCTAAAAATCTTTAAACTTCATGAAAATAACCTGGACTTTAGTAAATCATTTTAAACAAACAGTCCTCTGAATAACTGCAAAACTGCAAAGGTAAGACAGACTATAAGATTTTGTTGAGCTTTTGTGCTTTTATATGAGCTGTTATCATTGACGGGTCAAAGGAATCTCATTTTAGGACTTTACATTTCAGGATTTGTATTTACTTTTTATTGTGCTTTTAAATTTTCTGCAAGTAACACATCTCAATTTTCCCCTGTACAAAGATATTTCTTCACAAAACAGTTTAAAACTGTAAGAAACAAATCATAACCACATCTTAAAATAGTACAAAACAAAAAATAAGTACTCTATTGAACCAGTATTCTATTGAACATCACCATTTTTATTGGATGCTTTGAAACAATTTCTTTTATTGATATTTGTAAATAAGTTCTAATTAAACTGTTGATTATCATATGGCTAAGCATTGCATGTATTATTTCTATTCTCACCAAATACGTTTTACTACAGGTTTTATAATGTGACACAGAATAATCAACATTAGGCTTGATATGTTGGGAAGACACTTAGCTGCCATTATAAGGGTGGGGGGCGGTAAAGGACCTGGATATTAAATAGGGGGGCACCGGCTCAAAAAAGTTTGAGAAGCACTGATATAGCCCATTTCATAGGGACACCCAATGTGCTGTACATGATCAAATTCAACAGACAAGAGAAAACAAACAGGGTTCAGAGTAATATATGATACAAATGGCAAATTAAACAGTTTTAAGACCCCATTTATAATGGTGAATGCAAATTCCTCTTTAATTTTACTCTTAGGATGAAAAGCAAACTTGGCCCAGATGATCAGAAGTCTTGGTGGCTCATATGGCGTCAGCAGATAGAGATATTTTTTGACCCAGAACCATTCAGTGCCTTGTACACCAGCAGCCAAATTTCAAAATAAATCCCTTGGTGAACAGGAAGTTAGTGTACAGATCTGATCTGATCTGATTTTGTTGCCTTAATGAGGACATGAGCTGCAGTATTCTGTTAGTTGCAGTTGTTTTAGTAATTTTTTTAGGCACCTTTTAAAACACTATATTACAGTAGTCAAGATAACTAAAAAAATGAATGCATGAGCAAGATTTTTAATCATGTTGAGCCATCAGTTCCTTTATTCTAGATATATTCTTCAGGTGGTAAAATGCTCGTTTGATTATTTATTGCTTTATTGTAGCTGTTAAAATATAGGTTAAAGTGACACCAAGATTTTGGGTATACATTATTTTTAACATTGCTGACTGAAGCTCGACAGTCATCTTGGGCTCTCAAACACGATGATGTGAGTGAGTTGATTTTATACATTTAAGTTAAACTATCTTTGTTACGTTACAGAAAAATATGCCACATTTGAACAAAGAGGAAACGTCTGTTGCCAAGTTTTAATGTGCCAACTCTTGGCGACTCACACATGATTTAAGATTTATGTTCATTTAGCTGAAGAAAATTCAGCAACATGCAAAAGCTAAACAAAATGGAGCCTTGTGGAACCCCACATCTCATCTTTGTTGAGTAAATCTAGTTACCAATTGCTATGAAGTAGTCCCTGTCTTTTAAGAAGGATTCAAACCAAGTCAGAGAAACCAGAGATTCCCACCAAATTTTGCATTTGGTCTAATATTATGTCATGATCAATATTGTCCAATGCAGCTTTGAGCTTAAGAAGAACCAAAACTGAATTTCTGTCACTGTCTTTTACAAGACAAATCAATTATAAAGTACCAAGAATTTGTAAAGATATTGACGTTGACAGCTTTTTTAAGAAGTTTACTTAAAAATTAAATGTTTAAAATGGGCCTGGAGTTGTTCATTTTTAAGGTGTCAAAATTGTCCTTTTTTATATTTTAGCAGTAACACCATCATTGCCATTTTCCGGGTTTGTGGGAATCAGCCTAACAAAAGAGAGGTGCCGATTAAATACAGAAGGTCAGATGACATGCAGCACTTTTGAAGAAGGTTGTAGGTAAAATGCCAGAGAGTAGGATAAGGACTTTAACTCTTGTATGATTTCCTCTAATGTTAACATGAGCAAAGAATTATAGAATTGCCACATGGAATTATTTTAATCCAGTTTATATTTTAGGAGACATACAAACAGATAGAAAAATACATATAATGAATAATTTGCGCTTAGCTAAATTAGTTACAAAATTAGTTTTTGCATACTTCAGTTACTATAATACGTTTTTCTTGAAGAAATGCTTCACCGCTGCTTTTTGGCAAGATGCATTATCACAGCTAAAAAGTTCTTCATCATCACCAAATCTACTTTCAATTCATGGAAAGAGAAAAGTGTCCAAATGCTACTTCATCCTCTAAAATGAGGAAAATCTTTAACTGTATAAGTGATGCTATCTCCTGATAAGTAAACCCATATCATCAAAGAATGGCCTGCACCAACCAAAGTTCTACATCATCTCCTTTTCCAATTTGGATTAATGATAAATTTCTGCATATCATTTTTATCTAATTTTCCAGCCTTGACTTCCTCTCTTTATCCCACTGTAACCTTGTTTTCTTCATTTTTTTTATTTAAAATGTCTTTTTCTTCAGCCAAATTCTCACAGTAAAGGCAGTCTGATGATAACGCTTATCTTATTGCTTTTTTACCTTCCCTTTTCCTCACTTCCTAATAACAATATCCTCTTACATCGCTTGCCGAATAAGTTGTGGTATGTATTCAAAACAGCCAATGTGATGATGTCCAACTGATAGAATATTACATGGTAAAGCAAACGTGAAACTCCAGGCTGGTAAATAAAGTTATAAAGTGCAGGTTCTTAGCTTTGGGAAAGCGCCAGAAATTTGCATAATTAATGTCAGTGTTTCATCAAAATGAATCAGAAGTACAAAATTGTATTATCGGAAAGTTATATAGTGTTGCTTTAAGCCTTGGCCATAATTCCAAAAACAAAAAAGCCTAAAAAGACATCCAAAGGAAATTTAGATTTACTCCACAATTATAAGGGTTCTTGTATATTGTTGCATTTTCTTGGTGTTTAAGGACGTCTAGAGACTTCCTTTTAACTATATGACAACAACAATGCAATTGATCACTTTCAGCAACAAAATAATTTCTAAACATTAATGTTTGCCCTAAAATACATTTTTAGTCTTGTTTTGTAAACTATATAGGATCATAGAGCAACAGTTGAAATTAAACACCATTGTCCTGTATTTTTTATTTTTTTTTACAAGGGTCAATAGCGCTTCAGGGGTTAAATATCGGACATGTTACATTTAGGGTGATCTGTGTGTTAAGACCTTTGAACACAGATGGTCAGATAAGTTCAAACATTTGAACAACTCCATTTTATCCCAAGGTATGACAACAGCATTACTGTACGTCACCTGTTACCATAGTTACTTGTAGTGGAAATCAGGGCCTGTCTGGTCAGAGTGAAAGTTTCTGGAAAAGCATGTGTTAGTTACTCAAACAGCAATGACTGTTGTGATATGCTGATAGTCAGGAAGTTCTGTGGACATTTTCATCAGACTCATGGTGACTAACTGGTACATTGTGACACCACCCTGGGGACAACTAAAACCATTTGACCTCAGAGTCTCTGGTGGGGTTTTTTGGGTGTGTTTTTTTCCTGATTTGATGGTTTTTAAGTAGATGTTTTCCATCTGCTCATTGTCCCTTAAGTTGATTGTTAATCCTGATTCACCAGTGAAATGTGAATCCACATCTAACTGGAAAGGAAAACTTTGTTCTAAAGAAAGAGTGGCAATGTGGGAAATAGCTCAGAATGATCATGCTGTGAGGTAATTTAAAATGTGCCCATGCCGGGACACGGCAGCAATCTGAGCAGAGCCCACCACATCAGCCAGCATCTCAGTGCAAAGGAAGCCAACTGTTTGTACAAGGGGCGGGAGGCTTTGCCCAGAAGAAGGCATCTGCTGTCCGGTAAACTGCAGAACGAGACGGAAACACATTCTCACCCATTTTTATTTTGGATGTGTCACTTCCTTACTCGTTGTTTGTCTAATGCCCAACATCTGCATTGTTGTGCCTGTTACACCTATTGTTTCTGGTAACTTCCACTCTGCTTACGAGTCATACCAGCTTACTAAACTAGCTACTGGAATTGAGTTTTATCCATCTGGCACCACTTTTAAACCCCAGCTAAAGGCAAAGACAAAAGATAGATAAATTTACAGACATAAAGAGATTTAACTTTTTTCCTTTTTTGCTTACATTCTCTTTGTCTGTTTTTACTCAGACAACTAGCGAGAGACATGTGGAAAAGAAACCATGAAAAACTGCTTAACTATGGAAAAGAGTGGAAATATTTTTCAGTGGCCACATGACTGACAGTCAGTAGCCAAATATGATGTCAGGGACTGGGGCAGCTATAGTCCTCTTTCCCTTTTTCATTTCTGTCCTTTTTATTATCATTCATCGGGACTAATCACCAAACACACTATGCCCTCTCTATGAGCTCTCCTCTCTAAGCCAGAATCAACACATAAGACCACAAAGCCAAAACTCATGAGATCCTCAGCTTCCTGAGGTATTAAAATTTCCAATTAAAGAACAATCTACATTTGTGCATGAGTGAGCGGTGACAAAGAGTTTAGGAATTTAACTATACCGTAATACTTCTTTCACAGAGTAATGGAGGGGTTTGGATAGTTTATGTGGAGTGAATTGTTGACAGATTGAATCCATTAAGTGTAAAGGCATGATGTCACTACTATTTCCTCCAACACTACTCCTACATACTTTCTCAGTGTTTCAGTATTTACTGAAAGTGACTGGTCATGTAAACTCTCACTGAAACTTAAATAACTATACAGAGTGGGATGAGGATGAGGTTGCATGACCTATGTTAGAAATGATGATATAAGTATATATATATAAGTATAGCATACTATATATATATATATAAACCAGTTATTTGAAGATAGTTATATTAATTCCTGGATCTAGTTTGTTTATTTTTACTTAAATAGTATGGCACTTAGCCTTGTATCAAGAAAAGATAATTGGTATATTTAATTCTTTAATTAGTTTACTGAAATTTGGGATATTTCAGGGGTCAATTTCAGTTTACAAAAGGTTCACTTCTTACGTAGAAAAGGGAATAACAGATCCGTGAGTGTCTGGGTGTTCACCAGTCTACAATATCCTTATTGAAGTGGGGAGAAGGAAAGAGAAAAAAAACATTTAGCCACTTATCTTGCATCATAAGTGAGTCAGATACAGGGTGAGTTCTCCGGAGTATGTGAAATGTAGGCAGCCCTGACCACGGATTCTAGCTGAGTTCAGTTGGGGGTGGGGCCCGGCGTCATCTGCAGCAATAAAACGCGTCTGCTCCTCAGTGTGGTGGAAAACAGATTTCAGGCAGGGTGTGCAGTCTGCTACAGAAATAATCTGTTGTCTTGTGCATCTTTGACAGCTGCGCCGTCTTCGTTCAAAGCTGGGGATACTTTTGCTTCCGATCCCCTTTTTTTATAACTTAACAGACTTGCACAATTTATTTTATTTCCCTCCTGCACACTCGCACACAAATACACGTACTGTCTCTTTTAAAATCAAACTTTTCAAAGATGACCTGGACGATGAACAGCTTTTTGGTCACTCTGGCAATCTTGCTCCTCTGGCGAGTGGAAGAAATGGCAGAAGCTTGCAGCTGCTCCCCTTCACATCCTCAGCAGGCATTTTGCAACTCAGATGTCGGTAAGTTGATTCACTAACAAAGATTCTATGATAGTTTTGTTAAATGAGTGTTTAGACCTATCATCCATAGATGGATGTGTTTGTTTTTGATGAAGAAACAAGGAAACTTCTAGCTATTTCCTTTGCATCTGTAAGAAGGAGATGGAATATTCTCTTTCTCTCCCTTTTAATCATCTGTTGAAACTCATGATGCTTAATGGACAGCAGTCTATTCTCTATTTATAGGTTTGACTTTCACTGTCATGTTACTGTTGTTGAATTGTTTTGGGGTCCCCCCGCCCCCCTATTTATGTATAATTTTTAATGAGAACACTACTGAGGACCTTTTTTTCCTTCCTTGTGAGTTGCCTGGGTGTGTGGCATTTATACAAAAGGTGACTTATTCAAAGATTTTTCTTTGCCATGGAATAAATTTACTTTGAATGATAAGAAACTTTGTTCTTCTGTTAAAGAATTAACCAAATTTTAATGTTTGTGTTTTGTTTTTGTTTTTTTGGGGGGGGTTTTTGTTTGTTTTTTTCATTGCATTGCATGGCAGCAGATGGCAAATAGATTAAACATTTCTAAACCATATATGATAATAAATTAGCTCAGCAACGTGACATTTTGTGCTTTTTTCTCTGTGTGTTAAAATGTTTATTATTTGTCCTCGGTTAAAATTTTGTAGTTTATTATTTTTTAAGATGTTTTCTGTGGTAAATAATCTGCTGATGTCTTTGATAACAGAAAGAAACTTGTCAATGTTTTCACGAGCTAAAGCTGGCATTACTAAAAAGTTCAAATGACACAAACAGGAAGTGAAACGGTGATGCCCATAACATTTTGAACTAAAAATGTTTTTGGCCTAAATTCTCAACACAAAGAGACACCTTTTAAGGTATTTCACTGGGTAGACTGTGCAGGACCATGACTAAGCCAAGGTGCTGGTAGTCTTCTGAACTTCCTGAGTGATTTAATTTCAAAATCTGTAAGGTCAAGTCCTAACATGACCCTGACGCCTCTTCCTTCTACTTCAGCACCATGGATAGACCCTTTTACTAACAAACAACCAAGAAGTCAAAGGGTACTTACTTCTTTCTTGCCAAGATATTTATTTATTTATTTATTTATTTATTTATTTATTTATTTATTTATTTATTTATTTATTTATTTATTTATTT
>JBAMHW010000023.1:16270145-16288342 GCA_037177495.1 Rhadinocentrus ornatus
TTATTTATTTATTTATTTATTTATTTATTTATTTATTTATTTATTTATTTATTTATTTATTTATTTATTTATTTCAGTGTAAGAGTCTGTGTGCTGCATGAACTTAATTAACTGCATCTGTGGAGATCACTGGTGTGTCTTGCAGGAGAGTTGCTATTCCTTTTTACTACTCACTTGCTTCCTATTTTTTTTATATAACGTTTTTGTCTCTCATGTGTTTAGTCTGTATTTTAGACTCAGGCTTGCCTCATTATTTCAAAATTACCTAAAAGGAGAAACTCAAGTAGTTTTGAAAAGGGCATTACCCAAGGCAGAAGTTGTCATGCTCACTGTGTCGCAGATATGTCAGTTATTTATGAACTTGCTTAAGTTTTATATATATATATATATACATATATATATATTCTTATAGTCAGTAAGAAATCACTAGTTTTTACATGTTGAGTCAGTGGCTAGTACAAATTAAATGGTTTTGTCAGACGAAATCTTTTTTGAGTGGACGCTCGTAATTGTAAGTTATTGCTAAATTTGATATAGCTGTCCTGCAGATTTCCTGACATGTTGCACTGTTGCAATGAAAATTCTGCAAAATGAATTACTCCAGTCTCCACGTACTTTGTCCAAAGAATGATCTTTTTAAAATGGAGAAGAACTTTCCACTTTGTAAAACATTGCATCAGTGTGTTGCTCGAAAGGTAACCAGTGTGCTTATGCTGAACCATTTATATTGTATTGTATTATAAAATAAAAAACAGAGCTTTTATTTAAAAAAAAAAAAAAAAACTAAGGACACAGTTAAACCATTTATCCAAAAGTAAAAAAGAAGCAGACCACGCTTTAAACTGATTACTTTTCTTCTAAGCTTTCTCAGTAGTTGCCTTTTTCTGCTGAAGCCTGACTCTTTTCTCCCATTACGGTAAACAAAATAGGAGGTCTGGTTAAAATCTAATCCTTGAGTTCCATTTATCTTATCAAAACAGAAGCAAAAGTCTCTTAAAATAAAATCCATCCCTTGAGTCTTAGCTGAGGCAGAGGAATTTTATACAGTCATATGCTGTCCTCATTATATGTTAGCTTTATACTTCAGTACTTTCAGCGATTAGGGGGTGTCTGTGCTGACTTTTGCAAAAGGGGGAAAGTAAATCATGTCAGGCCTGGAATAGGGCAAAGTGGGCCTAATGTTGATTTTTGGGATAACACAACTCTGCAGGCTGTTTCAACTGAGCTAACACTGAAAGCAGATTTTTTTTCCTTCCGTTTAGATGGAGTGACTGTGTGCAACAGCTGCTTTACGTTCCTGCATCCCTGGCAATACTGTGTTGCACTGATCTGCCCTGCAGATTCAGTTCCTCCATCATGTGCAATCCATGAATGAGAATTATTTAGTATTTATTTATTTTATGTTGAATAATATTAAAAGCAATCGGGCCTCAGCAAAAACTAATTTTTAGCAGGTTCCTGCTCTCCAGAAAGACATCTTCAAAGACAGTACTATCACACAATCATGGATGAGGTCATGCTATGCTCTTTTTATCATTCCCTTTCTTCTACATGTAAAAGATCTACAAAGTTGTTGTTTAAAACATCCCGTTAGTGGCCTGGGCTTCTCTTCCTTTACCAAATAACCTTACAGGCTAATTTTAAATGAAAACACACTTGTGTGTTTTATTTTGGTTCAAACAAACTTGCATCATATCAAAATGCTGACAAGATTATCACAGAAATTTCAAAAACTATTAAATGAATAAGTTACTGGGAAATGAATAATGCTGAATGTATCTATGGATCCTTGGACAGGATCTGCTTCTGCTGAGGGGTCCATTTCTATTTGCATTTAAGTCTATCTTATTTAAACTCTGACCACTTTGTGGTTTCTCAAAGGAGGAAGGATGTACAGGCTCTGCAATTACATGACAAGCTTTTCCTTTTCTACTCTTTGTTTTTTAAAGCCCCCCTTTGACCACAGTAGCTTGTGCTAAGCATGTTTATTGTTTGAGTAACTGGAAAATTAGATGGCTCCCCTCGTTCTCAGATTTGTGAAACTTGGTATTTAAAGGGCTTTGTCAGCCTGTTTCATTAAAAAACGTCTTGGGAGAATTGGGCATAAAGTGTATGTCAGCAGCAACAGTGAGTGTGTCACGAATGGGCATAGTTAAATGGACATTTCTTTCTATTTAATTTTTTATTCTATATTTTTTTTATTAATTATTGCTGGGATGTATAGTTAATAGATATGAGATTAGTTCCTAAACTGAATGAAGCTTAAACCTCAATCCCCATGTTTCAATGTTAGTTATTTCTTTTATTTTTTACATATTTTCACCTGTCCCAATTTATAACTGATCTGTTATTCTACAAACCTGAGCAAAAGGGGATTAACACTAATCCTCTGCTCAGTCAGAGACTTTAAAAAGTTTCTCAGCACCTTGGTGTGTATCAGAGAGGACAAAGGATTTGTAAGCTAGAAATTCTTGGCTGGGACTGGTGTAGATTATACTCCGGAGCCTTTGATGATTCCGCCTCTTCTCCCTGTCAGCTTGAATGTCCGTGACACTACTGCAGTGCTGGTTTTGAAGTGCCTTCCTCTCTCTGTATTTGAAGGTTGTAATACATCTGCAGTGTGACTGCTGCTCCTGTCTGTTCCCATGCCCGCTGAACACAAAACATCACTCTTTCTTTCTCAGTCCATGCACACACAATGTGTTGCTATCAAATTGGGCAGCTTTGCACTGCTGCAGCTATCTAAGTGTATAAATAGCCAATCAAAAGGTTAGTCTTGGTAAGGAATCAGACAAGTGACAATAAAAGACAGGTAGTAGCTGCCACCTTGAGAAAGCAAAGACTGAAGTGGACTTGAGAGAGAACATCTGGTTTGTATTTGCTCTGTCGCTAGACTCTTAAAACCTCAGTTTAACTATAAACCCTTTTCAGGTTGGCATTATGAAGTTACAGTAAACCTTGCATCATGCTGGTAATTCATCGGTGTTCAGTGCCACATTGTACTTTAATGCTCCCATTAAAAAAAGCTGTTTGTGGATAAACAGCTTTTATTATTATTATTGTTATTATTATTAATAATAAAAATTAATAATAATAATAATATTAATAATAATAATAATAATAATAATAATAATGACTGGTGAAGATTTGAGCTCAGCTGAACATTTTTCCACTTTATCTCTGAATCTGGAAGCTGGATCTTCAGAGTGCAAGAGTAGAAAATAAAGTAGGGAAGCATCATGGGAAAGAAAGGAGTCGATGTCAGCACCTCTATCCAGACAGAGAGGCAGCCGGGCAGAGAGAGAGAGGCCTGGAGGCAAGCTGGAGATTTCTAGTTCAGCTTTTCAAAGATTGCTGACTGGCTTCCTCCTATGTCGGGACCAGGCAGCGCACATTCCTTCCTCTGATTGCTGCTGATGAAACACTCATGTGCTTCTGTCTTCCCAGCACCTGGCACATACAATCTTCTTAGAGTCAAGCCACAGCAATTTGCTGCGGCCAACTCAAGCATGCCAAATCTGGGCAAGACCCGTATCAAATACAGACCGATCCACTTTGGCTTTAAACATAGTAGTGTATTCAAAAACAATCAATGTTTATTTGGTTTATTTATTTATTTATTTTTTTACTTTATTTCCAGTTATCAGAGCAAAAGTTGTTGGAGGGCAGAAAGTTGATGTAGGCAATGACATCTATGGAAATCCCATCAAACGGATCAAATACGACATCAAGCAGATCAAGGTATCAAATAAGCATTTTTTATTTATTTCCCGTCTGCTTATAAACTACCGTGTAACAGAAAATCTGAATGTCTTTTTTTTCTTCGTTTGAATTATCAGATGTTCAAAGGACCTACTAAGGATTTCGATGCTGTCTACACCGCTTTCTCCTCTGCTGTGTGTGGAGTGACCCTGGACACTGATGGCAAGAAAGAGTACCTTATCACAGGTATTACTTTTATCATATTTCAAACCATTTATTGTAAAATATTACAATTAATTGTCCTTATTGCGTGTTATTATCAACTTTTTGCTTCGTCCTCACCCTCCACCCTATTGCAGGCAAGCTGGAGACTGATGGAACGTTGCATATCCAACTGTGTAACTTCATTAAGCCGTGGGAGGACATGAGCGTCAACCAAAAGAAGAACCTAGTTGAGCGTTATGAGATGGGCTGTGATTGCAAGGTAGAAACGTTGATTTGAATAGTAGTAAGAGTTGGAATTCATAGTAAAGTTAGAACTTTTCAAACAGGTATTGTTTGTGGTAATTATTATTATTTATTATTTTTTTTTTATCTTTGTCTTGAAACTTTAGATCACTCGCTGCATCTCAATCCCCTGCATGATCAGCAGCCCAGCAGAGTGCCTTTGGATAGACTGGGTGATTGACAAGAAAGTAAATGGAGAGCAAGCGAAACACTATGCTTGTATCAAGAGAAGTGATGATTCATGTGCTTGGTACAGAGGTAGCGTACCGCCCAGAAAGGATTTCCTGGACATCGAAGACCCATAACTAACTATTGAGAAGTCTGAAGATAGTTGGAATGTTTTAACATAAATTGTAAAAACAAAAATGGAAATTTAAAAAAGTTATATTTCTTTTTTCAAAAAGCTGTTGTGTAGGGCCTCCATTCTAAAGAAAAAATTTTTTTGTGTGTGTGTTATTGCCGGTCTCATGTTTTCAATTAGCAGTTTTATGAACGCAGCACTTTCTGCCACTTTTTCCCCTAACTCCGAAGCACTTCCTTTTAAACCACTTCTCCACCTGAAATAAGTGGATAATAATCAGATTTCCACAGTTCTCTTCATGGTATCACTGCAATGCAGCTTACTGTGCTATTCATCTGTGAGCATTTCTATTTTTTTTTTTCCTCCACTTGTAGCATTTAAAGTGAGTTGTAAGTTTAATGCATCAAATGCACTTTTTTATATTAAAGTTTTGTGAATCTGTGTGAATAACACAACTTACAATCATTTGTGTCTGTGACAGGTTGATTCAAAGTAAAAGTGCCTCCTCTTGCCTTTTCACCTTCAGGTTTTGTGGAAAATATGCAAATCACTCAAACCCTCTTTTTTGTATGACTTAATTAAACTCCATCAATACAAATTAGTGCAATGCTGTTCTTGTCACCCTGTGATCACCATCATTGATTTGGCTGTTGTTTTATTCAAGTAATTTTAAATTGACAAGCATGCACCTTGAACACAATTGTTACAACAGTCTCTTTTGCAAAAAATGATAGATTGGAAAAGAGGATTGATTCCTTTGCTTTCTTTTTTTTAATATGCCTTAGCTTATCTCTTTATAATGCTGTAGTGTGTGCAGGAGTATATTTTATTTAAGGTTTTATGATTCTTCATTAATGGAAAAAACAACACATTTTTATCATATTGTGACAAATGACACCACTGTTATTTTATATGGAGAAGACCAAAAATGGTAAAAGTATTTGCAAAGTGCATACATTTTGTGTGCAGAAAAGGACAAATTGTAGGTTGTTAGTTGTCTCACTGGCTAATGTTTTAACACAGTGTAAAGAATATATTGTAAGAGACACTGAATTGATCAAACAAATGTCATGAAACCTGACTGTAAAAAGGCTTCATTTGAAACTGTAATCAAGTATGTCTTGTGCTAGTTTCACATGGGACTTTGGAAATCTTTTTTTGCATGCATCTCCATCAGAAGCATTTCTGTACATTTGACTATTAAATGCCAAACTCTTCTTTTTGTGTGATTATTTTCACATCTATACAGGAAAAAATAATGCACCAGTCATTACAAAAGCCAAATGATTGAATTCAGCAGATATGAAAAATTATTTAGTGTATTAGAAATAGTTTCGAAGGACAATCACAATTCAGTGTCAAACTGCTGCCCCCTAGTGGAAATAATAGCATGCGACATTCACAGATCCACGAGGCAATCCATGTGCGCAGATAAGCAGTTTATCAAACATAATACGTTCAGTGTAAGGATTGTTATCGAGTCAATTCAGATTCTTGTGCTTTAAATTAATAGAGGACTTTTTCCTCATTATTAAAAGAAACTACACGCAACCCTCTTATAAACTATGTAGTTCTGTAAAATGTTGGATTTGATTAAATCACTTGAAAGAATTAAATTATTCTGCATTGAACCTCGAAATATCCTCTATATATGACGGCATATTTAGTATTCCAGTACAATAAAACAAATATATCTATGAAAGATTTAAGGGTGTAATGTGCTGACATTTTAGTGACTTTCACTAAAACTTCGAAGAAATTTTTAAAACGTCACAGGAAAGCGACTAAGTTTAAATTCAACTATGTAAACCTAGCATGCATCGGCGTTCTTTGTTGCCTCATTAATAACTATTTAACATTTTTCGTGCCGATTGCATCAATGGTAAACAGCGCTGCCTGAAAGTCACGTGTGTTTCTCTGTCGACAGCTCAACGTCACTTTGAGCGACAATTGGCTGAGTCTTTCTGTCACGGCATGACCTGTTCTGTGATTGGTCAACGATACCTGTCTGTTATTGCTGTTGCCGCCCTCTCATAATGCAGCATGGGCGAAAATACCAGTCTCGATAGCTTCAGCTGAAGGAGCAGACCCTTCTATTGATAAAAATTTTGCCTGATAGAACGCAAGGTGGGTATACAAACGCATGTTTTCATAAACAAAAAAAATTAGTATTCTCTGTGTGTGTCGAAACTGCTGTCGTCAGACTGAAAGAGATGATATGATAGTTGAAGATTGTTAGCCACCTGTATTCGGATATGCTAACCCCACATTGCAGCATTGAAGAAGACTGTCGCCACGTTAAGTTAGCTTGCGGGCTAATTGTCACTGCTATTGTAAATATGTTAGAGGCATATTGTGAAACAGTCGACAGTGGGAACGGTAAAAAAAAAAAACAACAACAACAATCGAGGAGTTTAGAATTGTAGTGAATATAAATGGGCCTTTTTTTGTTAAAAAAAAAAATTCCTGGTCGAAAATGGCTATGACCAAGGTTAGCAACCTAGCGTGTAAGCTTTGATGACTGCTTCGTAATGTTGAATCCAGCTGCTCGTGCGACCAAGGGGCTGACGACGAATTAAATTAACCACCCGAACAAAAAAATCAATGAAACAAGGCAGCCTACTAGCTTTCTAAATATGCTTTAACTGAAAAGATAGCAGCGGGGCTGCTTCAGGAACGTCGTGTAAAGTCCATCGTTTTTAGTTCCCAGTTCTACAGTGGTTTTAAATGGTTTGGGGTGCTTGTAAAAGCTTGTAATATATGTAGCATTTTTCGATAGTAGGTAGTCCTCTTAAACTAGCATGGTTTGTTTAAGTAAACATTACATAACACAATAGCCATTATCATTTCTAAACATAGTTGTAGGCCTATTTCTTAACTTCAACCCGAGCTATACACTCTGGCCTAGTGTAAATGGAACATCCAAAATCTCAACACGTTCATTTACTATTACTCATTTGCAATTCGTTTTCTAAATTAAGTTTTAAAATGCACACCACAATTTGGATAGAATTTTTCTCAATGTCCAACTCTGCCAGAAATCTACATATTATCATTAATTAAATGTCAGAAAATTCTAATGTGTAAGAAATTGTAGGAAGCGTTTTCTCGGAAATTATCAGCAATGTAGTTGCAAATTCAATGTTTTATCCATTGCCCCAATATAGTAATAAATTATTCATACTAGGTCTAATCCATAATATACAATAAATCTATTTATAATTTGTAACAAAAATCAGCCCAATTATGTAATTTCATTTATTGTTTGCAATACTTCAAGTGAAAAGATCATTGTGTTAATATAAAGATTTCTGGTTGTGCATTGGGTTGTGGAGAGCAGAAACACAAAGTTCAGGCTTCGTGGGTTGATCTTTGGCCCCTGGCAAAGTGATTTTTGTACCAGACTGTGAATCCCAGTTTGTTCCTGGTGGAAGACAAGCACCATGCATGACAGCTATTCTGTTATTAGTGCAATATTGTGACTCAAAAACATTTTGAAGACTTGTTTAAGTTACACCTTTAAATTGAGCAGTTCTGTATTTTAATCAAATGTTAGCATTATTAATATTACCAAGATATACTCAAACATTTCTATAATAGCAGGTTACTGAACACTGAAGATAAAGAAATCAAATGTTTGGATTCATCCTAACGAACCATAGAAGATTCACGTGTCTTTAGACACAATATGACTTGAAATTTTATAAAGATATTGTTCTTTTGTATTTGTTACATAAGAAATTGCTTTTGATTTGTGACCTATGACGTTGTCTATAAAGCTCTTCGTGGACAGAACTGTCAATTTCTAGAGTAAAACATAGGCAATTTTGTAGAGTGAGTGGTGTGACTTACCTTTTTTCTTTATACTATCTGCTCCACATGTATAAGACATCCTCCAAATCAGCATTGTAATAAAAACTGTATGCCTTTTGTCCTCAATTCACCTGTCACAGTTAACAACATATAGTTGTAGTTTTTTGGAATTTATAAAGAAATCGGTTTCTTTCATTCACCTGCATTAATACCAGCTGGATGAAAAATATGTCCTATGTCCACAATATTTTCCAGCATTTGATAGAGATGATGCCTAATATCTGTGCAGTATATATTAAAAAGCCTAAAATACAGAAATACCGGTTTTTTGTTTTTTTTTATTCATCTTCATGCTTCATAAGAAATGTATGCATCATTTAAGTTTATGCTAAAGGAGTGGTATTAAACTTAACAGAAACAACTTACGGAAATTTTGTTATTTGTATGATTAGTAATTAAGTAAAATTTAAGTGCAGCAGCCTTAGTCCCCAAAAGACTCTAAATAACCAATTCTTTCTTAATAGTGGTACAGATAGAAAATGGACAGTTGCTCACATAGCTGCTCTAATATGAATATTGTGCTGCAAAAAGAAGTGACTTGTTTTATTTTGATTCCCTGTTACTGAGACTTCACATCAAACTTTTACATATCCTAATTTTGAAGGCATCACTTTGATTATAAGAGGATACATTAGCTGGACAGTGTAAAGAAAATGTATGCAGTTGTCAATCTGGGTAATTTTATTTGTGATATTATGCTTTGTTTTACTGACCACACTATTAAACTATAATATTGCATTCAAACATGGATATGAATAGTTTGCTTCAGGAAATATTGATATAAATTTATAAACATCATTACTGCAAAGCAATTGTTAACATTATACATCAAGGGGAAAAAGACTCTGAGATGATCTCAAATGATTTAGCCCTGTGAGTCATGACAAATACCAGCAAACAGAAAGTTTCAGTGTGCTGTGTATTTAATATATGGTTAATTATTGCGATATAATCTGATTGAATGTCATGGTGTGTTCCGTGTATCAGCATCGCTGCCTGGTCTAGCAGTTGCATCACTGCATTTAGCTTCATCCCAGTGGGCTTTATTGTTCTTAGTAGTATCAGTATCAGCAGCATGGGAAGGTCAGTGTGTCCTTGTGCATACAATGCATGTACAGCCCCCCTTCCTCTCTCTGACGTCACTGCCCACTCTGATTAGTGTGGAAATCTGTGCCTTTTGCTTCTTTTCTTGTAGCCCTGAAACATCTACATCTCATTGAAAGAATCTTAGTTACATGGGTAAATAGAGCACAATAGGAGCATGAATGAAGGTTTCAGTCAGCAGCTCTGAACATATATTTGTGGAAAAAGAAGCACCCATTCACTTACTCTGATAGATCAGTGTTTGTTCTGGAAGTGCACACATTGTATCTGCTTTCAAACTTTTTTTTTTAGTTCACTCAGCCACATAAAAAGCACACACGTTTTAATCTTTTTAACTTGACAGCAGATGCTTGCATCTTTTGATGCTCTAAATGCTCATCCTCTCCTATACAAACCCCAGCCCTATGTTACATAACTGTGGGGACAGCTGCCAAGACTCAGCTGGCTCCTCAGATGCGCTTTGTCCTCGTCACTTGTGAGGCAACGTCAAGAATTGCAGCCTGGATAAGTTCCTATAGAAGCACACCCAGACAAGCATGTTGATAGGCAATTAATGTTTTTAGCTGGGAGACTAATTTAGTATTTGTTTGAACAAAAGAGACACTCAAAGCACTGCAAGGTGATTTTTGAGTTGAGTGTTTATGTAATAAGATGACACATATGCTTGTGAAGTTAAATGACCGTCTCTTTCTGCAGTGATGACCCAACCATGCCGATAGTGGATAAACTCAAGGAGGCATTAAAGCCTGGTCGAAAGGAGACGAGTGATGAGGGTGACCTCAACAAATTGTTGGCCTCTTCAGCCAAGAAGGTCCTTTTGCAAAAAATAGAGTTTGAACCTGCCAGCAAGGGTTTCTCCTATCAGCTGGACAGCCTAAAGAACAAATATGTGATCCTCAATCCCAGAACTGAGGGTGCTATGGGGCAGAAAGCTCCAGAACTTGCTCAAATAAAGAGGCAAGGTAAGCTCTCAAATATAGACATTTAAAATGGTTTGATTTTTTTATGCTTTTGGTTGTTGTCCTAAGATACTATTTTTGTGTGTTCCCTAATGTTCAGTCTCAGAAAATGTGATTGGAGGTCAGAGTGATGGGATCCCTGCCCCTCAGAAGATGCTCTTTCCAGGGAACAAGCTTACTCTGAAATGGGAGCGTGTGTACAGGGTGGGAGCTGGCCTCCACAACCTTGGCAACACCTGTTTCCTCAACTCCACTGTGCAGTGTCTCACCTACACCCCTCCACTTGCCAACTACTTACTCTCAAAGGAGCACAGTCGTGCCTGTGAGTACTTTGCTCATTCACTTGAATGCTGTTGCCAGTTTTACTATATTTTATTATTTACTCACATTTGTCTGAACACTATTCACAACATGTACGCCTTTTAAAATAACTCCTAAAGAGCCCATCTGCAGATAAGGACTAGATAAGGAGGGTCCTGCGATATGATCTGCGACTCATTGAGAAGAGTAAACGATACGTGTGTCCACGTCAGTTTTTTGCCAATATTTGTGATATTTCTAACATTTCGACAAAGTGCACTTGCTATTTGCAGGTGTTTCTATTGAATGGTGTTTAGCGCATTAGCCGTTATTCTTGTAAAATCTCGTCCCGCGAGACTCCACTTTGAGGATGATAACGATTTCGAAATTTTTTAAAATTCTGCATTTTGCCGTTGTGTGCTATCAAAAATGATTATATTTTTTTCTTTAATTATTGGTAAAAAAAAAATCTGTCTCTTCCTGCGCCTACTCATACGGCGCTATCTTTATTTGAAATGAACTGGTCATGTGACCCACTGTTACATCTGGTGAAGTGTAAATGTGAGAAAAGTTTTTCCATTACACTTTTACGATGTAGTTCTATATCGACGCATCTGAAAAACCACCTCATGAGAGCGTAAAAACCTTTTAGCAATATTTGAGTTTTTTTGAAATGTAGGTGTTTCCATTACCAGTTTTTTGTTCTGATAGTTAGCTTTTGCACAATTCTAGAGGTAATGGAAACACACCCAATGAGTCCTCCAGGGAGATGCTGTAGGGGCGAGGCTGCTCGCTGCAGTGTCTGCTTAAAATGGTTAGAGACGGCAGGTTTTTTTCCGTGAACCAGCAAATTCAAAAGGGGCATTTAAGTATTAATACATGTGCTATTTGATATCTAACTATGTGCTAAATTTTAAAATCGATTTAGTATCCAAAAATTGATTTTTTTTTTTTTTTGACAACACTAGTTTGTTGGCTTTGTTTGGAACTGCTATGGCTTAATTACTGCAAATCCAAAGCACAGCCTAACTATAATAGCAGTCAGTTTGTTTAGGTAGCACAGTTTAACGTAAGAATGCCCCTTTCAACCTTCCCTAACTCAGCGATGCTTACCACTAATTGTACGGAAAAGTGTTTAGGAAGAGAGAGATACAGTCGGAGATGATTGTTTTTGAATGTTTGGCTGTCCTCTATGTTGATTCTGTATAAGTGGAAACAACTGATTGTTACAGTGACCCCTCATGGGTTCATTTTTAGGTTAGTGGGCCCTCACAATATATTGAATAATTATTATTTCAATATTAACATGTGCAAATTCAATATCGCAAAGACATTTTCACTTGAAATAGGAAAACCATAGGTGTATTTAGATGGGCTGCATTCCAATTAGTGGAAGTTCTGCTTTTGTGAACAGTTGCAGAAGTGGAATACAGCCCTTGGTTATATACCTGAGATTGCATCATATATTGAAATGGAAAGTCATCATCATTGCAGTATTTATCAACATATATCACATGTTTTCCTAATATAATGCAACCCCAGTTTTAGATAGTTTTTTTCAGTGCAGTACTTTAAAATTCACTAAGGGAAATAAAAGAGTATTGACAGAAACATTATGCTTTTGTCTACCCTCTTGTTTGTGTTTCAGGTCACCAGTCAGGTTTTTGCATGATCTGTGTAATGCAGAACCACATCATCCAAGCCTTTGCCAACACTGGCAACGCCATTAAGCCTGTCTCTTTCATCAGAGACCTAAAAAGTAAGACCACCTCACTTCAACTTGATTGTGTCTGAGCAGTTTGACTAATTAGATTGGATACAGATAGTGTCAACAGTCAGTGGAGCCTTAATTTTGAATAGAGAGAGCCACAGTGACGCAACACTTTCCACTGTGTCCCATGTGACAACAACCACCAGTAACTGCAGTGCATAAGTGGAGCAGTGAGACCGCAGGTAATGAATGAATATTTTTTATCCACAGTATGGATGAGAGGTGAGCTGCACCTTGTAGCGCTGTGCTTTAGTCTCATTGCAGCTTGGTCCTTTCCCTCCATACTTGCGCGCTTTTTCCTTACATGCTGCTGCAATCATGTCTCCACCTTCTTAAACCTCATTTTCTTTTCCTCCCTCCCCTGTTCATCTTCTCCCTCCCTCCTTCCCCAATGCCCTCTCTGTCTCCTTGTGACTGCGGGTTTAGAGGAGTAGCTTTAGCACAAAAATATTCGAGCTACTCTCCTCTCTTTTCATTCACCAGCACTCAGAAGTACTGTATGTGTTTACTTTTCTATATACCCTGCTCATATCTTCACCCAAAGCTAGAAATGTGGAGCTTTCTTAAGGCATATTCTACAAATGATCTTCTTATTCACAGAAAAAAATCCTAAAAATACAAATATAGCATTACATCATCCTTAAATGAAAAGAGCTCACTGCAGCCGATTGTTGAATTGCCCCAGGACAGCACAGCCAAGGTTTCATAGACTAAATTAAAGCACAACACATGAATCAAATGCTTACAGATTTTATGTGCTCCAAAGTGATGTCTTCTTCTTCTGACTGCCTGCTATTGCTCATCAGTGTATGGTGTCTTATTCCTTTTCCCACACCGATGTGACTCAGTTATCTTCGGTGCGTAAGGATGCTGTGCTGGAAATGTGGTGATGACCACATCAGAATTTTGCCAGCTAACAGTCTCTCTTTCCATTAGGAAATCTCAAAGGGGCTGCATTAGCTCTAATGCGAGACTGTCCCTGAAGTTACTGAACATAAGCTTTTTAAAGGATCATTCAGCTGCATGCTTGAGATTGATGGGGTACTAATATTAGATGTCAGCTTTAAGTAGCCATTATGGAGTCCTCTGTGAACTTCAATATATCTTGTCTAGATAGAACTTAGTTTATTTTAATTTACTAATATTCCAGCATGTAAATTTAGCATTTTACATAGTTACATAATTAGTCTCCTGTATTAGATTGTTGGAATAGATAAGAACTTTTTCTTTCTGAAGGAAGTTTGTTTCACAGTATTTACTACTAGGGCTGGGTTTTATAAATCAATTAATTGATTTGAAACTAATCAAATTTAATTAATCCAATTTTGATTAATAAAACTGGGAAATAGATTTATTTTTTACGCCCTTTTTTCCGTGATGCAACCCTACTCTCATGTGACTTATTGAGGCTCACCAAGATCTTAGCATATATACACACAGCTGGTTGCCTGTGTTGCTTCCGTTCAAAATCAGCTTCTCTTGCAGAGATCATGTCAAAGTCGGATGTTTTCATTCACCTGTAAACTATTAGCAGCGTATTACTGCTCATATTAGCAACTAACACTAAGACCGCAGATGCCGCCACATTAAGCAACAGGAAGTGATGTCACCACATACATAAATACAGTGGGGTAAAAAAGTATTTAGTCAGCCACCAATTGTGCAAATTCTCCCATTTAAAAAGATGAAAAAGACCTGTAATTGACATCATAGGTATATGTCAACTATGAAAAAAAAAATGAGAAAAAAATCCAGAAAATCACATTGTCTGATTTTTAAAAAATTTATTTACAAATTGTGGTGGAAAATAAGTTTTTGGTCACCTACAATCAAGCAAGATTTCTGTCTCTCACAGACCTGTAACTTCTTCTTTAAGAGGCTCCTCTGTCCTCCACTATTTACATGTATTAATGGCACCTGTTGGAACTCATCAGTATAAAAGACACCTGTCCACAACCTCAAACAGTCAGACTCCAAACTTCACTATGGCCAAGAGCAAAGAGCTGTTAAAGGACACCAGAAACAAAATTGTAGACCAGCACCAGGCTGGGAAGACTGAATCTGCAATAGGTAAGCAGCTTGGTGTAAAGAAATCAACTGTGGGAGCAACTATTAGAAAATGGCAGACATACGAGACCACTGATAATCTCCCTCGATCTGGAGCTCCACGCAAGTTCTCACCCTGTGGGGTCAAAATTATCATAGGAATTGTAAGCAAAAATCCCAGAACTACATGGGGTGACCTAGTGAATGACCTGCATGAGAGCTGGGGCCAAAGTAACAAAGGCTACTATCAGTAACACACTACGCCGCCAGGGAGACACACTGTATTGTTCTGGCATTTCAGAAATGCATGTAGATAAAAATAGTTATTGGAGAAGGTCTGTAATATTCAAGAAAAATAGGTGTTGTTACACAATTAGCTGTAAATGAATCGGTATCGAATCAAAAACGGATTTAATCAAAATCGAATTGAAATAGGTTGTAAATCAAATTGAAACGATTCTGGAAATCAGTGATGAAACCCAGCCCTAATAACTACATAACAAAAAATTTGGGTAGTGTAATCAACATAATTCACTGAACAATAAATAACATGCTGTCTTCAGTTTTTAATAAACACTTCTTGGCAACTTAAAAGATGTAACCATTATTTTGTGCTGTCCTGTCTCAGTCACTCACTCTCAAAAGGCCTAAAACATTTAATTTAGTTAATGCCTTTGGGTTTCAAACTGAATTGGCAACTAAATCTAACTTGCAATTTTGTCTCCCACAGAAATTGCCAGACATTTTCGCTTCGGGAGCCAAGAGGATGCCCATGAGTTTTTGCGCTACACCATCGATGCCATGCAGAAAGCTTGTCTCAACGGCTACCCTAAGTTAGTTTTTTTATGTATATTGATTTTGTTGTTGTAATAATTTTGTGATTAATATCCTTTTTTCTTCCTGTTGTTAGGCTTGATAGGCAAACACAAGCCACAACACTGGTCCACCAGATCTTTGGAGGTTACCTCAGGTCAAGAGGTATCGACATTTTTTATTTTTCTCCCATCACGCAAAAATGTTAGCCTCCAGCACTGTGTAAAGTTTCA
This sequence comes from Rhadinocentrus ornatus, assembly GCA_037177495.1. Classification (NCBI taxonomy): domain Eukaryota; kingdom Metazoa; phylum Chordata; class Actinopteri; order Atheriniformes; family Melanotaeniidae; genus Rhadinocentrus; species Rhadinocentrus ornatus. The sequence goes on from JBAMHW010000023.1 coordinate 16,285,755, forward strand.
CATTTGTTGCTTTTTAAATTGCATTTTTTTTACCTATTTCTCCTGCAGACAAGTCGTGTCACTGTCAAGAAAATGGCTCATTGGGTCTAATATTCTGTTATTTACTTTAACAATGGTAGCGCTGTTTATCTGAGGCTTTTCCCAGATTCAGATGCCTCCATAATAAAAATAAATCCTACTGCTTGTTTGCTTGTTAGTGTTTATGATTTTCTAAATTGCATGCTAAAGCAATTTATGATATTATCAACTTCAGATTAAGAAGCAATTTATGAAATTGTAATGTCTACTTTATGAAGTGTCACACTGGCCTCATACCTAACAGCCAAGTCTGGAATGAGGGATTATTACATGTGAAAGGATTTCCCTTTCAAGTTTTATCTAACAAGCATGTTTTACTGCATAGGTTGCATTTATTTATCATTGTCCACAGAAGTCACATATATTTGTTTTCACCTTTCAGTGAAGTGCTCCATTTGTAAAAGTGTGTCGGACACATACGACCCTTACCTGGACATTGCTGTTGAGATACGGGTATGTCGCACAGCAACCCAATAATTTTTTTCTGATTGAAATATGATTGAAAACTGAATTTTTCAGTAAGTTTGGTGCAGCAACATCACGGGGATTTTCTGTTTTTTCATTTTGCAGCAAGCAGCAAACATAGTGCGAGCCCTGGAGCTGTTTGTTAAACCAGATGTTTTAAGTGGAGAGAATGCCTACATGTGCGCCAAGTGAGTTTCGTCTATTTACATCCAAGAACTGACTAGTTTTTAAAACAAACATTTATTCAGATGTGAGATGAACATGAATCCTTTTTCCTCAGGTGCAAAAAGAAAGTGCCGGCCACCAAGCGTTTCACAGTCCATCGAACATCTAATGTGCTAACCCTTTCATTGAAGAGGTTTGCCAACTTCAGTGGAGGAAAAATAACAAAGGTCAGTGATGAATTTTCTGCTTGACTGTTTTACAAAAGACATGTCATTCCTCTGCATTTCTTAACTTTCTCTCAGCTATGTTTTTCTTCCAGGATGTAGGTTACCCAGAATTCCTCAACATCCGGCCCTACATGTCTCAGAGCTCAGGTGACCCTGTTATTTATGGCCTGTATGCTGTCCTGGTGCATTCTGGCTACAGCTGCCATGCTGGCCACTACTACTGCTATGTAAAGGTGACTAAAATTAAGTCATTTTAAAATGTCTACTTACATTTAGTAGTCTTTTTTTTTTTTTTTTGCGGGGGGAATTTAGAAGGTTTCTCACCACTCATGTTTCAACGTTTTTCCATTTTAGGCGAGTAACGGGCAGTGGTACCAAATGAATGATTCGATGGTGCACTCGAGTAACATCAAAGTGGTCTTGAACCAGCAGGCTTATGTGCTTTTCTACCTGAGGTGAGATGCTGTTGCAAAAGATCAAAGAGATGTCTGTCCCTCCTAGATTTATTATTAAATGTTTCAATTATATAATCAAGGATCCCAGAGACAAAGAAGAATGCAGATGGGCAAACCACCAAGCAGGGGATGTTGCATTCTGGGAAGAATACTGCTTCATCAGAGCAGATAAAGAGGGCCAACTTGAATGGGCCTCTCTCCTCCCCGCAGGTCACAAAGGTAAAAGAAGAGTTTAGATTCAAGCTTAAAACAGTGTTTGAAATTGTGAAACTGTTTATTTTTTGCACCTTTTTGATAAGTTGTTGCATTTTTAGTTAAAATGAACTCTTCTTGACAGAAACTTGAGCCTGCACAGCTGCGCAAGATCCAGTCTATGGATGGTGGTTTGGGTTTACCCATTTCCAGGAACGGTGTGAGCACTCAACCACAGCCCAGACTTTCCAACTGGACATCATCCTCCAATGGTTCGTCCAAGCTGCTGGGTGGACCCACTGTTATCGAGGAACCTTTCAAGAAGGTGAAGAAGCCCTCTCCCCAGAGCCAGGTGCAGTCTCACAGCACCACCCCAACCCTTTCCAATAATGGGCTCGGCAGGACGGAAGGGGATAAAAAACAAGGTGGCGATGGCAGAGGGATGGCACCGTCTACCTCATACAAGTCTTTGTCTGACTCATCCTCTGCTGACACCACAGACTCAAAGGTACAGACACCATGACAAAAACACAAATAGTACTTTAATCAGGACATCTTGGGGCTCTGCTGCCACGGAAATGTGCTGAAACGCACAGTCAAGACTTTTATTAACATTTTGGCTGGGCTATAAATCCTGGCAGAGCAGACAGATTAATATACAAATCAAAGAAGAAATTTGACAGAGAAAACATATAATTTAAGCTCTGGATCCTACTAGCGTATTAGCTAACCTTACAAATGTTATAGTCAGAACACTATTTATCACAGGGTATTAAATAATATCAACATAATTATAAAGGTGGTCTATTATATGGGACACTGGTACTGAGTATTTTCTAGAGCGGTGGATTTAAAAAAATAAAATAAAATGCATGTAAAATGTATGAGAATTTATATTAGATGTACAGTGTAAATATTATTAATGTTAAATATGTCATGTCATGTCATTTTCTGTACCGCTTGTTCCCATTAGGGGTCGCGGGGTGAGCTGGAGCCTATCCCAGCA
>JBAMHW010000023.1:16288442-16300471 GCA_037177495.1 Rhadinocentrus ornatus
CTCATTCCTAGGGAGAATTTAGTTCACCAATTAGTCACCAATTAACCTAACATGCATGTCTTTGGACGGTGGGAGGAGGGTTAAATATATTAAATGTAAATATTAAAGTTTAAATCTTGCCACATTTATCCTTCAACAGGAAAAAAATTGCATTCAAATTCACCGGGTAACGTAAATGTGTGCAAAGTTATGTTGTTTTGACTTTTGTATATAACAATATTGTGTTAGAATACCTTTAATTTTAAGGTAAATGCAGAGTTGTTGTTTTTTTTGTGTTGTTGTTTTTTTATGTGGGATATTTACCTCAAATGCTGCAGCAGCTACAATAGCTTTGGCATGAATGTTCAGTCCAGCATATGACTGTTGGCATCTGGACTTCTACTGATTTTAACTCTGGGATTTTTTTTTCTTTTATGTGATTTAGGGAGGTGTATAGCAGACATTTTCAGTTCTGTAGATGCACAAGGCGTATTCACAGCCCATAATCTTTTGTTTAGGACTCTGTTGGTCCCAAGAGTGCTCCAGTAGGAGAAACTCCCTCCACTCCTCGGAAAGGTTCCAGTGTCCTGGCTTCTCCAGCCAGGAGCGTGGAGCGCTCTCAGAGCACAGAGGAGCAGAAGACGGCAAAGATAAAACCACCTGCCATCAACAACATCACTTCTGAAACCACCAGCACCATGTCACCTCCACCTGCAAAGAAACTAGCCCTGTCAGCCAAGAAGGTAAACTTCTTTTCTCCCCACAGTAGATGGACCACTTCCTGTTGTTGTGGTAACTCGTGATAATTTGGATTCCAGTCGTGTCACTCCTCTCTGCTACCCCAGGCTTTAGTGAGTAGTTTTATGACCGCAATGCACTTTCAGCTAGTTTTTCTTCTTTGCAATGCGTAATTTTTCCAGTGTGCCCGTCTAATCAACCACGTTAGCACTTGTCTTCCTTTTCTTTTGTTTCTTTTTTTCTAACCATTTCTAATTCTTCTCTGCCATACCCTTTCTTCTTTATTTTACTCCCTCCATCTTTTCCTGCAATCCCCTCAAATGTCCCCTTTTCCTCATGTGACTTTCCTTATTTTTGTCTCATTCATGGCTATTTTCTTTAGACCACCAAGTTTTTATTTATGTCGATAACTGCAGGCTCGCAGCCGGAGTCCGAGCAACATTGATGTTCTGCCCCATTTGCCACACCAGCTGTCCAGTGACCCCATGCATCAAAATCAACTTAATCCCCTCACTGTTGCTATGCCCACTACCACTTGCAGGTATGAAGCATGAGCGTGATTTTACTTGAACTGTGGGTTTTTTGTTGTTGTATTTTTTATTTATTTATTTATTTTTTTCCTGTTAGTCTTAATCTTTTCTTGCTTCCTCCCCAGATTCAGCCCATTCCATCCTACTAAAGCCCAGCCATCACCTTCTGTCCACTTTCTACAGCAATCTCCACAGAAACAGTCCCTTCTCTCCACACTGCAAAAACCAAATGCCAGCCTTTCTCATAAAACTAACGGGCTTCACAGCCCAGGCCCAAAGAATCCCAAGACCTTCCATACCTTCACCTCTGAGGCTCAAGAGCCAGACCTCGGCTCCTCGCCTGAAAAACTCGGCCAGAAGAAGAAGAAAAAGAAGCGACGGCATTCAGAGGTGGAAGAGTCGGTTACACCCTCGGCTCCCTTCACACAGTCCAGTGCCACGGAGTCTGCAAGTGAGAAGAAGCGCAAGAAGAAAAAGAAAAAACGAAGGAGGGAGATTGAGGATGGAGAGAAAATGAAAAAGAGGGAATGCGTCCCATCTCATTTAGACTCATCAAGTCAGGAGGAGGATTGGTGTCAGGGTGGCTTATGGAACCTAACATCTCATTTAGATGCAGAACCGTCGAGGCAAAAGCCTCAGTTACCTGCCAGGAGCCCAACGCAGTGCAAATCAAATCAGAAAGAAGAGGAAAAGGATTCTGTGAAGAAAAGAAAAAAGAAGAAGAAGAAAAAGATGATTCATCTAGAAAATGCTCTACAGGAAACATCTGCATGCTCTGTACCAGAAAAGTAGGCAGAAGTTCACAATTCAGTCTTTATGTGGTCTTTTAGTTTGGGTAATCTGGGGTAGCTGTTTGCTCATCTACTAAGGCTTGAAGCAAACTGCTAAATACCGGCTGCAGTTTGTGAAAGTACTTTCCTTTTTTTTTCAGTGTACATCAGGTATTTTTTTAATTAATATTTAATTTGCTTAGGAAAGTGCAGGCTAAGCAGTTGCATTACCCTCATGGCTTTTCTAACCTCTGCTTTTTTTCTATGTCCCCCCTCAGGAATCCTGAAATAAAGACTGCAGACATTAGCAATGATAGAGGAGATTTGACAATATGTAAAAAGAAATTAAAAATGAAAAAGAAGAGGCTAAAAGAAGAGACGCAACTGCATGCGGAGAGCAAGCCTGCTGATGATGAGCCTGTGACAGCTGACCCACCATCCAAAAAGAACACCACAGAGAACAATAAAACGGGCAAACAAAGCACTGGTATGTGAATGTGGACTTATTGTACATGTTTAGATATGCCAGGGAAACTCCACTTCAGAGCTTGAACCCTGTAGCAACGCTAGTGTTGCACAGTATAGTACTAGAAATGTGCTGGGTTAACTTACTGTTGGAAACAGTACATAGTGCCAGCAATGAAACATTTATGGTAACAGAATGAAAGGCATGTCTGCAAATGCAAGCAGAACATGAACATTATACATGGTCAACAGTCAAGTAAAACCCAGAGATGCTGCACAGTAAATTTGTAAAAGATATATCGTATTTTCTGGACTCGCTCTGGAGTTTCCATCCCCCCGCACATCAGTGATGAAGAGGAAAAAATATATATGTCACACTGGACTTAATCTAGAAAGGCAAGTTATTCAACTGAACAATACCACAGGGAACAACAGGCTGAATTTGCGTCCTGTATGTGAACGAAACACCAAGGTTTCCTCCAGGATTTTTTAAACTGTGAGAGAGAACTAGTCTCCTTATTACACGTAACAGCTGACTGAGGTGCTGAGAAAGTATGAAAATGTAAACATGACATTTAGCATTTAGAGACACGGACACCGTCACGTGCACAACCCCGCCCTGCCATGACGAAGTTTCTTCTCTAATATGAAATAACTGGGTCAATTGTTTATTGCACTTAAGCCAACATTTCAAACCAAATCCAATGAATATGGTTTACAAGCAAATATTTTTCTCACATCAAGCTTCACGAATGTAATGACAGCTAGGTGAATTGGCTGGTTGTTTTAAATTAACTTACCAATTATACAAGCAACTTCTATATGTAAATACAGTTATGATAACATTTATCTTTTTATCATTTCAGCCTCATAAACAAATGCTACACTAATGTGAAAAATCTTAAAGGAGACTATGTGGTTGCAAAAGAGACAGCAGACTTGAGAAGTGCCTCATTTTATTAAGCTAGTGCCAATGACAGCAGAATCTCAGGCTGGTTCAGATTGTGGTGGAGTCGCTCAACATTTCTTGGGCAATTTGGCCCATCCCATCTCCACTGGCCTGGCCAGTCACTTCCTGTCAGTAGGAGCCTCCCTGCAGCCTTTTTTCCTCCTGGTTGGACAGGAAATTTAGAATGGATTAGAGATATGTCCAGCAGCCTCCACCTCTCAGCAGCATTGAGCACATTGCTCCTCTCAACACTACTGACAGCAGTGTTGCAAGAGGAAATAGCTTCACTCTTCAGGAAGGGAGCAGTAATGATGATCCTTCAGTCAGAGACAGATGGAATTCCTCTGTTGGGTTTGATGCAGTGAATTGAATTAAATAGCATTAAACACACAAACTTTATTTTTAAGCAGCCCCAGTCAGTCCTGAGTGATTAATTCTTTCCTAAACAAACAAACAAACATCTAAAATGTTCTGGTAGTGTCTGTTTTTTCTCCAGTATCGTGTCCTTATTCACCCAGTACTCGGTTTAGTCTGTTTTCTAATTTTGATTTATTTATTTTTTCATTTTTAAAAACAAACTTAAGGTTCTCAATTACTCAAATTACTCAAGTATCAAATTGAGCTATTTTACCCTAATTAGTCTGCAGCAACTTTCTCTTCTTTTTTTAAATGAAGTCTCATGTCAGTTTATTTCTGTTTTTCTGATGGTTTCCAGTCCCAGTGGTAGCGTGGGACAGCCAGGTGACTGATGGCTACAAACGCAGCCAGGTGCCAGCAGCTGATGGAAGTGCATTAGGAGATGCCCTGAGCCATGCAGCTCCTGTATCCTGGGATGGGAAAAAGACCAGTGAGGTGGTGGAAGAACTACTCAAGAATGCCACAGATAAGGCCTACGGAGCCAACGGTGAGAGACAAAGCGATGTTTGAGTCTGGAAATTTTCATGATTGCACCTAAAATAAAAATGTTTTTGAATAAATAAACAAATTAGTGATTTTTGTTCAGTTCTCAGTTGGGATGGTGAAGTCTCTGCTATTAGCAGAGATGCCATTGAAGATGTCCGTAGTGCCATGTTTGATACTGTGATCGATGAGTGGGATGAAGACTTTGACAGGGGAAAGGTGAGGGGGAAATTAACACAAGATGTTATAAGATTGTCATAAATTAGTGGTTCTGTGAACCATTGTTTTCAGTGTGTTTCACCTGAATACCTTTTTATATGTTCAGGTAAAGAAAGTAAAGAATTATAAAAGAGAGAAGTGGCGAAGTGCCAGCAGCATCTTCCAGAAGATCCAGGACAGGAAGAACAAGTGGTCAGTAACACCCACAGGGAAGAGAGTTTTTGGAGTCCGACGCTGAGAGTCCAGACTGCTGTTGTGGTCTTTCTGACTGGGAACCAAGACAATACTATATACCAGATTTCTGCTTCTTTTCTCTTTTTTTTTACATCACTTTATTTTTTTGTTTACTTCAGTTTCCCAGAAATACGAGTAAGACATGCGCCATGAATTGTAAGCTGGCAGTCTGACCAGCAGCGCCTTCAAATATGACATAAAACTAAAAACGGAAACAGCCCCATAGAGCGCTGTTTAATCTGTCACCATGAGTGTCCCAGTTAATTCGATATTTAACAGAAAACCCATTCACATCCTTGTCATGTTTACTGTACATCCTTTGAGCCTTAGTTTTTGCTCTAAAAGCTAGAATGAAATAAAATGCACCATAAGTGTGAGGAGCTTGCCTGTCTCAGAGCAAACTGCTGCATTTGCAGGCGCAAAGGCTTGCAAGTTAGTGTAGAAGTGACCTTTTTTTTGTTTTGTTTTTAAATCTTGTTATTCTATACCAAATTATAAAGATCCAAACTCATTTATTCACTAAAATCTTTATTTTAATCATATGTTTATTCTATACCCTTTTTTCCCCACCTTGTTTTCATCTTACTGCAGCATCTGTGCCACATGGCTTTTTTTTAAGGACCAAATTTTGCCTGCATATTGTTGGTAAAATTGCGGTTTAATTAGCCACTTTCTGAATATGCATACTTAAACAGCATAAAAAATGAGTTATTCTAATTCATACAAGCCTTGATACATGTATATGTATGTGTGAATGGTTGATTTCAGATAGCTCCTAGTGCAAGGTGCATTTACAGTGTAGATGTTGGGGTTTCTGAGGAAACCGGACTGGGGCAATTATTTTCTACAGTGCAGCTGTTCAACTGAGTGTAACATCGGTTCTTCTTTACAAGCATCCAGTCGGGGAATTGGACCATTCTTTGCAACAAACCTCCCCACAGACTTTTCCCCGGTGTACTGAAATAAAAGGGTTTGATTTTTACACAAGGCACTGTGTCAGAAGGGGACTGCCACATGATTATTTCTTTTCCCTGTGTATTTTTTATTTTTATTTTTTATCTATGCAATTTTCTGACCGTCATGCTGGTCATCTAGAAACTGGGCTGAGACTCAGGAACCCAAACCTCCTGTATTTAATCTTTACCTGTGTTCAGATCAAACCCCGGTTGTTTCATTTCATTGTTGCCCTTCTACCTGGACCACCATGTTGCATCTTGTACATCTTGTAGAAACTCTTTTATACCAAGTATTTTAGGTGTGGGAACCAAGGAAACATGCACCACCAACTCCGGGCACAGATGCATTGAAAATCTAATGTCATGAGTAACAAACTGCTTTGCCACTGCAGAAGACTGTACAGTCCATCTTGTGCTACCTGTGTTTCCCCTCAAACGCTGTAAAGATTTGCCTGTGCATTTCTTTTCATTCTAAAGATGTTGCCTTGAATTGGCTGTTAAAAATAAAGGATTTAATGTTATAAATATGTAATTTAAGGAATAAAGAGAGATCTTCAATTTGCTACTAATACCCAGATTAGTTAGTGAATGTTAAGGCAAGAATTTATCAGAAAATGTGCTTGGTTTGTGTATAAGAGTTTGTTTTCCATTCGACACCGTCCCTGTGTCACTATAGTGTGTACAGTACAAAGGTTACAGCAGCCTAAATTCTGTGGGATGTTTGTCGGCTGTGAAAACTGTGTGACTCTGAAGGGGACACAGAGGAACTCCAACTGGAGCGAATGGACAGTTCACATGTTTGCATTGATGATCCTGTATTTTGCACCACCTTTTCTGAACCAGGAAAGAGAGCTTTCATAGTGAAAGTGTCTCCTCCCACATTATAGTCATTGAAAAAGGTGCAATAAAGATGTGACTTTTGTGAGGTGACTATTTTTTCCTCGTGTTTTGCTTTTAACATTGCACAGAAATCTGCCAAGCTCGCCTTATTTCAAGTGGGAAGAAACCATTACATATGCTGCTGTATGTTTAAGTTGATCTTGTTATTGACTAACGGTCTCTTAGAAGTCTTAAAAAGATTAGAAATTACTATTCTAAAATTTATTAATTTAGTTAGTGTTTTGATGAGAGGGAAGGTCAGTTTGGACTCCAGTATGAACTCGGCTGGATTTTTGCACCGCTGCCCTGCTTTTTGTGATTCCGAATATCCTGACCAACACTTCAGTTCCCCTCTCAAAGTTATATCGATCTCTTCCAATAGCTAATATGAAACATCAGAATCGGCTCAACCTGCCTCCAAATTTAATTCCTTTCACAAAGCATTTGTAGATATTAATTGTTCTATTACACGTGCAGAGGCAGGATTTCTCCACTTGCTCGTTCAGTTTAGTCTTTTATCACCTGGTAGCTAAATTTGGCATTTTGCAGTTAATAAGACCTGCTTTAACAATTTTATAGAGATTACAATAAGCTTAGGAGAAAAATCCATATACTTTTTTGAGGGATTTTCTGGGTTAAATGTTTAATAAAAAATATTAGTACAGACTTAAAGTTGAAGCTTTTTTTTATCTATCTTATAGTAATGCAAAACGTGTTCTTATGGCGCGTGCTTATAGGGAATCTGGGCGTAAATGTTGTAAAACTACTGAGCAAAGTTAAAGGTAAGTTGATGCGTGACATCACATCTGGGACGGGAGGGGCCTTTCTGAATACTCTTAGCGACCAGCCAGCGTCGGTAACACACTTGCTTCTTAACCTTAAACGGCAAGTAGACGCAAACAAAACAGCAACAAGATGAAAAGTAACACGTTTAAGTGAGCTTGCTTCGGAGGGGCGACTGGGGCGCGGGTGGAGGCGGCCAAAGAGACGAGGAAGGTTTCCGGATTGCTTCGGGTACTCGGTGAGGGACATCCCCGGCCAGCGACGCCTGCGGCAGCATCAGGACCGCCAGGATGGAAGGGGACAATCACGGTTTGTTTTATTTGCAGACGCTTTGGAAAACTAAACACATGTGCATGCTATTTTAGTACTTACGTGTGCGCGTTATGCTGTGCCAATCGGAGATGCCAGTCTGTAGTCTGAGCTGTGCTACTGCAACCAGTCTGTAGGAGGAACTGTTAAAACTGAGCTTGACATACTAAAACCTGAGTCTACTCTTGACTTATCACGTTTTAATTAGTGTGTTTTTAAGTAAGGTGCTATGCAGGATGTTGAGTTTTTATAAACTAATAAAAAAAAATCAGGTAGCCTCCGTTGTCTTCAGTGAGAAAGCCTATAAAAAGATGTGCATGTTGAATTATTGAGCATCACAGTACAGAAATGATAGCATGGTGGACTCTGTATTTACTCTTAAAAACAAATGCAATGAAAAACAGAAAACTTGTTTCTCTGTAGGGAATTTGCATCATCCAAACTGAGCTGATGTCACTCTGAGGCATGTTGGCCTATTATATGACAGTTTTCCAAACAGCCTCATTGCTATTAAATAAACAGTCTACTGGAAGTTCAAACCCTGACATCATCAATAGGATGACTTTCATGGTGATGTCAGGCCGTGATGAGCCCACTAATGGCTCAGTGAAGACTATGAGGCTTCGTCTCAATTATTTAGCAATTTAGAGTTTCTGCAAGCTTAAAGCATCTCAAAATAGATCCTCCAGCAATGGCCTCATTGCAGGATTTCATTTAACGCTCTGGTTAAAAGAGGGAGGGATGGGAGTCAACACTTCTTGAATGACAGCCTATACAGCATATTTTCTCTTGGATGATATTTCATTTGCAGGCTTCGCCTCTTTCTATTTGCAAAACAACATGAGGAATCAGTTGGTGATTATATAATTACCGGAGAAAGTGTGAAGTGTGAGACAAATGAAGCTCTCAGGATGTTGAAATCACTCTGTCCCTGACACCCTCCTTTGTCAGATCTGAATGAGTAAGTGCAACTCATATTTTCTCTTCAGCCCATGCACCATGACTTTATGACTTAGCATAATTAAAGTTTGACAAGGAGAGAGCATGGAAGTAACACTCAAGACTCACATTAAAACTTTACAAACCAGTTTTTGTTGTAGTTAATACTAAAGCAAGACTTACATTACAAATGTGTTATAGGTTTGCAACATGTATATGGATAATTGTGGCAGACATAAATGTGCAGTCACCGTCTAAAATCTATGAGAGGATTATCATACTGTGTTTATGGACTCTCCTTATGTTGCTAGGTGCTGGTGCTCCCAAAGCTGTTATCTTGGCCTTTGTTGGGTGTGGCACTGTATCAAGACTCACTTCAAAGGCTTTGAGCTGCAGGGTGTCAAAATGTCTTTATCTTTTTCATGCATGTTACCATCTACCGGCACCTCTTAGTGCAGCATGCTTTCTCTTTGCATAACAAAATGTGCGCGTACAAAGGAAACAGTGCATCTGTTTTATAGGCGAGATCCTCTCTGCAGGTATGTGTGGTTACTGTGGTTATGGGTGTAATTGCTTTCAGTTTGATCCTTCCTCTTTGGCTAAATGACTGGCACATGAAAAGTATAGATTCTTCTATTGGCCTGTAATATGGCGCCCTCCTACTGTCACAGTCTATCTTTGTGATAAGAAAGGTTTTACCCAGCTCTGGGCTCCACAAACATTCAAACATGCTCAGACTCACAGCAACAACAAAATCTCAGGGGACTAATGCAGACACATCTTGTGGGAAAAAAAGTAGGACATGAAAATTCAAAAGATTTATAGCTTCAAAGCTGAGGTGTAGTTTAGCTAATATTTCTTAATCACATTAGATAAAAGCCTAAAAATAAGCTCATCACCAGGAATTAAGCTGAGTGATGGAACCAGATAAAAACAATCCCTTTGTTTTCCATTTATAAATCTAAGCCAGTCACAAAGAAATGCAGATAAAGACAAGGAGACTAAAGCAGAATATTTAGGCTTTAAGGCAGCAGAAATTACAATTAGGAAGATGCTGTAAAGCTCCTCCAGTTAATATTTGGGTGTGAAAGCTTTATCCTTTGTGACGAGCGTATATTGTTAGTTGTATCAGCAGAAGTGCCGGTTCTGCCTCCTCTCAGCCAGTTGTTAGTCACCAGAGGTGATTCTAACATTCAGCTGGTGTGTAGGAGTTCCTCCAACACAGATCAGTGAGCCCTTTGTAGATTTTATACTCAGCTGGGGAAAGTTATCTTCCTACATTTACTGATAGAAAAATGCATGCCTGTTTTTCATCAGAATCTATTATAGACTACTGAAGCAGCTGAGAATTTTCTATATGTAATATTTGCTCATGAATGTTTTTATAAGATGTTCAGCCCACTTACATTTATTGCTGGATTAAAGTTAAGTCTGCTGAACTCCAGAAGCCTTTTAGAATGCTTGTTGTTGCATGCAACATCCACCTGGTGGCATATGCAATCCAAGTAAAGGCTATCGCACCATACCCAGAATTACAACAGACCTTAGTCACCACTGTTCCAACCAAGTGGTGATGTTTGTCTCAGTGTAGCTACACATGACTCATTAAGGTGTGTCCACATCAGGATTCACCTGTAATGTGAAACCCCTTTACTCCTTCTATCTACAGACACAGGCTGCAGAATCAATTACTTTTAGCTACTGTTTAAAAGGTTGGGCTTTGGGGAGTTTATTGTTAATATGACATGTAAGTGAGCAGACAGACTGTTGAATTTTGTTTCATCTGAGACTGAACTAAAACTATAATTATTTAAAACTATTTAGTTTAAAATCAGTTGTACTGTTCACATTAGATTAGATTAGTTTGGGCAACTATGGGCTCCACCTTTGAATCACCACATCTGTATCTGGCTACTATCAGGCCTCTAAAAGCTTCACAAAGACTCAGGAATAGCCAACTTCACAGTTTATTGTAATATCTAAGTATTTGTTCTAATCTTAATTCTTGCAAGTGAGCTGTAATTTGCTGACGCTATCTTTGAGCAATATGCACCCTAGAAAAACAAGAAGTGTTACTGCTGACTCTGCTGCTCCAGTGACAGGGTTGTCCTACTGGGCGATGTGCAGCTGCAGCATTTAAAGTTGTCATGACTGATGTTGCGTTTACGCATACGGGTCAGTCTGAAGCATCGGCCCTGTGGCAATGAGCTGGGTGCTGCTTGTTAGATCAAAAGTGATGTCATAGACATGTAAACTCTACATATGTAAATGTCATCCTCACTAGCTGCCACCTAACATGATAACAGCAGAGTTGCTGCCATGCCAGAAACATGACTGAAAGAGAAGGATGATTTAAAGAACTGATTAATGACTGACACTGGAGGAGGAAGGCAGTTGTTAAGGAGCAAAAGGAACTATGCTTAACTGACAAGTGGACTAAATCAGAAAGGCAGGCAATGCACTGCCAGGTAATCATTTCAGCTTTGCAAGAGGAAGTAAAAGTCCATAAATAAATAAATAAATAAATAAATAAATAAATAAATAAATAAATAAATAAATAAATAAATAAATAAATAAATAAAATCTTGATGACCATGAGCATATATGTCACAAACTCAGACCTGTTTGTTTAGTTTTGGGTGTGTTAGTGACTGCCTGTGTGCCAAGTCTCTAACATGTAATTGTGGTGGGAAATTACCCTCACTAAAGAGTGGGAATAATCTAATCAATACAAATTACTTGTTGTATTTTGCCCAGGAGCAAGTCGTTTTCTTCTACCCTGTTGCCAAGCAACAATACAATCTTGAATTATTTTATGTTTTTAATTTTTTTTCTTTTCTAAAAGCTAAAAACTATAAGCAGCTATAAGTGCAAAGCAACAGAAGATGGAGATGAATTATGTTCATCAGAATTCAGCATTTAATAGGATTTTCTGCTTGTGTATTACAGCTGATTAGCTGATTAGGGTGAAAGGGTGGCTCCTAGAAATAGTAGTACGGGAAGTAGCAAAAGGGTGCATGTGAGAGCGAAAGAGGGAGCAGAAGGACGCTGAGATGACAGCATGAAAAGAGGAACAGGGGGGAAAGCAGAAGTGATTTCAGCATCCCAGCAAGTTGCACATTCTAACTGATGGGAAGAGAAATTAGGAGATTTTCCAGGGACTGGAAAAGTCATCCAACTGGGGGAAATTAAACTGACTTGAGGAAGCAGGACCTCACACTTGGAGCGTCTGTGTCTGAGTGATTGTAAACAGCTGCAGCGGGGAGTCTGGGATTTTGCAGCTTCCCTTTCCACCATCTCAGTGGATCATGAAGAATAAGTAAAAGCCAGTTTTGGTTTTGCCATTCTGGGGGCAAATGGGGGGGGGGGGGGGGGGGGG
>JBAMHW010000023.1:16305550-16323438 GCA_037177495.1 Rhadinocentrus ornatus
CAACTACAGGGTGTTCCTAAAGTTGATTTAAATTAAGTACAATTACAATCGCAAAAACATTGACTAAATCTAAACCTAAACCTAAAAAAAAAAGACAATAGTTATATATTGAGGAATCCCTCCAGGTCATTTAAACTTCTTTCCAGCTGCATTATTTTACCATATTTGAACAAAACCCTCTTTATGCTTAATGCCGAATGACGTTGATTTGATGCTTGCATAAACACTCTATTAACATCACATTTATTTTGGGGGTCGGATCTGTTTGAGGAAGCTGCAGACAACAGTACACTTCCTATATTCATATCAGCTCCTGATCTTCTCCTTAAAGGTCAAACAGATCTCTGATTTAATTTGTCCCAAGATCTACAATGCAGATGTACAGCGCTGCTCAGGGGAATGGATGAACTAGAGGCAATGAAAGGAAACTTTGTGTGAATAGAGTTCATTTTACACAGGCTGCATTGTCAGTTAAGTTTATGCCACAGAAGTGAGACATTCATGGGTCACAGCTTAAGGATGCCATGCTGTGCTTTAGTATTGTCTTCAGATTGGGTGAATGGGTTAACACAATTAGATTCCTCCGAAGCAGCACCTCTATCCATCACTTAAATGGAGAGGATAAACAAAACAGAGAGGACCCATTTTCTACCTCTACCTGGCCTCATGTTGGCTGTGCGAGCTGCATTCCTTTTGACCCTCCGTTATTCATGAACAGGCAAAGACAGGGTCAGCACTTTCCAAACAGCGTAGTGGTGCCAGTATTATACAACAACAGCCCAACTTATTCACTAATAAGAAGTTGGAAATCCCTCACGAGTTTCCCTTAAGATTTACGGACAAGAAATGTTTTGCTAATCGAATATAAATACTCCAAACTTGGCTACAGGCTAAATAAAATGTTTATGGCTGTGATGAAGCACGATTAATGTAAGGTTGAAGTACGTCACCACTGCAGCGACAGATACATGTGGATGATAGTGAGCTAAATCTTTAAGCTTTGTAATAACTGACATAAATTTTTAGATATACTCTGAATCAGCCCTGTTATTAAAAAATAAACACATAAAAAAATGCAGCAACATTATTTCTTCGAAACCACTCAGGGTAACAGGGCCTAAAACAGTTTTACAATGTTTTATTGAGTTTTAAGATTTAACAGGTGTTCACTTGTGTTAAGTGTTATGTGTCATCTCTGCCCAAACACAGGTGTTGCTAAGTGTTTTAAACGACGGTTTACATTTTGTTTCTGAGGTAAAGGTTGGACTGCACCCTCGTCTGCTGTCGGCGGATGTGGTGAACAACAACACGAAGAGCGAGATCAGCAGCAGTGAACTGCTCTGTCAGTATCACTCGATCCCTGCCCCCACGCCATCCCGTCTCAGCAACAGTTCTGTGTGTGTGCGCGCACGCGTGGGTGTGTGAGAGCCCGAGGCAGCAGGGTGGCTACGCGGGTGCGTCGGTAATGTTTGCTACCCGTTTTACGGATAAGTTAAGCTAGCGAAAATAATACTGCCACCGGATGTAGAAAGCGCTTATCTTCTAATAATCGTCACAACAAACGTTTCCTTACTTCCTTTTTCTTCTCTATTGTGAAGTAGATTGTATATTTTATTTTTCTAAAGTTGTCTTTTGTATGTACACACCTCAGATTTTAACTTCAGGTTGGAGTTTATGTGTTCAAACTGCAGGATAGAACAGTAATGACTCAGTTCATCAATTATCCTCAAGCAAATTAAAAACATCTGTCTATAACCCCATGCTTTAAAAAACAACACATTTTAAACTTAATTTAATTTTAGAATCCATCTTTAACATTAATGTAGTGAGACATTAAGTGTAGATAATTTATGATTTATTCAAAGTATTAAATTTAATGAACACAAATTTTTTTTTTTTTTATTCCAAGGGAAAATCCACAGATTACTTAAGGGGAAACTGAATTAACGCACCCAGAAAATGCAGTTGGATGACAAATAACTCCTGCATGTAGATGCTCAACAAGACACAAATCAGCACGAGCTTCAAAGATCCGTCTTTTTGTAAAATTGTATTCTAAACAGTGTGTTGGTGTTTTTGTCTTAAAACAAGCTTTTTGTTTCCTTATCATCTACCCACACGGATGTGCAAAAACAGCCAAGTTATCACTAAACCAGTTAGAGAAAATACAAAGAAATATCAGTCTTTTATATCTATATATATGTTTCTATTATTGTCATAGGGAAAACCGGAAGCACCTTGTTTACGTCCTGCTTGACATCAGCTTGCGCTCAGTAGGGCAGCCTGGTTAAAGTTCGACTAGTCCTTACACCACTCCCTTGTTCTGACGGCAGGAACAGCACTAATTACAGAGGCAGTAATAACGCTGTACATTTAGTTTATTTTACGGTTAAGAACCTTAAAAGTCAACAAATTGTCGCCAATTGTTTACGGTTAAAGTTTTGGCTCGAGGAAACCTCCGAAAACTATTTCTTTTGCGGAGCTGTGAGACGCTGACAGCATGGTGTTGAAATCTGAAGACGGCGTAGGTGAGTGAAATGGGAAAGATAGGACATTTTTACTTTGCTAGATATGTAAGACGGTTCTT
Source organism: Rhadinocentrus ornatus (assembly GCA_037177495.1). Taxonomy (NCBI): domain Eukaryota; kingdom Metazoa; phylum Chordata; class Actinopteri; order Atheriniformes; family Melanotaeniidae; genus Rhadinocentrus; species Rhadinocentrus ornatus. The sequence continues at coordinate 16,308,138 of JBAMHW010000023.1, forward strand.
CAGCGCAGTTTGTTGTTGAAAAATGGCGATATGTTGAGTTTTCAAAGGCTCTGTAGAAGTAAATCGCCAAGTGTCTGGGCTGGCTGCTGGTTCGCATGTCTGGCCTTGTTTACAGTGTTTGTTATGTCAGTAGTAAGAAAGGGCAAACTTGTTTATAACTCGGGAAGCCATACCCAGTAAAGAAACTCGTATAAAAAACAGACATGATTTTTCTTATTAAAAAAGAAGCATTGCCATTTCACAGTAGGGTGGTGTCATCCACGCTGATTCTTCCAGCTAAACTGTTAATTTCCACATTTTCTAAACTAAAAAACAAGAGTTAGCTATAGGTTTTGGGATTGGTGTGAGGTTTTTTTCTCTTTTCCATAAGACTAGTTTAATATGTTTTGAGCTTAAATCGGAAAATGTTTGAACAGCTCAAGGCTCATTGAAGGCCCTCAGTGTAATTTTGTTTTACTGAATACTGAGCAACAGGTGTGACAGCAGCCAGTACCTCCTGTGTGTGCCAAATGTTTCCATATGAAATAGTTCCCTGGTTAAAATGATCATATTGCCTCAGAAGCCCACATCTCTGATATAACTGCGGTGCATGTTGCTTGTTGTTTTGGTTAGGATTATAATAGTGTGTTGGTGTGTTGTAATATTGACTGAGTGTGCAGCTTTTGGTGTAAAACAGAAGGCATTTGTTGCTTAGCTTGATTCTTTTATCTCCTTAGCTTGGTTAGCCAGGCAGCATTAATTAGCACCCTTGACTTGCGTCACTATTCACTATTAATCATGTTGGATAACAGAGAAAGTCTGGCTGGTTGATCCGTTGTAAGCTGCAGCTCCTTTGTTCTACTGAACTTCTTTTCCTCAGTGGTCCTGTCTGAGCCCGACTGGCATACAGCTGCCTTGTTTTTTCAGGCGATGAAAGAGAGGAGAAGTCAATACTTTTAAAGTCCATTTGTCTGTGCCACTTAGAGGTGGGTGGTCTGGGAAGTTAAAGTAGTTGTCAGTAATGGTTCCCTAATTAGCAGTGCTGAAAGCTTTAATGGACCCTGTGGTATGGTGTACCCTGCCTGGCACTAATGCCCTGGTAGTTTGATAATTGTCATCATCTTCCCATAATCACATTGCACCCTCCTTTCTGCATGAGTTGCAGTCCTCCTCTCCACTCAGGCCATCATTCATTCTGGGTAGTTACTGATATAACAGAAAATTGACTTAACATTGCAGAGCAGTGAGACATTGTTGTAGGAGCTCAGCAATACTTAGTTGGTTGTGTTGCTGACATTTTTTTGAGAGGAAAACATGGATTTTCTATATTTAACCACTGCAATATGTCTGTTGTTAAAGCAAGTATTTTTTTTAATGTTATAAGAAAATACTCGCTAAAAGATCAACATGTGAGAAACCTCAAAGGTCCTGTGCTAAGAGAGCCTCAGATTACACAATATAATACTGAAAAGAGCCTGATCTGAAAGACTTTGGGAACTGAGCCCAAAAAAAGGTTTGAGGCACAATAAGTTATTATAATCAGATTTCCACTGCCCAAATCGGAGCTCTTATGACATTTTGATTTATGTATTTGATAGAAAAAATAGAAAAAAGTAAAAAACAAAATATTTCTCTTGTTGTTTTACACCTTCCACACTTTTGTTTTTTCCAATAATTAAAAAAGAAAAACAATTTTAGTATTTTTATGTTATTTATAAGCCACAAAATATACTGAATTATTTCTTAAATTCTACCTTACCATGATTATCATCTCAAAGTGTAAATTATAAGATCTGTTGGTCACATTTTTGCAGATGAGACAAGTCTAAACTGGACTCCGGCTTAAATTTAGTAGCATCTGTCATGAATTTACCTGCCAAGCTATAAACGTCAATGCATTTACTGTTAACACCTGGTTCATTTGTGAGGGCCTTGTGGACATCTCTGAATATGTCATTATGCAGACCTGATAAGAGTTAAGTCTACCTGTATCTATTGTTTTTTTTTCAGTCAGAAGCATTGTTTGTCGCTGATGCACCTAAGCTTTTCTTTGCTATCTTCAGGAATTTAAATCTCTTAGTGTTACATCTGTATTTTTCTTTCAGTCCCACACCTTTCTCTTCCCTTTCAGCTTTTGTAGATATGTTTTTCAGGTTCCTGAGCAACAAGTAGAGACATGCCTCTTTTTCTTTATAAGAGACCAAACTCTGTGATCATTGCTGTTGATAAGGCCCAGAAATTCAAAATGGCGGCAAGTGAAAGTATTTAAAAGGAGATCTCTTATGCTGGGCTCACACCAAACAATTTTCTCAGTCACAGACTAAAAACTGAAGCCTTTAGGAAATCGTAGGAGTCTTACTGGAGTCACAGCGCGCTCCCGTTATCTCCTGGTAATCTGCGCTGTTTCATGTTAATCTTTCCCTAATCTTGGTTCTGCGACAATATCAATATCGCCGTGACGAAACGCGATAAGCAACCAATAGATGAGCTCTGAGAAAATCAGAAACAGGAATCATGACAGAACACCGGCAAAAAAAAAAAACCTCCGCAAAAACGGACGAAAAGAAAAAAAAAAAAAAGAAAATAGACGAACAAGAAGCAGCGATGAAACGTTACAGGTGGGCCGTCTAGAAAGAGGAGTGGATGGTTATTAAGAAGTAAATGTCTGCTGTGGATCATTTATGTGTTACAGCATGATGATCTAACAAATGAGAGAAGAATAGAAAACTCATTCATCCCTCCAGATTCTGATGAGTCGGTGTAACACCTGGTGGAGATGCAAAGTCACACTTAATAGTGATGTGTTGGAAACTCTGGCCTTGTTTGCTTTGCTGAGGGCAGATCAGCCCTGTTCCATATCAACTGTCCAATATATCACAAAAAATGCTGAAAGAATCTAGTTGTAGTCTTGTAAATAGTGATTCACAGTCTTTGTTACATCTCAGTCTGAGACTAAGACTTAAAACTCTAAACATTTGTTTTTAGATGTGATCAGGTGTAAGCTGGTAGTTTTCTAGAGTCTTCTGATGTAAACCCAGCATAAATTATCGATCGAACAGGAGATGAGACTTTAATTAGGCAGACCTGAGTTCTGAGCTGTGTTACTGTTCTGGTCAGAGTTAAACGTACATGCAGGGATTCAGTAACAAAGTTTAAAGCCAGAAAGGAGAAAGAAAAGGCATACTATTGCTTTTTCCCCGAGTATTTGGTCAAACCTAAGCTTTCGCTCCTCAACTCATCAAAAGTTCAAAAACATCTTGACAGGAAGTGACATCCCACAGTTTGTGCGAGGGTGAAAATGTCTTTACGGAGACAAACCAAGACCTGAAAGTGTGGCTCCATAAATATGGAAACTGAAACTGAAAAAGACCTTTGGCTCTTCCAACTTTCCCATCATGTGTTGCAGACGTGTGTTTGATTGGCAAGAGAGGATGTTGACAGTGGGACATTCCTGATAAGAATCAAGGCTAACAGCATCAGAGGACAAAGACATGCATTGTGGGAAGAAGTAGCACTTCCGCTTTTGAGGAAAAAAATTGAGAAGCTTCCACCGTGGCTAATCTAAACAATTAATGTCAATAAAACATAAAGCGGATTATTTAAAAAAGCTGCCTCTTTCTGTTCATGTTGATGCATTGTTCATGTGTGTTTGTACAAGCTGCTGCGGGATGTTTATGCTGTTGAGCCATCTGTGTGTTTGCTTTAGACTAGAGCTGCATGGTGGCAGGCCTCGCTATACCTTCATTAGCTCCAGTCCCCACACTCCCACCCACCCACATCCTCTGGTCACATTCCTGTGCAGCAGCTTCAACACTAAGCTGCCTGTGAAATGTGTCGAGATGTGATGTTGACAAGTGACAGGATCATTTCTGTTTGAGCTGCCTTTTCTGACAATTCTGTAGCTTTCCTTCCAATGAGAGGAAAATGTAAATATTCTCTTAAATAAAAGTACTGCGAAACATAAAAAAAAATTGTGTTTTAACTAGTAATGAATAACTGATTACTTTTATCTAACCAGAGCTAAAATAATTCTAAAAATGAAAAAACTTCCTCTTTGCAGCTTGCCTTAGACCAGTGTCAGCTTTTTGGTAAAACAACTACACCACTGCACTGATAGACTGGGCCACATTCAAATGAATGTGGGGGAGCAATTTTAGAAATACAGCCACTGGTGGTCTATATCCACCCTTTAGTCCTTTGATGGAGGGTCACAACTTGACATTTTTTTATTTTTTTCTTTAGTCTTTATTGTTCCCTTCAATTTTTTTTTTTAGATCTTCTGTAGACTGCTGTTTTAACTACATAAATACTCCACCTAATGCAGGATATAATTGCTCGATGTTAGTGCTGTAACTCAACATGTAATCATAAACAAGGTGGATAAAGCTCTTTTACTATGAAGCGGCAGAGTTCAGCCAGCAGAGCAGAGGTCTCCAGGTTGACTCATCCGTTTCTAATCAGACATGAGCAAGCGCTCACCGCCGCAGACACACTTCCAGGGAAACTGCACACTCGTATAGTAAAAACACAGACTATGAGGAAGAAGGCTTGGAACCTTGCTCAATCCAATGGGCATCATTTACATCTGGATAACACTCATGCACAAGCCTTAACAAAAACACACAATTGTTTCCAGCACAGACTCCTTTGTTAAACTTGAGTTTCAGAGGTGATAAATTTCAGAATGACTGGCCACATGACGGGTCAGGAGAGGAACGACCTGGCTTGAATTGAGACACATAATACAAGAGCTTATGACTTCCTCACTGCCTCTATGGGAAATGACTGGAAGAATAAAATAAATCCATATTAGGTTATTTGTCTTTATGCGTAATTTTTCTTGTTGTAGATAACCATTTCTGGTTACATCTGCACACTGTGTATTTGCTGGTTGGTAAAATAATTTTACCCTAGAATACTTATTCAATGTAGACCAGTAATTGTTTACCATTACAATCTATTCCTTAATGGTATGAAAATATGAGTTATCGCTAACTTAAAAGCTGTGATGAAAGTCACAGAGTACAAACAACAATTGTGAGCAGATTTGCATCTGTAGTCAGGAAAACTGTATATTTGATGGTTTGCAGAAAAAAGGTCATAGTGCTGCTGAATCTGCCTTTCTTTTCCTATACGGTAGCTATGGTGCATGTGTTTATTTTTGTGAGAGAAAAAAAAGGCAAAGAAAGAAATGACCACTGGGTGGAGCCTCCATGTTGATGGCAGGGACAGCAAAGAGCGTGTGGAGAGGAGGGAGGGAGGGAGGTAGTGAGTAAGGCTCCTTCCTAAATGGACTGTCGGTGTCAGCATGCTGCAAGCAGGCTGATAGCTGTGCTGTACCGCTGAGAAACCTCAACAGTATCTCTCTCCCTGCCTGCCTGGAGGAGCGCTTGACATGTGGTTGTCTGCCTCGCCTCACTTGCACTTAGGATCTAAGAAAAGCTGCGTCTATATATTTTTATATATATGTAAAAAAACCCAAGGTGGAGTGACAACAGGAGGAGCTCTCAAGAAGTAAACTAAAGTGACTGGAGAATTTCTCATTCAGGTTGGCACTAAAATTTGTTTGGTTTATTTACTCTGTTTGTGTAACTTGTCTATAGGACTTTGGTCTGATTTAATTGTGTGACTGGCTGACCCTTGCTACACGTTAACAGTGTTAGAAGGTGTTAAATCAGTGCCACTGGAGAACATGCATGCTGTACCATTTTTAAAGAAATACTAGTGGTTTTACTTCTCTGTGGGATGTCTTGTCATCCCTTCAGCATGGCTTGTTGCACAGTGAAGGCTGATGAATGAAGCTCCGTTGACTGACACTTAAAATTACTGAGAATTGATATCTCGCATGATAAATGTCCAAGTAAGTCAAAGTACAGTCAAAATTCTCAGTCTTGTAGAAGAATGAAGCTGCTTGTAGACACAAAGGCAGAGCTGTCACTGTCCCACCACTCTTCCCACTGTCTCTGTGTTATCCTGCCATTTGCGTCCCACGCCGCCTTGGCCGAACACAGGGCTCCTTTTCCTCCCTCATTCCTCTCCTCACCTTCTCCTACCAGGTCAGGTTGGATTCTTCTTGGATGTTTGATCCTAGTCCTTTTCAGTCAGGTTATGGGTGTGTTTGTTTGTGATGCCGAGGATTTGGAGGTTATAGATGAATGAGTTCTTTTGGATGACCACATTAAAGGATGGAATGCCTTTACATCCTTTACTTTGCTTTGTTGTAAGATTTTAATACAAACGTTGAGTATGTGTCTGTGCGTGTGGTTTCAAATAGAAATGAGCGAGAGCACCCTTGGGATTTACTTTAGTAATGAGATGCACTCACAGATGATAGGTCAGCAGATTATATGGCCATATTTTAAGTCTTTTTTTTGTGTTAAGCAGCCAAAAGCTGGAAAGAGTATTAAATAGACCTCTGTGTACTGCTGTGTTTAGGGTTTTGCCCATCCCAGCAAGCACTATTGATTGTGTTTTGCGCTGAATGCATCAAACCTTATTATGAAGTAGACTGCTTCTTGTTACTGTTGGGGCAGTTATTGGTTTTGGCATGGGGGTCGATTGATTGGCGCCTACAGGGACTTTGGGGGGGAGGAGGGTGCCTTTTTCGTAAGTTTTTTTTAAAGGTATTAAATGTGTTTCTGTATAGACAATAGCAGCAAAAACCCTTAAGGAAAAGGCCCAGAAATGCAGGGTGAGGGTTTCTTAATAAATTGATGTTCTCTTTCTCTCCAATAACTGTACATTTTATTTCCTTTAAACTACTAAATACTAAAATATGTAAGAGAAGGGTAGAAATGGGATAAAGCAGGAAGAGGAGCAGGGTAATCAAGCCTAATGGAAAGTGCACAGGGGTCAGAGGGAGGGCATTCACAATATAAAGGGGGGAAAAATGTAGACAGTATGAATGATGTGAGGGGAGCAATTGTTCCTCTCTGTCTTTTTTTTTACTCTGTGCACTTCATGCAAATGTACACAAAATACAGGCACACTCTCACATAACTGTACCTCATTGCACATTCCCTCCATCAGCAGATTACTGGTAGCCTTGCAATATAAACTTATTCACTGATGTCTCCATCTGTTTCTGTGAACCACCGAAACATTGTGTTTAAGTGTAAAGTGCCCCACATCTTCTGTCTTGTAACACTTTTTAATTAGAATCCTAATCCTTTTGCTAAACACTCATTTGGGGTATTGTGACTGTGCAAACAAATTCAGATTTGAATCAAAGAAGCAGACTCAGTCCGCCTACAAACCAGATACAGAAAGCAGACTATAAAACAAAGTGAATTCCAGGTTCAGTGCACGGCATCATTGGTAAACGCAACTAAAAGGTACATATGCATATGGAGCTCCCGATGGGAGAAATAGCTCACGGTCAGACATGGAAGAATTTGATAAAAGTTCTGATAGAATTCCGATGGACCGAAGATCGCTATGATGTGATGCAGCTCCATATTTCGTCTCGTCTTCTCCTTCAGTAATTCTTGGTGCAGCACCACCTGAAGTGGAGGGTGTAACACGTTATTTAAAAAGGTCAGATTCGTTTGAATAGTGCAGAATGAAAGCACTCTTGAACCGGAAGAATATTGCAACCCACCAATTGAACCAAGTCCCCAATCCGACCGATTCTAGCGGACTAATCTGGTGTAAATGCACCCTTAAGATTATAAAGCAACAAATGATTTTATATCTTGTTTGCGTAGATGTGTCTCGCATGTTCGCTGTGCTGCAGGGGTCAGCATAGGTAAGAAATTATTTAGTTAATACTTTTTTTTTCTTTTTTTTTTTGCTATTGATCCCTAATTTAGGTCATGTCTGCATGGAGGGGGCTGAGAAGTCCTACAAGCATGGAGAATTCTAATTTCCTTACTTTCCAAGGAGAATTCTTCAGTGATCTGGGTGGAAATGAGATGTCTGCGTTTTTTTGTTTTTTTTGCCAGGATGGCAATCAAGATGTGTATTAGTGGGCTCTTCCGCTGTGGGAGAGTGAACTATAATTGGTATCTCCCTTGATGTCACATCCCTGGTACAATCGCTGACCCAACTCTGGCTAAAAACAGCTTTGTCCTTTTAGGAACTCTTCAGATAGTCTTAGAAGCAAAAGGCATATATGCAGTCAAAATGTGATTTACGGTTCAATTAAGCATGTGGGCAAGTAAAAAAGCACAAAAAGTATTGAAAGAGAAATGTAGATGCTAGATTAGCGCAGGCAGAGTGCAGTAATCCAGGAGACGACATCTTTGTCAGTCTCAAGGGGAAAGTATTGATTCAAGTCATAAATTTGGATTTAACAACATTTGTAAAAAAAGTAAAAATAAAAAACAGGTAGAGGCCAGGACAAACCTTGCAATATTCCAGACAAGTTACTTCGGTCAATCCTTTAACAGATTTCCTTATCAATTTGCAATATCTTGGTCTCAGTGAGGTCTTCTGTAAATACTTGCTAATAGTAAGATTAGTTTTTATTAAAAAAGCTCCTTAATTTGAAGTGAAATTTATCGATTTATTTTCTTAGATCTTTTTTAATAAGCTCGGTAGTTGAAACTGAATAGATCTAATGATAAAAGGTGTTCGATTATGTTTTGATAGTAGTATTGTGACGTGAAACAAAGAGCAAGCTGCTGAATCATGATAATTTGCCAGTCTGAGGCGTCATGTGTGCACATGTGACTGTTCCCTGGTCTGTGTGCACAGATGCACTCATTGCATTCACGCCTTCATCTGCATACACGCCTATGGAAGTAATTCCCCTGAATAATCTGTTTTCCAGTCCCTCTTGGGATGAAGATGTCTGTTTCTCTTCAGTCTTTGGAAATCTTCTCAGATGCAGGCTCACCCAACTCTGCATCTGAGAAACTCATGAAGTCAGAATTTACAAAAGAAATGAGGAGTACACACTGTAAATGTGTAGAGGAAACACCACATAGTCTCTTCAACAACTCTTCGATGTGTAGTCAATCTCTCTTTTCTTCATTTGCCTTTTTGCCTTCTCTTTTCATTTTATTTTCTTTTTCTGATGACGGACAATTTTCATTGGCAGGAGTTTACAGAATAAGTTAATTAGCAGTCCGAGACGGGAGAAACTATTTGCTAAAGTGAATGGTTTTCCCCATACCTGCTGTGTTCTGGAAAATGACACCTACTCGGTGCCCACCTTTGGCACAGTTGTGGTTAGGGCCTTTCCCTTCTCTGATGTAGTCTTGTTTATTTTGGGTGGAGTTAGAAAGGCCAGTTTCTAGACTTATTCCGATCACATTGGTCAAGTAAGGTGATCCTTAAAAAAACAACAGCAGGACCTGGCTGCCATGTTGCATGTGTTCTACTGATCTTTTACAAACTCTTTGTGCTCTTGAAAAAGGCAAGTGAATAGATTTATTCCTTAAATGATCACTTTGCTCTGTTTTTTTATATCTCCTCTTTAGAGATAAATTAGTCTTTTCTTCAGCTTTTTTTAATTCTCAGTTTTTCCACTTTGTGGTTTTCATTTTAGCTAGCAATGCTGTGGTTGTTTTGTGTTGGTCTGTGCTGTCCTGTGTTGTGTGGTGTGACTCCCCCAAGTGTCACCAGCCTCATGTCACCTTGCATCATGTTTCATGTCACCTTGCATCATGGTTCCAGAAAGAGAAATTGACTTCCTGCTTCCTGACTCTTCCTCCCCGTTTCTCTTGCTTGTGCTGATCAACACAGGATTACTCTGGTATTACTCAACATGACATGAACCTCTGCAGTCAAACACCAGCAGGATTGAAGGAAAGTTCATGCAATAGACATCAGTCTGTTGCAGACAATCAGTGCTTTCAAAACATTCATGTACTCACTGATATTAATATTCCTAAGGGAACAAGAAGGAAAAGTTGCATCCTTGTATATTTTGTGTCTGTCTTGAGCAAATCATTTCTGGATCTCTGGCAGTTCATGTTGTTGTATTAATGTGTCAAATGTTTGGTGTTTCTGATGTTCATCCACTGAGTTTTGGCTTTGGTTATACAAGACACTGCTCTGAAGATTTCCCTGTCCTTGGTTTCCATTACTCTATAATCGTTGCTTTGTTAAACGTTTCTAGACTTCCACTGAGTCAACCGTATGCTCAAGCCCTTTAACCTTTAAACTCTGCTGCTGTGTTAATGAAAAAAAAGTAACAGAGGTCAGGACAGGGCTCAGGGGCTTGGTTACTGGGGGAATCTGAAAAAGGGCCTCACATGATAAACATGATTCTTGTTTAGTTATTTTAACTATTTCAAGTGTTGACCCAGAAGTACTTTGAGGCAAAGCTTTCGAATAGTTTGTATGAGAGGCTGTTCAGCTAGTGACTAAAACTACCGTTGACTTGGAATAATAACAGTATTGATAGATTCTATTGTAATAACCTTTTGTGCACGTCAGAGATTGAGCCTGCTTGCACATATTTGTTTTAGGTGTAGATTTCTATGGATATTTCTTAGTTCATGTGTCCCTGATCGATTACTGTGTACTTCACTGAGTCTACCATCTATGGGTTTATAATGAATTCCTTTAAGTGAACATTTCCAAACAATGAAATCAGTGTCTTCTTAACCACTTGCTGTTTTCTTTTTAACCTTTTATTTAAGTAAGAAAAAGTTTAGTGATTTAAACTAAATTAATATAAGACTTGTGCATGATGATGTCTGTGTTTTCAGTGCTGCTAGGGCTTGTAATGCATTGTCTTTCAACCTGGACACACTGCTCAACCCTCAGTGGTTGGCACAGAACAGGCTAATTATAACTACCTATTGTGTGCATGACGGGAGCACTGGCAGCACTTTGAGACCTGTCACATTTGCTGTTCTGGTACTGATGTTTGAGCTTCTTGCCTGACGTGAGCATTTTCATTAAGTCACTGAAAAGTTAATGTCACTTCAGATTCAACCTGGCTGCTGCAGGGACGGGGCTCACCTTTAAGAAATCATATTAAGTAAAATAAGATTTCAGTTCACTGAAACACCCTTAGGCATATGCTTCAGGAATAGGTGTGCACTGATGAGAGTAATGGTGCTAACCCTCTATCTTCCCTTTTATCTCACTCCAGTGCCAGACGACCTCACTCCAGAGGAGCAGCAGGAGCTGGAGAATATCCGCCGGCGCAAGCAAGAGCTGCTGGAGGACATTCAGGTAATACTGAAAGAACGTATGCCTGTTAACGTAAATATGCATGTTCACAACTGAGAGTACATGAACAGTAAACAGGCTGCAATAAGCACTGTGGAAGACTGTTGGGAACCAGAAAGATGTTAAAAACAGTAATAGTTGCCAGAATGGGATATTCATATTGTCTTACTGAAGATTTAGTGGCTTTGTGGATGAAAGGTTGTGCTTTAATTCCTGTTTTCATGGAATCTTTTGAACAGACCACTCCAAGTGGAATGTTAGGTATTTCCTATCAAGTGCTCACTTCCTTTGCAAATAATTTCTATTCATTGTTTATCCATTTGTGTTCTGTAAATGTGTTGTGTCAACAAAAGACAGAACTCAATTTACGGGTGTAACATATGGGTATTTGATTTAAATGAAGCTTTGAAAGTAAAAAATATCACATGCAAATGACTCATAGAGAAAGAATATAAGGTTTGTGTAAAAGTGTGCATGAAAGCAGTCAGTGAAATGCTGCTCCTGATATCCTGGCAATCACTGGATTCAAATCAGTTCTGCCAAATTTCCCTAAAGGGGTTTATCTGATTCCTGTCCATGACCTACGGTGATTTATTTTTTGACAGGGGATTAGATCCCAGAGCACAGCTACTTATTCTACATAGCTGCTCAAGTTAGTCCTGTCACTCAGTAACCAGCAATAGTAAAATATCTCCCACTGGGAGTCAGACTGTAAGTGACATGACTTCCACATGGCCTGATGGACTCTTCAGGCCTGAGCCATCGCCTTATTGTTTTGAGCCTGGGACGCCACACCTCTGACCACCACTACTGCTGCTCTCCTCACCTCCTCAGTGGTCTGCAAACTGACCCCACTTCTTATTTGTGACTCCCACACCCTCCTCTGCTGGTCTTGTATGTCAAGGCTTCCCACCACAACCCCCTTCTTTTCAGTATGAGCACAGCCTTTGTTTATGGAGGCAAGCATCTGAGGAATGTGTTGTGATTGCGCAGTCCTTGAAAAGACAGATGTTCCCTTTGTGGTTTGGTCTGTGGTGAGTTAGTATTTTGCAAAAGAAATCATACAGCAACACTGGAGCAGGGTATGAATGACGGTACTTGATAATAATGAATTTGGTAACATTTTCTGTATGCAAAATTTTCTTATCCTACTCCCTTTTATTCCACGCTTACGTCAAGATTATGTCACCCTCCTCAACCTCTTCCATTCCCAATACTCTTACTGCGCCAGACTGGCACCAACAGGGTAGCTTGATTGACTAAATCTGCCTTTTATGGCCATTAATCACTAAAAAGCCACATAAAATATAATCCACTTATATGCTTTCTTACTCCATTTGCATCGAGGTTATTCTCTAATGTGCTCTGACCAGTGAAATTCAAATTGAGAGGATTGCTGGGGTGAGCACATAAGTACATTCAAATTTTCTGGTATGAGTCAATGTTTAGTTTAAAGAGGAGGGGAAAGCTGAATTTGCAGTATTGTCTGAAACAAGCGAAGCGAACTGCTCTCTTTGTTGAGTTCTGAGCTCTAATAAGTATTCATGTAATAATAGGACACCTGGCCTACAAACACGTGATTCAACCGCTCCCCTTTTTTTAAAATTTTTTTATTTTTTTTTACAAAAGTATATTAATGCTTTGCTTGTTTGCGTTTATTACACCCTTACCACGCCTCTCTGTAGTGGCTGTTATGAAATTATTCACTCATTTTGTTGTCATACTTGTAACATTTTAACATTTGTACTTGTTTTCTTTGCAGCGGCTGAAGGATGAGATAGCAGAAGTGACCAATGAGATTGAGAACCTGGGGTCCACTGAGGAGAGGTAAGAAAACGGGACCATACTTCCTCCTCCTGCTCACACATTTTCCTCTCTGTTTTCCCTAAACTGGCTCATTGCTTCCCTGCTATTGACTTAGCAAAATGAAGCTGTCAATTATTCATGTTTGATGGCCAAGTCGAGCCTTCCATCACACCAAATACCCTCCCCAAATTGGTTTAGCTTTTAAGGCAGTTTAAATGTTTTATCAGGCACACCCACATGATGGGAGGCCTCATTGAATAATGCAGTGGGTGTGCGGGCAGAAGCAGACAATAGATGGTCTCAGGAGAGGGAGAGCTCGAGTTTGGTCTACTCAAGTGCATAGGGATCTTATCAGCTATTGAGATGATCTGAAAAACTTCTTCACTTGCATTTTAAACCCATTAGGAGTCCGGGCACCTTCTTGTGATCAATTTTTTTTATTTATTTAATCTGATCCAATGTTGAAAATAATAAATGGTCATTTGTGTTATCGCTATTTAGATGAGTGCTGAACTTTGGTTGATAAAAGGCAAAGGAATGCTTGTGTGAAGGAATCAGTGGGAAGAATTTGTGACGTCTCATCAACTGGGAATGTAACCATGGTGATAACAGACTGTTGAGGTGCACTTTGAACCCTGAATAATTCAAGCCCTGAGAAATGAGACATTCCCACACGTCTCAGCCCTTCACCATCTCACTTGATCAATGCATTGTCATCACGTCTTCTCCAGTCCTGGCCAAAAAATGGAAATATTGTGCTTAGAGACTGTGAAAGTGAACATGTTCACTGCAGTGGTTTGATACTTTGGTTTAATACATGACTTTGTGTCTAATGAGAAGCCAAAAGTGACAAACTATTGATTGAATGCTGTAAAATGGTTATAATAATAATTGCTGTTATAATAGTTATTGCTGCTTTTTTTGTTGTTGTTGACTTGACTTCTATTGGTATTTGATTATCCATTATTTCTGTGGTGGGCTAATATTTTCTGATTGTTATCCATTGGTACAATGAATACCAATGATTACATTTTGTAGTATTTTGCATAATTTTCCTGAAATATCATTGATCAAATGAGTTATTTTGTAACCAGTTGCCAGATGAATTGATAACAAAAGACAAGTTATTCATTCATCACATGATCACATCAAAATTTAGTAGCAAAATACTATAGAATAGTGGCCATTTACAACATTATGGCCATGTTCAAGCACAACTAACAGTGTACATTCACGCTCTACAGGAAAAACATGCAGAGGAATAAGCAGGTGGCCATGGGCCGCAAGAAATTTAACATGGACCCCAAAAAGGTAGGTGAAGGTTAGCTATGGTTCTTCAGAAATAAGAAATGTCCCACATTTTTTCATAACAAGAATGTAAACTGGGGCCCATTGTTTTTCTCAGGGAATCCAGTTCCTCATCGAGAATGACTTGCTGAAGAATACCAGTGCCGACATCGCTCAATTCCTCTACAAAGGCGAGGGCCTCAACAAAACAGCCATTGGAGATTACCTTGGAGAGAGGTCAGGAGAAAGTGTTAATGTTTTATCTTACTGTCTTTTATACTCTTGATCTTCCATCTGTGTGGTTGATAAAAAGCTTTAAAAAGAGAGTGCATACTTTCCTTATTACGGTTTCCTCTTGGTCAGACACACACACATCCTTTTCCAAACATTTGCTTATTGGTTCCACATTTAAACTATCCTCTCTAGACAATGTCTGTTATTCAATAGTCACCATCTGTCTTTGATTATCTTACTCATTCACAAGTACCAGCAGACTCACAGCTCTGGAAGACATGTGTTGGAAATCAATTAAAGATTTTACAGAGAGCAGAGATGATCCGTGTTAGTGAACAGATAATCAACTCGATATACAGCTTGGGTGCTACATTGTAGGCAGTGCTTTTGTTGCAGTCAGGGTGTGGTCTTCTGAAAGGTCTGACCAGGAAATGGAGATGATGGACTCTCTGCTGGATTCCTATCAAGCTTTCTAAGTGTCTGTGATTCTGGAAGGAGGGGCTAACAGCAAGGGAGTCTTTAGATCCGACTGGTCATTTGTCCACTGAAAATGTTGGTGACTCGATATGACTCTTGAGCTCCATAGAGCCTTCCCATGATCCCACAAGACAGATCATTTACTCTGAAGGACTTAAAGGTTGGGGATGAGCTCATGATCTAGATTAGATGATGAATAAGAGGGGGTGGGAGTATACACTCTCCTCTATTGGGTTTGTGGGGAGCCTCCTCTGTATCAGACTGTTTTAGCCAGATCACAAACCTGATCAAATCAAACTTTATTTATAAAACACTTTTCATGCCACAGGCAACACAAAGTGCTTTACATGATTAAAAACATTTATGCAAATTAAAAATAATACAAGCC
>JBAMHW010000023.1:16323538-16335615 GCA_037177495.1 Rhadinocentrus ornatus
CACAGGCAACACAAAGTGCTTTACATGATTAAAAACATTTATGCAAATTAAAAATAATACAAGCCTTTACATATATCCAGTAGAATTACAGAACATTAAAAATCCAGTTATGTTTTTTATATGGTTTAATCTTCTTAAAGCACTTTGAATTGTCTTGTACATAAAATGTGCTATACAGATAAATTCCTTAAAAACAATGCAGTCTTAGATGAATATTAAGATTGTGGAACCATTCATATGTCTGTCTTTTTGCCTGTTTTTTTTTATTTAACCTTGTAAGTATAGATTGAAGATATTATTAAAGTTTTATTACTTTTATTCTCTTGCTAACTGTAATTGTTGTCTTTCTCTTATATGAAATTGAGCATTTTTATTAACACTAAACATTTTTTTATCATTGATGCTGAAAGGAATTTTTTTGTCTTTATATCTGGTCACTGTTCTGGACCTTTATCATGGTAACTGTCAATAAACTTTAGAACTTTGTCTGTCCTAGAGATGACTTCAATGTTGAAGTCCTCCATGCTTTTGTTGAGCTTCATGAATTCACAGATCTCAACCTGGTGCAAGCCTTGAGGTAAGACATCTTCTTGTTATCTCTGATGCTCATCTTGGCTTGCTATTTGTTGCTTGGCATCCATTTAAATGTAAATCAGCTGTTTTATGTCAATTTTTCAAGAGTCTCCTCATTTGCAACTTGCAAGGATGCAGCTGTTAGTTTCGGTCTCCTATCTGAGAAGAGAAAATTAATCTTCTTAATTGTGGAAGTGACACTGCTGCCTACTACAGAGTTGTTTCTCATGACAGACAGTTTCTGTGGAGCTTTCGGTTGCCAGGAGAAGCCCAGAAGATCGACCGCATGATGGAGGCCTTTGCTCAGCGTTACTGCCAATGCAACCCTGGTGTTTTCCAGTCCACAGGTACTGTCATCAAGTCACACAGTTGTATAGTTTGTAGACCTTGGACAAGCGTCATCTTGTTTTTTATTTATTTATTTTTTTCACAAAATTTCTTGAACAGATTAGAACCACTATCGGTTGGCTTTATAATTAATAAGTGCTACCATTAGTTACTGTAATTTTGCTTCTTGATGGAAATGTCTGCAGAGAGCAGGGAGAGACAGGGGCCAAACACTTGTTCATTCTAAATAGGAAGGTCTGCCCAAACCTTTCACTGATAAAGCATCCGTTTAATGTACGTGGGCAGCACATCCAAGTGTGTTTATTTAGCAGACACAAAGTCTGCTATGTGTCTTACTTTAGGGAAATGATGCTCCTAGCAAACGTTCTAACATGGAATCAGATGGATATGAATATTACATGGGGCTTCTCAAGTCTAACTGTGCTTTTAAAGTGCTGCTGTGTCAGCCCTGCCTTTAAGCCAATGCATGTGTTTCTGCTGTGCATGTGCAGAAACACACATGCATTTTTAAATGCCCACGTGTAGTCTGCCTACTCTCTCTTTTAATGAAGCTACTTCTGTCTGCTCCTCTCTGCTGTGGTCCCAAAAGTGCAGTGCTTTCAGCTCAGCTCATTTACATTTATATTTAAACACAACATTAAACACTGGCACCATTTTTATGATGAACCGCAACCTTTAACACTTCTGTAAACCTCCCCCTTCAATGTCTGTTACAGACACCTGTTACATCCTCTCATTTGCCATCATCATGCTAAACACCAGCCTTCACAATCCAAATGTGAAGGACAAGCCAGCTGTGGAGCGGTTCATTTCCATGAACAGAGGCATAAATGATGGAGGAGACTTGCCTGAAGACCTGCTCAGGGTGACTAGCATTTCTAGACTTTGCTACTAGTGGCCTTCTGCGTTTTATCTAATCTGAAACATTATCTCCTTAATGCAGAATCTGTATGACAGCATCAAGAACGAACCTTTTAAAATTCCAGAAGACGACGGCAATGACCTCACGCACACTTTTTTCAACCCAGACAGAGAGGGCTGGCTGCTGAAACTGGGTGAGTGACAGTATCTACTGCGGGCACAAACTAATGAGAGCAATGTCATTATTATGACTGTTCCTATGAAAGAATTTGTTGTGTCTGTATTGCAGTGTATTTTTAGGGATAACAAGTATCTCCCCTGTGGTCAATGGCCTGTGTGTGTGTGTGTGTGTGTGTTAAAGTGCCTGTGAGCATGTGTGAATAGGTGTATACACACTCGACCGGAGACATCTGAAGATGCTTTAATGTATTATGAATGTGGTCTTGAAATCAGACCACCACATGTGAAGGCTTTTGAATTATTCAAGACACGCACAGACACGCACGCATGTACACATTTACTGACTTTAGAAACTTGTAGATGGCATTTATGTGCAAACTTAAGCAGAACTATGATGTTTGGAAGCTGAATAGAAATTCAGCAGATCTTCATATTTTTCTAGCTTATTTGAATTTTATATGAACTCTAACACTTGAGAGGCATCTTTTCCCTGATCATTCGTTCATTTCCAAATAAGCTAATTTTCAGACACACATGTTTCTGTATTGGAAATGTTCCACAGAAGCGCACCCTGTAAGATCATTGAATGGACAGAAAATCACAATCCTAGCTGCCACAATTCTCCATCTTCTGTGTCCTCTGAGATTTCTCTCTGTTGTACGAATTCACAGTGAAAAAAATTAAATTGAATTATATTGAATTGAATCCTATGATCTGTATGAATCTGTACAACTGACTGTACAAAGGGAAGGAAGTATGATTCTTTCTCAAATGACTGCTAACACACAGATTTGAGTGAAACAATCGGGGTGGACGGTGAATTACTTGATGAAACAGAAACTGAACCAAGTTGAGGCGATTTTTCATGCAGTGCTTTACAGTAGCAGACCTCCCTCTTGTGGGCAGACAAAGAACATTTTAATAAAGGCAGCTGTAAAGCACTGCATTAAAGCCTTAATGGAAGTAGAGTTAAAAGGACTATGGTGCTTTAATTCCTTATCATTTAATTTGATTTGTTATGTTTTCTTTTCTTCGTTTGTTTGTTTGTTCCCATGATTTTGGCTGTTGTCTTTCCTCAGGAGGTATGTACACCTGCTCTTTCCCAACGCTAGTCCATCTCTCAGCTCTCAGGTGCTTTTGGTGGTCTGCCATGCTTTTGTTCTCCTACTCATATTTGTTTAATTCCATTCGAACGGGTTTTTTTGGTCTGTAGATTGCTTTTTGTCTCTCCATTGACCCATTCGAACTTCAGATGTTTGTCCTTTCAGTGTCTCATTGACCTGGCGGTTTGTCCACACTTTTATCTTTTGTCAGGCACCGGGTACATTAGTCATTCATGGGCTTGACTCGGAACTGCTGCTTTGTGACCAATCTACTGAGCAGCTTGACCCTTTTTTCGCTGAACGCTCAGGTGGTCACTTTCTTTGATCTTCCTTTTTATTTGAAAGCTGCATCATACCACTTTTCCATCTAGCGAGCACAGGACTTTTGGAATTAATCATAAACCAATTACCTATTTCATAGTTATCTTTGGCCTTGTGCTTGCATGGAAAGGGAATAATGCACCTTTTTTTTATTTTTTTTTAAATCAGTGAAGCTCTGCTATCCTTATCTAATGCCAGAAATGGAGTTGAAGGGTAACAGTGTGGCTGTGACCTGTTGTGGTGCTGGACTGGATTGGATCAAATTGTGGGAGAAAAAGATGGGCAAAGGAATATGGCATTGGTCAAATCATTTTTGCATTTTAAATCTATTCTAAAAATGCACCTGTTTAATAATTTGCCTTGGTAATATTTTAAATAAAATAAAATAAAAAAAAAAGCTTTTTCCTCCCACCCTTTATGTCCATCCTCCCACAGTCCTGTCTTGCATGGGTGGCTCGCTCCAGTCTGGCCCAGCATCATCCCTGCAACAATTTACTGGGTAGTCTCGTCATGTCCCAGATTTTGTTGTTCTCTAAGTGACAGGAATGAATGTAATCATTAAACCAATCACAACTTTAAACCAGGCCAATCAAGTCTCAGGCCATCAGCTGTGTGATTCTGCCATCACGTCTGCGCTACCTGTTGGTCTGCTTTTACAACACGCTGATGCGTTTATGTGGCAAGCAGCCACAAAATCTCCATCTTTGTTCCTTCTCAATGGTGTCTGTAAATACTAAGTGTAGATTCAAGTGTGTGATATATCATGATGTTTGTGAAATGATGGGATATCATATACAGTGTCACTGCTGTTATATGATAATAGAAGTGTGCTTTTTCATGTTTTTACAGAAACATTCTTAAAACTTTGCCTGTCAGAAGTGGGTTTCACAATGCAGCTTTTTACTAACACTGGTGGTGGGATAGTCCAGTCTAGACAAGGATTATGTTCCTATGGCATGATTAGAAAATCTCTCCCCTGCATATATATATATATATAAATATATGTCTGAGAAATTACTCAACCAAACCCAAACAGGAAATTCTAGTCTGAGATGCCTCCAGAGGAGCCCAGGATTGCTGGACTGGGCTCCCTGTCATATTCAGTTTGTTGGCATCCTATCCTCCCAGAATTAAACTGCCATCTGCCTCTGTGATCAGGTTTCCCCTCATAGGAAGGATGGGTGACAATGGGGCTAAAAGATCAATCACAGATCAGCAAGCACCAAGTTAACCAAAGACCTCTCAGTGGGTGTTACTGAGGCCAGAGCTTAATTTTCAATCACTTCTTACTTTCCAAATTCAGCTGTTATCTACTAATTTAAGGGCTCTCAGCATGTATAACTGCCTTCAAGTATCTTAATTTGAGTGGTTCATTAAGTTCAGTGAGAGCAAAACTCACCGAAACACATACTTAGTATTAATTTTGGCTTTCTAGATGTATCTGAGCCGCCAAACAGGGGAAGACAATTTCAAGAAAGTTTCAAGGCACTGGGAAAATGTAATTAAAAGGAGACAGTTTAAATTGTTTAATATCCTCATATCATATTCACATAGTCTCCATGTTAACTAAACAAATGAGTTTATTCTTTTTTGAATGTTTGTAAAATCAATCTTTTAAGCCATGTGAGCACTAAAAGGGGAAAAGGAAGATGGTTATAAAGCCAAGGAAGTGCTGTTAAAAGGAGTCCTCTGGAGCTGTCATCTGTCTGTCTGCACATACATCTGTCTGTCTGCTGCTGGACCTGGTGCTTTGGTGCTCATTCCTCTCTCCTTTTCTGCTGCTTTGGTTGAGCTGCTCTGATACAGGCTGTTTGCTCCACAGGGGGGCGAGTAAAAACCTGGAAGAGGAGGTGGTTCATCCTCACAGACAACTGTCTTTACTACTTTGAGTACACCACAGTAAGTACTGTTTTTTTCTCCGTTTCACCTCAGTGTTTTTAAGCACAATGCCATTTACCTGTTTTTGCATTTGTGCAGGACAAAGAGCCACGAGGAATCATCCCACTGGAGAACCTAAGCATCAAAGAGGTGGAGGATAAGAAGCCTGTATGTACAGCTCCCTCTCTTGGTTCATTATAGATTTGCACACATTTGGATCAGATTTACATTTTCTGTCAGTTTAGATTTTTTCATTCAACTTTCCTGTAAATTAAATAAATATAAAATATTCCTGTAATTTCTGATCTTTAATATTTTACATTTCCAGAACTGCTTTGAGCTTTTTATCCCCGACAACAAGGACCAGGTGATAAAAGCTTGCAAAACTGAGGCTGACGGACGGGTTGTCGAAGGCAACCACACCTTCTACCGCATTTCTGCCCCCACTCCTGAAGAGAAAGAGGAATGGATGAACAACATTAAGTAAAGACTTTATTTTAATACAAAGCTCATAGCAGCAGATCAGATGTTTTTCAATTGCAAGTCCAACTTCCCTAAAAAAGTAAAGCGTGGCATCAACTTTTTTGCAAAGTGCATTAAAAAAAATGTTTTTTTATTTATACATTTTTTTTTCTTGTTTCTTGTTTGCAAGTTAAAAGCAGAAGTAGATGACTACCATTGCAATAATGAAAATTAAAATGAGCACGTCGTTCTCCAGCAAACTAGTTGGCCAGTTTGATTTCATACCTTTTAAGTACTGAGGTGTCTTGTTTTTATTGTTTGGATCAACTGCAGTTTCATCCAGGTCTTAACTTTGACTTCTTAGACACCGATCAAGGTGTGCAGCAGTCATCCTGAGCCCATCTAGATTCTTAGTGGCTTATTATTAGTAATCTAATTACCTCTGTCAGACTTTTGTGTGCCCTTTCAAAAATTCCCTGCAAAAGAACTACTTAGCAGCCAGGTTATCCATGAGGTCATTTGCTTTAAGGGGAAGTTTGACTGGTAGCAGAACATTGGTATAGAGCATTTACACTTTGAGGAAGATAACGACTTGGTGTCTTTTTAGAAGGTAAATTATGCACCAATGGAGCATATTAAACCAACACAATGATTTACAGAAATTTACTTTGTTTTTAATATTCTCTATTACAAAGTCTGAATTTGTTTTTCACTGCTCATCTGGTCTTTATTCTGAAAGATAAAAGCTAATATATATGACTAAGTAAGTTGATTATTTTGAGGAGGTTTTCTTAAGTTAAAAAAAAAAAAAAAGATGATTAGACTGCATGAATAATATTTGGAAGCTATCTCATTTGGATCCTGGTTTATTTTTAATATCCAAACTGGAAATATTAACCACTTAGGAGCAGATTCAATAACATTATAATGCCGTATGAGTGCATCAGTTTGTACTATTGATTCTAATATATTTCTTTGTCTGAAATTCTCTCTGCATGTTCCCACAGAGCTGCCATCAGTAGGGACCCCTTCTACGAAATGTTGGCTGCCAGGAAGCAGAAAGTGTCGTCCATGAAGAGGCACTAGAACTGCTCAGCTCTCCTGACATTGCACTTAAATGAGCAGGGGGTTTTCTTGCTCGGTCTGGGCTAGTGCAGATTCCACGGTTAAGGTCTGCTCCAAAACTTTCTAAAGGAATTGCTTAAGGACACATCCCAGGACAGGCGTTTGGACTCTACGGAAAGCATGCCAGGGTTTTTAGGTCAGAGTCAGGGTTAAAGCCTTTCTTAACTCCTGTCTGAATGTCCCCTTTCACTCACAGCTTTGTAAGTTCTTTTTGTCTTAGGCTGGGAGGGAATTTGCTGTTAATCTGAGCAAAATCCCGCTTGAAGATGCTTTAAAAAGAACACGGTCTCTTTAGACTTTGTACAAATAGACAACATGCAAACACTCCTGCAGGCGCCCGTTGCACTCATCGTTCTTACTCAGCAGGTCTGACCGAGTGTGGCACCCCAACCAAAATATTCCTCACTGTCTGAAAGAAAAGCCACAAGCTTTTCAGATGCTTTACTATGTTTTGGTAATATGTGTCTATTTTAACAGCTTTTACTATGTAATCCTCCTCCTTGTTGGTTAGCTTTTGTAAAATAAGATGCTGCAGAGAGGCCATTTTGGTAGGAAAGTGGGAGAAATTTGCCAACTGATAGATCTTTTATAAAAATAAAGGAAACATACACATTTCTGTTACAAAGAAATAAAAGAGTTGCCATTCAGGAGATTGCTTTAAAAAAAAAAAAGAACTGTTTGCTTGTCAGGTTGACTGGGATCATCAGGTGTTCAACAGATGCTTATCTTAGACTGAATTGTTTTGTAAATGTGAAAGTGTCTTTTTGTCTGGATGGGGGTCTCAGTGTTGGGTTTTAGCTTCAAAACCTACTTCCTGAAGACTCTAGATATGCAACTTGAGGATTAGTGTCTTTTAAATAGATGTGCATCTTTATCACCTTGGGCTTCTGAGGTCTTAGGATGTCTGGAAAACACAAGTGTAGCCCCCCTTTTAGTTCCCTCCCCACACATTTCTATCCTTGTTTGTCTCAAACACAAGATCACTTACAATTATTGTATTATACAAAAAAAACTTAAATGTTAGAAAGCTTTCTTTACTGCTGCACAGTGCCTGGCGCTCTACCGTAGATTAAGTGTGATGAGAATTGCTGCTGGTTAGCGAGTGTGATTATTATTATTTTTTTCTTTATAGATTTTCATTCCTAAGCTAAGCAACCAAGTTTTTCTTTGTGTTTGCCTTTCATACCCATGCTCCATGTAGTTACCTTTTTAATGGTAAAACCAAACACATCAACCTCACTAACCATTGTACAGTACTGTATGCTTCAGGTTGTCTAGGACATGTTGTGGAGGCTTTAAAGGAGTATTGAATTGATGCCTGGAAAAGTGCAGCTTGGCGTGAGTTAATACAGACTTGTTTTTAGGAATTTACTGTGACAAACCAGTTAAGGGGGCTGACCACTCACATTGCAGTCGACTCTTGTTTTATGCCTCATTGTTGTGCATAATCACCGCGCCCCCCCCCTGCTTGCTCAGTTTCCTGCTTCTCTTCCTCTGTTTCTCCTGGTGCACTGCTCCAAGAGAATTTAGCAAAACAAACAGAATTCTCAACAGTATTGGTTTATTTATCAAAGTTGTATATATTTAAATGTATATTAGGTATTTTGTCCTTATTTTTATTAGTTTAGCCAGTTTTTTTTTGGTATTCAGTTATATTTTATTTTAGGTTTGTATCAATGACATTTAATCAATTTGAAATAAAGCCTTGTTTGTCTCAAGTCTTGACTTTCGGAGTGTGTTTACACAGCTTTAAACTAATGTTGGGCTCATGATACAGTTTTAAAAACACACCAGTAGATGGCAGCATGTAATAAAGCATTGTTCTGCAAACAAAAGTGTAGTGACACATTGCTGGCCAATTGCAGTTTTACCAAATCAATCACTAATTAACTTGTGGGTTAAGTTCGGTCTGTCTGCTGTATGTCCATAAATACTAAATACTACTACAAGCCAGCCTTGAAATTAAATCAAGCTCCATGCCTTCTGACAGGACTTTTCTTTAGTGTGCATTGCCCAACCACATTTACCCTTTTTTCCATGTATTTTCTATAAAGAGCATTCTTCCAGTGACTGATATAATCCAGCCTTTATTCATGGCTATATTTCATGTTATTTCACATGCTTGCTTTTTAAAGTATTTATGGCACAAATGTCGGGTCAGCAGGGAAAAGGTCGATATTTACAAGTGAATATGTATCATATTCAATGATGCCTGGAAAAGCAATCAATAGAAATGACTTTCTCAATAGAACAGACATGCAGGAAATGCATAAGTGTAACGCTGTGATGGAGCACATGCTGGAAATAATGAAGAATAAAGGAAAATATACATGCATACTTGGTTTTTGTTTTTTTTTTGTTAAAGTCCGCTAAGATTTACTTGTGTTTCTAATAAATGACTAATTTGAAGAAATTACACAAATTTAACTAACGTTGCCGTCATATCAACATGGAGTAGGGGTGGTAATTTGACTAAATGCAGAGTATACCAAGTTCTCTATTTAAATGTTCCCAAATTTTATTCTCTTTGTTTTATCAGTCTACATAAAATTCTTCTCTTCTCTGCAATGAAGAGGACGTGCAGCTTTTGAGTGTTGGGTAGAAACCAGTCCACATTAAAAGGTATCTGACAGCCAGCTAAGAAAACGATCCTCTGATCTGATGAAACAATCTGAACTCTATACAACAAATACTTCAACAATTCCCAAAAGCATGTTTGTAGCAGACTAGGTCCTGAGCACCACCTCATTAACACCACTCTTACTGCTAAACATGGTGGGTGAGGGAAGTGACAAATAAAATAGGGCAATCCTTTTCCACTGAAGTGCAGGGGCAAAGGTGTACATTTCAGCTGAGTGAAAAGTACAGTTTATGCAGAGGTGGCTTTGGGTAAAGCTAGTGAATAGTGGCCCAGTAAGAGCCTGGAGCTGAACCAACATAAAATAGTCATGCACTGAAACTTCAACAATGCTGTTTAGAAGAAAAATATCTTCCTACCTCATTAGATTTGAAAGGACTCCTGCTTCTGAATTTACTTGGAACAAATGTATGGGAATGGGAAATTTCAGTCTTTCACTTATAATAAAGTTACAAAATACTTTAGAGACCTGAGTATCATGTACATATTATGTACAGGAAATTTAACTGGAAATCATAAAGATTAGCTTGAAACAACAGAAACTGGAAAACTGAAAACGATTTGAAAGCTTTCACTTAGCACTGTTCATCAGTCATGTGCAAATCTTTCTGTAGTGAAGAAAGTTAAAATAGTTTGTTGTGTTTTTTGTGCACTCCAACATTTTTAAAGAAACAAATACCTTTTTGTTCCTGCTGAACATTCACAGTAAAGGGTTAACTATGCTATAAAACTTTATGCTTTAGAGGAAACATCCTATAGTGAGAAAGTCAAATTCCAAGCACTTACTGCATGTCTTGAATATCAGAGTTTATTCAAATTAAAACGTGTTTATCTGAGTAGTAGAAAACGATAAAACTAAGGACAATCAAAAGCCATTTAATCCATCAAAGATTACACTCCCTTTTTTCCCTTCTTTCCCAGCAACACTAAATTATAACTAAAATTAATCTGTTTTGTATGATTTTTTTCCTCCAGACCATTACCGACTGTTTTTTGAGAACATGAGTACAAATTATGAAATAATTTGTTCCAAATGTGCACTGAAAAGACGTGACAAAAAGGCATTTGCGAAACAAGATTTCTGATTTGCATCTTTTCATTTGTTTTTAAAATGAAAATAATGTTGAAAAAGTAAAATAAATGGGAAATTGCCAGTAATCGTCTTCGTGTGACTACATTTGAACAATATTTTGCATTGCAAAACAGGATGATAATGAGGTTTGTGAGACTTGCAGAGCAGGGTTAAGGAGGTGTCCATGACTGATGGGAAATGAGAGGCATGTTACCACAGGAAGAGAAAAAAAAAGTGTGAATGTGCGGTTAGTGAAGCAGCAGCAGAGGCAGGGAAGTCTTTGTTTTTAATAACCTGCACTGTTCTCGCAATGGTTGATAAGCAGTAAAATGAAAAAAGTGTTTTTTGTTTTTCTTTTTGTGTGTGCATGCATACGTGCGTGTAAGTGTTTATGTATGTAAGCTGAGGTAGAGGTCTTTGTGAGTGAGACCAGGAACATGAGATATGCAAGGTTTCTTCAGTCCTGTGCAGAATGAGTTAAAACCTTAACTCCAGCAGGAGGCTGTACATGCTGTACTGAAAGAAGATCCAAGGAACAAATTGTACCCAGGGGGATTTATTGGAGTCAAATATTCTTTTAAAACTACAGAATAAGGAGGTATAAGTTATCTGAGCTCTTTGCTCTGAAACATGCAAGGCCTTGCCACTCAGTTGGGGTATCATTGCAGGACTGTCTGGTGGACTTACCTTTCTGTGGTTCATGAAGAGGGGAAGGCCTGGCCCTACAGCAGCTCTTATAGGCCTCCATCTCCTCCCATAAGTGGAGAAGTGAGAGACCAGTCAGGCTCCAATTAGGCCCAGACTATTTCCCAGAAGCAACAGAGCCCTCCCCCTGCCCACTGCTGCGGGAGAGGGTTGCACCCTATGGTGTCCTGGCATGACCTCAGCAGTGATGAGAAGAGCCTTTCTCGTATGGGGTCATGCAGGCAAAGAATGTTACACAAAGAAAGGCATGCACGCATGCAATCAGTGTCACAAAAAAAAGCAACAGCCTGGTGGGCAGTTTCTGTGTGGACAAATTTACAGCTGCACAGAATTTACTTTAAAAGTTTTTCTGGTTTCCAGCTTTGCACACCTTTAAGTTGGTATTTTCAGACATGTGAATCATCACTCATCTGAGCTGCCAAAGCCCATCACAGCTCAAATAAAACAGCAGTCATGTCTATGCAAAACCAGAGAACATAAATTACACTTGTATTGGACTACTCTTACATCTTATTATCTAAAATGCCACTCCATCTTGGAGGATTTTTTTAAGCATATTTACGAATTTTCTGCTCTAGCAGATGAATTGTTGCTTTACTGGAATTATTAATGCTACTCAGTTCATTTTAGGAATTTCCTGCTCTGTGAGGAGAGGCAGAGTTTATCCCCAGGCAAAAATATCTGAGAAGGGGAGTTTAAAAGCAGCCACAACAAAGTCTGTTGTTGGGGGGGAAGGGGAGGGGGGGGGGGGGAGGGGGGGGGGGGGGGGGGGGGGGGGGGGGGGGGGGGGGGGGGGGGGGGGGGGGGGGGG
>JBAMHW010000023.1:16335715-16350530 GCA_037177495.1 Rhadinocentrus ornatus
GGGGAGGGGAAAGAAAGAAAAAAAAAAGTCTTTTTTTCCCCCCCCCCCCCCCCCACCACCACCACCACCCCCACACACACACACACACACACACACACACACACACTATCTCCCTTCCTATATCTCTGTCTGACATGTTATCATGTATCCCTGCAAACACTAATTTTACAGTATTGTAAGTTTAGGTCAGTAATGGTTAAAAGCAGTAAAATAAGGGTTGTATTTATTGTAAGGAGTAAATCTTGTGAAGATGTGGAATTTATGATTTACCAGTTTAGTTCAAAGTATTTTTTTTTATCCCATGGGCATGCAGTTGTGGAGTTTTGCTTGCATATAAAATAATGCAAATGATCTAATAAACTGTGACTGGGGCAGGACATGAACTAAAGACGAAGAGGTAAGTTTTAGTTTTCATTGGAAATCATGCAAATATATTTGACTTTTTAATTATGAAAATGTAAAACTAAGCAGGAGATGCTTGGTCATAAAATCCTTTTGTTTGAAAAAACTATTTATGTTCACCAGATAGCGGCGTTTTTTGTTAATTCATGGCACAGTGACCTAAATATTACATTAGGGCAAAAACAATGTAAACAGTGAGATAACAAATAAGTTCTCTTTTTCTAAAGTCTTTGGCAATGATAATGTGTTATAAGCAGTCATTTGTTGCCAGAGAAAGGAACTGTAAAAATCTTAACACAAAGACAGCATATTGGCCGCAGTTACTGGCACTGCTGGATCACAACAGAGAAATAATGCAGCTACCTTAAGTCTTGATCTGAATTTTTCTTCCTGAGAAGATTCAGTGCAAGAAATTGAATTTAACTGTGTAGAATTGAATTAAAGGCTAGACACTGTCTGTGTGCTACATTAATTCAATTTACTGGAAAAAAGATCTCTTTGTTTACAGTTTTTTTTTTTTTTTCTTGGGTTGTAAACTTGCTGATGCAGGGCAACATAGTAACTGCATATAAGACAGACGGTCGTTTGTCCCTGTAGGAAAAAGGACATTTTTTCTGAACATTTGTTGAAATGTGGGTGGTTCTCTTTCTGGGAAGTCTACTTTTTTTCTGTTTTCTGTGGTGTGAAAAGAAGCACATTTTGTCCTGTGGGATTTTTTCATCTTTATCCCATGTCCCATCCTGTTCATTATCTCATCTTGATTGTTGCTTACTGTACAGCTTACTAATCACAAGGACACTGCATTGCAGGAATCTCAGATGAGAAACACTGGAATCTGGATAAGCTGGAGTGACTTCTGCAAAATTAACATGGCTTGTTTGTTTACATGCAGGCTAAAGCTGGGACAAGATGTGCCTTCCTTCCAAGATTTTTAAGATTGGGAAAACGAGAGAATAGGAGGCAGTGGTTTGGAGCTGCTACAGAAGAATTTCCTGTCTGGGAGTGCCCCTCTAGAAGAGAACAAAAGGAAATGCCTTGCGGAAAGAAACAGGGTGGGGTGGCATGGAGAGGGGCAGCAGAGCTCTTTCTTGATCTCTGACCCAGAACTTCCATTTTCTTATTATTTATTATTGTGATTAGGACTTTGGTTGCATTTTAAAGATATCAAAAACTTGCAACGTCTTTGGACTAGAGGAACTACAATTTCCTGTATAAAATAAATACATAACATGTCAGAAATATTTAAGTATTTCAGGGAAGCCGTGCTGACAGGACCTCCCTCTGTTTGGCCTCTAGGAGACACAGAGTTGTTGTTTATGAAGGCCAAAACCTCAAAGAGAAGGAATTACATTACCAACAGTGCAGAGGAGGAAATGTGGATTTACTGAAGATTCTGAGAAACAAAGTAAATGGGCCTGTAAAGGAAGAAGGAACATAGAGTTAGTGAATGATAATGCAGCTGGTGTCATGTGATGACAGAAACAGGAACACACCTGCAGCAGTAACAATAGGCTCCATTCAACACAAACAGTGGTTTGTAGTCAGTTTACAGTCCCATGGTATGATATCATTTTGTCTGCCATGGAGAGATTTTGTGCAAGGTCATTGAAAACCCTGTTATACACACATATGGAGATGTTTAGCAACTGAGAGAACAGCCATAATCAAAGAGTATCTCTGGGTATCTGACTGATGTATCTTTCATCATCAAACATCTGTGACTGAGTCAGTCCTTTTAAACAATGTGCCGTGTGAAGGAAAACGTGACTTGTCAGGTAGTAAAATTCAAGATTTGATAAGTGGTCCTTCTGGACATACAGGACATACTGTATTTCAGTTGAATTTCTTTTTAATCCACCTAAATGTCTCTATTGCCTGTATGGCTAATGTCACTTGGCATCAGCATCCTCACCATAAAACCAGCATGCATGCAGCAAATACACACTAAATACACACTAAATCTGTCCAGAAGGCTTACTGGCATAGTGCTGGCTAAAATGACTTCCGTATTAGAAAGAAAGTGTGTTTTTCTACATTTGAATGTATTGATGCGAATGGTTTACCAGATTATTATCTTGTTTGCATATAAATACTGTATGTTTACAAATATGCACGTATTGATTGCACTCTCAGCTTGTATATATATATGTGTATACTTTGAATGTGTACCTTTACTTGAGTGCATTTTACCAAGGTATTTTCTGTAGAAAGCATTCTATCAGCCAACCTGCTATTATAGTGTAGCCAGATTTCTTACGAGCTGGCCGATGACATCAGCCAGATATTTCTGGGATTTGTGGGAATCAAAGTCCATATTTAAGATCCACATTATACCATTGGCTCCATTTGTCTCCCAGCATCTGATACTGATAAACGAACAGTGATGGCAGAAGCAGGCAAGCTGAGATAGGCGGGCAGCACCGCATCCGTCATGTTATCTGCACTGATATGATCTGAATGTTTGCAGCAGCTCATCATGATCTGGACACCGGCTGCTGTTGGGAATGTGACCGATGTGCGCACTGCAGAGGCAGCACATATACCATCATAATGGTGTGGCCTCACATGCTTAGTTCAGTAGGAAAGTGTAGAGATGAAAGCCGTACAGATTTAAATCTTGGATGTGATTGTACTTCTCAGTGTGTTGGTGATCTGTCCCTTCAGTCTGCACACAACTCAGTCACTAAAAGAAATTATGGAAAAACTTTGGATATTTACTTTTTATTTAAAAAAAAGCTAATTTCATCATGTCTATAATTAAACATGATGCACCGCCAAAATTGGAGATTGCAACCTAAGAAAATGAGAGAAACTATTGGAGTTAGAAAATGAACCCTCTCAAGAGTTGATGTTTAGTTTATCCCTTCTGTAATTTTATAGACAAAAGGTGGTTCAACATGGCAGACTATGTGGTGCTGTCTGTAGAGAAATATGAAGAATACAGTGACTTTTATGTTTTTTGTCATTCAACCACAAATTAAACTAAGATATCTTTATATCACATTTTTGCAGGTCTCCATAAATCCTCCAAACTGGGTCTTTTAGAGATGTGTCCTCATCAGAGAGTCTTTCACATAAGCCATTGGTTTGTTTTGTGGAACCCAAAGTTGGATATACTCAAGTATGTGGATAAAAAGAAAATAAAAGAAAAAAATCCATATGCTGTAGAAGCACAGTGTTATGGCATTTCCTGAACTAGTAGTTTCTTTAAACGCATGTTTATTTATTTGTTGAAAAAATTGGTTTCAAAACCTGTTTGGGTTTTCAGCACCACATTTACTTCCTGTACATACAGGTACTTTTATTCTTCTTCTTCTTTTTTTTTTTTTTTTTTTTTATACATTTTTGATCTCTTCACATGCAAACACAATTTTTGAGATACAAACTAGCGGTTCCTGTTCTAGGAATTCAAACTTTCCAGTAAGTATTGAGGTCATGTGCTAAGCAACCACCTCAAACACAATGTGACTTGCAGTGGAACATAAAGTGACAATGAATGCCAGTCCCAGATGCCTTTTGTTACATGCATGACTTTTAACTTCTCCCTCAATGCTCTGACTGTGCATTTCAAATGCCTGAGTAACATGTTCTCAGACTCATCCAGAGACAGAGTGCATATTTCCTGGATCCATTTTCACCCGCTATATCACAATGGTCATTGTCGTCTCTTGCAAGGTAAATGTGATTTGGACAGAAATTCTAATGTAGGTCTCACAGTAGGTAATCCCGTAAGTCAGACTGAAGGATAAATCCAGCTGAAGTTCCAAACTTAGGGCTAAAATGGAAACTGAGCCATGCTCCTTCATATGAAATGTTTCACAGCAATTCTAGACATTCCTTTTATTTTCTTATATGCTTCTTACATTAAAATAAACACAGTTAAATAGATGGCCTAGCTCCTTTTTCAGAATTTATAATCACCTGACAGGGTTTGTGCTAAATGCAAAAAAGGTGTAAAGTCGATAGTGGAGCAGTGTTTGAGACAGAAAGGTTGGCAGGGCTAGCATCAAATATTGTAAAGTACATCACAAAGTAAACAAGATGATTTACTTATTAAGCGTTTTTTGTTTTTACAGTTTAATCATGCTTAAACTTTTTTCAAAGGTAACATTTTATGCCATAGTTGAATTAAAAGAAAAATAGACTGAAAATAGGTATGAGTCTGTTCTGAACTTAAGCGTACATGTGACCGGCAAATATTAGTGCTTAATTCTTGTAGACGTGAAGAGTAAAAGTTGAATTGTGCTCTGTTCTGCTTTTAGCTTTTCCCAGAAGACATCTGTGGCAGCCACAAATAGACACCATATGACATACAGAGGAATGATAAATGCTACATGGAAGTTAGCCAAAATAAGCAATGGGTTCATTTAGGGAGGCAAGTGGAGAGAAACCTTGAGAGGGGGCTCCGAGTGGATCTTGTGTCTATGTGGATTGAGAGGAGCTGGTTTCTAGGGTTCAGGTGCAGGGAATTACCAGAGAGAAAGCAAAAAGATGTAGAACTACAGAAAGACATAGGGGTTAGAAAAACAATATTGTTGAGTAAATAAATTGACCAAATAAATAAATAAACAGCATGGAGGCAGATTTTGTTATGCAAAGAACCAGTGCACAGTGTTAAGTTGTGTATTGAATGTGTATTATTTTTTTCACTGGCAGTTCTCAGATTATTTGGATGCCTTTTCCCTATTATGTGTTCTGCTTGTTATTTGTTTACTTGTTTGTGAAGGGTGACTATTGTCTGCAGGCTTTGACTGCTTGAAGAAAGCTGTTGCAGAATCTCACAGTCTGGATCCTGATGCTGCAAAACCTCCATCTGTGAGTGGGGTTCTTTTATGATAGCAGAGGCTCCACATACACAGCAGGGTTGGAAAATGTCCTGGATGGAGGGAGAGGAACCTCAACATTCCTCTTAGCTTTCCTTACTATTCATGTAAGGCTCTTGGGTTACAGTGTTGTGCAGGATGTGCCCAGGTAACTGTAACTGAGGCTTGTGACATCATACTGACACACTGGGAAACTACTCCACAATGTTCCTGGTCAACACATGGAATTTTTGTTGTGAAATTTGTGTGAATTTGTTTAGAATAAAATCCTTTTTCTTTTGAAGATTGGATTCCTAAGAAAAATGGTGCCATCACTGGAGGTTGTGGCATTCCTACAATTCACAAGAATACACAAAGCATGACTTTCACAGCGACTCAGACAAAAGGAAAGTGAGACAATGTCAGAGGCAATTTATAAATAATTAATAATGTCACAGAAGTAGTGTTGCCCAACAAATAAGGAAGTTTTATAGTTCAACAGTTGTGAGTATCAAATTCTCAAAGGCAAACAGGTTCTGAGTTAAAACAAATGAGACTGTAGGTAGAGACAGTAAGTACGATTACACAGGACAGTACTGAGCTAACAGGAATTACATCCACTGGTATACCTGGAAGTCATCACAGGTCAGCAGTGACAGTTCACCTGTAACAGATCTGAATGAAATAAGCTTTGTTTGGATTTGGAAGGAAGAGAATACTGTTTCCCCTTACAATCACATGGCAGATTATGTTTGAACATTACATTTACCGTTATTCTTGCTTCATTCTGAACACAACATGACTTTGTTCAGCTGCAGAAACAAGAGTCAGCCCTTTGTAACTGCCAGCACAACAAACATTGACCTGGTAAGTGAATTTTTGCTTGACCAAGCAATTCAAAAATATTTTGTTGAATAATATCTCTATACTTCCCACTGCTCTTTCCGACCAAGAGATTTTTGTTTTTTTTTCCCTTTGTCCCCAGTGGGTTTACAGGAACTGTGACTTTTCGGTCAGTGTGGGAAAATCTAAACAGCTGCCTTTTCTACAAACCAGTTGTTGTGACCAGCAAGCTACTTTATTTTAAAAGGCCATGTTGCTTACATTAAATCTTTATGTAACTTTAAACTTTTTACTCTCATCTTTAGAGTCAGCCTATAAGCAGACAATATGATGGAAGCAAATGTTGGTATAAACAAAGGAGTGTTTGAAGCTGGCTGTGTCAGGCTTGCTGGTTACTTTCCTTCCACTGACTGTTATTATTTACCCAAGGGAGACCTTGGATGCTTAGTAGTTGCCTCATACTGATGACATAGTTTTCTGGAAACAAGTTGACAAGCCCATAGCAACTCCACTTCCCCCCAACTAACTGATGATCTGCATTAAACATCACCTGACTCACCTCTGAGGGGCACAGCTGGCTCTTACCAAGGACAATCAGCTGCTCATGTGCTCCTTTTTATCCAGCTTCCAGTGAAAAAAAAAACAATAAAATATATTATTTTTATATACTGTGGGGAAATTTTCAGGCTTTCTTTTACAGGCCCCAGCTTTGAAGAGTGTCTAAAGTGAAGAAAAACCAGACACAATCCCATAGCCAGAGGGCTAATCTGTTGTACAATAAACACCCGAATCTGATGCCTGTCATGGCTGAGTCAGCAGGATGGAAGTTAAGATGGTATGACCACTCTGTCAGCCACACTAATGTTGCTAAATACAGGCATCACTTCAAATGCCACTGCCTTTAGACAGCATTATACTGATATTAAATTATTAGGCAGTGATTATAAAAGAAAATTTTCTGAAAAGATTAAGGTCAGGAGGAGAGTTAAGGTCAATCACATGGGTGATCTAATAAAATAGTAACTTTTTTGTCACAAATTTGAAAATCAGTGTTACTATTGTATTTAACGTCTTCCTTCAATTAATAACATTTATATTTTGTAATCATAATCTTTTTACACACTAGTCTTCACCTACGTGTATCCACAATATTTGCTACAGTTTTGATAAGCAACATGGAAACACTATTATTAAATTGCCTTCTAACAGTGTGGAGATCTGGAAAGGATACTTTAAAATATCAGAGTAATTTTAGAAACTTCAAAACAGTCTTAAAATATGGCTAAACATTGCAGGGAGCTCATTTTTAAACAAAGCAGTACTGATTAAACAAAAGCACGTTGCCCTTGGTTACAGGCCACAGCAATTTCCCCTAAATCTGGCGCCCTCTATGGGAAACATGTCGGTACGCATGTGAGCTGCAGTTACTATGAAATTCTCAGAATTGATTACATAAACTGTCCCAGGCCCTGATGAATCATTACCTCGCACTTAACACTGAAAGCAGAACTTTAATCAGTAAAGCAAAGAAAGAATAATGATCTGAAATTATGCGCTTTAAGACCCTGCTGATTTTTTTTTTATCTTAAATATTGATCTATCATAAAAAAAAAAGTGTTTAGACAGGTTATAAAGGTAAATAAGTATTGCTTGGAACTCTAACTTCGTTGAGCGGAGAACAGTGAGGGGGAGGGCACTTCTCATAGCAGGAATCCTGAAAGAAAAAACAAAAAACAAAAAAAAGCTTCCTGTCAATCTGCCAAGAGAGTCGCTTTACTGGAAAGAGGAGGAGTCTTGTGTGATTAAATATGAGTTCTCTCCACCTCATTTATAAGTCTCAGCTCTGTTGGGAAGGATACAGGCTGTTACACTCACAGCGGCAAATCTCAAGCTTTTTGCCCTCCAAAAAACATTTCTAAAGAAAAGTAATCAAACTTTCAGCAGTCTCAGGACAACTGTGAAGAGCCTTTATCCGACGCATCTGGATTTAAATAAAGAAGCTTGGAGAACCTTTAAAAGGTGAGGATTGATCTTCGTTCACATAATGCTCATTATCAGGGTGGTGCAAACATGCGTAAAGTCTTGTCTGGGATGTTTGCTTAAGTGAGGTGAATTGTTTAGAGAGGCCAGTCGCGGAATTCAAATTACGCAATGAAGATTACAGCACTTTTTTTTTTTACTGGAACTGACCGTGGCTCATTTCCCAGGGCAGATTTCATGAAAAAGTTTACCCGAAATGGTTCTAACTCATTTAGAGCCATTTAAGTTAAACACTCAGTCAATACCAAAACTTATAAGTTGGGTAGTATTTTTTTATTCAGTTTTTTCCTCCTTTAATTGTTGAAAGTTTTTTTCTCCATCATCATCCGAGATGATGGAAAGCTAATCTGAATAAAAAGTTTCCAGTAGAGCTTTAGGAGGTGAAGATTGCTATATTGACCCTTACTATAGACTCATATATATTTTCTTCCATCTTCTGTTTTTCAGGAATTTTATCTCTGGAGAGACTGAGAGCTGAACTCTTCTTCTGAATCTCTGATTTTGTTCCTTTCTGGTTTGTGTGGCACCCAGTGCTCCCCAGGCTGCCTTAAAAGCGGGCATAGCGCCATGATCATTTACAGCAAGTTTGACTCCGCAATGAGCAGCTGCCCCTTGGACTCAAACATGCGGCTGTCTTACCGTTACAAAACTTTCACCTCAAAGATGCAGTACACAATGGTCATCACCACTCTTCACAAGCTCCAACAGAGTGGTTTCTACTGGAGTACCATCACCGGCAAGCAAGCCAACGCTCTGCTGGCTCATGAGACCACCGGTACATTCCTCATCCGGGACAGCTCTGACAATGGACATCTGTTCACCCTCAGCGTCAAGACTGTGTCAGGCACAAAGAACCTGCGCATCCAGTGTGATTCGACATCTTTTTACCTGCAGACAGACCCTAAAAACATTAACTCTGTTCCTCACTTTGACTGTGTCCTGAAGCTAGTTCAATACTACATGCCTCAAAGCAAAGGAAATGTTGTCTACTACATTTACTCTGGGGGGGAGAAGATCCCTCTGGAGCTCATCAGACCCCTCTCTTCTTCATTGTCCAGCTTGCAGCATCTTTGCAGGAAAACAGTTAATGGCCATTTGGACATTTCTGCTAAAAGGGACCAACTTCCTCTCACTCTTAAGGAGTTCCTCCAGGAGTATGACGCCTCTATCTAGAGTTGTTGGACTATTGCTCTTGAAGGGGCAAAGACTTAAGTACAACAAAGCTGGATGGTGCCAGTAAAGCTATATGTGAGGACAAGCACTGTGTCATGAGAGTAAGGATGCAGCAGTACCGAGCTTGTAAAAAGGAGCAGATTTGTACTGAGAGGCAGGCAGCTCAGGCAGAAATGTTGCCATCAGGTTCCTAAAGTTTCTTCAAGAGACTCTGGATCACAAAAAAGCAGCATTGTGGTCTGGTGTTATTTTCAACCCTGCAGTGCTTTGGTGCCTCGTTGATGACGTACAACACAGTAAAAACTGAAGTGAGATCCACAGTCAGCTGTCTATATGGTGATGACACATTCCCCTCTGCTGCTGCTAAATCGCGGCTGTTGAGCCCTGAAGCCTTAGACGACGATCCATTGATCAGAGCTAGACTGACTCTTGTAATCAGACTGGCTTTTTTTTTTCCTGAATGATAATCTCAAAAACATATTAGACACATACTTCTCACATAATGGGATTTCCAGCCAAACATTCCCTGGAAATTCATGCATTGGAAATGTTAGAGAACAAATAATTGGACACCGAGAGCTTCTTGACCGTCTTTGTTTAATAGCCAAGATGTAATCTTATAAACTGAATGTTATAAGATATTATCAGAGCAGAAACACAAGATGTATTTTCTTACATCGAATTAGAGGAGGGGTTAATACCAGCCAACATGACTGAATATTAAAGGGTGTTACATGAGAAAGTAGTTTCCCTGCTGTGTTATACCAATAGAGTGAGCCCTTGTCTGGCTTCATTTGAAAAAACTATCCTAAAACAGTGGTTCCCAAACTGGAGGGCCTGGCCCCTAGGGGGCCAAGAGTTATGGCTAAATGGGCCCAGCTAGACTATATGAAAACTTTTCATTCATACCAGATGATTTTTAAGGCAAATAATTGTATTTGCTGCAATTATTTTTATATGTACTTATTGGAGTGTAAGTGGTGTAGTGGTGGTGGGATGGGGGCCCTGCAGAAAAAGTTTGGGAACCACTGTCCTAAGAGAAGTTGTAGTATTCATGGCACATCCAGGAACATCAGGACCTGCAAGTGAATGTATTACACGTGGCATCTGTCTTTTCTTAAAAAGGAGAGCTTTCAAAAGGTGTCTCATGCTCCTTAAAACCATGTTTACATTATTAAATGGTAACTCTGTTATTGAGCTATCTTTTATAAAGATGTACTCTTGTCAGCCAAACAAATGATTGTAGCTTGAAGTGATCTGAGAAGTTTGACAAAGCAGACTGATACATTGCACCTATTTATATTTGTTTAAGCATTTTATTAATTTATAATAAAAAAGTGATATTTTTCTACTAAATGACATTTCATTGTTTCATGTGCTTCTTTCATTAACAGCAGCTTTTTTCTTTTTTTTTTAATTGACTGACAGTTTTAGTCTTTATGTAAAAATGCTTTCATGTATGTATCAATAAGTCAAGTTTACATCATTTTTAGATTTAGTATCTTGCTACAGAGGTCAGGCCACAGGTTCATAGATCTGAGTTTGTGATTTCCCCTAAATTTCACTAAGCACCACCTTTAACCTAGATGGGAAACCACAGTTCTACATGACTACAGTTTTAAAGGTGCAACACAAACATGTCTCTACTCATTATCAAATATCAGAAGCTTTTAAATTTCCCCTTTCAGGGCAAGTTCTTATTGAAGATACTATGGTCTAAAATATTACTATCTTTATTTCCTCTAACAAAGAAGCCAAACCAAATAAAATACACCAGAAGTTTACAGTAATAATTTAGTCTTCTAGAGAAGTAGCAGCTGAAACCTTTGTTCCTGCATGACTCATTGGATTCTTTATAAGTGTTGGTGTGACCTAACAGGCTCGCACATGAACAAATGACATGATGAGGTAGTCTCTCTTTATCGAGACTGTATGTTCTTTAGATTCTCTGAAATGTTTCCAACCCTGCACAACCAGCACTTAAGGAAAAGTATGGCAGCATTTGCACCTCACCACAAATTCAGACACATGACATGTATTGTTTTGTGTGTTGCACCTTATCAAGTAATCAAGCTGTTATGCAGCTGCCTCTCTGGAACTTCACGTACTTCCATTGAAGACAAGGTGCCTTGTGTAATGTTTGCTCATGCACTCTGTGATGTCAGATGACATCAGACAACACTTCCAATCAGGAAACTGTTTTATTCTCTCTCTGCACAGTAAATTCCATCTGGTTTTTCCTGCTCTGTGTTCTGGTTTAGGTTATCTTTGGAACAACACATCCTTCTTTCCTTGTGAAAGCTTTCTGGTGCTACCTCCATTTTTCTTTATTTATTTGGCAAATAAATTGATGGATCCGTCATCAGTTGCACAACACTCTTTCCCACATTGCCCATATTGTCTTATAACAGATCATTAAGACCTGCTGTCAGTGGTTTATTTAAACCCAAACATAAAGGTATAGATGAGGAAGTAAAGCGACGCTAAACAAATGTTATTCTAAAGATTTTGATTTCATCAACGGCCTCTTGTATTTTGAGTTGTACCTTTCTTACTGCAACGTCAGTAAAACAGATGCTCTCTGTCTCTACAGCCAGGAACACACGGCCAGGAGCCAGCTGATGGAATAATGGGTTAACAGTGCATCTGCTTTAAACCCTTTTTTATGACCCCATTACAGAAAAGAGTTGCTATTTTACTATTTCCAAAGTACTTTAAATTTTATTTCTCCACCAACTGAGATCAGTGGAGAGGTTTTAAACACATAGGGTCTCTACTTTCAGCTGTTTTTTTTTTTTAGGAACACAGTGATTAACATGGTTTTAATCGAAAACAGTCATCCCCTCCATAAACGATAGTTAATTTCTCAGAGGAAAATGCTACACTTATCTGGAAATAATTTGTTTCCCTGCCATATATAGTGACCCAAACTATCGTTTCCTTGGAATCAATTTCCCTAGAATTTGAAATCATTTTACTGATTTACTTCAAAGAGCTAAAATTAAGATGAACTTGCTCTCACAATGCAGGATTACTGAATAAGCGCAGGCTCCTGCAAAACTACATCAAACTACCTTTTTTCCTTGTAAGTCTGAACTCTGAGTTTGCATGCTTTGCAAGAAAAATGACAAGGAAAAGTATAAACAAACAACCTGAATGATTCAATCTAGTTGGTAACTCTTACACCACTGTGGTTTCTGCTAAATAAATTTCATCTGTTTGTAATCTCAGCTCTGGTAGTGTTTGAAAAATATTAATGACAATGTGTTAAAATGCTTATTAATGTTTTTAATGTAAAATTCAGAGGTTGATATTAATCTTTTCTTCTATAGAGGGCTATTAAAAGCATACAGACTTAGCAAGTTGCTTAGGAGAAATTCTCTTGTAATCTCTGTTCATGTGATTCTGCAGAAGAAGCTTCAAGGAATGCAAGCCACTGTCTATGTTAGCCATATATTCATCATCATGCTTAAGCACCTCCAACCAATGACTGCATGTAAAGTGGCAATCTGAAGCCAACACACCAGCTTTTAGGGCTCTCTCAGGAACAACCCACATGGCTGCTGCAGCTGCAATCAAACCTGTAACACAACACAAAAGACATCCCAGATAAGATTTAAGAAGGGCTTTATAGACCCTTTAACTCATGCAGATTGTTCATTAATTAGATGTATGTCACTGCAAACTACACTTCTTGTCTTTTATTGAACCTATAAGAATGTTTCAGGACAAGGTTTAATCAATATTACATTTGTCTACATCATTTTGACCAAAGGTTCTTATTTGTTGTGCAAAAATATTGTTAATTGTTGTTTTGGTATATTTAAAAAAATCATTAAAATGGGCTTGTTCCTATTTTAAAATCCATGTTTGGGTCTTAATACAGAGATTGTATATGAGTAAAAATGATATTTTTTTTCAGTTAACTAAGCGATGTCCTAAAGTTCATCCAGACTGAATTATTCTGACACAATGTATCAAATTGATGAGAAATCTAACCTGCTTCTTGAGAAAATCCATGCACATCAGCTTCTGTGTAATTAAGAGATGTAATTAAAAGACGAAGCTGGAATTGTTTCATCAAAATAACATTAAGATCTGATGTACCAGATTAAGTTATCTCAATAACCAAAGTACAAACGAATTCTGAGAAACAAGAGATGGCATGTTTTCAGTCATTAATTTTCATTTTAGAAAAAAAAACTAACTGTAGGCATGTAAAGACGAGGTCAATCACTCCAGCTGAACTGCTTTAAGCCAACAATGGAAACAGTCAAACTCCAAAAATAATAAGATCAGCAAATTTTTACTGGTTTAAGATGAATAGATGAAGTAGTAATGTTCAATTTTTCTCAAGCTCATTATGTACATAACTAAATGTGCCTAAAAGAAGTTTAATTAGCCAAATACTTACACACCTGTGGTTGTTGGTGGAGCGTGTGGAGGTTTGGTTCTACCTAAGCTACCTAGTTAGTAAGTATGCACATAAATAAATCATAGACTGTATATAAAAGATGGACAGGGCCTCTGTAACGTCACCCCTAGGTTTCTGAAGAGCCATCTTGGCAAAGTCCCGCCTACCGTTGCTCGTGGAAAATACAAAAATGGGCAAAGTGGGGGAGCTTAGAGGGGGGCTGTGAACGTGGGGGTGGATGATTGATGTCTATCAAACTCTGAGCTGCCTGTAGCTAAGAGCTAACTGAGCCAACTCGGATCTAACGTGAGCTAACCGGCTAACAAAGGTAGGTGAGTTAAAGCTAAGGCGCGCTGTTAGCCAGCTAAAAACCCCGTTGTGCTACACTCTCCCTTCTTGCCGCGGATTTTGGATACATGTCAATCAAAAGTACACGCCCCTAATTATGGCGATTTTCAAGATTAAATAACATTCAAACAGATGAGTTAGAAAGGTAAACTTGACCTATTAATCCTAAAATGGATTTTTGTACCAGGCTTTAAACAAGCTTTCTTTTTAACATGGGAGTCTATGGGGATTTGCTCTGTTTTGGAGTCAGCCCCTAGTGGATGAGGGGTGAACTACAATTTTTTGCACTTTCGCATAGGCTTCACATTTTACCCGGAGATTGCCGCTTGAAATAAATACATACATGTCATGGAGTATATGTATTTAGGATTGCTCCACTCTGTTTTATTAATATACTAGTTTGGCAGTTTGCCTAGGGGGTAAATTACCTCAAATAATCGCTGGCGTGTCTATGTTGTGACAAGTCCAAATGTGAATATTTCACAACCATAACCTGCTGGTAATGTGACCTGATTATAAGCTGCTGGAGCATAAATCAGGGCCATGAGCATTGGATGGAGCCTAATGCTTTCCCTGTTAGCTGCTACTATGTTATTTTTTTATATAAATGAGGATAGATCCCCTTATTTTTTTAAAAAAGAAAGAAGACAAAGAAGAAAGAAAAAAAGCAGAATGTTATAGATGAACTTGTAAAAGTCAGTTTCCTTTTTTTTTTTTTTTTTTTTCCCCTGTCCTGTCCAGCCTCATAGCAAGCAAAAGGATGGTCTGGTTGCTGTATTGTGTCAAACAAATT
>JBAMHW010000023.1:16350630-16365816 GCA_037177495.1 Rhadinocentrus ornatus
CCCAGTAATACACAGAGACCCAAGGATCGGAATACAAAAAGGTTTTATTTAGTAACTGCAGGTGAGCTCTGTCCGGTTGCTTGTCTGTGGATGCAGGACAACAGGGGTGAATAGCCAAAATAGTTGGAGGTGTAGAAATTATCTGTAGCAAGCGTGACCACGTACCAGCTGACGGATGCCTTTTGGGGGTCAAGCAGGACGGCCTGGGGGAATCCTGCCGGGAAAAAGGAACAGGGCTGCTGGGCCGAGATGTGGTTAGTGTGGGGGGAATCCAAAAGCCACTCAGAGGTGTCGGAAGGGAGCTGCTTCCCACAGGTGCTCCTGAAAACTCCTGCTGGCTAGTTAAGTCCATGATCCGTGATCCAATTCCTTAAGACAATCCAGGGGTCCAATATCCAAATAATCCAATCGGAAAGAAAGCAGAATTACCAGGTGAGGAGCAGGCGGGGTCGGGAAATCCAGGGCAGAACAGGTCAGAGCCGATACACAGGTTGTCAGGCAGGCAATACAGAGCTGGAAATGTGCAGGGATGAACCAAGATGATCTGGCACCGGGTAGTAGAAACACCCTGGTTAAATACAGCCCAGTGCAGGTGTAGCGCATTGACAATCAAAGCCGGTGGAGGAAGGATGCCTTCAGGAACCGCTGGGAAATCCTGACTCCATCAGGTGGAACGTGACAGAACCCCTCCCCTAAGGGTCGACTCACGGTGACCCAACAGCCTGAGCAGGGAACTTGGTTGGCCGCTGTCTGGTACCATAGGGAAGCCTGTAGCAACGCTGGCCGTGCGTGGCGCCACACACGATGACAGCGGCGTGCCGCCGCATGCATAGATGGTACCCAGACCTCCTCCTCTTGCAGAGCGAACAACGGGGGCTGAAACACGGTCACCACCTGGAAGGGGGAGAGACCGGTGGCCGCGGAGGGCAAGGAATTGTGGTCATATTCTACCCAGGGCAAATTCCGGACCCAGGCAGAGGGGTTCTCCGAGCACAGACACCGGAAGCTGGTCTCCAGCATCTGGTTCGCCCTTTCGGACTGACCATCGGATTGGGGATGGAATCCTGATGACAGGCTGACCTGCACTCCCAGTAGGCGACAGAACTCTGTCCAAAACTTGGGCGCAGAGATTAACCGCTGTGTGAGCTGATTATAGGCGTTCTCAGCGGCACCTGTCCAAATGTACGGCTTTTTTCCAGAGGTCAGCTGGTGGAGTGGAGAAGGTATGACACTGTAATCTTTTATGAATTTACGGTAAAAATTGGCAAAACCCAGAAACCTCTGGAGCTGCTTACGGTTCTTAGGTGCCGGCCACTACCGGACAGCAGAGACCTTGGAGGGATTCATCGCGACACCTCCGGCTGATATGATGTTGCCCAGAAAAGAGACTGATGGGCTGTGACAGTCACATTTCTCTGCTTTGACGTAGAGCTGGTTCTGTAAGAGACCCTGCAACACTGTACGGACATGGAAAATGTATTTATCCAGGTTATGGGAAAAAATGAGGATGTCATCCAAATAAACAAAGACAAATTTATTCAGCATGTCTCGTAAAACGTCGTACATTAATGCCTGGAACACAGCAGGAGCATTCATCAGCCCAAAAGGCATTACCAGATACTTGTACTGCCCCGTTGGTGTGTTAAAAGGCGTCTTTCAATCGTCCCCCTTTCTGTTGCGAACGAGGTGGTAGGCATTCCGCAGATCCAATTTAGTGAAGATGGTAGCCTTCTGCAAAACATCTAAAGCGGTGGACATTAATGGCAGAGGATAGCGGTTCTTAACAGCGATATCATTTAGGCCCCGATAATCTATGCAAGGCCGAAGTGTGCCATCCTTCTTCTCCACGAAAAAAAATCCTGCCCCGGCTGGTGAGAAGGAAGGCTGGATGAGTTTAGCTGCAAGAGATTCTGAAATATACTGTTCCATAGCCTTCTTCTCGGGTGCGGTTAGTGAAAACAGGCGGCCCCGGGGAGATGTGGTGCCAGGCAGGAGATCAATGGCACAATCGTATGGACGATGCAGGGGCAAGGATGTGGCTCTGGTTTTGTTGAAAACAACCCCTGCGAGAGGCAGGGGTACTTTGTTTCCACCTCCTCCAGCGTCAGACTGCCTGTCAAGGGAAAAGAACGAAGGCAGGAAGTCAGACAGTTGACGCCCCAGTCATGATCATGCCACCCTGCCAGTCGATATGCGGGTTATGGAGCTGGAGCCAGATGATGCCAAAAATGACTGGGATCTGTGGGGAGTCTATTATAAGGAAACTGGTGGTCTCGTGATGACAGTTGTCCACTACAACTGGTTTGGTTCTCAGGGTGACTTTGTGCAACGGGTGATCATCCAGCGATCGAACCTATACTGGTAGTGGTAGCTTGGAAAAACTGAGGCCCAAT
Source organism: Rhadinocentrus ornatus (assembly GCA_037177495.1). Taxonomy (NCBI): domain Eukaryota; kingdom Metazoa; phylum Chordata; class Actinopteri; order Atheriniformes; family Melanotaeniidae; genus Rhadinocentrus; species Rhadinocentrus ornatus. The sequence goes on from JBAMHW010000023.1 coordinate 16,353,024, forward strand.
TGTTCAGCCAAATTTTTGTCCATAAATTCGGCGTCTGCCCCGGAATCAATCAGTACAGACAAGGTGTGATTCTGCCCCGCTGCCGTGACCTGAACGTGAAAAGCGGGGCCGGTGACGGATGGGTCCAGGAGTGTTCGGCTCAGCAGGACCTGTCCTTTTGCTGGACAGGTCCGGACTATGTGACCTGGTTGGCCGCAGTATAAACACAGCTGGTTGGACATCCTCCGATCCCGCTCTGCTCTGGACAACTTGGGCCAACCAATCTGCATAGACTCCGCTTCACCAGGGGGCACGAGAACGAGAGTGTGTTTCTCGGGGACAACCTGTAATCTGGGCCGACCCGCAGACCGGTGAGTACTCGGCCCATGCTCACTCCGTCTCTCTCTGAGACGCTGGTCAATGCGGCAAGCGACCTCAATGAGCGAATTAAGTTCCTTAGGAGGGTCCCTGGCAGCGAGTTCATCCTTCACTGGGTCTCACAGTCCCTGATAGAACGCATCAAATAAAGCTGAAGCATTCCATGTGCAGTCTGCGGCAATAGTGCGAAAGTCAATAGTACAATTTGTTACCGACCTGCCTGCCTGGGGGAGAAAACAGGGTCTTTGAGGCTTCCTGTTCTGGTCTGATTGGGTCAAAAACCTGGCTTAGTTCCTCCGAGAAGCTCCTGAAATTAGTAATCACAGACGAGTCCCTCTTCCACTCTGCCGTCCTCCATAGCTTGGCCCTCCCCGACAGCAAGGATAACACATAGGGCACCTTAGCTCGCTCTGTGGGAAATGAGGATGGTTGCAGCTCGAACTGTAATGAGCACTGTGTCAGAAACGTGACACAATCCACACAATCACCAGACAACAAACTGCTACATTTGTATGTAAACACACCAGAAAATTTCCTACTGCTTTTACAGAAAACAGAGCTGCCAGTAATCAAGAGTTTTTAAACAATGACCAAATCAAAAAGACGTATCACAAACGTAATGCAACACTAACCAGATACTAACTCACAGAAAAAGAAAAGTTATCCCTTAGTGTATAAACCCACTGGACAACTCAGTGACTGCGTCAGCATGCAAAGGATGAGGAATAAGTAGTGATCAGTGATGAGGAGTGATGAGTGAGATTATGCAAATGCGACCACACCTCTATGGAGGCCAGAGGCAGACCAGGGCAGCCCAGAAACTAGTGATGCACCGATCCAGGTTTTTCGACTCATTGGCTAAGTGTATCGGCCGATACCCGATACTACTGTTGAATGAATTAATCCCATGTTGTCCATGGCTTTTTTCATGTTGCTGGCATTGTCCCTCAAAATGACGTGCACTTTTGTCAACGGCTGGAAGTTTGTCCCGTCTTTGCAGTGCATCCACCAAAGTTAACTGCTTCGTGGTGCTCTCTGCCTTCGTTCGGAGCTCTTTAGCATGGTGCTTTTGGAGGTGCTTATTTAAGTTTGTGGTGTTGTATTTAGCAACGTTATCACCACCCCTCACAACTTTTGCAGTGCAGATATTACATGTAGCAGTCGGACTTGTTGGCTTATCCAGCTTGAAATGTTTCCATACAGAATACTTGGCTCGTTCCGGTGCTTGCCTCATGTTGCTCTGTTCGCTCGTCACTAGCATGCTGACGTAACCAGCTTGGAAACATAGAATTGAAGTGAATAGATGCTGTAAATGTATTGCTGTGTATTATATTAATTAAAAAAAAACTTGACTGGATCGGAATGCTGGATCGGCCTCACTCATCCGATATCAGATTCAGGTAATTATTCAATATTGAAGCCGATATCCGATCCGGGTATCGGATCTGTGCATCTCTCCCAGAGGTCCGGGCCATCAGCAGCAACCCCAGAGCACAAACCCAAGCTACCCCACCCCGAAGACAACCCCAGCCCCAGAAGAGAGCCCCCGCGGTTTAGGGGCATAGGCCCCATTGGGCTAAGATAGTCAGCCGCCAGAGTGGCCCACCCCTAGACTCACCCCGATGTTCCAGCCGCACACCCCGGTAACCAGGGTGCCATTGACCCCCCTCCCCCACCTACTCCAACCTCCACCCCTTTATAACCCCTCACTCACCCTCTCCTGCGTTGTACCCATAAGCACTCACTATCACACAGTCACATCACACATGACCCTCCCACCAGCGACCACATTGTGCTGGGAGTATGGCCTCCTTAGTGTCCCCACCCACCAAGCACTACATGGCGCCCCCCCCAGATGTTGTTTGTGTGTTGTGTTTCTTGTGTTTTGGAGTCTAAGTGCAAATTAAAAACCGAGAGGCATGTTGCCACAGGGTGCAACCGAAGAAGCCACTTAAATGCCCCCCTCTGCATGGCGCACACGCCTCCCAAGTCCCTACGTGTGTTTATGTGAGAGAGAGCAGGAACGAAGAGGGGTCTAGGGATGTGAGTCCAGAGGGAAGCGAACCTCCATCTGGGTGGTGAGCTTCTGGTGGCATTTGGCATCCTCGTTCCCCGGGAGGTCCCCCAGGGCAAGACAGGCCAGGAGCAGCCACCCCCCACAACCAGGTCATACAGCGACTGCAGCCAATGAGCCGCCACCAACCCCAGAAGGCATTCTCATTTCTAGAACAGTAATGGAACAGTGACCGTACTGTTTATCCTCAGTCTCTCATTCCTGGTTGTTGGTCCCTTTTGTTAACATTTTTGCTCTGTAAAGAATTTTGTGTTGTTCTTATGCTTGAAGAGTATGCATAATTTGAAGTTGTTTTTTTCCACACCTGACAATTATCTCATGCTCAAACAAGCATGAGATAAAGCAAGATAAACCTGTACGCTTTTTTAATAATGTTAACATAAAAAGAAACGTGCTAACTTTTAAGTCCTGAAAGAAGCTGCATACATTACACAGTGTGTGTATGTGAGGAGGTGGGATATTTCATCTTCTCTGCTCTCTATGACCTCAGCACGTGTGCATACTCACTGCACTGTCGGAGGCCTTGACTACATTGTGGAGAAACAAACCTGATTCCCGCTAGTCTTTCCACTCTCTCAGCCTGTTTACAATTCCGCAACTGCTGGTTGCCATGGAGCTGTACTCAATGAGCTCCAGATGCCAGATACTTGAGCCAACCAGAGAGGAACTGTGAGTCATCTCAACCCGCACATCCCTCCCTTCAAGTCTCATCTCCAACTCACTTACCCTGTTCTTTCTTCAAATCTCCAGATTTACTGCTAGCATTGCACTCCCCAACACTCTTCTTTAGTCCTTGGTTGCCATGATACAATAAATCTCTACTCTACTCTACAATCTTCAGGTTATTCTTTCAACCTGCATCCCTAGCCACTTCAGCAGCTTTTAGCAGAATATTATCCGTACTCTGCTTTGCTTCTAGGAAGGAAGGTTTCCCAGTAGTGAGGAGCAAAACAGATGAAGCTGGATGAGAGATTGCTACAGAATTAGATCTTGTTTATAAGACGTTGTCATTGATAGAGAGTAGTGCATGAACATAGCTTGCAATTCTCCGAACTTTTTCAACAAGCCACATGTTTAAGAATATGATGCACAAAAAGATATTAGTCGGCTACTTTAATTAAATTTATGTAATAACTTTTTTGGCAATAAAAATTATACTTCAATGTACCCAAAGTAACATTTAGGTAATGGACACTGTGACTGTGTGCATTTCCACACACATACATGCAAGTTATAGCTTGCTGGCAGGTGCTAGTCTGACTTGACACAACATTGCTACTTATCAACCACATTAATCTGCAGATGTAAATCAAAAGAAAAGGAAAAAAAACAAAGTTTAGCATCTTTGGTTTTGCTTTCAGTTAAAGAAAAAAAGTTGATGTAGTTACAGAAATTTATCCAGTTCACAAAACGCACTGATACTTTTTTATTTCTTTTCAACATTTCCAGAAACTAAATGGCTGTGAGATGCAACTGCCAGGCAGGTGTTGAATATAAACATAATCAGCTGAAGAGAAATCCCAAACAACCCTAATGCACTGCTGGGAAACACCCTCTGAGTCACTTGAGACAACCTATTGTGGTAGTAGGCTGGTTCCAAGTGAATGAACATATCACTGGTGAATAGTTACTGCACAATATACAAACACATCTGCCATTAGTAACAGTGCAGGGAAACACATGCACTGTAGGGACCTTGTAAGATGCATGAAATTTTTAATTAGTGATCCAACAAAACCAAATGGATAAAGTGAGATGGAAAACCACGTGGTTTCTAGGAAGTGTGCTGCTATACTCGGCTCTGGTGATACCCTGACTCACTTCCTGATTATCTTATCACATAGGGCATGTATTATACATTCAAACTACTTTATTATAATACAGCCATTACACTTCTAAATTTCCATGTTGTTAAAAAAAGAAGGAAAATCATATTGCTCTAGGCCAAAATATTTTGGGATGGCAACAGTTTGTTGTCTCTAGGACAGTTTCATAACAACACTGTTACACAGCAGAGTGTTTATGTGTATCTCTTAGTGGAACAGGATGTGTCACTGTATTAAAAGACTTGATCTACGTTGTGCTGTGAGGCTATTATTAGGTCATGTATTTGGTAGCAATGGTCTGTCTGTCGTTTGTGTGTCTGTCTGTTGGAAACATAACTCAAAAAGTTATGGACTGATTTTGATAAACTTTTCAGGAAGCTTTATGGAATAAGAAAGAAGTAATTACATTTTGGGGGTGATTTGGCTCACCATCTGGATCCAAAAGTTCTTTAATATGGGGAAAGATGGGTAATTTTGCCATCAGAACTTCTAACTCAAAAATAATGCTTAAATCATTACAATGGCTTGGCTGAGTGCTTCTAGTTAATAAACTTGGTGCGCTGATGCTACAACTCTCTTCACACTGTCATCATGGTAACTAAGTTTAAACTGTGTGCAGATGTTTTTCCAGTTAAATTTCAGCAGAACTGCCACTTACATTGACAGAAATGGGATTATTGGTTTACTAACAGTACTATAGTATTATATATCATTCAAATATGTAAAGAAATATATAGTTTAGTTCTGATTATTCAGTTAATAACAGCATTGTGTGTTCCCAAAATCTGACATTGCCAAAGCAGAGAAGACTCAGTAGTTTTACCAGTTTGCTATTTTTCTCTTGAGAATCAATAGTTTCACAACAGTTTCCAGTATTTTTATCCCCCAGAAGTAAAGTATGTTTAATAATCCACAAATTTGCTATAACACTTTTGAGTATAAACTTAGCCAAACCTAAAGAGGAAATCCCATTCTGTTTGACATTTAACACCACCCACACCACCCTAGATGAGAATACAACACACCTACAGCTGTCTGTCTGGCAGCACTGTACCATATCAAAGAGAAAGCAGCAGCTGGCAGACGCACAGTCATCACCCAGGGCGTGACAAGCTTGTTTCTCAGAAATTTCCTCTGAGCTTGATTCTCGCTGTTTTGGCTTGTAATAGACTATCAGATATCAGATTAATCTACGCTGAGTCCTTTGTTTCTTACTGATCAGTCTGTTAAGATATGCTACATTTGCATTGCTCTAAATGTCACTTGTGCAGAACACAAGTTCAACTTATACCTACAAAAAAAAAAAAAAAAAAAATGGAAGAGAGAAACAATTTAAAACACATTAATGTAAGTCATTGTTAGCGTAGCTGTTAAGCTTAGCTAATGTTAAGTCTCCCTCACATGTGCTGTCCTCCTTTTGGAAATACTCACTTTAGTACCATATTCACAGCTAAAACCATCTGGCAGATGCCTGCAGGCTTTCAAGCTGATCAAACTCTTTATAACTTCTGGTGATAAGGAAGAATACCTGCTCTTTCCTGGCACACCATGGCACAACGACTATTATCTCTCTATATGGCATATAATAAAAGCAACAGCATGTAAGGTGAATTTTACTATGAGTATGATACCTTATCTACGCTCTTATCAGGTGAATTATATATTATGTCATTCTTTTCTGGAAGTTATCAAATGTTTCTGCTAAATCTACCATACTCTCAAGCTTCCTGATAGAAATGAGTGTTCATTAAATAACGGGTCAAATCTGTATTTGTCAGCCCAGGAAAGGATCATCAGACACAAATAAAGCAATATGGTCAAAACAGTCATTCCTTTTTATTTTTTTAAGGATCCCGATGGCCTCTCTGGGCCACTGGGCTCCACAACTACAACTAAGGTATGTTAAAAAAAAAAAAAACATGATGAGAGACTGACAAAAGTCAGATTTGAATTATAGCAGCATTAGAAGGGAATTCATGTTAAAATTATTTAGACAAAAATCAGTTTTCTCACTATGCCAGTTATCAGAGGGAGATAGATCAAAGAGAACATGGCTATTGGTGTGTGCCTGCATAGTATTTAGATAAAGAGTTTTATAATATATGGACAAAAAACTGAAATGTGGGATCAGTCAGCAAATCTTTCCTGTAACTGAGCTTATCAAGTGACTTGAGATAATCCTGTGTGACCCTGTCTAATGTTGGGATGATGCATCAGCAAAGAATGTACTCTCTTACTGGCTCACTTTTTAAAAGAAACTCAAAAGTATGAATATAAAACAAAGAAAATGCCATTTAACATGAGAGGACATTTAGTGAGTTAAGCATGAAGTTTTGTGCAAATAGTGACAGAAGACAGCTGGATCACTGCGTTGGCGTTATACAGCATGGCCTATTGTGAGATCTTTCCACAAGTTAATGTGCATAACAGGAAAATCTGAACAAACCATGGAAACACTGAGGAAATGGGTTCTATAAATACAAACAAGTCCCATTGCTGTGGACTTGCATTTTTTATTGAAATATTTAAATTTTTTCTTGTTCTTGTTTGTGCTTTGATACAAATCAGTGATAAAATCCTGTAAGTTCCACAGAAACCATTTTCTTAAACAATATTATTTTGTCAACTGTTTCAGGCTTTTTACCTGAACTGATCTGAGTTGTTTTGTTTTCTTTAATGGCAGGGCCTCACTTGTGTTTTGGTAAGTTTATGCAGCTCAGAGGTTTTACACGATGAGGTTTGGACACCCAGGCACAAGCTTTGGTGTCCATGTCACAAGGTGGCTCATTTTAGGTTTTTATTTTGTTTTATGGCATGTTTTGTTGGTTTTACTTTGTTTTTATTTTGGATGTAGTTGCATGCTTTTTAAATTGTATTGATTATTTTCCTGGTTCCACCTGTGACATGATTGCCGTATTGGCTGCAGGTGAATGCTATTGACTGACAGCTCAGATAGCCAACCTCAAGAGGTTTGAGGCAGTGAGCCAGTCTGCAGCAGGCAGAGGAGAGGCTTATGTTGTCACCCACAGATTTATTGGGACAAGATGGAGGATTTGAAAAAAGGTGCCTGGAGGTGATGTGAGAGTCAGAAGGCCCAGTGCCCAAGGAGGGTGTAAGGGGCAGGGTGCCCAGAGAGAGTGGGTGTTTTGCACTGGCAGGGGATGAGAAAGAAAAGACTCAGGGGCCACATCCAACTTAGGGGCAGAGGATGACATGACCAGGTGTGGAAGAGGGCAGCAGCAACGCAAAATGCCGTGTACAGGCAGGGTAGGGACCATACCCGGCTATGTGAATACCACTTTCTAACATCTTGTAATGCCTTAAGAGAGTCAGATACTTTTGCCAAATCCCCTTGCAGGAGCACCTCGACTGAGCCGCATAGTGGAGCCAGGCCAAGGCACAGGCACCAGTACCTGAATATCCAGTTGATTTTCCCGGCCTCAGTGACGACGTGCGGAGTGAGGGCTGTTGATAGATCCAGCCACATCCAAGGAGACGTATTGGGGAGTCAGGCCAAAGCACCAGTACCTGAATACCCAGTTGATTTTCACGGCTTCAATGACGACACGCGGATAGAGGACTGTGATGGTTCTGGTTACTGTGAGACTTTTTTCTGGACTCTATTAAAGCAAGATGGTGTGATCCAGCCAGCCAGGGGTCACAGATATTTTTTTTCTAAAAAAAATGTCACGGGTGGCACTGACAATGGGTTCTGTTTGCATCAGGGGAAGCAGAGTTTAACCACACTAAAAAGAAGAAAAAAAACAACATCGATCGGCCATTCCTGCCATTTGCTCTCTCTGCCCATGTCCTCTGGCCGCTTCCTCCAACCCTGGCCAACTCCTTTTTATGCCATCCGTGCGCTCTGCCAGCTGAGTGCTCTCCTTCTGCGCCTGCGGGCTCCACCTAAATACCCTTCGAATCACGGACACCCGTCTTTAATTGGACTAACAAGGGTTTGATTGGCTTCCAGAGGGTGTCAATAAAAATCAATGCAAAATACTCTAAAATCCAAAGTACAAAACAAGTAAAACGTGCAGTTAAAAATATAAATAAACAATTAAAATAACATGCAGTTAAAAAATAATAAACAATGTGTTAATTAAAATAAGTCTCACACCCTCTTTGACCCTGTCACATCCAATATGATGGAGTCATTGCACTTTTGGACAGGATTACTGTCTTCTTGGTTAAGCATAATAAGTCACGGCAAAGGCACCTCCAGATAAATTCCCCTGCTTTTATATGAGAATAGGCAGAAAAAAAATGCAGTGGTGTTATATTTCTAATCTGTCTTAGGACATCCAACACAAGACTAAAGGAGCAAAAGTGTACACAAACCTCTTCACTCTGTTTTCAGAAGAAAATTCTTGTCAGAGCATGAAAGATATAGCAGTAAAAACAAAGTACTGCCCTGGAGAATCCCTCACGTCAAAGCAAGCTGCACAGCACAGTGAATACTTGAGAAACGGCGCCACTTCCATGGAATGCAAGCCAGACTTAGAGGGAAGTCACACACTGTTCTCTGTTCGCTGTGTCGCAGCAGGTCACCCACATACCATGCACTGATTTCAGAATGTTCCCACTGTTAACTCGTACTCATAACTAAGTCTTATAAGTTATGATTGTAAAGGTCAGTTTTGATGTCCTGAAAGGCCCAAAAAGGAAATAGATTATTTTTTTAGTTCAGTGCTTTATTATTGATGGGAAAAACCCATGATAAATGCTTTGAGAAGATGTTTACTTTCAGGTTTTTAACCAGAAAGGCTGTCAGGTGAGATAAAGGGTGACAAAGTCCACTGCTGCAGGGGATGGATGTATAGTGCAGAATGGACAGATGACTGTGGTTTAATTCTAATTAAAAAATTTTAAAAAGCCTGAGAGGACACAATCTAAAAGAAGAGACAACCGCTCCCAAGTGCATTTGAAATAGGATTGAAAATATTTGCAAATTATATGGATTAATACAAGTAATTATTTTTTATTTGAGTTTGTTAAACGAGGTAGAACAACTTTTAAGTGCAAGGAATAAAAATATTTTTAAGTGCTGTACACACACATTGTGTTAGTAAATAAAACTCAATATACGCATTAACAAGAAGAAGAACTAAGCTGAGTTTCCAATTAAATTTTACAAGGAGATGCTTGATCTAATTTATCTAGTACATGACGGCCTGATGTGCTGAGTCAAGTAAATAGACTTTTTTCTTTGCTTTAAAGTAGTAAAGCGTAATTAAACACTGTGCTGTATAGTATCAGTGGACACCCAGCTTGTGTTTTGTGTTTGTGCCAATTTTGTAAATGATGAAAGTTAATTTATTTATCTTCTAATTTGTTAAGACATACTTGTAAATCCCCCTGGGCAAGAGGATAAATCTGCTGAACGCTACAGAAAACTTAACTATTTTGATTTGAAGTTTAAATAAAATCACAATTTTTGCCTTAACAGCTTAAAAGGAAGTGCAGAGAACCTGTTAAATAAACACCTGCTTTATGGTCTTAGAAATACTTGGTTTCTGTGGTCTCTGTCCCATGTAGCAGAATGGCATCCGTTCAGTCTTTTCAATTTGAACCTGAGCACATTGACAGAGAGAACAGTTGTCTTCAATCTATTTTAGGGGATTTTGTGTCCTGTTTTTGTCATATATTTGTTCTAATTTAACTGTTTGGTTTAGATATAATTTTTGAAGATATATGATGAAGAGGACAGAGTGGACCAAAATATCTGCTGTTTGTGCAGCAGTTACTTGCCAATGCCAACTCGGAGAATATTTGCTCCGCTTTCTGTCAGCAGCTGTTTACAGATAGTATCAGATAAATATTTTATTATAGACTAGAGGTGTGTGTTACACATTAAATGGTAAAATATACTAAAAATAGTAAATCCCACAAAACAGGTTGTTTTCATTTGATTGTGTCAACAGATATCTGATGCATAATAGCCAATGAAAATATTTGCGCTTTGGACTGCCCTGAAATTAAGTCAAGGTCCATAGGCAAGTCCAAACATGAGCCACAGTAAAGTAATGCTATCAAATTTTTGGTGGGTTGTTAGGTTCCTTCATGTCCACAGTCGTGTCCAATGGTGCACACTCAGAGACTGTGACAGGAGAAGTGGGTTGTTCACGTCCCAGCAAAAGGGCATCCAGCATCTCCTGTCTCTGACGTGTCTCCCTATGTTTTTTGTTTTCCAGCCTGATGCATTTTGGCACCTGAGAGAAAAGTGTTGACATGACATTTGGTATCAGACTTCGTTTATAGCCGCCAGCCCTTTAGCTCCTTTAGTAGCTGTGGTAAACAAAATGATTTAAATGCCCCAGGAGAGAAGTGTCAACATAAAAGCAGGTCCAGGAAGTTATGGATTTCCACAGAGCGAATATTGCAACCAAGGGCACCACAGTGGAGTCTTGCTGATGGACATGCAATGTTCAAGTGTAAAAGGAAATCTAGCCACAAAAAAGTCACAATTGACTTTGCTTTATTGTCATCTTCTTGCTAAAATGCATTGCACAGGTAAAATATTGGCATCTTTCGTAGGTTAAAAAGGTAGTGCATAATAAAATTTGTAATTTATCTGCGTTTTCATGTGTCACCAATAATGAATTTGTATTTTGGGTTTATGGGGGAAAAAAATATATGATTACTAACTTTTTCCAATGAATACGCAGAAGATGGACAGTTTCGTCATACATCCTCATTCTTTAATGTGTCATTTACGTTTCCATGGGTGGCTAGTTAGTTTATCCACAAGGGGGCAGTGCCCAGTTCAGAAAACAAACAAAAAAAAAACACCAAGAGAAGAAGAAGAAAACAACAAAGAAATAGCAGGCTGTGTCCGAATGTCCACCCTACTCCCTAACCCCTCATTCACTACATAGGGCTGCACTATATAGCACACTACATTCTTTGGCGATTCAGACACGAAGCTGCCTATTTTTTCCTCGCCGCAAACCACGTGACTACCAGCCGTCACCACGGCAACCACAATGTGCGTCAAGATGTTATTCCAAATCCAATCCAAAGTTGTGTGTAAATATTTTTTATTTTTATTCCTTATATTGTATTTTATTCTTTGTTGCATATCTATTCAATAAAAAATGTTTTTTCGCCTCCTTGCGTCATGTTGAGCTTCTGCCCCAAATGCATTGTGGTCTATTTTGACCCCTCTAGTGACCATCGATGCTCACTACTTTTCAAGATGCTATGTGGGTAATTTTGAGTGCCCTACCTTTTTCTCTCTGGACATTCGGACACCCCTACAAAATGGCGTGACCCCTATATAGGGCACTATGTAGGGCAGGGTTCTCCAATTTGGTCCTATGAGGGCCGCAATCCAGCAGGTTTTCCATATAGTCCTGCTTCAACACACCTGACTCAAATTAATGTGTCATTGTGCAGAACTTGATTGGCTGTTAGATCCATTTAATTTGATGCAGGTGTGTTCAAGCAGGGATACGTGGAAAACCTGCTGGATTGCAGCCCTCGTAGGACCGAATTGGAGAACCCTGCTCTGAAAGATTGCTGGGCCAGTTCTAGAGTTGCAGCTCAAGCATTAAAAAGAGCCAATTGAAAGTGATTTGGGGGTCTGGTTGGGATGCCTTTCAGAGGACACATTTAGTACATGTCTACCAGAAGGAGAACTCAGAGACAGGATATACTGAGGAGATCATGTCTCACGGGTAGTTTAGGGACGCCTTGGTGTCCATCTGGTGAACATGGAGGATCTCTGAGCACCTGACTTTTTATTTCATAATACTGTGTTGATGAAAGATTTCATAGTTGATATTTACCAGTGTGAACTGGTCATAAACCTGCATGAGGTCCTCTATCTTGTACTGCTCCAGAACCACAAAGTTGTCCAGGTCCGTGCTCGCCCTCCTGGCACAGTCCTGGCAGTGCACCACATACGTTTTCCTGGTGTTGCTTTCACTGGTCACAAACAGCAGGTCAAACACTTCCACCTGCCGCGAGACGAAGACAGAGAGGGAGCATGAGCACAGAGGTGAAGGCCCATCCGCCCAACGGGTGCCGCAGAGACGAGCTGCCGGCGTTTCAGCGTCAGCCCGCTTACCTCACAGATGCTGCAGTAATGCGCCGGCTCGTTCTGCGTCCTGCCGTGCCACACCAGCTCCTTCCCAGCAGTCAGCAGCATCTCCCTCTGCATCTGACACTGCTTCAAAGTCCGCAACAAACAGTACCTAACAGACGCAGGTACAGTGAGTTCAGAGGGGAACGCGCAACAAAAAAACAACACAAACTGGGTTAATAAGGCAGTCTCTCACTTGATCATCTCAAAAAGCTTGTAGTCCGACACTTTGATGTTCCTCGCCATGTTCCACGACAGGTGTATCATGGGAACGATGGATTTGACGCTCTGCAGCTTGTTCCACTCGTAGCGCTCCACGGCCAGCTTGTACTGATGTGCTGAGGACAAAAACAAAATTAAAAAATTATACTTACTTGCTTAAATGTTTAAATCCAGGAACGGCTTCTGTATAACCCTTATACATTAACCTGTATGACATACATATACATA
>JBAMHW010000023.1:16384878-16412022 GCA_037177495.1 Rhadinocentrus ornatus
GACCACCACCCCAGTCTGCCAGTCCAGGGGAACTGTCCCCGATGTCCACGCGATGCTGCAGAGGCGTGTCAGCCAAGTCAGCCCTACAGCATCCAGAGCCTTAAGGAACTCCAGGTGGATCTCATCCACCCCCGGGGCCCTGCCACTGAGGAGCTCAGCCCCAGAGATGGGAGAGCCAGCACCAGCTACCCCAGACTCTGCTTCCTCATTGGAGGACATGTTGGTAGGATTGAGAAGATCTTCAAAGTACTCCCCCTACCACCTCACAACATCCCGAGTCGAGGTCAGCAGCCCCCCCATCCCCACCCCAACCGCTAAACCTCGCGCACCAGCTCAGGCTCCTTCCCCGCCAGAGAGGTGACATTCCACGTCCCTAGTGCTAGCTTTTGCAGCGGAGGATCAGACCGCCAGGGTCCCCGCCTCTCGCAGCCGCCCAGCTCACACTGCACCCAACCCCTATGGCTCCTGCAGCAAGGTGAGCCCACGGGAGGGGAGGCCCATGTTATCCTTTCAGCCTGAGCCCGACCGGGCCCCATGGGGAGAGGCTCGGCCACCAAGTGCTCGCCTCTGTGCCCCACCTCCAGGCCAGGCTCCAGAGGGGGGCCCCGGTGACCCACGTCTGGGCAAGGGAAATTCTGGTCCTTGCTTTTTCACATTCGTAGGGGGGATTTTGAGCCGCACTTCGTCTGGTCCCTCCCCTAGACACCTGTTTGCCATGGGTGACCCTACCAGGGGCATGAAGCCCCCGACAACCTAGCCACTAGGATCGTCGGAACACACAAACTCCTCCACCACGGTAAGGTGGCGGCTCAGGGAGGAGCGTGACCCTTGAAAGAAAAGATGATGATAAAAGGGGATTTCATTATAACCTGAGAAGAGGACATTTGAGTGAATAGTTACTAGTGTATTTGTCTTCATAAAATTTCTCCTGCTTTCTTTATATTAACTGCAAAGCAATTATTAGTCATTGCTCTGCAGTTTTGCCATAAACAAAACAGATTTCATGTTAAACTAATTTAGATAGAAAATGTGTTTTGAAACATGTTTTAACTGTTTTAAATGTCTGATTTCTCGTACTAAACTTTGACAGATCTTTAATAAAAATATATCTAAAAATAAAAAGTTTTACATGCTAATTACATGTATCCAACAAGAATAAGGTTTATGCCATTTCTGGGGGCTTGCTTTAAACATATGGCTCCACTTATTAATGACCAAACTGCACTGAAAAATGGTTCCAATCATAGTTAACAGAAACAGCCCTGTTCAACTGAATCATCACTTAACAAGACCATTTCTAGAGATATGAAGCTGACGGGAAGGTCTAACCAGTAGCACACTAAAGCAAGAAATTTTTACAAAATCCCCGGAGAGGTGATGAAGAAATGCATAAATCTGGAGAATGACAAAGGAATAAGCCTGTCTGACTCCACAGTAAAAGCTGTTGGCTACTAAGTGAGAAATGTTTTGACAAACTCTTCCCAGAAGTGGATAACAGCCCAAAATTCCTCAGTTTTTCTCATCCAGGAAATCCCAAAAGAGCCAAGAAAGCATTCACAAAAGTACAAAAGTACTCGTCTTAACAGAGATTAGTGTTATTGCCCCCACACCCTAAAAGATAGAATGAGGAAGAGGTGAGTTGAAAACTACTGCCAACCCTCTCATCTAATATAAACCACAACCCCCTAATGACCCTCAAATGTTTTGCTGGGTGTTCTGATAAATGTGTTGAAAGTTAAACTATTTGGATGACATGGATTGTTTTACTTTATGTGCAAACAGAGTTCTGCAAGTATATTTTGTATATTGTCATTGATAGATAATTTAGAAAAACAAACACTGGAAAGTCATCTGTAAGCTGAGGCTTAAACACCGCTGTGTTTTTCAGCAAGATCATAATCCCAAGAATAGGAGTTGATCCGCATTTCCTAATTACAGCAGACCTGTGAGAGAGAACTGGTGGTAAAGACCTCACAAGAAATGTGGGAAGACATTTAGAAAAATTTTAAAGAATAATATTTTTAACCAGTCTACGGCATTACAATCATCATCAGATTTAAGCCTGCAACCTTAACCCTGCAAAGGAAATACTTCAAGCCTTATGCACTGCTTATGGTCCTGATCTACTGGGAGACAGGCTTGCATGAACTGCAAACTTCGTTGGGATTCAGGCTTCTAACATGATCTATTTCTTCTTCTAGCTCTTTACAAAATGTGAATTAGAAATGAACACTGTAGAGAATTGCTCAATGTTCTAACATATTGTGCAAGGAAAAAAAATTTTACTCCACTGAATTTCTAATGAAGCTTCCAGAGAAATTGGCAGGCAGATGGTAATAATGGAACAAACCCTGCTGAACTTCCTGACCTGTGTAGCGCACTAATAATTTTTCTAAAACCTGGAGGCTCTTTCTAGATCCGTGTGAGCATCTACTAGTGGCTGGTTAGCTCAATTGGCAGAGCATCAGTCTCCCATGTGGAAGACCGGGGCTCAAATGCCCCAAGGGACAAATACTAAAAACTTTCAGTTGGGTCCTTAAGTCCTTTAATGTTACTGCCTAACCATTTTAAGTTGCTTTGGATAAAAGCATCAGCTAAATGACTGTAATAATGTAATGTACTATCCTGACAAGAGCCTTTATCTGATGTACTTAGGAGGCTGGAATTCTATTCACCGTTCTGTTGTGATTTGATTGTATTTGGTATGTAATGATTGCATGAATGCCTTTTGTTCTATTAATTTGTTCACATCGCTAAATAATTCATTTGTTGTTTAGGAGAAGGTAAAAAAAAAGTCTGAACCTGAATCACACTGAGATGCAGGACCTAAAAAAAGCCCTTAATTCTCGCAAACCCTCCAGTGCGCCTGGACTGACGCAGAGCGGGCCAAAATTCCACCACAGTGACAAAAGATGTTTTTGCTAAAGGTAGCAGGGCTAAATATAAAGTATAGAAGGCAATTACTTTTTCACAGTGGTTATTTTTAGAATTAAAAATCTTTGTTTTATAATGTACAATTATTATTCAAAGTATTTCTTTGTTTAAAACTACTTCATCACAAGAAAAAAAAAGTATTTTAAATTTCACATGGAAAAACAGGAAATGAGAAAAAGTAGCTGTGCAAATACTTGTTTTAAAAATGGATTGCCCTTAAAAGTCAACATAACATTTAATTATCACTGAGATTGATCAGGTGAAGTCTATCCATTACTGCTTTGAGAGTGAAGTTAATAAAAACACATTTTAGTGTATAAAGTCTCATTTGGGCTGAAAAACAAAAAGTATAGCCCTGAAATGTGACTATGAGAACAGCTGCACCTTTTTAAAAGGTTTCCTAAAAGCAGTTTTATAGGATCAATTTGAAGGCTTTGTTATCATCCCATTTACTGTTTGATTCAAGATCATGTTTGCACAGTTGGAGCTGTAGTTTACATAACTTGGTTCACATGTAGGATTTAATCTGAGTCACCCATCTTCTTTATGCAGAGCTCTATGGAATTTAGTTAGGAAATACAACATTAATGATTGGCTCAACTAATTCCTCTTTCTCAGTTATCAGAGAAGAACCGGTCTGGGGTTTAACAGATGATTAATTATTAACGTTTAACTAATACGGGTATTAGCGATAATTTTCCTCTCTAACTGAATACGTTGTGAATTTTTAGCCTGTGCAGGTAGTTTAGAAATTAGTACAAATCCTGAACCTCTATCCATTAACTTCCCTGTCAAAGCAATGTTGGACAGACTGCACCACACTCAAAAGCTTTTGTTGTTGACCCTAACTTGCACACGCTTCTCAGACAAAGAAAATGTAAAAATGCAGGACACGTTTGCTTGAAGCTGGAAGGAGAATAGGTGAAAGAAGAGAAAACATAACAAAAGCAGAGATAAGTAGAAAGGCAGTTGGATGAAAAAAATTTAATTCACATTTCTTTAGCTTTTGGCTTCAGCAAAGAGTATATTAAAATCAGACTTGTGACTGTCTCATCAAACCCAGTCCAAGCTTCAGTCAGATTTTATTGCAAGAGAGCAAAGATGGGAAATGAACGGAGGGGTTCTTAAAAGCTCTGGTGTATGTGGAGGGCAGGAGAGTTGGCAGAACACCACCAATAAGCTGATGTTGGCACTTCCAGTTTTGCTTGCTGTGTTTCTGAGAGGCATGCAGTGAACAAGATTTACAGTGAGCTGCTTTGGCTCATTTGAGTGGGATGACCTTATGCACTGTTGGTTGACAACATGACTCGGCTGGAATAAAGTGGTAAAGGGCACATATTATAGTAACCGCCTGTACTAGCAGAAGAGCCAGGTCTATGTGAAAGAACCCATGCTGCACGTCAAAACAGCCAAGTGTTAGATCGAGACTGGGCAGATTTTACAGTGGAAAATGCTGATAGAAACAAGTACTTGGAAACAATGCATCTTTTTCTTTGTTTACCATGCATGATTTTAAGCCGTTTCAAAAGGGTGATGCTGTCCACCCTGCACATAACAAAAAGACCACAATACAGGCCTTTGTTCTGCCAGCATAGTTTGGATTAATTTAAATATTTCGCATGCTATGGAAAAATGTGCTTCACCTTTTTTTTTTAAATGAATGCACATGGAAAACGTAAGAAAGTTGTAATTATCAGCATGAAAATAACGTAAAATTTTAAAAGAAATGTTTGCAAAGGTTTCAACTGACGAAACCCTTTTACCAGAGAGGGGAAATGACCTTACCGTAATGGAACAGAATATCAGGAAATAGTGCCAAGACATATGCTGTGCCCCGCTGGGAACTTACTGGAACCACTGCGGTATTTGGGTTTCCTCACATGACACGCGTGCCACCTCACGCCAGCTAGGAGTAATTCGGCGATTGTTATGCAAGCAGCAACAGGCTGGTAATAGATACCTTCACAAAAGTGTACTTGCACACAAGAAAGGTGGGGGTAAATAAATCAATTGGATACATTTATTTGATTAATTACTGGTTCATTTTGTATCGCCTTTAGTGTGTGACTGTGTTACAGTCAATAGCTTTGGGACACATGAAAAGAGACAGAAAGAAACAACATATAATTCTCATTTAAATCTCAAATTGATGATTTACAGTAATTCTATGGAAATTAAACAGTTGCAACAGCCCTGAATCCTATAACTACTGCACCACAGTTTACAAGAAGCTAACGAATGAAATGATAAAAGCATTCGCCAATGACAAATGCGAAGCATGTCAACAAAGCAGTAAATGGTGAAATAGTGACACCTGGTGGACATTAGGCAGTACCTCGCAACAAGGAGTCCGGAGGAGGGCCACAGCAGTTTGATTGTTTCAGACACTGTTTGTTGATCTGGATGATTAATTGCTGGCTGCAGGCTTGCTGCATCCATAATGAGTTTTCTGATAAAGCTTAAACAAGCCCGTGTTTATCACAAAAAAAACCACAAGGGGGCAAATTCACAGCTGTGTTAATCTTAATGTGTTGGTTTATGAGCTGGTGCTACAGAGTTGTCATTATCTGTAACAATAACAAAATTACACAGCTCTGTGCATTTCAGTACAATTTTAAAATCATTTAGCTTTTTTCTTTATTATTTAAGCCAAGAAATGCCAATGAAGCAGTCAGTCAAACATTCTGGTCCTGACACATGTCAGCTCGTCGTTGGATAGTGGTAAAATTGAGTAGAAATTCATGCTTCCAAGAGGATGAATCCCACAGTGATAAGAGAAAGAGTGAAAACTGAAATTAACTAAATTCCCACAAAGGTATATAGACTTGTTAAAACTTAATTTTACCATTAGAAATGGGGTAAATTTAAAATGTTTAGTGCCAAATTTACAGAACTATGTTGCACAACTTTAACATTCTGCTTATCTTCATGCATTTTATCCTTCAACAGTTTATTGTTGTGGCCCTATTACCTGTGACTTTTTAAACGGCCACTTCTCTCACCAGAGATGTTGTTAGACCAAATGAGCTGCCGTTTTACTGAAAAAGCTTAACTAATCTTATTAAGCTCAGTGCAACACGGCACACAAACCAAGATAAACACAGTCTAGCATTGTGGGATGAATGTGGTAAAAAAAAATCTCACCACCAAAAAGTCAGATTTTCCCCTCAGGAGCTTCAGAAAGCTAAAGAAAAAATGATTTTTGAATTTAAATTTGTTTTGTTGCCAGAAAATAAATCTAATATTAATGCTCATATTGCTTCTATGTAAACATGTTACTGTTTACTACATACCGTTTGTCACAGGCATATGCATGCTACATTAGTGTAGTGTGTGTGTGTTATTTATGTAGACATACAAGCAAGATGTGGTTGTTGAGCTGTTTCTTTGTGCAGCCCAGTGAAGATAACTATTATGTCTTAAGTGAAGAAACCACAGGTAAAATGTGTACCTAATGGGGCATTTGGGGAGGATTAGACGTGGTGGAAGCCTTAAAATCAGCAGATTGTTGGCTTTTAACACCTATTTTTCAGAGAAAGTTTGAAGCAAGTATAAAATTCCTGTCCAAATGTATTTATTTGTAAGACTCTCTTTTTCTCTTACTGGTCCCTTTGCAATACCACAGGATTTAATGGTAGCATCAGTTGCACCGACTGCTGTTTTCTTCCAGGGGATACCATGAGTGTTTCTATGGGGACCAGTAGAAGGCTATTCAGATTTATAAAAAGTTAATTTTGCTTTCTAGGTTTATAAAAGTAAAAAAAAAAAAAAAAAAAAATGGTGCAAAAATCCAAGTGGTGTTAAATAATAGCGGGCATGTATTTCATGGTTCATCGTGTTAGCATTTCTCTGAAAGGTATGCTAATGCTGCAGCTGCTGCAACCACACTGCATGATATTTCCAGGCAGTCTAGGATTTGATGCCTGTTCCTCACACACAATTTAACTCATCTCTCTCCATTATTTGTTGGCTTCATTTGACCTTTTAACCACACATGGACTGTGCCTGCTTTCAGTTTGGAAGAGCTATGATGGAAGCTGCCTGGTGGAGATAAGACGGCATTTGACTTTAACAGAAACAGTTTGTCTTTTTTAGGAATTGAAAAAAACGCAGCGTGACAGGGGCTGGGAAGGTCGGTGGCAAATGTGGAAGAAAAATAACCTATTTGAGCTGTGCATCCCTGTTCACTCTCACCAGAGTTTGAAATACTGGGCTGCTCATTTTTTTTAATGAATTGGGGGTGAGAGGTTTTTCTGGAGCCTTCGTCATAAAGATGTGGGACAGTTCAATACAGAAAAGGGAAATGTTATCCATCGGACTATTTATTGCATCCTGTCTTGTTTCATTTTGAATTGCCTGTCTAAAATCATTGTCCAATCTGTAGATGTGCTCATTATAGATGCATTTAGAGATTAGGGAGCCTTTGCTGTTCTCTTTCCTTTCAGGGAATTGATAGAAAAAAATAAAGAAATAAAAGTTTCCAGTCTAGGTCACAATTCTTCAAAAGACAGTAAATCAAAATGCAAAGCATTCAGTCTATTGAACGAGGATTGTGATGGGACAAATCCTTGAACGCTTGTCCTTTCAAAGCAACTTTTATTTTGTAATTAAATAGTCTTTTCAAAAGATTTGAATACAATCTTCCATCCATCCATCCATCCATCCATCCATTTTCTGCCGCTTATCCGGAGTCGGGTCGCGGGGGCAGCTGCATAAGCAGGGAAACCCAGACTTCCCTCTCCACATGGAGAATAAACTGTATTTTCGATGTTGAAGTGCTTAAAATGAAAGGGGTAATGTGTTCAGACTTTGAACAGGTACTGTACCAAAAGAGCTTTACTCAGACCTTTTGCATCATTAAAAGGAATTATATTTGACTCAATTAAATACTCTGAATTAATTCAATTGAACTTAATAATAAAAGATGAATTGTATGTGGTAAGGCAATAATATTAATATACAGTTAAACCATTTTTATTGCTTCACCATTTAAAATTAAAAAGTCTGTTCTATCTACTTCTCCATAAATACCATTTCTGTCCATGCCCTGCCCTGTCAGTGGTTAATTTCCATTCTATTAAAAAATTTACCTAGATAAAGTATATTTGTAATGGAAGAACATAATGAAAATTAGATCCATGGGATCTTTGGTTTCTAGAATGATGCTGTTGGTGCTCACTGAACAAGGCACAAGTCTAATTAACTTTTCATCGGTTCCTGGGTAATAGAAAACGCATCTCGTTCACGTTCCTCCAGGGATGGGGTCCCTTTTTGGTTTATGAGACCACTCAATCCTAACACTTCAGCTCTTCACACCCTCAGTGGCATTGCTAGAATGTGGTAATGTGATGTGGAGATGGTGTCCAAACAGGTTACAGATTTAAGCAGCTGCCTCATCACGGTGAAAGGATGATGTGAATCAAAACATTGAAATGAAGGTGTTGGAAAATGACTTACACTGGCAGAAAAGACTGTGAATGTAGAAATGAGCAGACTCTGGCAGTGGAATCATAGTAGCCGTTGTATTTTCAGCAAAAAGTAAAACATATTTTTAAAGGATTCCTGTGTTTGTTCAGTTTGACAGATATACAGTACCCAAACCAGCTCTATTATTCTCCACCTACAATATTTGAAATATGGTTAATCTGAGAGAACATTTATCATGAAATTCAAGTTTAGTGATCAAATAATAGCCTTGGTGGACGAATACACACAGTATGTCTGTCATAGCCCTGTTTGTAATTTTTGTTTTCTCTCCATTATTCCTATTTTCACTTTTCTTGTGTTGCTTGTTCGACTTTACTGACAATACACCTGGCACCACTCATTCCATTATACATATAGTTCAGCAGCACTAGTGGATCTAGAAAAGTTACATGGGGTGGCAAAGAATTGGTAAGAGGTCCAATTAACGTGGCACTGGACACCCTCAGTGCAGTATGTCAAAATCCCCTAAATGCAAATGAAGCCACAGAAAGATCCACACAAACATTTTAAAACTATTGATCATTATGCATGGCTCGGCGTGGCTCGGCAAGGTAGAGCGGTTGTCTTGTAACCCCAGGGTTGCCGGTTCGATCCTCGGCCAAGTCGAGTCTAGTTGAGGTGTCCTTGGGCAAGACACCAAACCCCTTATTGCTCCTGATGGGTAGTGGTGAGGGCCTTGCGTGGTAGCTACCGCCAGCAGTGAGTGAATGGGTGAATATGATGTAAAGCGTTTTGGACCAAAAATAACTTGAATTATAGTACAGGATAGATATCAGCCATATGTTTTAAGAAAGCTGAAGACAACTGTGCAGCAAACTATTTCACAAATTTATCCAAATTTAGTGCTTCTGTAAACTGCTAATTTTATATATTTATCTTCAGTTGAATTATAATTACTGAAATGAACTTGGCTGCTTTAGAAAAGCTTCACATATCAAAACTTATTACAGAGCTGTAGGTTTTTACTGAAAACGTCTTATTTAATAGTCTGACATTTCTTGAAGTGTGACATTTAATGTCACTGAAATAGAACTTATATGGAAAGTAAGAACATACCATGTGGTCCAGCTGGAATTAAGAGGTGGACCCTCTGACTCTGTGTCACCATTCTTTCAATCATCCACCTTCTCCTCACTCTCTGCTCTATCCCTCTTTCTCCACTCAACTCCACACACTGACATCTTTTTATTCATCTTCACTTCTTGAGTGTTGCTCTCTCAGTGGCCTTTTTTTTAAAAAACTCTACCCTCCTGGCCTCTCTACCGTTCTTTCTTCTTCATTTCTTGTCATCACAATTTTCGGCTCATTCCTCACTTCCCCCCAAAAAACTGTATTTGTCTCTACTGTGCCAACTTCTAAGCACCAAGTTTTAAAAATTATTACACACAAAACCTTTAGAAGTCTGTAATAATATAAAACCAGAAGTTATTCATCTAATGCACAGAAATGGCACAAACTGTTATATTAAGACTTCTTATGCTCATTGTATCCTATTTGTTATTTTCCCAGTCTGACGGTAAGGATGTAATGCGTTTTAATTGAGCAGCTTCTTTACTGTGATATTGATCCCCCCAGAACTGTTCTTGATGGGGAAACTGGCCTGGACACAGCATCAGCTTTTTGTCACAGTAAAAGCCAACTTGTAAAGCATTCTCCCTGGCTTTTAGTCTGGTTTTGCTGCAATTGAAAGCTGGTATTTACCATGACTATGAAAGCAACCTAAACCACATAAAAAATTATTTCTGTACCAACAAGGCTGGTGTATTGTTATGTTATGCTGTCATGGTAACGAGCAACACTGTCTAACAAAACTGAATGAAAAAAAGTTAGCTTCAGGCTACTTTAGGCAGTACCACTGACTTATTTGTTGAGGAGAAAGCTGGAAACTTCAGCATCCCTTTTAAAATCTTTCTCCTATTTGAGCTTTTTCCACCTCGTTCTGCATTTTTATGAATAACAATTCAACAGATTTTTCCAACTTGCCAGGGTTCTTTACTTTGTCTGCTCTTGTTCAAAGAGCATTTCCGCACTTAGCTTAACTCTTCTACCCGTAGGAATGAATTAGAAAGGTTTATGCAGCTCTTTGGCTCAACTCAGTACTGAACAAGCTGCATGCACTTATGACCAAGATTATATTGTGTGATGAAATTGTGATCTTGTATTCAAACAAAGAACTTAAAATAAAAAATAAATAAATAAATAAAAAAGCACTGCCTCTAGCACTACATGACAACATCTGGGTCCAACTGGACTCACAGAGGTCCGACTAGTACTTAATTATGATGTCCCACCCTGTTTTAGTTTTAAGATGGCTGACCGTCATACTGCTTTCCTATTGGTTTACCAGTCATACAGTATGTATGAAGAAATCTAAGATTCTTCGCTGTCAGACCATTAGCAGAGGTCAAAATACACCAATAATAACACATATAAACATGCAGACATCAATAATGGCCAGTAAACAACAGAAAATGTTACTCAATGTCCCTTTAAGGACATAACTTGTAGATAAGTCCCTGTTCAGCAGCTCCCCACCAGCAGTATATCCACCTCACTTACTCACAAAGCCATAGGTTCACTTAGGCTCATATAGCAGCAAATGTCCTATAAGTGTTTTTTTCTTCCACCCTGCATTCAGGTCTCCGTCTTGTTCCCACTGTTTTGTAATTCTGCCAACTGTCCACCACTTTTAGATGCCGCTTTTTTCCTTCTGTTCCAAGTTTTTCATGCATTCTTGGATTGCTAATAGTCATAAACTGCAGCAAATAACACAGTACGTTCTCTTTATTGACCTGTGTGAAAACAAAATAGTCAAGTGTGTTTATAGAAATTTGCTTGGCTCTGTCCTGCTGACTCCGGCATGATGTAATAGCTTATTTTGGCTCCTCCACTGGAGCTTTTTCATTGTGCTGTTATTGAAAAGAATTTTACTCAAGGGCAATATGGCAACATGGCTCTTTACAGATGCAAAATCTGTCTCTGCAATGTGTTAAAATGTCTTAAGTTCAGCTAGAAGGATTATTACCCTTCAGGTACTGATGTATTCACTTTCATTTAAAACATCTTGTCTTGCCTTGTATGTTATGACTAACTACAGAGACAGGAGTAAATAAGAGTCATGACTAGCAGCACAGAAAATCTATATACAGCCTGATGGTTTATGTTTAATGGCTTCAACCATCATCTTAATATTTTTTACCTTTTAGTTAAATTGTAAGATTGTAGAAAAATGAACTTACAAAGTTTGGTTAGCTTTATGAGCTCTCTCACTGACTGCAAAAACATATTAAAACCCATGAAATATCTGCAGATAATAACCAGAGAATTTCAGTTGACTGAGCGCTCAAATTTGTACCAAATGTGCTTCAGTAATCATGCAGAACCAAACTAAAAGCTTAATTCAACCTTGATTTAATGGGCTGAGCAAATGTTTATTAAAGTAATAAAGACTAAATTCACAAGACAACTCAAGGCTATCATGGATAATACTATAAACTTTTGTAAATGTGCTAATTGGCAACAGATTTGAAAATTTTAGCAGCAATCTGCTGAAGAAGAAATTATTATTTAGGAAAGCAGTTGTAAGAAACCTAAATAAATTCTTAAAAAAGAGCCCAGAGGTTCCTTGAGTCCAAATTACTCCACTCTGTCAAGGGCAAGGGCACTATCCAAAGAGTAATGGCTCAGCACCAATGTCTGCCAGAGCGGATTGAATTATTATGTTCTATAAAACTTTAATGGGATTTCAGCAGGACTGATATATAAAAAAAAAAGGGTTGCGAGACAGAACCAGTGCAGTTTAATCCCTCTTTTATCGCCTTTCCCCTCCCTGTACCCTACGAAACTGGATGACTGGCCCAGCCACTGCAACACAAACAGCTGAGTGGACACAATGTTTCATAGTTTGAGCTTTGATTAACTAGACGCAACACCTTAAATCATGTTGCAAATCACATCTTGGCAAAGTACACATTTTAATACTTCAGGTTCCATCTCTGTCATTTTTACTAAAAACTTTTGTCTTTTTTTCCAATAGTGTTGAGTAATGTTTTAATGAATGTTAAGCACAGATTAACATCGTAAGTATCAAAATCCCATTTATAAAACCATTAGTTTAAACATCCTTTAAAATTGTGGCCCACAATTTGAAATCTTGTGTACATTAGTGAGTTTTTTTGTTTTTTTTAAAAGAGCAGCCTGTGCACACACCATTAAAGATGCTATTTTTCCACATGATCTCTCTGAGATTTTTTACAGTACACCACCATTTATGACATATGATTTGACTTTTAATATTTTTTTTCTTATATAATGTGGTAAATAATTATATAAGAAGAGTGCTTTATGTTTTGAAAGGGAATTGCTCACTTTCTATCACCACATGGAAAGGTTCTCATAAAATATTCAACCACATTTCCACTTTTACCAAAACACCTTGCAAAGGGATAATATTGTACAAAACATTCAAGAATTTGAATGTGCCAAAAAAAAATATATTTTTTTATGAATTAGCAGATTTTATAAACATATCTTGAAAAGTAATTAATCAGCACTATTACTGTTGGGATGTCTACCAGTGATTTATGTAGTATTGAAATCTGTTCTAATGTGTACATTTTCCCCTTTTATTTTATTTTACCTGACATTTTTGGGGATATTGCTGAGTGATTAATATTTGCCACTGCAGGAACAGCAGTACCAACAGATGCTGGAACAAAAAATCACTCTAAAGACAGCAGTGTTAAAACTTATTGATCAGACGTTCTGAGGTTCTCACTGGTAGGTCTTCTCTCCTAACAAAGGAACAAACAAAGAAGCTATACACACAACTATGAAACATGTTGCCAGAGATCTGTATTGTTAACAAAATGCAAAACAAGTAAACAGTGTGTAAACATATAAACACAACGCTACCAACAATATTTTCTCAAAACGTAAAGTTTATTGGTGAAAAAGACAAATAATATTACAATAAACAATGAATGTTGTGTGTTAATAGGGCTCTATTTTCATTTAAATATTCTGAGACATGCTCTGTCATTGCTGGTTTGCACACTATTAAGTCATTAACAACAGTAAAGCAGACAGCAAAACATGCACATATTCTATACTGGTCAAACAGCTTGCAGCATCCCCAGAGGCACACTTACTGCATCTTCCATCCTGTTATCAGAATGAATATTTGAATATTTGGCAGCTTAAGCACAGAAATTTGTAACCAAAACATGTAAAATAACATTTAGAAGTGCTCTAAAAGCCAAATACTTACCTCTGTCTTAACCTATGCATTGACTGAATGCTTTCAAAGCTGTGAACAGCTAATTTTCTCCAGAGCAGGTAGCAACAAGGTAGTAGCTGTTATATTAAAAAAGCATTATGAACTATCACTTCTCATTTTAAGCTATGGTCTAAAATCTTATGTTGTAGTTTCCTTAAGCAGAATCAGCAATGCTTTTGATTAATACACAATGCAGCATTTATGCAAGCCATACTTAAACACAGTGTGACACTCTTGGAGAGTGTTTTATTCAAGACAACTTAATTATAACTTAATTGTTTAGTATGTGTTAATATTTCAGGGCAGAGAAAAAAAATAAAAGCAAATTTTTAGCTGAATGGAAACATATTTAAACAAGAAAAAAACTGCTTTGCAGTAATTATCCTGTGAATAGTTTTCTTAATTTTCATGACTGTGTGACCACATCCGTAGCAATACCTTGAACAAGGAACAATGAACAGAAAATAATGCAGAGAAGATGAATGGCAGCAGGCACAACGATGAGCCAGTGCCAAGAAATGAAGAAACACATGTTCAACAGTATAATTGAATCAGCTTTCTGTGTCTCAGCTTCTCTTGTGTTATCAGCAGTTATAAAGCCTGCTTGCATTAAATTCTGTTGCCTTAGTACTTGACCTGCAGGTCCTCTTCTAAGCCATTTAACAAAAACGATTAGATAATGACCGCAATTAAAACAAATCTAAAATGTGGGTTTTTAGTCTCACTATAACATGGCGAAGGCCACACCAGAGTCATAACGTCCTTTTATTTGAGTTATTCTGGCTGCCAGCATGAGCAGCAGGCCAGTTGCCACCTCAAGGCTGTAGGAGAGCCAAGCTGTGGCGAAAGACCAGCCAAATGATACATGCACGAAGACGAGAACCTCGGGGGGCAAAACCTGCTGGAACTCCTCCATAGCCTTATCAGAGTATTTGATGTAGACGCTGACACCACTCAGGGTGAAAACACCTGTTGGCATACAGAAACACAAGCTTTATTTGAAAACTAAATTTGATCATGTTCTCTTATACCTGTAACACAGACCCATCTTGGAAGATTAGGATGCATCCTCCAGAAAGACACTCTGGAGCTGCATAATCACACAATGTTATCACAAGGATTTATCACATACAGTTATCCATACTTTTAGTGTAATGCCTAAAGTTTAATATGTTTAATGCCTATAGCCTTTAACCTTTCTATGATTTTCTTGTCTGGAATTGGTTTTATTTGTTTACCAAAAGAAAAAAAAAAAGACTTACTCTGCTTTTCAAAAGCAACTGACACAAAGATGACTGTTTGACAAGTGTAAGGTTCATATCTGCAGTGTAAATGGCACCTCTGTGAGCATGGTAAAATGGAAAGGAAGATGTGTCCTGTAGAGACTCGCTCTGCCGTCCTACTAAAGCCTGCAGCTAAAACGTGTGTTTGTTAGTCCTTAAAATATGCTGTTGCCTCCAACCTAGTTTCAGATAAGCATAAATGGATGTTTGTTTTGCCTGTGAGCTCCCAAACATTCGGCACAAGATTCTTCTTGTTCTGAAAACAATGGTCTCTGCAATGTTTGGACACTAAAGCAATCTCTTCATTTTCATTTTTTCTCAGTTGTGCAAATTTTCCCAGCAAGGTACCTCTAAATTTTAATAATGAACTCCATGTGAGGAACTGATTGTGTAAAGCTTCAAATGCATTTTGAATGACTTTTTTTCTTTTTACTTCTATTTTTTCCAATCAGGCAGAAGAAATGTCTCGCTTAACAATTACCTCAGAGGTGGACAAGCAAGAATAACACAATTAAATGCCAGCATCAAAACACCAAAAATATTGAGCCATTTAATGAGCAATTCAAACTGACCTTTAGATCTGCACAGCGGAAATCAAAACCACTTCACTTCACAATCTTTAGCTGCAATTAACTTTGATTTTATTTACTGAATATTCAAAAATCACAACACTACATTTTAGGCACGCCCGAGTGGAAGAAAGAAAGAAACATACTAATGCTAAATGTGTGAAGTTACAGCTGGTAATTGTAGTCTATTACTAGGTGTGTGTAGTAGTACTGTCAAATACTGGCTCTGTTGTAGTCAGTTACCCATTGAAGATGATTACCACACCAACACCAGATAAAAAACACATCTGTTGAACTAACATCAAACAGCAACACAATTTAAAATACCAATCATTTAGCATCATAAAGACATCTTTGTGAAACAACCTTGAGTTACATAGTCGAAGAAGTGACACATGCTGTCAATATGGAAAAAGCCAGCTCTGCTAAATCTCATATTCACAGAAGCCTGTCTAAAATCTAAAAACATGGATTCATAAGTATAAGAGGGCATGATGTGAGTTGAAAGAGCTGTGTTACAACCTAATGCATAAAACACAGCTCACTGATACAACAATATCAAATAAAAAGATACTAATGGATTAAATAAGATGGATAAAAGCAGAGACAAACAATATAATCCATTATCCATCCATTTTGACAGTGGCAGGGCTCGATGGTTGTAGATTTTTTGATATTGAGATATGTGCAGAACATTTGATGCAAAGCATAAAATTGCTGTCGCCTCTGCATGATATGGGTGGGGAGCTGGGCAAGTCCGCAAAGATGCTGAATTTTAAAAAAGACCTTCTATTTATGTGACACAAAATTGAGATTTGAATTAATTCACTTGGAGTTCAGATGCAATGAAACGAGTTCTTTGGTCAGTGCTGTATATATTATGACTGTTTAACAGCTGAGCCCTTTACCTGAGGTGGAAAAGGAATCTTTCTTTTACAGCAATACTAATTAAAGCATTCGCTTACGCTGCCATTTAAGGAACAAATAGAGTCCTTCCTGTGAACCAGGACATTTCTGTTCAGAGGACGCAGCCTTTTCACTAAGTACTTATTTTGTAACGGGGCTTCTGCTCTGTTGTACACTCCCTTTATATTTCACTAAACATCAACATAATATGAGAGTTATTTCAGGGCATGGCCATTACATCGCAATTAAACCAGTGTTTATTCATGACTTGACTAATAGAAATTTCCAAAAGATGTAAAGTTAAAAAAAGTATTATTTTAGCAGTATATGGTGATAAAATATATAGCTCTGGGATGGTTATATTTGGAAGTCTGGGACCTTCCATCATTATAAAGCTCTTGTGCAGTTCTGTGCCACTTCACTGTAATCAGCAATCAGCCAGCGCTTTGCCATCAATAGTGTCAATTATGTCATTATCCATGCTGAGAAAGTTCGGAAGTATTGTGTCTAAAATAATGGCCAAGATCATCAGGAATGAGCTTGCAGTTCTAATTCATTTATGCAAATCCAACTGAAAAATACTGAGAAAAAAATTCTCCTTATTATTGATAAATCACTGTTAAAACCATATCACATGCAGTCATGTGATAAAGAAAGCAGAACCTCATTAAATTGTAGAGTTTTGTGTATTGGAGCATTAAATAAATAAATCATTATTCCGATTCTTTGGTCTTAAAATAAATACAATTTTCGATGAACAAGCTTTAACAGCTTGAAGAGCCTCATTCAGCATTAATGGCTTTCAGTAATCATATTCTGTATGATTCTATCAGTCTCTCACATCATTATGGAGGAATTTTGTCCCACTCCTCATTACGAAATAGTTTCAGTTCATTGAGATTCACAGACATTCATGTATGCACAGCTTTAATAATTTTTATTTATTAAATTTTTTGACAGAGCATGTTAATTGTGTTAAATTCTGAACTTTGAGCCAATAAATCACCCTGATTCTTTTCTTCTGCAGCTATTCTGATGTAGATTTACTGGTTTGTTTGGAACCATCGTTCTGCTGGATGACTAAATTTCAGCCAAGCTTTAGCTGTCTGACAGATGGCCTGACTTTTGACTTTAAGGGTGCATTCACACCAGGATAGTCCAGGGGACTCAGTTTGTTTGGGCCAAACTGCTAATCAACTTCATGCAGTTACAATATCTGCTTGTAAGGAGGAAATATTCCTCAAAACAATGCAAGTTTATACAGTCTTTGGGTTTCTGTTTTAACTTTAATGTTTATACCTAATGCAGATTTCACCAGAATCTGTCCATTATGAGCGGGATATCTGACATGTTGCTCTACCTGCGTCCTGCGTCACTTCCTGTCTTTGGTTCACTGCGTGGGCCATTTGCATTCACAATGTAGGTTGCACTTGTAAATTAACTATTTTTTTATTTTTTCACAACCAGAGTTGGATTCTTTGGTCCACATCAGAGTTTGAATCTGCGTTACACTGATCCAAACAAACCATACTATCTGTGGAAACGGACCAGAGTTTGTTTAAAGTGAACCAGTGTAGATGTGCCCTTAAATACTTTGATATACAGAGGTGGTTGACGAGGTCTCTGCAAGGTGTCCAGTTTCTGTGGCTATAAAACAAATCCATATCATTATCTCTCCATCAGTGTGCCTGGAAGTTGGTAGCTGAGTTTGTGCTAACATGCAGTTTGGTTTTCAAAAACTAGGTGCTGTGAAGTACAGACAAACACCTCCACTTTGATCTGGTCTGTCCAGGGGATAGTCTTGAAATTTGTTCAGATGCAGCTTTGTAGATGTAAACCATGCTCCCTGGATCTGTTAAGAGAAGAGAGGCTTTCTCCCAGCTACCCTTCCAACCTTATTTTTTTCTAATTTTACTATTGCGTGAAGGTTTAACATCTACCATGATTACTGGGACCTGCAGAACCTTTTTTAATTTTTTTTTAACAGTTTTTCTAAGCATTGCGTTGCCTGGTCTTGGGTTGAACTTGCTGGCATGTCCACTCAGGTAAGATTGATAATGGCCATTAATGTTTTTGTTTTTTTACAGTGAACAATCTTTCTTACTGCAGAAAGAGTCCCTACTCTTTGGAAATGGTCTTACAACCCTTCCCAGACAGATATGCAGCAACAATTGTCTCTCATCATTGCTGATGTCTTTCCATTATGGCATTGCATCAACACACATCTAGATGCTCCAGAACATAAAAATGCTAAGACTTCTGCTTTTATAAACACGCTTACAATTGCTGATGATTAATTAATCAAGTCCATTTGATTAGCAGCAAGCTGCTACTTACCCCTTTACTAACCATTAAAGCTGTAAGGGTATACTTAGTTTATTACACACTGCTTTTGTATTATGATCTAAAGTTATATATTTAACTCATTTTAAGACATGGTAAAGGACAAGATGATTTTGTAATATGCTCTGATATGTAAAACCTTATAAAACAAGAAAAGTGTTCTTTCTATTACACATGACTACAACTATTTAAACATGTGAGCTAACATATGTGAGAGAAAGATAAACACCTCTAACAGAGCTGTGATAATTACATCTGAATATCTTGAGTCAGCCATTTCTGTTTGTGCTGTATTACAGAAATCAGACAGATAGTAAATTGGTGACAGTGTTGCAAGTCTTCTGTTTTGTCCCTTAAATACTGTATTTATGTTCACAATCAAATCTCCATCCCTTCCACTCTTTTAACAACGTCAGGAAAGAGAATATTACACACAGAAAGCCCTATAGTTGCTCTATAACAGTGGTCTCCTGATGGAAGAATATAATGCTTTACACAACTATATCATTGTTTCTTATTGGCCACAAGCCAGCTCGGGTGTACTGCTCATGTTCACAAAGGCTCTGATTAGATACTAGAAGTGCCCTTAATCATATGTGACTCAATTGTAAGTGAATGAAACTAAAATTGAATTTTCAAGGTTTCATCTCAAATGCACCAGTGAGTAGGTTGTTGTATACATTGACACTAACTAACCGCATGCAAAGCACACAGTACAACTACAGCATCAGCAAAACAGTAACAGATGTGTATGGACTCACTGCAGAGGAGAAAGTAGGATGCTGTTGCAGCTAACAGCTTGGGACTGCCGGCCAAAGAACTGACGATTCCAAAGATCCAGCCTAACACCAGTAGAACCAGGCTAACGGGAAGCATGATGGCCACCACTCTGTGCAAATCTGCAAGCAAGCAAATGCACTAATGAAGATACACTGTGTGATTTTATTAGAGGATCTGAATAACAAGTAAGCTGCATATCACAGTACTGCTTAGTGTGATTATTTGGGAAAGCATCTGAGATTTCCTAATTGATTTCTACATCTGGGGAGCTACTGGGTTTCATTCCTAGAGTATAATCAACTTGCAGACCTGGTTGAGATTGCTTCTGTGTCAGCAAATAATTTATTTCTATATCTATACACAAAACTGTTCTTGAAACCTCTGTGGGCATTGCTGTGATCTAAGACACCATGTATACCAAATATACACCAGCCTTTGCAGAATGTGAGTTAGCTGGTTCCTTTCCTTTTCTTTTCTTCCGTAGATAAAAGTGCCTGAATGTATTTAAAACTGGATGTACATTTATGTCAACTAAAACACCAAAACCACTCACTAAGTAGATGCCTTTCTTCCACTGACAGACTGGACATATTTGCTGTGAACGAGGCGATGACTGAAATCCGATTTGCTCCTGAAAATGTCAAAGAAAAGGTTACACATGACAGGACTTGTGACCAAGCTGCAAAATTGTTCTTAGAAACCAAACATTAAGAGCCTTAGTATTAGAAAAACAACAAAAAAAAATTATTTAAACTTATTTCTTTTTCACATTTATAAAGGCAAAATTCATGTTTGACATTTCAGCAGGTCTGCATGTTTTCCATCAAGGATTTCTCTTGCTGCATGATTCACTGTTGACTGAAGTGAAAGCTCCATGTAGTGCAATTACTTAGCAATTACTGTGTGAACTGTGGGTGCCATGAGTAACAAACACATCTGAGACCTCAAGCTGTGCAGAACACAAACAGGATACATTGCAGCTTCATCAAAATATCCTCAAAAACTGCCTCGCAACCGCTTGCACATCTCCTGCAGAGACTGATGGAGATGCGAAGGGCAGAAGCTGTCATTGAAATAAATGAACCTAAGTGCCACTCCTAATAGCACGCACAAGACATGTGCGAGCTATTTTTTTTACAGACTTAATTGAAAAGTGGGTAAATCAGTATTTGACATTTATTTCTCTCTCTCTCTAAAAAAAAAAGCAGTTTATCTTCTCTGTGCCTTAGTATCAATCTGGAATTCACTGCAGTTTATGCACCTGGATGGCCCACAGAGGAGGATCTATTCAGGAGCTGCTGTGGACTGCTGATAATTATCACAATAAAGCGGCACCAAGAGATCGGTGGGCAAATCTATTAAATGAAGTGGCATTTTCAATCATTTTCTAAAACGCGCACACACACACACACCAAAAAGTTGTTTTTTTTTAAAGATAATGAACCCTTGATTATTACTTATTCATAATTATACCTGCAGTGAAGTGGACCTTAAATTATGTATAAAAAAATAAGAAAGGGTGCAAATTAACAGCTCACATTTAATCTACATGAATCTATACCAACAGCTCATCAATACGGACCATTATGTAGATAGTGAAAAGAAATTGGCAAACCTTCATAAATTCTCCACAATCCAGAATGTGAACTCATGTCATCCGGACCGGTGTAGTTGGGTTTATTTACATCGATTATGTACCAGTATTCAGTCCCAATTGCCACAGCGAGGAGGCTGAAGCTGAGCAACCCAGTAAACCCAGCCGTAAGAACCACCGGTCCGTACTTCATTGTAGCCCACAGTCTACAGCGCAGGAACCCTCTAAATGTTCGCAAACACTGTAATCTGTAGAGACGCTCCACGATTTGCGATGCGTAAAAGCTCTCCAGAACCATTCCTCTTAAAGTGTTGGTTCTCCATCCTTTAATGGGATTGTGGAAGAGAAAAACAGCAAAAACTAAAAAAAATTCAAAAACACTCCACTGGTTATTTGCAGTTTATGAGCAATGGACAAAAATTTAAAGATGCAAGTTATGGGAGAGTTGCTACCCCTTGATACGGGCAGTATAGCAACTGCGCGTCTGTTGGGTTTCTATGGCGCTCCTAGATTAATCAATATCGTCAATGTATGTTAGTAAAATACTAAACTTCCGGATGTGGATTTCAGCATAAAATCTTTCATTAAGAACTTGACGGAAACGTGCTGAATATTTGTTTTTAAGGAAAAATAACAGGCGTCTGCCCCGCTGTAACAGTGCCATACTTTCAGTAGAAACTTTAGATTCACAAAAATATATAAATAAATAAATAAACAAATGAATGAATAAATAAATAATAAAAAAAACGAGTTAAAACACTGAGCCAGAAATTATCATAGGAGGAGCCTACATGTGCGCAACTCGTGTTGCAGTTGTAGTTAAGTAAAAAAAACAGACACGTCTGAGTTCCGGTATAGCTTTATAATAATTGTGCTGGTAACGTTTCAAACACGTGAGTTAGGAGGGGGGGAAAAAACAAACAAACAAGACAAACTACAGTGGCGACACCTTCACCATCCTCATCAGGCTCAAGTGTGAGTTTTTCCACCATCAGATTCAACATTCTCACCTACGAATGTAGCATATTAAATTGTAGCTCGACCCTTTTGGCTTAAAGCAGAGCAAACATTCCCCTACAAGTGTGACTGCTGCATAGTTCGAACAGCCTTGAACATTGGAAACTCGCTTTGACCATAATAAGATAAGCTGTCAGGCTGTTATTGTTATTTTAATGGCGGAATCTCACAACTGGAGTGTCTTCAGCACGATTTCCAAACGGTATAGTCTTATCAGTCCCCAATCTAAAGGATTAGTGTAGTTGGCTGATTGAGCTCCAGAGTTGATCTCTGTACACCTTAGCAGAAATAGTGTTTTAGTCTTAGTGTCGTGTTTTCAACTGATCCACTGAGCATTAGCCTACCACAAAACAAACAAGGGAAAATACATTTTCAGTTATTTATTTAACAACTGTCCAAAAAGTAACTACTCACTAAGCTTGTAGTCAAAGTCAAAAGTAAAAAAAACTTCCCTTCCTCAGACATATCTTATTTAGGGGTTTTGTGTTTTTGCACTCCATTTGAGAAACTGAAGATATTTTTTATCAGAATCCTCAAATTTCTCGATTTCTGTTTAATTTATTTTTAGATTTGCTTGTGTTTCTGTTTAAAGATCCACATTCTAGTTCAACTTCAATTTGTGGACACTGCCTCAAGCAGTTTTCTAACACTTGATTATGCAGAATTTATGGTTAAATCCGTGATTGCAGGTACCTTGGCCCTTGAAATATGACAATCCACCACTGAGCTCCAGAGTTGGTATAAGACTCTTCTGCTGGATTGATCTCTGGGGCCTGTTCCAGATATGTGTGTTGTAACTCTAGCGTAATATCAAATTTAATGTTGACTTTTATAAAACACTGCACAATTAACCTTAATTGTAAGTGAGAGCTAGCTGACTTGTAGTTTTGCTCTAATGTTCTTTTTGGAAAGGAAAAGCTCTTTCCTGCCATGTAGATCATAATTTTAAACACAAGATTTTCTTGAAAATTTGTAATTACATTTTGATATTCTTGCAGACATTTTAGCAATCAGCTCCTGGACTTAACTTGCAGCATTAGCCAGTGTAGGAGAAACTTCCAGTTCCTTGAAATCTGTACCACTTATAGATGAATTTCCTTGCAGTGACATGGTTTACTTCAAATAACTTGAGCAGGTTTTAAAATCTTTTGCTCAACTTTTATACCTCCACAATCTTGTGACAGCCTGACAGAGCTCTTTCGATCTTCAGAGGTTTAGTTTGACAGGTTCCACCTAGGTCTTCCTAAACAATCATGGGAACTTAAATCTAAAAATCATTATTGCTATAGATTTTAGGAGTGGTTACTGATTACACAATATTTATATTATTTTCATTTCTGAGAATATATTGCATTTATCTGTAAGCACTGTTCAAAGAGGGCTAAGTATTCAAATATGTCACAAAGCCACTAGCCCCTGTGTGAGGTGTTTTCTGCATACCTGCAGGACACACACTAGACCAAGAAACTACATCTTCATTCAGTTGTTCAAAGTTGTTAGTGAATAGAAGTTGGATGGAATCAAACACTGCTGTATTTATGAATAACAAGACAAGAGTAGAATACTTTGCATGGCATTGTTTTGTATATGATTGTGCCCATTGTTATAAAACATTAAAAATACAAGTAGGTATCATGATGGCACAGTGGTACCGTTTCCTGCATATTTGTCTCTGTGTGGGTTTTATCCAAGGGTTCCAGTTTCCTACTGCTGTTTAAAGACACATGGTTTAGTTAGCTGGTGATTCTAAACTTAAGTGTGGATGCTTGTCTCTGTGTTAGCCCTGTTGTGGATAGGTAACGTGTTCATTTTTTTAAACTCTCTTCCATCACCCTGCAAGCCTGAACAGGATATTTTGGGTAAAGAGAATGGAGGCTGGAGGAGAGCAAAGAAAATACATCAGGTTTTTCAAGTGTAGGTTGCAGGATGAATTTCTTAATAGTGTATGGCTTATTTGCAGTTGAATTGCTTTTCAAGTCTGCCTCCATAAATGCATTCACTATAACCCAAAAGGTAATTAGAGGAGGACTTTCCAATGAATAAACCATGCACTGAAATAGAATTCATGCCTGTGACTACCGAACAAATAGACAAATGTCCCAATGAGAAAAAAACAGTTGCATACTGTGTTTTTGTGAAAATTTATACTTTATTTTTAAATGTATGGGGACCTTAAAGCAGATTCTATAGTTTAAAGACTGTCTGCACATAATTGATCCATCCAATAATCCATCTAGTAAAATCATCATGCTCAGTATTAGTTAAAGTAGTTTGGTACTCTAGAAAATCAGGCAACTGTCTTTTGTTTTGCTTTCTGCAGCATTGCTTTTTGTAGTTTTGATGCCTCTGTTTGAGAGAAGTTTGCTTCAGGCTCCTTAAAGAGCAGAAAGAATGAATGATAAAACACATCTGTTTAAACTTAAGCGTGTTGCAGACACCGTCTGAGGAAGACTGAGCTGAACACACCATATCTTACATTGAAGATAAGGCAGGCACAGTTCAATAAAACAGCTGCACAAATACAGTTATAAATAGAGTAATTAGAATAAGGCAGAATGTTGCTTTGTATCCTCAGTGCGCGCATAAAAAATAGGCAATTTGCAGATTTGGGAAAATAATTTCATCATGGGTGGAAAACAGCAATGACATGCTCTCAGATCATTGTTTAACATCATGCAGCTGAATTACTGAAGGCTCCTCTCAGCTCACAGACAATCTGATGTGGACAACATAGTGTTGAAATTGGAGTCTCTTTGCTCAGTTAACAAAGACTGTGAAGACGTTGGTGTGTTCCAGTCTGCTTCATGTCTGCTGCATCTTTGCATCTTACTGTCCAGACTTCTGAGACTGAGAAATAAGAATTTTCTGATATGACAGCTTAATCCTAATAGAAAATGTATAGTAGGTACTAACCATAACTAACAATCCTTTCTACCTGCCCCTAACCCTTTTTGTAACGATCTTTGGACTAATACTCTCAACCACCCCTCCTTCTCATAAGCAAGAAAATCAACAACAGTACGTAACATTTGTCATCAGATATCGCAGGGGAACATAATCATGCAAAAAACACATGGCTAATGACTACATAATGAGATGTTAATGAGGGGTCTGTCATGTCATCAAGCTGAAAAAGTGTATAGTTCAAGGTCTTCATGTTTGTGAACAGTTTAAATGTCTCATGAATATGAACTGTCCCTTTAACTGTGGAAGCTAATCTAATTGTCTCTCTGGCATAAATAACATATGTGGTCATAGTCCATCCATCCATCCATCTTTCTGGTTGGACATGTCCAAAACACCTCCCCTGGGAGCCGTCCACAGAGCATTCATATCAGATGCCTGAACTAACTAATCAGGTTACTTTTGATGCAGAGGAACTGCCACTTTAATCTGAGTTTATTCCAGAAAACTGAGCTGCCCTCCCTACCCCTTAGGGACAGCCTAGACACCTTTTGGAGGAAGCTAATTTCCGCTGCTTGTTTTTTTTTTTTTTACCTCATTCTTTCAGTCACAATCACACAATGGAACACAGATAAACTGGTAAAATTAGGAGCTTTGCCTTTCAGCTCAGCTCTTGCTTCACCATGACAGAGCAGTTTAATGTCCACACCACTGGAGATGCCATAGAAGTAGTCTTATCTTGTTCAAACCTTTTTCATAGGTTTTCACCTTCCTTTTATAGTCTGTCATCATGTTCACAAAGTGTAGATTTCATACACATTTGGAGGCACCAGTTGTGAAATATCGCATGACATGCTGCATCCAAAAAAACACAAGCATCATAGAAGCCCCTTCACATTCTTCTCCCCCTGCCATCTGGCTAAAAGTATAGTAGCCTTTGGACCGTCATTGCCAGAATGGGAAACAGCCTATTCCTCCAGACC
The DNA here is from genome assembly GCA_037177495.1 of Rhadinocentrus ornatus. Taxonomy (NCBI): domain Eukaryota; kingdom Metazoa; phylum Chordata; class Actinopteri; order Atheriniformes; family Melanotaeniidae; genus Rhadinocentrus; species Rhadinocentrus ornatus. The sequence continues at coordinate 16,410,957 of JBAMHW010000023.1, forward strand.
ACCAGACTCTTAAACCAGAACAGAATTGGACTGTAATTCTCTCTGACATACACACACCCACCCACACTGGTCCCCAATGACCCATACCTGAACTATCACTCTCCTATGAAACGCCCCATTGAGATTGATGTATTTTGTTACATATTTATTAATAGTCTGTACTTTTTGAACTGTTACTGCTACCTCCCGCTGCATTTTTACACATTTTTACATTCTTTGCACCGCGTTTGCATTTTTGCACAACATCGCTGCTGCTAGAATACAGTATCTATTGTAATACTGTACTCTCTCACCCCAATATTATTACAACAGTTCCAGTTAGTATTCAGCTACGTTGCATGTTGCAGTGTTTCTGTTTTGTTATCTTGGCCTGTTGTATTGCTTGCACTTGAATGCTTTTCAGTCTTGCACTTTTCTTCTTGCTCACCCTGTGTAGTCCTTGTGTATTCTTGTTGTATTGCGTTGTTCATTGTTATTGTGCTGAACCTTGGTCCTGGAGGAATGTGGTGTGATTTCATTGTGAAGATAGTAACTTTCTAATTACACAATCTTCTTTCTTTAGAGATTCATAGAAGGAATTTACCTAAAATGGAGTCTAGTTATTTTATTTCCAAACTGTAGAAGTGACAGCAGCATGATTCACAAAGAGAGTGACAAAAGGTACATCAGGAAATATAGAGAGAAAAAATGAAGTGTTGTGTAGTTCTGATAACAAAAGTGCCTTTTTTTTTTTTATCCTGCTCATGCTGTTCTTGTTTCACCGGAAATCAATATGCCAGCCTTTCTCCTCCACTATTTCTGCCTCACATTGTTGGTCTGCAGTTCTCCTCTTTGAGTAATTCTGCTAAAATTTTCTGACAATAATTCCCAGTTTGTTGTCACTCATGTCCGTCTCAGTTTCTAGATATTCATGGAATCAACACAGTTTTCCACTCGGTTGTCTGTCCAGGGCCAAATAGCATTGATTTAGCATAAAATGTTTTTAAAATGGGCTGCACGGTGGTGTGGTGGTTAGCACCGCAGCCTCACAGCAAGAAGGTCACTGGTTCGAGCCTCGGCTGGGGGA
>JBAMHW010000023.1:16412122-16426990 GCA_037177495.1 Rhadinocentrus ornatus
GGGATAGGCTCCAGCTCACCCCGCGACCCCTACTGGGAACAAGCGGTACAGAAAATGGATGGATGGATGGATGTTTTTAAAATGCACATCCAAGGAAAGATCTTCCTGTTCTTGATCTTCTTCTTCTCCTTCTTCTTCTTCTTCTCCGCATCCTCCTCCTCCTAGCATTACATTTGCTCGGTCTAGTTGGATGGAGTCTATGAAGCCAGTTACTGTTGAGCTGAGCTTTATGGGCCTTATAGCTCAGATGACTTGTCTTTATCTTTTCTTTTTTGTAGTTTGATGATGGTTGAGGTTTGGCTCATTTGCTTTAAAGTGTTTATAGAATTTTATTGCTCCTTCATTCAATGTATCCTAATTAAAAGGGGAAATTGATCTTTTTCAGTGCAGCATAAAGTGTGCATTCGATAGCATTGTGGTGTAGCCTAATGAAGTCAGAAGGGTGTGACAAAGAACTGTTTTCTTGTGACTTACCATTATGAGTCTTGCTATGAGCAATGCTAAATTGATGGATTAAATATTGTGAATCCAACATTGCTTCTTTCTTTCTTTCTTTTTTGTACATCAGAGTTTTAACAATCGCGGTTGCTGGTTCTCTTATTTGAGTTTTGGTTATTGTTCACTGACTCTAGCACTCACTTAACCCTGATGTCTTACTTAGAGAGAAAAACAAAAAGAAATATCACAGGAATACGTGTTTGTTGTATCTGTAGTTTGGGGAAAAACTGCCCACACAAAGACCTTCCCACACTAGCATTTTACCAACATATTTTCTCTTCTGGCTGCAGGGAATCCTAATCAAAGTTTCAGCACACAGAGCTTGAAACCATGGCAGTGATGCGTATTGACCTCTTGCACTCTTTTCTTTTCAGATAGAAAGCTTTGTACTTCACAACTCTTGGGGGCCTTTCTTCCCAAAGCTAAAATCTTCAACACTTTTTTTTTCCAGTGGCAGACCAACAGTGTACACGTCTCTGTTATATTAAAGGTTTCAGGTAATAGTTTCTGCTCAGTTGGTGGTAGGTAATGAATCATGTTATTGAGCAGGACATTTATGAGCCGTGCTTCTCAAAGAAGACATTTGCAAGTGTAATAAGTTAAACAAGTGGAAGCAACAAGTCAGTAAATAAGGTGTTGGGTTAAATTCAAAAGGTGTATAGGTATATTTTCACACAAGCATTAGATTGTCACAGTGGACAATCTCATAAAATCTTGCTTTTATTGGCAATAAATGTTTACATCACTGTGTAACCACTGGAAACTGGTGGTGTCAAAGTAACCTGGCAGACTGCCCGCAAAATCATCCCGATTTTTCAGTGGCATATGAGTCTGTTATGTAAGTGGTATTTGAGTCTATTTTTATAACTTATGGATGATAAATATCAAGAGGTCAGTTCTCATGTTCTAGTTTTTTTGTTTTTCTTTTTTTTAAATGCTTGTATACTTCTCAGCACTGCCGCAAGATGTGGTGTTTTCGCAGCTAGTGCTGTAACAAAGATGACTAACAAAGGTCCACATTGCCACCTAGTGTGGTGAGTGGAGAAACTGTCAGTATCTCACACTAATCCAGAAATCTTCTGATCGCTATCCCCAGAGCTGCAGTGGGGTGCATTTGAGTGTTGGTAATCATTGTTAGCATTGGAAGTTGTCTTAGCATGGCTGGCTGTGGCTGAGCTGGTAAAGTGGACATGTCCCAGATGGAAGGTGGTTTGACTCCTGTGTGTCAGAGTGTTCTTGGGTAACCCTACGCTTCCTTTGATATACTCATCGGTGTATGAATGTGAAGAAAAATGGAAAATGAGAGAGCCTGTGTGAATAGATTGATGAAAAAGCACTGACTATATAACACATTACAGAAGTGTGTTACATTTACCATTTAAGAAACAAAAAGATAAACAGTTTAAAGACTTTGGAGTTTACACACTTGGATTTAAGTCTTCATACAATTGTGGATATTGGTGGTTTTCTAATTTAACAACATTTGAGCTGCAAGACCATGGTTACATTTTAAAAAGGGCACTCAGTTATTTAATTAAGCCCTGGTAACAACATTGTCAAAAGGGGTCCAGCATTAGCTCAGCATCACATTTAATTCTTAGCTACAAGCACCAGTTATAGGTTTCTAATACTTTAAAGTGATGAGGAACAGATTTGTCAAATATTTTGAGCCATCACTCTAATCCCAGAATCAACAAGGACATATTCAAAGTTTATTGTCAACAAAATTATCAAACATCACATCAGAAAACAAATATAGTGAAACAACAAAGGTTTTATAAGGAGCAGATAAATGTTGCAAGATTATCTGAGCATCAACTTAATGCCAAATATGTGTCTATTAATTGCAGATTGTACACATCACAAAAGCACGGGATTAGACATTAAGTACAGACTACTGCAGATTTAGTTACTTCCCCAAAAATAGCTGACACAAATCTACAGGATTTGTTTCAACTTTAGTTTATGCTATACTGTTCACCAACATCTGTACCAGCATCTTGTACCCCTAGGAGTATGATGGGTGCTGGGGAAAGAATCAGTTAAATAATATAAGAGAATTTAAAGATTTTCAATACAAAGGCCTGGGCTTGCTCCATTGAAGTGTTGTGTTGAGGAACTATGAAAGATCAGTCTGCTTTTGTCTACAAGGATGAGATGAGGACATTGACATCACTTGGGTGTTTTAGGCTCAGATAGCCCAGGACCACTTAGCTCAGTCAACATGTTTTTCAGCAGCTCTAAAGATGTCTGATGGAGTGGTTTGCTGAAGCATTCCAGCTGAGATTAACCAAAAACCTCTGGGGAATGTAACACTGCACTCTCTTTACTGATGAAAGTAATAGGACATTTTCCTTTGACTTGGAGCGAAAAGACAAAAAATAAACATTATTTACCAAATTTCTAACATGGTCATTTTATATTAGTCTGTTTTTAGGCTCAGAAAGTTTTCAGACGCCATGCACAACACTTAGCCATTTTGCAATTTTCAGAAGAATAGAAGCAAAATCCGTTCTATTTACTTATATTACCCACCTCTCCTCAGGAAAACCAAATATGAAGGGATATAGAGCGTAGTGTGGATTAAGGCCCCCAGACAGAACACCGTAGAAACACTTTCTAAGTTCACCAGATACTTCACACATGCTTTAAATGTGTGCCTCTTATAGTTTCGGGTGACATATTTCTTTCTATGTCTGATCTAAGTGTTTGCAGAAAGGCTGACCTAAGTCATTTGTAGATCTACATCAGCAGCATTGCTGAGATGCATGACATTAATTTTTTTCATGTCCACTTCATTAGCTTCATATTTCTCCTTTATGTAAGCCATAAATGACCCATTAAGATAAATGGAAGCCCCACTAACAGAGCCACTTGCTGCTTTTCAAGACATTGGTGCATTACCTTGCTTAGTGCACCCCACTGACCACGCTGTTCTTTATAGAACATGTTCAAGTCATGAAATCATTTGGAAGCTCAAAACAGATGTTGATTGGTTGTATAAGTGAGTTCCATATGATCATAGCTGCCTAGCAGTCTAGCTTATACACAGAATTATGTTAAATTTGTGTCTGTAAATGACCATATATGTATTCTGTAAAAAAAAAAAAAAGCCACACTTTTTAGTTATTATTCTTTATTTTTCTTATTTTCAGTTTGTCTGTGAATGTTAGTCAGAATGTATGTCTTCTTGTCTGCCAAGAACTCGATCTTTTCTTTGTTTATTTTATTTATATTTTGCAGAATGCATTGCTTTTAGCTAGTGTAAGAAAAGAGACTGAAGTTCTTCCTGTATTTATGGACCTGCTTTCTGTATTAACTAAGAAGAAAATATTTGAAAATAATAGCAGTAGCAGTGAGTCATGCTGTGTAGTAACACCTTATTTCTCTATGCTTATTTACTGATGAGTGCATTTGGTAGCTTATTTATGCATTTTGAACAGTATGTTCCCTCTCTGGCTGTCCATTTAAGATATTACAAATTTACACACAGTGTGTGTCATTTGATGTTGGCATTTGTTATTTGAAAGACAAAACATCTAACTTTTACAAGAAAAAAAGACCCACATAGCTTTCTAAAGCGTTCACATCTTCCCAATTAAAAATATCAAAAACCAGCAAAAACAAGGAAACGGTACCTAGTATAAAAACAGGCAGATTATTTTTTCAGTCTGCTTCATTTCACCTGATGAAAGTGGGTCTTGCACCTGGATCTTAGGTCCTCTTTGAGGACGGGGTCTGAAAACATCAGTACTCCCAGAGAGAAGATGCGTCAACAGATGCGCCATCACCCATAAGCGTGCCTCCCTGGTCTCCACGAAGGTATTTCCCGTTGGAGCCCTTGATGGCGATGCGTCCGTGCTCCAGGAACTCGAGGAAAAAGTCCTCTGATTTTTCTCCGTCTGAGCAGACTAGGCCACTGCTTGAGACGAACCAGAACTTTCCATTCGCACCTGAGGACATGTCAACTGATTATACTCCAGTCATTTGATTCAGTGTAATGATAGATGTATCCTCTGTTGATATATATAGAAACAGAAAGTATATTGATTGTAAAGCTGAAATTTAGTATGCTGTGCACACATGAAAACACTGACTTTTTATATTGTAGGCGCCATTATTGAAGATCAGTGAGAATATGTCATAGACGGATCGATTTGCATCCAGAGTGTTGGAGTTTTTGTGGTGACACACAAAGCCATTTTCACCACGAAGGATCAGAATTGGGCGGTTGATGAGTTTCATCAGAAATAATTCATCATCACCTGCAATGAGAGATACATATTGCTCGAGGTAATATAAGAATTTCAAGCAAAAACAAAGGCTGAATCTCAAGTGAGTTGCCTGAAAGCACTTACCCACTGTATCACTGACCGCTGAGAGCTGCCCATTCTTCTTTGTGCACACATACTTTCCATTACTGGCTTTGAGGACTACCCTCTGTCCTTGCCACTCAATGTCAAACATTGTGTTGACCTCTCTGAGGGGAAAGTATCATGGATGAGCCCAGGTGGGTTAGACAGATAGAATAAGATAAACTGTGAAATAAATGTGATGATAGAGGAGCGCAGAAAAAAAGACTATCAGTAGTATGTAGCATGTGCTGTACATAATGTTAGATAATTGGATAGCAGGTGATCACTAGAGTGACCACAACAAATTTTCAATTTGGTACAAACTTGCAAAATAGCACTTCTTTTACAGCTTTAAAGGCTACTCACACTTCTGTGGCAGTGGACTGGATCTCTCCATGAGTCACTAAAGTCCAGTAGGATCCACCATTGGTTCTGAACATAGGCTTTTTGCTCTCTTTATCTATCTCCATCTGAAAGGTCTCCATGTCTGTCTCCACATCCTGATTGGCTGAAATACTCACCCCTGGTAATGAAGAAGGAAAACACATGCTTGATAATTGTTCTACTTGCTAGAATTTCTGGATTACAGCATTGTATCCTCCTAAATGCCGTTTTCATCTCCTCTTGCTTTATTTACTTTTTCGAGCGTTACCAAAGAGACAAGTACAGTAATGATCCAGCATAAATTATACTCAAGCCTGCGCTGAGCCTCTGTTGCTGATGCAGCACATTTTATAGGCAGCATGGCAGGCTGGATCTTAAAGCATTATAATATGTAAAATAAAAAGTTACATATTTATTTTACAATATATTTCAATGTATTTCTTGCCACCATCTAAAATAGCCCTAATTAGCCCTGCACTAATGTGTGGCTCCTTGGCACGGTGTTATTTAAAGACCAGATCAGCTTCTAATTTGCACATCTTATTTGACAATTGAAGTGTTTATTTTACTTGAGTTAATCAGTTCTAAGTATTACTTTCATGGATTTATATCAGTATTAACTCTATGCTTTAACCAACAGAACAGTGCTTTGTAAAAAGATGCCTGATTTTAAACTTAGTTAAACAGCAAAGAATATTTGGTTTTAATTGGGCCATAAGTGCCAAAAGTGATTCGAATTAGTCCTAAATATGACCTAGATCAGATTTTTCTTTCTTTAAATCTCAGCTGTGACATCTACTGGCTTAACTGGGATATTGTAAAAAAGATATGGAAAATTTGCAAGTGGACATTGACAAGAATTCTGTCTGGGACAGTATTTTAAATTCCGTTATGAAACCCAAGCCATCAGTTTATTCATTTTATTATATGTTGCTGTACTTATAAGCAACTACAGTAAAGATATGTGATGGGGTTAGCTCCTCATCCATACCACACGTTCTGCCCAAAGCATTCTCATCACCATTAACAGATGGACCTCACATTGTGTCTTTTAGTAGACAGTTCAAAAATCCTCTTCATGGATATGTCCCGTAAATTGTGGCAGCCCTGCATGACGGCAGCCACGAAATTATTAGTTCAGAGGTGGCTACTTCCACAGGACCTCTCAACAAAACATCTCCTTTAGATATTCTATATTTGGAACCATCTTTATAGTTCCCTATATATAGAAATTAGGGGTTGGACTTTACCAGATAATTTCAATTAAATAATTACTACAAAAAAAATTGTGTTAAAAAATCAATGCATTTAATCGCAGTTTACACTCCAAACAACGCGAAACATTTGTCAGTGCACATTTCCTGGTACACCGATTACATTGAAGCACACTTCAAAGCCCGGTTAACGCAGTGTTGCAAACTTACTGACTTTGGGGAATATTTAGCGTTTTCAGACCCCCATAGCGACAAAAAAAGCAACTAGCAACAAACCTAGTGATTGTTTCTGGTGTTATTGGAGTCGTTTGGAGACTGACATTAAAGCACATATCGTTACTCTTCTCAATGAACCACAGGTGCAGCTGCAGGACAAAAACATTTTAAAAGTTGAAAGCACTGTAACATGTTGTAGACTCTTAATTAGAGAACAGACAGAGTTGTTAGTTAAAATACTTAAAATGGCACTTCAATGTTTGGTTTTGGCCATGAGAAATTTTCTCTTTTTCTGCAGTTTTAAATAGAAATGCAATTAAATGCATTTTCCCAGCCCTTTATAGATCTTAAATTTACCGTGTTATTGTCTGAGCAATTATTTGATTCAGTTATCCACTAAAATCCGTTTAAATTAAAAAACAATTGTTGCTTTTTGTGCAAATATTGTTAAGTGATTGAAATGCGATCAATCAAGGTAAATTAATTACAAAGCTACCAATTAATTAGAATGGCATCTTTTGATATTTAAAAACATTAAAGGGATACAACATATCCCCCCCATGAAACCATATAACACATCACATTTTAAGCCTGTTTTCTCTTCTAAGCGTGCACTGAAAAAAGTAGTTTATTTTTTAAATTATTGTTTTGGAACTTTTTTTGTTGAAGTGCACCCCCTATTATCAACTCATGTGATCAGTTTAACATGCAAAGGCAATTGTGCAAGTAAAGCTAAATTAAAAGTGTGCTCCTCTTTCCAGTCAGTTGGTTCCCTGCTCATTAAGCAGAAATGCTTCACTTGCAGACAGTCTAGTGTTACATATTTAATCCTCATGATTAAACTCTGGTAGGTGAGGTGTGTCAGGAGGTGGCGAATACACAGACAAATAGCTTATAATTCAACGGTGTCTGCTGTAGTTTAAATTAGGTGTCACAGAAATATCCTCCAACCTTTCTCTTAATCCTGTTACAACCCTAATCCCCCTCAGTCACCCCTCCACCCTTCTTGTTCATTTGTATGCTGTAATTCCCTGAGTGGTGAAATGCAAATCTGCGCTGCAGGGCCCACTAAGCAGCTTTCAGTACCTTGTTCCTTAAAAAACATGGAGCTGCTACAGGGCTAAATACTTGAGTAGAAAATAAACGTTTTTGTGCTGTTTAATAAAGACTGAGTGCAAGTTTGCTGAAATACAGCCCTCATAGTGTTCTAATTATATTCATGCATAAGCTTAATAATACCTGCAATCAGAAGTTAGCCTAAGAATTTCCTTTACTTTATATGCATTTTTTGAGCTAGTTTACTATAAACTGTGAAGCTGTTCTGTAATATTTAAAGGAATTATTGTTTTAATTCAATCTTAAATATACTTACTCACTTTTCTGACAACACTGCGTAATTATACTCAACTGAGCTGGTCACACCATGCAGGCTAAAAAGAGACCACGTTGCCTGTAGTTGCTGCTACTTTATTGCAACATTAAGAGTGAGAAGCTGCAAGGCTTACGAGCCATTGATAGTAATTGATGCCCCTGTGGCTTAGAACTACCCTGGAGTCATTTGCACACTACTTAATCTTCAATGGACGCACAGTGAAAATGACAAAGCCCATTACCACAGTGACCTCCACAATGTGGTTGTCAACCATTCTGAATAAAACAACCAGGCAAAAATAGCTAAGATTTTTTTTCCTCAACTGGTAAATCTGATTTTCTATGTTGATTACTGTAGCATAAATGCAATTAAACCAAGGCTGTCACTGTAAGAAGTATAACATTTGAATCCACTTGATATCCACAACAGCCAGTTGTGGTACTGATTCATTTAAAGCATGCCATGTTTAATGACAGTGTTGAGCTTTACTTCTGCATGCCCCAATGTTTGGCAAACCGCAACACCTGAACCAAGTTGGGCACGTCTATGTTGTTATCCTGATTACATTTTTAAATTATCTTTCAAATCTGAAGATTAAACACGGAAATGCAAGAAAATATTCAACTGGATTGATAGTTATACCACAACTAAGTTGGATACTGCCACTGATCAGCCAAGACAGTTATAAAAACCCAAACTACACACATTTCTGATACAAATGTGGCCAGTGCAACTTTTCTTTAGCCTCTAAGGATTTGGAAATAGCCTCACCTAGCGTCATTTGCCGTAAAGTGCACAAGGATTTATGACAGATGCTGACTGAGTTCAGAATCATACTTTTGGCGTTATTAATCAGGAAATTCTCCTTTTCTTAGTGTGAACTCTGAAAGTGGTTCTAACTAGACTTGGCTAGCATGGTAACGTTGTCCATGTTTGACACCACTTAATTTTACATTTTACACAGATTTTATGTTATACACATATACAATCACATCTCATTGTTCATCTTTTAAAATGCTTTGATTTTACTTCAGTTAGTACTCTTTATGAAACATCATTTAGTCAATTTTATACTTACATTTGTTAAAATTACTTAAAAAGGAGTTGTGAATATATGAAAAAATATTCTCAAGATTGTATTACAAGATGATTACCTTGTTTGACTGAAACAAATCTTTTATTAGCAGCTTGAAAAACAACTTGTGGATGACTCTCTTCAAGATCAAACAGCTCATCTTTTCCAGGTTTGGAGCATCGGCCAGAGCGCAGAGTTCCTGTGGGGCCCACGGGTGTCAGATATTTGCCATCGCAGTCCTTAAAGGCCAGCTTGCCAGATTTCAGCTCCAGTGTGAAACTGGTTGTGTTGCTGTTCTCCTTCACCAGTTTGCCGTCGTTGCTGAGGAAACGGCTGTCACAGGTCTTCAGGCTGTACTTGCCTTCCATGTATACCAAGGTGACCAGCGAGTCCACTCCCCATGGAATGTTGCTGTCCACTGAGATCTCTCCATCTGAGGCAGACAGATGGGCGTAGCGCTTGCGTGCCACACTGAGCAGGCTGGCCTGTGGGTGTAAAGCCAAATGAACGGCCCATAACTCTTGTTCCCCAATGGCTTGGGCAAAGCAGGACAGATAGTCAGCCGAGCCTCCAAAGTAACGCAGATAAGGCTCGGATTGCAGTGCCCAGCGACCATCAGACTGGGGCACGATAAGGAAGCGGCATTCAGGGTCAGGTTTTTCTGCCCCACATGTGATCTTTCCATCTTTGTCAGAAGCAAGATAGCGTCCCAGGTGGCTGCGGAGGAACACAACTTGACCATCTTGCTCATCCTGCTCTAAGGTCCAGATTTGTTTCTTCTTCATGCTGATGCCTGAGGCATTCACCTTGAAGCCAAAGGTCTCAGCTGTCAAGTAGCGGTTCTCATAGTTGATGAGGCCAAACTGCAGCTTCAGAGCCCTGCTAATTCCGTTTGTGGGCATGCTTGAACAGGCCGCACGTTAAGACAGCGATCAGAGAGGTTTAGGACAAACAACGGAAAGGAAAGGCAGACATGAGATGGAAAGCTAAATTAAAAGCTGGATATCTACGCTCTTCTGAGTCTCAAACCATGAAGTCCACTTATCTCCTTTGATGGATTGTTTAGTGTTCCTTCCTTCTTCTGTCACTTTCTCTTGCTCCCCAGAGGGCTTGCACAGGCACTTGCTCTCAGTTCCTTAATGAGTTAGGATTAAAATCAGCAGGACACAGCACCTCAATCCAACAAGCCGCTGACGTCACATACCAGTGCACCAACCGCAAACCTCCCCTCCTCCCTCTCCTTCTCCGATGCACGCTCAGTGTTGCTTCATTTCCATATCTTTTTAACATTTCCACTTTCTGCTATCTATTCTGTTTTTCTGTCAGTGCCTGTCATCCTTTCCTGTACTCATGCTGACTCACTAATTTGTCAAGTAGTCTTTTATTGGTTCTCATATTTAGGTCCACATACTAGTGGTCAGTGTCCAGCCCAAGGATTATCCTAGCTTTGATCTGCACAGACTTATTGGAGAATGTCCAGAGAGTAAAGGTGCTTTTGTTTGCACCCTGCTGCTTTTCAATGCAAACACATTTTTAACTGGGTTTTTGACCAGTTTTCATGGTGCACTTTATGTCTGTATAAGTTGGATAAACATTCCTTATGCACAGGGATAAAAAAAAAAAAAAACATTTAGCTTTTTTTTCAAGACTTAATGTAGACATCAAAAGCACGTCTTTCACATAAAATTGGACTAAAATTTCTGTACATGGCTGACTGATGTAGAAGCAGCTTAGCCATAAAGCAGTACAGCGGTTTCTTTATTAAGGTTATTTCACTAGTTTGTCACATGCAGCTCCACAGGGTCTCTCTTGGCAAACGTAGTGGCCCTGCTAATGTACTAAAACATATTTGTTAACTAAAAGGAATTTGAATAGCACAGATTTGAATGTAGATTCATTTGCCTTTTCCCAGCTTTCACCTTGCCTGGCTCTCAACCTTATATTCTTGGTAATCACTTCAATCCCTCTTGTGTTATTTTGCTCCTCAGTTATTAGTACAGGACACAACTTTATGCCCCACCTTGACCTTTGTCACACCAAGATCAACCTTTGTAGGAGCATTACAACCCGTTTTCACAAGTTTCCAAGGATGTTGAGGGTAAAGCCAAATAGAACAGTTTATCATATGTACCAGCCGCACAAATGTGTTTGATTCAGACCATTGTATGAATGGTATTAGTTCTCCTTAATATCCTTAATGCTGTTAGGCGGTCTCATCCATTAGTCTTTAGTAGTTAAGGGTGATTAGCAAGGTGATCCCAGTCCACACAAGGGTTAACATGCTTATATTAAGCTAACGGCAAAGGTTGGAAAACCAAGCAGAAACCTTACATTTCATAAGCTTACAAACAGTATTGCATATGTTGGTGTTAAATTCTCAATGATTAAATCAATATCATAGGGGTCAAATCTGTAGTTCACTGAGGTCATTAAAACCCAAAGCATTTAATCAGCGTGCTTCTCTGGGGAGGCTAACTAGAGAACTCACAACTCATTGGAAGACTAAAAAGTAAAACCCTAACACAGGCTCAATTCTTTTAATTAAGCTCAAAACATTTAACTGTCTCAAAAGACTGCACCTAAAGATTTTATGAAATGATACTTCACAAGCATGTGCATTTGAATGCACATACAATCTTTGCTTAGTAGGAGTTAACATTAATGAAAAACAGTAAGTATAAGAACACACAAAGCTCAAAACAGAAGTTAAAGTCTTGACTTTTATCTCTCTGCTGGTTGGATTTTCAGTTTGAAATGTGCAAAAACTGCCATATACAGTCCAGTAATTCCACGGTTGAAAAGCTGTGGAAGAACATGGTTTTGGATGGTGCTCAAGCATTCGCCAACAACCTAAATTGAAGCTTTCTGACAACTTCTCCAGGGAGACTCAGATCCCCCCTAGTAATTGCTAACTATTTCCACCATGACATGGATGCTGTTGAGCAGCAAAAATTGGACAGGTGAGTAGAAATTCTTGTCAGCAATTCATCCTTTCTTAAAAATGACAAATAAAATTAATATAGATATACAATAACGGCAATGAATCGATTTTAAAAAAATCAGGTAAGTGCAAAAATTGAGGTAACTGATATCAAAATGAGATCAAAAGAGCAAAATAGTGCAATTTGCACTGCTGTGCCATTAATCAGTTCTTACTGTTAGCTGTAATGTATGGGGGGTGGCAGGTGATGAAATGGGTATGGGGGGTTGTCTTTCACAATAGAAGAAGCTCTGCTGTACAACAGTTTCCAAACCAAGTGGTGATGGCACAAGTTGGAGCAACGATAGAAAGACTGTAGCAGGTTTGGAGCCTCTGTTGTTGTTTTTTTACAACAGCAGTGTTGATCTCAGACCATTTAAGTTCCTCGCTGATGTTCAGCCCCAGAAATTTAAAACTGGGCACCTTCTTGGTCTTTTTGATGTTTAGAAAGAACATTAAGACAGTTTATACTCATTTCTCATAAGCAACCTAATTCCTATTAAGGTTCCCATGATCGATAAAGGGATCTAGTTTTGTATCCAACTAAATATCTTCAAATAACATCACAATATTTAGCAAAAGCAGTTTTCTAGTCTTTATTCAACACATCATATATACTAAAGTGGTGGAACCAATTATGTGTAAACATGTGGTCTGTCTAGATCTTCACTGCTTCTATGTTTTAATTATTAATGAAGCAATCATGTAAAGCTTCATGCAGAAACTCCCATAATAAGCCTTTTTGCAGAGTTGGTTTCAGTTTTGCTTTTTCTTCAGAATGAGCCTTATTAGACAACCAGAACACACTCAAAAACACTCATTAAATTCTTTTAAAGTTAATCATATCATTTGGCAGATTGCTTGGAGGACCTGTAGGAGATTGAGATGGTATTTGGTATTAACTTTTGTGTTTATAATCCAAGATCTCAGCCAAAAGTCATCTTGGTCTATATATTAACTCTTGCAGTACAGGTAAACAGGCACATTTTCTGTTGACACGCTTTATCTTATATCCTTTTCCTTTCTTGAATAGAAATGAACGATCATGGAAAAAATATTCAGTAGGCTCTGCTGGTGAGATCTCAATTACAGTTACTTGTCTGAAACAGCTTTATTCTCCTTATGTGGCTAAACTAACACTTCATCAGTGATAGGGATTATTCAAATTAAATGGCAAAATAAAAGCAAAGCAAACATATATTTCAAACCTTTACCGCAACCAGTTTTCAAAACAATACAGCACAATATTTATTATGTGTTTTCCTTCTTTGCCCACTAGATGGGGGCATTGTCTCAATCTAGAGCTTTCTCCAAAAGATTATTAACCTGAATTACAGAAAATAAAGTGTGCGGTGTTCTTGCTTGGTAACTAAATACATATTTATCTGAACAATTTAGTTCAATTCTATAATCACACAGCAAGAACTGGGGTATTGAAAACTGATAACTGATATGCATATTGTATTAAAGTTATTATTAATTAAGTGATTATTTATTTTATCTTGTGAAATCAGAAGAGATTTAACTGGGCTTTCTTTAAAGGACAATGCATCACTTTTTCATTCACAAAATTAATTGTAGTGCTCACGTAACGTTAATGCTGCATGCATGACACTGTCCTACTGTACTGTCAGAATCAGAAAAGGGAACTTGTTGCATTGCAGTGCTCCTTAAAACAGTTAAATCCAGCATCACACAGTAAATGTAAAAGTGCAAGTGAGAACTAGAGTAAGGTGCTGAATGAAAAAAAATTAAAACAAGATATTACGAATATAACAAATACATTAACACATAGATAAATATTTACAGTATTTACAAAGAGGCTATTGTAGGAACCTAGTCTACAGTGCAGATGCAGTTTTATGGCCATGGGAAGGAATGATTTCTTGTGGAGTTCTGTATTGAAGCAAGGTGGAATGAATCTGTTGCTGAATGTGCTCCTGAGGTTGTCCAGCATGTTTTTGAAAGGGTCCAATAGGTTTTCCAATATCGTTCTTAACTTGGACAGCATCCGCTTCTCTAAATCCACCTAAAGAAAGTCTACCTCCAAACTTATGATTTAATTTGGTCTGTTGGTGTCTGCTGCATCAGACAACAGCATAAAGAAGGGCACTGGCCACCACAGACTCATAAAACACCCTCAGCATGATCTGACAGCTACCTTAGAAAATGGACACGGTTTTGGTCCTTCCTTCCTGAAGGCCATTTTGTTGTCAATGACCAGTCTTGGGTATTGGCAGTAATTTCTCAACTCAGTTAAAATGCAGCTTTAATTATTGTTACAGTCATAAATGTCCAGTAGATGGCAATGTTGTCCACAGATTGTTAGACGTTTGTTGTCGCTGGGTATTTGGATTCTTGTGTTCAGCTTGTTTATGCTAAGAAATGGGAGCTGATTGGCTCGTTAAACGTATATCAAAAGCTGAGCAGATTCTTTGCCGATTGATTTTATGTGAATGGCGTGTTGCCCCTGTTCTAATGCTTCTAATTTCTCTGTTCCTGTTTTCTCATGCAAATACAAAAGAGAAAAAACAGTTTGTAAAGAGACGTTATCTGTGAGTTGCCATTACTCTCTGATAATATAAATGACATTTAATCTGTAGTTTAGATGCCCCAACATACAAATACAACCCAGGTTACTTGGCATTCCAGGAATCTCATGAGCAATAATTTTGTGCCATTTAAATGTTGTTGGTGGTTTATCCATCTATCTATCTATCTATCTATCTATCTATCTATCTATCTATCTATCTATCTATCTATCTATCTATCTA
>JBAMHW010000023.1:16427090-16437309 GCA_037177495.1 Rhadinocentrus ornatus
TGCACATTAGAAAAGATGGACTTTCTCTCTTCTAATTATTGCCTTCTGACTGATCTAAACACACACACACACACACATATATGAATTACTATTGTGCTGTTATATGTTACTCTTCACTTCTGTCGTATCCCTTAGCAGAATTTGTGATTATATGCTGGTCAGAACAGTGAAATAATTTATTAAGAGATGATAAGTGATAAAAAGTGGTTACTCACAAACAAATACAAACAAAAAAATTTCATGCCTACAGATGTGCATACATCCACGCACACACAGATCAAATGGGGAGCTCAGGTCCACCCTTATAGAACATAAACATGGATTAATGTGCTCAGCACGATTATTTCATTTATAACTGTCCTGGACCTTTTCAGATAAGACCATTTTTCAGGTTGCCATCCATTAGCACTTTTGGACTGCATCTATTAGCCTGCCATGCACTCAGAACTCCATTTAAAGGGCCAGCACCTGCTCTGTTTGGCTTGCATTATAAAGCACTTTCAGGACGAAGTGATGATTGTCTCATGGCAAGTTGAGCCGAGACTATCTCCCAAAGGACTAAAGGTGCAAATCTTTTAGATTATGACAGAAATTATATTTGTGTTACCTCAGAAAAGTCCACTCTTGACAGGAAGACAAAAGATCATTTTAGAAGAGGATTAAAATAGAGACTTGCGTTAAAAAAATGTAAGTGAGCTTAGTCTCCAGTAAAGGCTGTGCTCTTTTTGCATTTTTCAGAAATTACTATATCAACATAAACCAGTCCTTGAAATAGATGAGGGTTTCTAATCATATCTGAATAACTAGTAGCCTTACATTTCATGTCCTGCTTAAAGTACACAGATCCACAAATGCCCTTTATTTGCTCTCTTGCTCCCATCGGACCCTCCAGCTGCCCCCTCTAAAACCAGCAGAGGAAAACATGCAGTAAAATGTAAAATGGCTGCCTTGGCTGGGATTCTCCTTCCTCAGCAGCTTGGTGCTCACTGACCCCATTAATCCAGGTGTTCATTCATCTACACGACAATTCTCCCGCAGGCCGCTAACGGCACACCCTACTGTGTTTGCACAGCGGCGGCCCGGCTCAGCTCAGCCGTGGCCTTCACACTCATATTCACTGTAGCAGATCCTGGTCATATAACAGTGTAATTGGGCCTGCCAATAAGCTCAGTATGAACAGCCATATAAATGAGCCTTGGTAAATGTCAGGCCTTTTAAGACTAGTTGTAATGCCACATTTGTTTTGCAGGCTGTCATTTGTTTTTAGAGTGACTCAAACTTGTCTCAGATAAGAAAAGACGGAGGGTTGTTCATGCAACAAGAGAAGGTGGTGTAACAACTTACAGGTTATTGCTGTCAGTCCAATACATCATTGACAAAGACACCTCATCTCAGGCGAAGCAGCCTGTAAATAGGTAAGCTGTAAAATACTCTAAGTTTCTCATTGATTAAACTGCAGACTGGTGGACAGTACTCAGCTGTGTGCACACTAAGCTTTTGTTTTTGATGCAGATGGTGTGAGCTTTAAGGGACAGGAGTTTTCACATTAATGTCATCTTTGGCTCACTGGCTCTGACATCAAGTCCAATATGAGGCCTCAGCTGCTGCCAGCCTGACAATTCAATGCATCTTTCATATAAAGAGAACGAATACATGATTTAGAATGGCAGGTATGTGTGTCTGTAAAAATGTGCTTATTTGTGTGTGATGCAAGCTAATTTCTCAGTGGGTGTCAACTTGCATGCATAGCTCTCCCTGTGTTTTGTGTTTATGTCTGCGCATGCATGCTCATGCAAACATAGTAATTTATGTGCAAACACATGTGGTTCAGCGTCTCCACATGTAGGTCTGCTCAATCAGAGCTTCATACACAAGCTCTGCCTTTCACAAGAGCCAGACATATGTTGCACTCTTCATTTCATCTTTGACTTTTTTTACTGCATTCCCACACGCAGAGACTTTAAAAGAGAGTGATTTAAACACAAGTGAATAAATACTGCTAGCTGATAATATTATCTCTATATGCTTTACCCTCCATCTGCTGGTCAAACGCTTTAGCCCCAGGTTTCTCAAGAGCATCAGGGGAGGATGTCTGTTTAGTGTTTCAACAATTGGGATGGTTGGTGTAATGGCCAGCTGGTAAGAAAAGGCGTATCCATAACAATGCTACTACGGAACCATTTTGGCTCATCACATGTTTGTAAGCTTAAGCTATTTATTCATTAATTTTTCAATAAGACATTAAATAAGTTGATTAAAATGTGGATATGGCTTATAAAACTTGGTAAATGAAAGCTGTTCAGGTCAGAAACAGCAGGAGATGGGACAGTACAGGAGGAGTGACAGCTAAAGACCAGAGAGGGCCATGTTATTTAGTGTGAAGTCAGCCAAGCTGTATATCCAACTCCTGTCTCCATAAGCACTCAGCACTTGCTATGTGTTCATCTGCACAGAGAAATGCCATTTGTCCTAGCATGCATTCTTACACACATGCATTTCCCTCAAACAGACTTCCGTAGCTTGTTTGACAAATTGAGCGCATTTGCTCACTAGAGAAATTTTCATTGAGCAAATGGGTCTTCTCTGTGTCTCTCGTTGTTTCGCATTGAGAGGTTTCCTCCCCTCTTTCTCATTCTGCGGGTAGATTGTTTACAGCAGGAAGTGCCTGGCATGCTCTCACTTGGCATTGGGAGACAGTGACTTGGCTGGTGCTGGTAGCCCAACATCATTCACAGTCCCAGTGCCTGCTTCAGTGTAATTCATGTGCTTTTGGGAGACATCCTTACCGGAATGGAGAGCATTTTTGTTGATTATTCCGTCTGTTTTTTGATTACATCCTGGCTGGCCTGTGAGAGCTTGTGGACAATTTAGCTATCATCCCAAGATAAGTTAATAGGGGCCTGGGCTGTAGGTCTGCACTGTGGTTCAAAACAGTTGGTTGGCACAGATTTTCAGCTGTTACAGTAATGATTACTGCTTAGAAATGCTTGTGTGGTATTTCTCTCACTCGAGTGTGAACATGCAAGTTTGTGTGACAGTATGCTGTGTGTATTTTAAGTCATGCGTGACACAGCTTTAGGGTGGGAATGTCAGGCTGTCAGTTTAGCACTTTGAACCAAACCAAATTTCAGCATCTGATTGATGGATTACCCAGACAGTTTGTATAGCATTCACAGTCCCAACTTTGTTTGGCCTCAGATTTGACCTACTCCATGTGGTTAACAATTTTTGATTTTAGAAAAATGACCTACCATGAAATTTGGTATTTTGCATGAGGATGAATCCTAATGACTTTTTTCTTTATTCAATGCCATGAAGTGTAGCTTTTACTCATTCTTGTAAAGGCATCTCCTTGATAGATTTTGCACAGACATTAGTGATTTCCTGATGGTGTGTCCTGCTGACCCCCTGGCTTTTCTTCAAACACCACCATGTGGTTAATATTTGTGGTTTGTGACTGAAAAGTCTCAACAGTTGGATGGCTTGAAATTAACTTAGGTATATAAATCCCAACTATTCCTCCAATTTGTTTGTTAAGGGATCAAGGATTCCTTTAATGTCATTCAGACATATAAAAGAACGTGACAGAACAAAAAACTGAACTCAGCTGAACAACAGCAGTCATCTGAACTGAATTTTAAACCACTTGGTTGGTGTTTAAAAAAAGATGATGTTTAGAAGTAAAATAATTCTGTTTTTAAGGCGAGCAACACCCTCATGGATTCAATTTTGCTGGATTCCTTGGTGACATGTAAATACTGCATATTATAACAAAACTTTGTCACTTCTTGGTTAGGTTTAGTCCAACACTTCATTTGGTTAGCGTTTGAAATCATAACCAATAACCAGACTCACTGTGAATGCCTGTCCTTCCAGACGTGTTTCATGTTGATCCAGAAATTGAACAGGGCTGAGACGAAAAGCAAGGTCAGAAACAGGCAGGGTTGGTTCCGGGGAATCAGAGACGACGTATGACAGATTCAGAACAGGGTTGAGCTGAAAGTCAAGTTCAAGTCAAGTCAAGTTTATTTGTATAGCCCTATATCACAAAGGCAGTGGTCAGGAGCAGGCAGAGTCTGCAACAGGTAATCAGTCCGGCGATGAACGCTAGAGAGTCAGGCGTGGGAGCAAAGATAATCTGGCAACTATGGAGTGAAACACGACAGGTTATATAGAAACATTGATTGGTAATTGACAGGTGGCACCAGCAGGTGGAAGTGGTTGAGCTAATGAGGGAATGGCAGAGCCAGAGAGCTGGAAGCCAGGTTTGAGTGTGACAGCTGCTGGTCTGGGTCCTCAGCCTCCTTCTTCTCTGTGCCTGTCAGACTTATAATGGTAGTAGAAACACTGATAATCCATTACGGCCTGGATGAGCAAACAATGTCATCTTCGGTAGGACTGTCTCACAGGTCCATGCGACTCAGGATTGTTTGTAATTTGTAAAATGTTCTTTTGTACAAATTAAATTAATTTTTATAATATTTTGCATTTCTATTCAAAGATCCAGTTCCAAGAATATTATTTTAATGCTTTAATCCATAAGTGTAGGGCAACGCATATGTTGTGTCAAAGCTTTATAAAGTAGTTACTGCGTTGTTAACTTTAAAAAAAATATTTTCTAACTGTGACAGGAAAATCTGTCATTTACAATAGAAGCTTAAAGTTTAACCATTTAAAAAAAATTGTTTTAATTTTTTTTTTAAAAAGTTTTTTTTAAAAATATATTTTTAGTTTCTTCAAAAGGCTACAGAACATTTTGGTTGGCAGTTTTGGGTTTTCCAGAAAACCCTCAGGATTTGCAGTCTGTTTAAAATGAAGCATTACATTTGAATAGGTTATAATTCTGATATGTAACTAATGGAAAAATAATAGTAATGAAGCTAGGTCTTTTTCTTTTTTTCAATTAATTCAGATGAATATAAAATTAAGGAGAATATAATACTGGTTTGGACTACTTGACATATTAACTCTGTACGCTATAATAATGGCCACCATAAAAGCATATCAGCAATTTGGTTGCTTACATTTGCGTTTACCTCACAGTATCTGTTGGGCCTATATGTTAAGTCTTAATAATAACAATAATCATGAAGTTGTCATGATTTCAGACTTTTCATCAAACACTTTATCCTACCACTGTCTATTGGCTGACCCAGTCTCTAATGTTTATTCATTTATGATGTCAAATGCACAATAAAAAAAAAGAGGATATTTGTGTCTTCAAGGTGCAAACAGAATTTATGCCATTTGACCCTTAAGATGGATGTTGTATTGTCTGAATAGTGTTCGCTTCTGCATAAGTACACAAATTGCTCTCTGCTGAAGTGCTAAGCCTGCTGGGTCTGTTTGTGCTGGGTAAGCTTGTATTTCCTTGAGTGTGCACCACCTGTCAGCAAGCATTGCAACTGTATGTGGATTTGTTGTTTTCAGTTACTCCTACACCATGGATCATGCAAGAGTTATAAGCCATGACTGGTGGCACAAGTCAAACCCACCCATTTGTTGTCAGAAGTCTACAGCAGAAAGTGGCTGTCAGTCTCTAACTAAAGAGCTTTTAGATGGTGTAATTATATTCCAAAAGCGTTTGTGCTAGTATATTCTTATGTTAGCACATAAGTATACATGCAACTTTCCCAGGGGGAGCCACCTGATCCTATTACATTATTCACCGCACATCAAAGGGTTAAGAGCTATCTGGCTCTGTAGTCATTAAGCTCTCTTTTAGCCACAGTAAATCAACGCTGTGCCGGCAACAGCTGCTCTGATCACCTATTAAAACTTCCATAATGTTCTGTGTGTTGAGAGTGGAGCCTGTAACTTGACACTGGCCAATAGACTTCAGATGAAGTCCATACTAAGCTTCTGATCTGTTCCTATAGTTATCATAGCGTAAGAGAAAAACTTAACAGAAGAAAATCCTTGTAATTAAGGACAACTGCCTGAGAGCTTGTAGCCATGAAGAGACAAAATGGATATGCCTTATGTCATAGATGCATTCCTGTCTTGATCCTGCCAAGTTTCAAACACAGCTGGTTGAAGTCTTTAAACTTTAATACATTTAAAGCTGGAAATTTTGAGGGAAACAGCTGGTAGCAGCTGAGCAAATACTTTATTTGATTTGATGAGAGTTATAAAAATGGACCCAGTAAAGGGCACATCCTCGTAGAATGTGTCTTAAAAAAACTAAATTAGATTTTTAATGAGTGTTCACTGATCTAAACTAGGAAATTGTGTGGAAATCAATAGAAGGTCTAGCTAACTGGACTACTGTCAGTCTTTACAGTAGCACACTCTCAAGAGGACTGTCTCCATGGAGACCCAAACAGGGCATGAGACTACCCCCAGGTGAATTCTCTGTGTGGCTTCTCTGGCTGAATTGATCCTTTTAGGTTTCATTTTCTGTCTTGTCTACATCTTTCTTTTCTTCTTGTTCTTTCACTTTCTCTCCTACTGTTCAACTTCAGACCCCCATGTCTGACTTTTCCACCTCTTTCTTTCATTCACTTACTTTCTGTGTTTCTCCCACTGACAGGCTGTATGGTGAAGATTCAAGAGAAAATATCAGGTGAAATTGGGTCTGGTGTAACATCTGTCACAGGGAATTCTGGGGATGGAGGGTGATTTGCCCCTGCTAAGGTTGCAGAGATGTTTGTCAGCTGATCTTATAGCACTGCCCATACATGCTGTCCTCCTCCCTCTTCTCTCCTCCTCTCTACTCTCTGACAGAATTTCACCTTTTTTTTCTCACTTTTTAAAAAATCCATCCAAACTTCTCTCTGACCCCCCCATTTCAACATGTAGATTGTATTTCAGCACCGCGCCTCTTTATTAACAAACACAAATTCTGCCAATATAAGGCTTATTTATAATTATTATTATGATCATTGCTATTATTACGCCGTGTGTGTGTGTGTCTCTGCATCACAAGGTACATTTAGTGCTTTTTGCAAATTTAGCACACCAGCCCCTTTGGATTTGTTTGAAGAAAATGAGAGATGTCTCCAAAATGTCTGATCAAAGCCTGGCTTAGTTGCCCAGGGGCTTCAACTCATGTTGATGAATGTCCAAGTGCCAGTCATGGATCTTACGACTGCCTAGTAACTAAGCAGACTGTATATTTTTAAAGTGCTAGATATAAACGAGAGGGAAAGGAAAGCAGGAACATCCTGTGAAGGACATCATGTGTTTAAAGACTCTGGCAAGAAGTGCTGGAAGCCTGGCAGCTAGCTAGAATTCCTTTATAATCTAGCTATGAAAAGCATTTTCATACAGATACAGGCATGGGCAGGTTCATGATCTGTCTGTTCTCACTTTAACACAGTCTTTCTCCTCTGGCGTCATTATGCACACTGGTATACCTTTACATTGTGGGCGGGGTGATGCACAATTACATACCAGAGAGCAGATGTAAAGTAAAATGGGGAAAAGACAGATGCAATCACATAATGTTTGGAAGACAAGAAGTGGAATTTGTGTTTTTGATGTTCTGTTCTGTTTAAAATGTAAAGCCATTTTGGGTTTTTGGCATGACTATGTGGAGCGTAATTTGTAATTTATCTGAGTCCTAACATGATCTATGTTGTTCTATGTGAAATGTGATCCATGATGTCTCATAATATTGCTGATGTCAGCCTCAGACAATGTCATTTAATTACAAGTCTGATTATTGGTTGAGATTACCAGACTGACTTGCTATTTGTGAATTAAATGTACATTTTTTTGTTATATTGGTTGGTCACAGTTGGCAGGGTGTCATCCTCTCACAGTACATATAGTGAAATGCAATGAAAAACTGCAAATACAAGTAGTAACTAAAAGCACGTTTTTTTGTCAGTGATTGTGGGCATTAATTTTGAGTTAGAAGCTCTAATGGCAATATTATTCTTATCTTCACAACCCAGTGGTCACGTGACCATGAACAGCTTGCTGGTGAAAACAAACCCTGCATCATACCAGCCAGGGCTTGGCGATACTGTAATTTTTGGTATCGATCAGATACTGATACCAATACTTTTTCTTAAAATCTCACAATCATTTATTGACTTTGTCTGTAATTATTGAAAATGATTATCATCATAATAAAACAATTGGAGTCCTTCCTCTTGAGCCACAGCCAGTTGCTGCTTCATTCTGCAGCTTCCAAGAGTGACTTTAGTGCTTGTTGTGAGGCCTGTCCTCCGACCCCCATTCTCTTTAGGAACCTGGTTGTGGTCTTGGCAACAAACCCTCTGCATCCAACTTCTACAGGGAACACCTTAGTACAGTTGCATTCTTCTGTCTGGGCTGCTATTTCCGTGTACTTCAGGCTTTTCCACTCATGTGCCTCTCGGGTAGCAGCTTTCTATGGTACAGTTAGTTCCAGGATGTACAGGAGTTTCTTAGAAGTTGACCACAGGATGAGGTCTGGTCTGAGAGTAGTTGTTAGTGTCTCTGTTGGAAAGACAAGTCTCTGGTCAAGGTCAACCCGCATTTCCTAGTCGCAGGCGGGGTCAAAGAAGGATATGCCTATATGTTGCAGATGTTTGGCAAATTTGCACCTGTGGGATCTTCTACTAGACACTGGTGTAGGTTTTTTGGAGTTGGAAGAAAATCCTAAGTGGCTCTGATGATGAAGCTGAGCCTGCTTCCTTCCATTTCCCAAATATCCTCCCAGGTGAGCTTGCAATATTCCAGATTTTCCTAGTTGGTCCACTGTCCCTGTTTGGACTTGTTAATGGCTGAACAGGGAAATTTCAATTTAATCTAACAAAATAATAAAATAACTGTTATTCCATTTATCAGACACAATTGTTTGAGAAAAATAAAGTCAAAAGTGTAAATTTGCTAAACAAAAGCAAAACCTACTATTAGTTGGCTCTTATTGACATTCTTTGGCTTTTTGCCCCCAAAGCCCTCTGCAAGAAAAATATTAATCTAATCACTCTGATATCGAAGAATACTGATGCTGGCCTTGATATCGATACAATCTATATTTGGATTGATCTGACCAGCCCTAATATTAGCGTCAATGTTGAAGTGTACAACTTGTTTTCAGTGTTAAGTTTTGTCATACAGTTATATTGATACCCTCAGTGTCGAGGCTAGAAAAAGATATGAGGCAAAGCTAGTGGCAGAAGGACTGAATGAATGCATTTATGTTTATCAGCCGTCACATTGTGAAGGAGCTGATAACAAGAAACATTGAGAACTTCACGAAAACCACCAACAGACGTTTGTTATTGTTACTGTAATCTGCTGTTACATGATATTTTTTTGTATCTATACAAAAAAAACCATACGTTTCAAACAGTAATATCATAATAAGTGTTTTATTCACCAGACCAAATGATCTAAACAAATTGTGGAATATTTCAAAGGACTCCAAGGTGTAGCATTAGCATGGACACTTGATAACCGCTAGCCAGTCATCACATATTCCTGGGCTTTTGTGTCTTTTCTGTAGCTCAAAGAACAATCTCTTGCTGTCTCTGGAACAACTAGTTAAGTTAACCAATCACAATACGACCTTTTGACAAATGTAAAGGAAGCTCTGAAAATAGAAAATAGAGGATTGACTTTGAACATCCAGTGGTGTTTCACCAGGATGTTGAACGAGTTTCCCAGATGTTTCCGCCTGCCCTGCACCTGTAAAGAATCCTTTAAAACATTCCTAGATCCGGGGGGTGATCTGGATCACCCCTAAAATCAAATCACCTGTTCCTTATTCCATTTCAGAGATTTACAAAAAATGTTATCAAAATCCATCCATTACTTTTTGAGTTGTTGCTAACAGACAGACAAACATACTGTTAAGTGGGGCTCAGGCAGAGGACCCAAATGCAGGACCCAAAACAACAGGTGGAGTTCAAAAACCCTTTATTCCCGGTAATTCCAGTAACTTAATTCCTCACAGTTCTCACTGTGGCTCATGAATAACATAGGTAGCTTGGAATGACGATCCGACATGAGACAATGGGAAATGCAGACAAGGCTTCCAGAGGCACCAAGAAGACGACAGAATGCTTTCGAGAAAGCAGATATGAACTGAGGGCTCCTGTCAGATACAATGTCACTTCGTAAACCATGAATACGAAAAACGTGGTGGATCATGACCTGCGCTGTCTCCTTAGCTGATGGCAGCTTCTGCAGCGGAATGAAATGCATCATCTTGGAAAAGCGGTCCACCACTGTCAGAACGACCGTGTTACCCTTGGACGGAGGCAGACCCGTGATGAAATCC
>JBAMHW010000023.1:16437409-16463055 GCA_037177495.1 Rhadinocentrus ornatus
TCTGACTCCTGGGAAGAAAATAATACTTTCTGCCTTAGATCTAGGACTCGCATGAGGAAACTCTGAGGGGTTTCTTTACTAGTCTGTGCCTCAGATGCTAACTGTTTGTAAAGTTCCGTGGCACTTTTCTCTTGGAAATGGGAGCGCAGGATACGTCTGACCGTGGGGAGAGTTAAATGAGGCTTCCCTTCCAAATAACTGCGCAGCTGTGAGCCTGGTGAAATAGCTCTGATTATTGCATCCACTATTTCTACTTCTGGATAACCACGACTTAGTCCATTTTCTAACTGGTGAGCAAGGCTGGAGAAGTTCAACTTATCCTTTTGACCTGGCTCGCCTATTTGTCCCGAAATTTTAAAATCTTTACGCCAGAATGGGCTTGACTGCTGCTGCTGAACACCTTAAGTAATGAATTATTCCTTTTTACATCTTTCCCCAACACAAATAGACCATATTGCACCTCCTCAATAAGAGGGTATAGTACAACTCATCACACAGACTGTGCATGTCGAGACGTATTCCGCTACATCTATGGCGACTGACGGCAACCAAAAACGCTGGGCAATGACAAATACAGTACGCCTGACTCCTGGATGACACGTGAGTAACGAGGTATGAGCCCAGTGGATCACCTTTAAGCACAACGGGTCTGGTACAAACAACCGGTCGCGAGGACAGCCCGCAGGGACTGTCTAGCTACCCGTTGCTCGCTGCACATCCTCTTCAATCGGGTTTCAGGCATCTGGGCAGCGGGTTCCGGCTCGTACAGGCGAGACAACGCATCAGGTTTGGTATTCTGCGATCCTGGCCTGTATGACAGCGCAAACTGGAACCTGCTAAAAAAAAATGTGCCCACCTTGCTTGACGTGAGTTTAATCTCTTAGCTGATTTGAGATACTCAAGATTTTTGTGATCCGTCCACACAATGAAAGGCTGTTCTGCCCCCTCCAACCAATGACGCCACTCCTCTAACACAACCTTAACTGCGAGTAATTTCTTGTTACCTTGTTACCCACATCATAGTTCCACTCCGCTGGAGTCGGCTTGCGAGAGAGGAAACCACGCGGGTGGAGGCGTTGGTCGGTGACAGACCTCTGAGAAAGGACCGCTTCCACCCCCTCGCTGGATGCGTCCACCTCGACGATAAACTGCCGCGATGGATCCAGTACCGATAACACCGGGGCTGTGGTAAAAAGATCCTTCAATTACTTAAAGGCCACCTCGGCCCCAGAGTTCCACTGAAACGACACCTTTGTAGAGGTTAACGCATGCAGGGTACCTGCAATAGCACTGAAATTCCTTATAAATTTCCGGTAAAAGTTAGCAAATCCCAGGAACTGCTGAACCTTTTTTCGTGACGTTGGGGTTGGCCCTTCTTTGACCGCTCTAACCTTTTTGGGGTCCATCATTATGTGATTCTCCGAGATGATGTATCCCAGAAAAGAAACAGATTAGGTGTGGAACTCGCATTTTTCAGCCTTCCCAGACAACCCGTGCGCCAACAGGCGCGTTAGGACTTGGCGGACATGATGCTGGTGGGTAGCAAGATCTGTAGAAAAAATGAGGATGTCGTCAAGATAAACAAAGACAAAGTCATTCAGATGAGTCAACCCAAAAGGCATGACCAAATACTCATAATGTCCATGTGGGGTGTTGAATCCAATTTTTCACTCCCCTTTCCCGGATCCGCACCAAATGGTATGCGTTCCGCAGATCCAGTTTGGTGAAGATTCTGGCCTGTTGGAGCAACTCGAAGCAGAAGACAAGAGGGGCAACGGATAGCGATTTTTCATCGTTATATCGTTAAGCGCGCTGTAATCTATACACGGCCGGAGCGAGCTGTCCTTCTTACCAACAAGGAAGAACCCTGCCCCAGCTGGAGACGAGGACGGCCGAATTATTCCAGACTTCAGCGAGGTTTGTATGTATTCCTCCATGGACCTCCTCTCCAGTCCCGATATGGAGTACAGGCGGGCTTTAGGGATTGGGGCTCCGGGCAGTAGGTTTATGCGACAGTCCCATTCTCGGTGAGGAGGCAGAGAGGACACTTTGACTTTATTGAATACCTCTTCTAAATCATGATAGCAAAGAGGTACCCCGGATAAGTCTGGACTGTCCCTGCCAACCTCTAAATGTGCTCGGGGCGCCGAAGCCGGTTTGGAGGAGGAGAAAGAAGTAACAAGACATGAGAGAAGACAGGACGTGCCCTACTGTATCACCTTACCCATGCCGCAGTCTATGTAAGGATTATGTTTGATCAACCAAGGTAATCCGAGTATGATGGGATGATGGGAACATTCAAAAATGTAGAAACGAAGAAACAATGCTTAATAGTTTCCCATCCAATGAACTGGCTCTTACTGGCTGAGGAAGTGGTTCAATGTTAATACCCATAGAAACAGCCAACACTTTGTCCATTAAATTCTCATCCGCTCCGGAGTCTATAAAAACCTTGAGAGGAGTGATATTACCGTTTATTTGATTGTTACAGCAACACGATTTCTTGTAGAGGATCTGACCTTGCAATTACCCACCAGCGTCCTCTTCATCCCTGGTGAGCTTGTCCTTTTAACTGACAGGAACTGATATGATGGCCAACCTGCCCACAATAAAAGCAGGCTCCCTCCTTAAAACGCCAAAGTCGTTCCTCTGATGACAGCCTGGTTCGGCCCAGCTGAATGGGTTCCACTGGGATATTACCAGATGTTGGAAGACTTGGTGGCGCAGCCGAGGGCGGTGCAGACAGATGTGGCTCGTGAGGAATCCCCAGCCTTCTACGCTGATCCTGTTTCCCTCCCTCGCGTCGCCTCGCTCTCTCTCCTGCAAGCGGGTGTCGATGCGGGTAGCCAAATCCACTAGGTCCTCGAAATCCGTGGGCAGATCATGGGGAGCCAGGTGATCTTTGACGTCTCCCGAGAGGCCATGCACAAAGGCATCTGCTATGGCTGACTCGTTCCAGCCGCTATCTGCTGCCAGCGTGGTAAATGTGATGTATAATGTACAGCGCTTTGGATAAAAGCACTATATAAGTACGGACCATTTTACCATTTACCTTGTAGAAATAACACACAGATCAAGGATCACGCCTTTAGTCATTTTCTCATCTGCATATCATTTTGTCAATTGATGTTTTATCTTTTTTTCTGTAATTACTTTTTTACACATTTATAGTTTTCTCAAAATGATTGGACTTGTTTTAATAGTTAACCCATGTCTTTTATTCCATTTCTTAATTTCCCATTTTATCTAACTTTGTTAAACAAATTTTACATTGTTTATTTAATTTATTTGGTAATCTATTTTATTTTATTTTCATTCTTTTGTTTGCTAAACATCTGTTATTTAAATTCCTAGTGTTTAATATCCCCAAAGTGATTAGTGAGAGTTATGACAGCGTTTTATGTTTATGTATGCGGGTATGGTTAAATGTGGGTAAATGTCATGTTTGTGTGTATGTGTGACTTGTTTTGTTGTCTGGGGGTCGTGATGGGTTAAGATGGGTTTTTTGTTGTTTTTAATGTAAAGCACTTTGTGTTGCAATTTGTTTTGTATGAAATTGCTTTATAAATAAATTTTAATTGACTGACTGATTAATTGAAGTATTGGCTTTCAGGAAAAAATATTGGCATTGAAATAAACACAGAACAGAATCTATTTACATATATACACTTTCCTCCAGGTATTTTTTTGCTTCTCATAGTTATTTATGTGACTCTGTTAACTATCCCCACAAAACCAAATCCAAATCAACTCGTTTTTGGTGCCACTATGAATCAAAAATGTCTTCTTGGCTTTGTTACCACCATAGAGGACCATAATTTTTGTTATGTTCAGACTGATATAAAAATTTCTTGTCTCTTGTTAATCTTTGGCTGTTCCTGATTGGACATTGCGGTCAGTTTAAGCTGATCTAATTGGTCAAAAGTTTGACAAGAAGCAACTTCATCATAATTTCTGGGTCAAAATAGAGGTCTCTTGGCAACATAGTAGTAATAGCAATTGTAATTTCAATGTAAACATGCATGTATAGTATCCCTACACATGCACACACACAGTAAGAGAAAGGGAAAGATAGATCCTACTTCATATAGAAGCAGATATACATGAGCATTACTATATAGACCAAGACAGGCTCATGTTCCACAGGCCCCAAGCAGCAGCTATTGTATTGTGATAAATGGACTGTCTCCTGTCCCTGTAGCCACAGGGCACTGCAGTGCTCCAATGGGAGCTTGCAGATGCTTGGTGGCCTCTATCCTGCGTTTCCTGTCTCCTGATTCAGCACCAGCTGTGCACACCAGCAGGAAAAATACCATACGAAAGGTAAAAATAATTCACTTGAGATTCATGGTATGGCATGACCCCAGATAGACAATAGTTTTCCTTTAACCAGACAGCAAACCAGGCAAAGGGTATTAGAGGAAGGATCATTGCTTTGTCATATGATGTCATACAGGAGCAGGAACTACAAGGTACTTAAAAAGAAATGTGTGACAGTAATAAGACATAGTTTGTTTTTCAACGGAATACTTTTAAAAGCTTGTGCTATTTTATCCCAGATCATCTGGATATGATTGGTGCACATTTGAACCACCACAGAACTGCCTCCCATATGGAGATGGTTAATCAAAAGCTGAACTTGGCTAATTTGTCTTGCAGTTTGAAGACAATGCCTGACAGTTGCGCTGGCTAACATTGTGTCCAGAAGCCACTCTGGCATTGAAGGAAATTGAGCTTCATGGCAACAATAGCAGGCATGCCAGCAGAGCCATGGTATCAGCGGTGGTGGGGTGTCAGAGAGAGCTGTGTGGCAGTGCTGTGTGGTTGAAGCGCCTGCTCTCTTCATAATGGAACAGCTGTCTGGAGTGTGGTGCGCCAGGGCGCTGGAGCACAGAGTAAATAGAGGAGAAGAGCAATGTAAACAGAATGGGATGGTGGGAGCTGCTTCTCTGCTACTGTGAAAGGGGGTAAACACCCCAGAGAACTAAATGGAAGGGTTGTCAACACAGGAATGTACAAACACCACTACACGGGAAGGTTTGGAAAAGAAATGGGGGATGTATTGTGAAAGAACTCGTATTGCTCCAGCCACAGTTCCCATACACATATCTGATCTGTATACTTTTATCTTGACAGGATGGATAATTATAAAAGCTCATATCCAATCAACTTTTCTATCTTGAAAACAATTCCTACTTTCCAAGATTTTAAAATTTAACAATCAGACTTGATTTAGGTTACAATTGATTAATTAAACTTGCCTCTCATATCCCTCTGAAGAAGGCCAACATTTTAATCATTATTATAATTATTTATGAGATATAGAGTGTTTCCAGCTGTCCTGCACTTACAAATGGGATGCAGCGAGAAGGCGTCTGACCTTTTTTTTTTACAACAGGTTGTAATTTTTCCTGCTATTGTTTGGTCAGAAGAGTACTGTGGACAGTGAGAGCACAACTGCAGCTGCTAGAACAGTCTTGCTTTATAATTGCTATGAAAGGGACACATGAAGAAATTCATGAATGTTAGAAAAAAAACAGATTTAACTGTGGGGATCAGTTTATGAGTGACAAGGAACAACCAGCCCCTCTGACTGTACAGAAAGGCTCAACTCAGTGTGGCACTGCTCTCATCTTCCTAACTGCTTTCCATAGATTGGTCATGTGCAAACAGAAAAACAATAAAATAAATTAGGCTTGGGAAATGTTTTTGTATTTAGAGAGATGTTTAAAAACCAATACCGCTCCCCTGATCATACTTTATTCTGTGATTTCTGCCAAGCTGGGTATACATGCAATGATTGAGTCAGATTCATATGTAAAACCATCCTCAATGAATTTATTTTTGCTCATACACATTGATTGGAAAACTTCATTATTATGTCAATCAACAGAAGGAAAGATGGGAGTGATTCTGAGATAGTAAGGGTGCTTTGTAACCCACAAACAAAGGAAGGGAAGTCCATGACAGTGAGTCATGCATTAGCTATTTAGTTGCTGCCATGTAAACAGGTTGGCAACATTACACCAGAGTTTATGTGCAACATATGTAGCGAGGAGCAACTGTAATCCTGTGTAATACTGTGAAAAGCTCTTTTAGCATAGCTGATACAGAATCTTTACAAGCCACTAATAATGAGCAACAGAGAAATGGATTAGGGGCGGCATGGCTGGATCTGAGCCACAGAAAGCAACACAGCACAGTTAGTGAGCTGACTGTGTGCTGGCATATGTGTGTATGCAAAGGAGTGTGTGTTAGTGCAGCATATATGAAGGAATTCTCAACCAACAGGTGTTACCTAATTTAAATCACCTATGAGGGGTTTGCATGCTGTTAGCATTCACACTCTAAGCTTTTAGGAGTCCTTTGTACTTAAAGTGGTTAAAAGTGGTATTAATATTTGGTTACTAAAGATGCTTCTTATGTCAGGATGCGATTTTGCTTCTGATCATGTAGGAATTACTTGAAATTTTAGAGTTAACATCTGTCATAGTTGTGGTTATTTGCAGTGGCTGTGACTTGACAAATCATTACAGAAGAGTGATCAGAACTTAAGGCCCCTTTAAAAAGTGTCAGTCAGAGCCTGAACAATCTGTTTGTCCTATTTTATTACTCCAGCACCTTTTTAAGACCCGAAACCTAACCTCCATCCTTCTGCTTCACACTTGTAGACACACACACAAGGACACAACCACACACCAAGCAGTCTGTCCTCTCCTCAACCCTTTGCCAGTCAGAGGCCAGATCAGGTCAAGCAGAGGGTGAGACATTTATGAGGTGTAGATATTTGTGCAGGAAAGCATTCCTCCTGTTGACACTGAGGAATACAGTCTGGATGCTGACCAAGCTGAAACACTGACAGGCACTGAAATGTGAGGCAGGCAGACTTGTCTGTCAAGAGAGAGGCAACACAACCCACATTAGACATTTTAAAATGTGGTCCAATGGGAAGAGTGACAACTTTGTTGCATTCGCATTAATCAGTGACCTTATCTTCTTCAGAAATGTTTACTTGATTAATTCAGAGACCATAGACTTATCTGGAATATTTTTATTTTGGCTCAGAATTATTTTATTAGTTCCTAGATTAATCTTATGCTGTGTAAAGGGTGAAAAGGCAGAATTTTTTCAAAACACATTAACTTTAACACATACACTTTTGACCTCGTCCTCAGCTGTAGTAGTGTGTAGTAGTGAGGAGTCCCTCTTGCCCCCATGCTACTGAAGCAAAAAGGGCCCTGGCTCGGACATGGGGCAGTAGCCATAGTCAACACAAAAGGTTGTGGTGGTAAACAGAACTGTTTGTGTTCACTGGGCCGCTGCTGGAAATGACTGATGTGCCCATTAGCCCCTGCCTGGGCAATGGGGGGGAGGGATAGCAATGATCCCTGCGTGCGGCTGCATGCAGGACAAAAAGACCCTTGGGCCTAAAGAGAAAGGTCAGTGACCCATATTGTGTCACCTTCAGGCCTAGCCAGTGGTTATTCCACTGATTCAGGTTGGAGAAATTGGCTTTGTCAAAGCTTATGAGCATATATGCAAACGGACAGATGCTGTAGGTTATGGATGGTGTGGGTGGATAGAGGGATATACCTGCTGCTCCAGGCACTGACAGGAGAAGGGTACATGTTGCCTGTGGCATTGTTTGCTCTAATAAAAACATCACGCTGCAAGGCTTTGTTTTTGAATGCAAATTTGAGAAAAATGCTGTTTCAGTCTGCATGCTTGTTTCACAAAATGTAGCATGTTTGTGTTCCACTAGAGAGCACACTTCTTTGTTTTCATTCAAGTGGGCTGAAAAATGTTTAAGTCCTTTAATTTCATTAAAAACAAGTTTTTAATTTAAAATGAAACATTCCAGTTGTTTCATGTATTCATACATTGTTTATAAAAAAAAAATTGTTCCCATATATTTATTCTTAAAAATTGCTATACAAATTAAGAAATTTTACATTTACAATGATTAAAAGAGGGTACATACTAAATGCAGATGAGCTTGTAAAAAAGCTTGCGACAAAAGCTTTCTGGGTGTATCACATGGTTTTCTGCCACTACCACAGAGATGCCACTAAAAAGCCAATTCACGTTTACCCAGAAATATTTTATCATGAATCACAAAAGTTCACATCCGCCTCTGAATCAGTTGACTTCATATTAATGGAGTTGATTGGTAAACCCAGTAGGCTTTATTTGATGCTATGACAGATCTGTCTCTATTTAAGGAGCATAAACTTACTTCAGTCAGACACTTTAAGGATTTAATACAACAAATAAAAAGAACTGGACAGAAAATGGGCTTTGTGGTGCTTTGCAGAAATTGATTCATGGACACAAAAACTCAAACACATTAAACCATCCATATGCAGTGTACGGTCCGGGGCCACTCATAGACATAAGACAGGAGTGCAAAAAAAGATGAAAGCTTCACCAGATACTGAAGAAGTAAAGTTAAAAGAAGAAAACAATCAACCTATGCAGGCAAGAATGAACAGCGCAACCAGTAGTAGCAAAAGACAAATTGTGCAAAGAATGAATTATAAAGATTTTTACTGACTTGTTTACCTTGTTGACTCATTCTCCTAGTGAATGGTACAGTAAAATGACACTGATTACCTTGTTGCAATCTTTCTGACCTGGTTTTTATGTTCTACTTAAGCACCAGCACATAGATAATAGAAGGAAATGGTAAATTTCCACTTGAAATGGGTAAGCTTGTCATTGTAACTTTAACTGTTTGTTAAAGGTCTATTTGAATACTTTTGGAGTCATAGTAAAGGCAATACTTGTGAAATTTGTTGAGATATGTACAAATCAGAATATGTGTTACAGGTGAAGAATAAATGAGGAGGGTTAGGGTTACACATATGTAGCACAAATAAAAGTTTTAGGCTCATCAAAAAAAACAACACTTTCAGGATTAATATGAATTTTCCTTTGGAATGATACAGCTGTAACTATCAACATCTATCAAATTATAGTACAATATGTAAAAAATAATCTCTGCAAAGGGCATCTCTAAGAAAGTGAAGCTGAATAAAATTAGTACGGTCTGATAGCAGAGATATTTCAGACAAGGTCTC
The DNA here is from genome assembly GCA_037177495.1 of Rhadinocentrus ornatus. Classification (NCBI taxonomy): domain Eukaryota; kingdom Metazoa; phylum Chordata; class Actinopteri; order Atheriniformes; family Melanotaeniidae; genus Rhadinocentrus; species Rhadinocentrus ornatus. Next base: position 16,446,490 of record JBAMHW010000023.1, read on the forward strand.
CAAATAGGCCATTTGGGTGCAGTGGCACAGTTCATATGTTCTCAAAATAAGCCAATTGGAACCTCAAGTTTATTTATTTATTGTTATCAGTTTAAACTATACAGAATACCATATTTGATTTATTCATTTTTTAAATTCTTTAAAATAAATTGTTTTTGTACTCGAGCTTCCAATGAAAAAATTGGGTTAAAAAATTTGGAATGTCTTTTCTTGCCAGTCTACTCTGTTTTGTAACTTACAGTGAAGATTGACTGTCTCCTTCAACATCATCATCACAGGAATATTTATCCAGACCACAATTGTTGATTGCAATACCATTTTCTTTAACAAATTTCATTATTTCTGAAAAGCAAAATACTTCTCTTTATGAATGTAATCTATATTTATATTAAAGGATTAAAAACAGTAAATGTGCAGTAATAATGGGTTTAACATAAATGTGCTGATGGGGAAACAGAAGTTGAAGTAAGATGGTGGGTATACCAAGATGAGGCGAGACAAAATTAACTCTGAGATTTGTGGATGAGAAGACTCCAGTGTTGCTTTATTTCTTTTCACTAGATGGCCTCTACAAGACCAGTTTTATTTAAGAAATGCAAATGCGGCGTCACACCAATAAAAAAAAATGTCACATTCTCATAAAGCGAACTTGGCATGAAGGAACAGCAACATTGACAATAAATAAAATGTTGAGAAACAAAATAAAACTTTGTGAACAAAAAAACAAAAACAAAACAAGAACAGGATTGCATAACAAACAACACAAAATAGAGAAAATGTACTTGGCACGAATTAAATAAACTTAAGTCATTTTCAGATTGAGTCAACCTACTCTGTCCATTGCTTTGTGAATCTGATTGTCCTTCACAGTTAGCATTGAGTATGTTTGTACTGTACAAAATAGACACAGATGGCAAATTAAACTAAAATAATTCATTTAGATAATTGTCAGTACTCAACATCTCATTTTGTCAGTACCTTGACTTTCATAGTCACATCTCCAGGTGGCATTTTGGTGCATATTTTAGTACTTAACAAATCTGCTGGTACATGTGCAAGAAACCATTGTCACAATGCAGAGCCAATATATATGCACATAGTGAAGGACACATATTCTATAAGTTACCAGTGATTTCTGATCCGAGTTCAGTACAGGTGCTTAAGAAATTTTAAATAAAGGAAATAAAGATATTAAAGACACTTTGGTATTTTGTAGGCCATAACGTGTTAAACTATGCACTGGTGAGAGCAATGCACAATAAACACATTTTCATTAAAAGACCCAGCCTTGTTCTAAATTTATTTGTGTGGACATGATTATAGTAATGCCAGGACATCTATCACACACAAATATTGTGTCACAATGGTACTCTCATTTTCTTTGACCCGTGACCGCAGTGCAGTGGGATCTGCCTTGCGATGATGATGATAATGATGACGAGAGATACATAAATAAAAGTAGGCCAATACAAATGTGAAGTAACAGAACAATTTTACAAAAAGCATCTTGACCTATTTATTTTTTAAAACAGGATGACCCCTCTCTCTTAGAAAGTCTGTCTTCTCCTGTTATAGAGTAAATCCTTCTTTGTCTGTGCTCTGTCGGTCTCAGCAGGGCATATGCAGTGCAACACTAACCTCTCCAATCTTGACCCCCCTCACCCGAAAAAAGCAAAGGAAAACCAAACAAAACACAATGCAATGTAGTCTACACCCATATAAAAATAAATCAATTGCAAACATGGTAAGATACATCTCATATATACAATAAACTCCTATATAAAATAGCTTTTATGTACATATAGACAACAAACATCAATACAATAACTGAAACTGTAGAATGTACACCTGAACAGTTAAGACAGGTGAGAGGTACTGAAGTGTATGGCTTGATTGGGAAAAAAATTCAAAATATTTACAGACAATTTTAACTTTACACCCCTTACATATTTTTAACTTCCCTGGAATGAAAAGGCGTAGAGAGAGTCTGATGATTCGCTGTTTGTTTTCCATTCACTCAGATAAGGCCATCTTTTAAAGAATTGGTCCTCGGTGAAAATTGAGCCTCATGTTAATTTGCACAGTCCAATGCAATCTCAGCTCTTCTTCTGTGGTGTTTGAAGCTGTCAATCACAGATCTTATAAAAAGGGATTAATTAGACTTTTGAAACACCACTTATTTAAATCTTCAATGCCCAGGAAAACCCACACTTTCTGCTCTCATCCATGAAGGGATCAACTAGTTTTGGACATCCACTTTACGTCCACAAAGATTTTGATGCCAGTATACTCCAGTGTGTAATCTCAACCCTGCTTTCGTGCCGATATTAATGCTAACTGGTCTCATGGATGAAGTCCTTAACTGTCCAAAAAAGTCCTTCAGTAGTGTCCTTGTGTAGGTTCAACACATGACGGAGACCCCTTCAACTGTGAGCAGCTGACCAGTGGTGGGGTCATACGTCCCAGCCAGGAAGTAGAGGTCAGAGGAGGTACTGTTCGGCTTCTGATTGCGAGTCAGACACTCATACTCCTCTCTGCTCACCACCTGGCACTTATGAGAGATTGTCTGGACATCATTCTCATCCTCATGACATGACTGGTAAAGGGCATGCTGAGTAAATAATAGACAAAGTTAGCTTCATTATCAAATTTATTAAATACATGAAAAATAAAGTTTGAAAAGTTCCATATTTTACAAAAATGTTCTGTAACTTACTTTGCCATCTCGATGCCTCTTGCCAAGTTTAGTCTCCTCTGGGTGGTAAAACCATTTGACTTTGACTACCATTCTGGAAGTCCAGGATTCCCAGAAATTCTCTATTTGACCTACATATGGGAGGTTAGGACGCCCAGCTGAGAGAAATACAGCACAATCTCCAACTCTCACTGTGTCTCTGCCTCGCACAATGGACTTGTAGAAAAGCTTCCGTGCCTTACCCTTGAGACCTCGCCTCTGTGGTAATAAAAAACAGAAAAATGTTATAATGATTATATTGACGTTTCTAGACCTAGAATTCTTGAGGTTTAATAAACTTGTAAAAGAAAAAAAAGGTAAAGTTAAACTGACGTTTGGATATAAACGTGGATGAACTATTCTCACCTGTGTAGGGTTCCCTGACCATCTCCACATTGGTCGGCCTGCCAGAAAAGCGGACATCTTGGGCCTTGGAATAAAAGAAGTTTCACCTGAAAGCATTCTAGGTTTCTTCACAAATTCCTTTGTTAGCTTAGAGGTGGAGTTCATGCATTCTTTTCTCTTCAAGGACTTGCTGTTGGAGATCAGGTCAGGAGGGCCCCCTTTGGTATTGGAAACAGCCACAGCTTTAGCAACAAAAGAGTGCTGTCGAGGCCTTGAGGAAGTAGAAGGTTCAGACGGTTGCAAAAGCCCCTGGTGGGAGGACAGACAACTCTGCAGCATCAGTGCTGAACTGTCCTCATCTTCTGAGCTATAAGATGAATCATTGTCAGATGAACACAGACTGGAACTCGATAGAGAGCCTGAAGAGGAGGAGCTTGAAGAACCAGAAGAGGAGGAGGAGACAGAAAGGCGAGAAAGAAAACGGCCAGCTGTTCTGAGTCCTCCTGTGGCTGCAGCCAGTGCAGCCCTCCTCCTCTCTTCCTCTTCTTCTTCATCATCCAGATCAGAATAGGAACTGTGACACTCTCTGTGAGAGCTAAAGCCTAAGTCTCCATAATCCTCCAGTCGTAGAGAAGGGGCAGGCTTTCTTTGATGTGTGGCTCCCTTCAGGAGAAGCTCCACCCTGGAGGCGCCACCTTTTTTATTGTCTTTAACCAGCAGGACTGGGTGAGAGTATGCCTGTGTCCTGGGCATACCACTCACACTGGAAGATTCACCTCGCAAAAGCAGAGCCTTGCTGTTCTTTGTCTTGGGGGAGGTCACTCCTTCATGATCTAATTTGACCAGGAACTCTTGGCCAGACTTCCTACTTCTTGGTGCAACCAGCTCATCTTGCCTACGCTTCTCACTGTACAGTCCACTTCTGGCACCCAGAGATAAACCCGAACCTGCTCCTGTTGATTGGGTACAGAAGGAGGAATATCCATTTGCAATGCTTCTAAAAGAGTCCACCTCAAAGGAACTGCTGCTGAAAAGGCCTTTGGTTGGAAGAGAGGTCAGCGGCTGGGTCTGAGGCAAAGAGAATAAGGCATCCTCCTTCCCTCTTATTGCCTTCCCGGGTGACCCATTGAACTGAAACAGATTTTCAGATGTTCTCTTCCGGGTGTTAGCTAGTGTGCTCCAACCCAGGAAAGGTGGAGGATTTTCAGTCTGCTGTTGCTTCTGTTTTTTCCCAGAGCCTTTTGGTCTCCCTAGAACAAAGGAAAAAAATTAGAATACATGGTATTTTTTTTTTCTTTTAACCTTTTTAATCTCCCACTTGCAAAATCCCAACACAGTATTGGAAAACAAGGCATGTATATCATTATTATAGCAAGTTGTTTTTTTAGTTGTTGTTTTTTTTAAGTTTAAAAAGCTGAAGATTTGCTATTTGCTAAATAAGCACATAAATAATGCATTAGATTCTGTTAGTCTGCAAAATATTTGGATATTTTCTCTTCGTTTTTTATGTGACTTTATAGCTGATGGATGAAATTTGCATTTAATGATTTTCCTTTCTTTTATTTTTTTCTCCTGGTTTAATTCTTACCTGGTCTTCTTTTTATAACTGTTAGGCTTTGGGTGTTGGATACAGTATTGGTGGAGCAGAGTCTGTCAGAGGGCCTGTCACTGATGGGGGCTTGCTCCAGGCTGGAAATTCTCTTGGCTGCTGTTCTGCTGGGTACCTGCAGGGTGGGAGCTGATTCCCCACCTTAAAGACAAATTGTAGAACATTCTTAGCATTTAGTTAAAGAGAAATGGTATTCTGCAACATGAAGGCTTCAATTCCAAAACATGCAGACAGGAAGCACCCACAGCTAATCTGATATCCTGGAGGGAGAAGCCGGATGTTTTGGAGAGAAATCTTCCCTCGGTCTCCATCATCAAACTCAACCATCACTCCGCCCTGTTTCCCCTCATCAGATGAACCACCTGTGAGGCACAAAATGTACTTTTGGGTGTGCTAAACAGTGACTATGTGTGCATGCAGCTGAATATGTATTTGATGTCCCACCTCTGCGAACATATCCAGGGTATAAGCAGCGTGAGCGCTCACTCCAGAAAGCACACACCCTTGTCCCTTCACCGAGCATAGCCTCAGACTCTGGACGTATATCGAGGACCTGTGAGCCAGACCAAAACATAATTAAGATTCATTACAGGTTGCACACAATGCACACATACACAGTCGTGCACACACACAGTGTGAGGTCAATGGAGCATTGTGAATGGGCAGCCACTGTGCCACGTTACCAAGCGGCACTTATCTCATGCCAATGTGCCAGTCAGAGCTGAAAAGAACGGAAGCCATGATGCAGTAAATCCTGACTTGCTGAGTAATACCAAAGAGGGCCTGAATAGGGTGTTTGTGATTGCAGGTTGCCAGATCCTCCCTCCAACAATGAAGGCAGCCCCAGCATCCGCCGCTCACTGGGGGTTCTTTCAGGTTGCTTTCATTTACTGTTGCCATGGCAAGGGACCCTTTGATTGATGAGGTGTGGATGTGAGAGTGTGCACAGGAGAGGGGGATCAGTTAAAATCAGGGTATTGGTGTCAGCGTCAAATAAATGGCTTTTGGGTGAATTTAAAGACGCTAAAGTGGAACTATAGTGTAATTAGAAGCAGCTGCTATGTGACGAGTGTTTATATAAGAGAAATGTTGCCAGAGGTGCTTACTGTGGAAATGCCACGAGAGTTAGAAACATTGCAATGAAAGGCTTCATAAAATAATAATAATAATAATAATAATAAGAGCAAAAAAAAAACTTTACATGCGCAAGCTCAGATTGATGAGCAAAAGAAATGAGTGGTTAGTTAATTGCAACTAATGTTGACAGCAAGATGCTTAACACAGTTTTGAAGGAAAAATTTAAATAAAGAACAGTTAATGTTGAAATTTAGAAATTGTGTTTTTGCTAAAAAAAAAAAATTTAATCAGGTGAACATCTCACAGCTTTTTTGTTTAATTTTAGACAAAAAAATGTAAAATTTTAGGAAAGTCTTTAGAAAATTCTTAGAAAATGTGCATCCCGAGCCCTTCAGGGATAAAGATTGGAAGGGCTTCACCACTCTTTAACAGACTGTGTCCATATAGCGCAACAGTTTAATAACAACATGTTTTTGGAGTCAATTAGTTATATCGTCTTTAAACAAAAAATAAAGAAGAAGGAAAAAATTTAAAAAAAGACAAGGCAGGAGCTAAGGAATATATCTAAAAATGCTTCCACAAAAACATAAATTGAGAAATAGAATGGAAAACATATATAAGATCTAGAAATGCTGCTTCTATTCACTATAAAGCACATGTAAAACAACCGCAGTAGGCCAAAGTTGCTGTACACAACTTGTACATATGCGAAAATGTCAGCTATTGACATCATTATCAGGACAGGGATCAATTTTAGCAAGACAAAGTGCAAAATAATAGTCTACATGTATTATCACAGCATGGCTCCATATAAAGTGTCTTGAGGGCTAAACCAGCCTGCCTGCAGTCCAAACCTGTCACCCATTAAAAATATTTGGAGCATCATGAAACAAAAAAGAAATAAGACAAGGGAGGCCCTAAACTAAAAACTGAAGCAATTCAGCTCCTCCTTTTTAAAATACTTAATGTTGAAAGAATAGGTGAATCTTCACTGTAAACACGGCACTTCATTTTCCTGAGCATAAAAAAAAATGTTTTAGCTTCATTTTCAATTAAATATAGGGTTAAATATTTACTTTAGATAGGTTCTGTATATATACATTATACTGTATGTACAATATAATTATTTTAATAAATAAAACCTGACTCTGCATGAGCATTCTTGAAGCATAAGTTCATTGTAAGAGGAATTATAGAATCCGTATGAATCTGGCTTTTGGTAATTCCTGTTCACTTTGAACATATGTTTCTAGAAATATGAACAAAGCAAAATGTTTCAAATTTCCTCAAAATAGTTGCTGGATATTTTATCCTCTATTTTAAACCATTCAAAGCTTTAAATTCCTCATGGCTGCACCTTACCATTACATCTGAAAATTCATTCACATTCCATGTGAAATTGGTTTTGAGTTCTGAAATGCTCCCCATTACTATGAGATTAAACAAGTCACTACTTTGTCCTTTATAACTGCTAATGAAATAATGAACACAGACCAAGTCAAAATGAAGTCTGTGCAGCTACTGTGACCTCTTAACAACTTTTCATTTCCAATCGTTTAGAGTTATAGCTGAAGTTAGTGAGGTTCAGTGCAAACATGCCCATTAAACTCTGCTTCGCTCCTTTAGGTGCTTCGTGCTTGGACACTTCAGTGTGTGCAAACATCATGTCCTGTGTCCTGTTTTGCGATTAATGAAAATGAATTACCACAATTGGGGAAAATGTGTGTATTACATCATAGCTTTGGGTCAAAGAGTGGTCAGAGACAAGCATGATTTCATTCAACAATGTCCCTCACTTGTGGTAAACACTGATGTTCATTGTTAAGTACATATGTATTATAGTGGCTCGATAACCCAACACTGCTGCATCTGGCCCCCTGGTCTTCTAACACTGTATCTGTAATTTGAGAATTTCAACAGCTTGGTTACTTTGGCAGAAAAAAAAGGATTTAATGTTTACATCATCTCTTGTTTCAAATCCAAAACATGAATGGATCCAGGTGTTGGTGGGATTATCCCACCCGAAGCTTGTTTTAACGGGCATTCACAGTTACTCTCACACATAAACCTAAAGATCCTGCCCATATGTTTATATGGCCTCAGTGACCCAAAGAGACAGCCTAGAAAGAGGATGGTTAGAAGTGTTTAAGAGAATAAAAGTGATGTGATCAAACATGAGAAGACATTTTTCTTGCAAGAAACATTTTCAGTGCATCGAGGTAAACTTACAGCCTCCTGTAACAGTTGCTCCAATGAATAGATTCTTGGTCGGTTTCCTCTTTCACCGTCAATAACAATGTTAAAGCTAGAGGAAAAAGCACAGCATGGAGAAAAAAAAAAACAGGTTACTTACAGAGGCTTGTATTATGCTTGCTTGGCTCCCATGTCATACGTTACTCCCACTCTACTGTTGTTATAGCATTTCTTTGCTGCTTAAGCCAGAGGACAGATATTGATACTTAGAGTTTGGCATGGGATAGCAGACTTTGTTATGTAAGGAGGAAAAATATTAAGATAAAAGATTACATCAAATTCTGTGATGAAAAAAAATAAATAAATAAATAAAATAATAATAATAATAATAATAATAATAAGTAAAATCCTTCAAATGAATTACAAGAACACCCTTACTGCTCACTTACATGTCTGGGATCTCCAGTGTGTGGACCCTGGCAGCATATAGAAGCTCATCCTCCTTGGAGATTAGCACCTTCAGTCCATCAGTTAGGAGTTCTTTGGTCAGGACACAGTTAGGAACTGAATGAGAAAGAGAAGATGCCAAATTAAGTCTTAATCATCAGCAAGTTCATGAAAAATGGATGACAGCCTGTTTTATTTCTTTTTACCTTCAGAGCTTTTTTTGTTGCATGACTGGCTGCTGTCCTCCTTCTCCTCTTCTGAAAAGCTGCTACCGTCCATCTGAAAGCCCTCATCAGCTGCAAAACTCTCCAGCAGACGACTTACTGCTCGTCCTTTTGACTGGAGAATAGGGGATGGACAGAAAAAGAAATGGATACGAGTTTGGATCAAGCACGATTGCGTAGATAGGAAGTGTGATAAATGAAGAACTTTTACGCATACAAGTCAAACTTCCAGTTAAAAACCTTCATCATCATCTGTTTGTAGTCATTTCTTTTAAACACAATAACATCCCAGACGTGCCTCTTACACCATCCCATTCTTTTCTGCTCTGAGGTTAATCAGGCGAAGGTTGACTTATGTGTTTGGTAATGCAAATTCTGTTTAGTAAAATTCATGAGACTGTTACCTGTTGATCCTTGTTTCTTCGTCCCCTGCTCCCCTCCTCATCCTGTGAAGTTGGGGCTCCGACTGACCAGCAGTGTCTTCTCTATTAAAGCAAACATGAGAAAGGACAAGATCAGTGGTAACTACAACCCAAAGTGTGTTTGTAAATACTCGAGTCATGTTAATGGAAAGCAATAGACGGTAATAGTAGCTAAAACTACCTTATTGATTGATCCTCTCAGCATGGTGTTCTTGCGTGTCGCCCTTTTCAACCTCTCACTGGTGGTGGGGAACGTGACCAGTCCCATGCTCCTCCTGTAGCGACTGCCTCTTGTCCCAAGGCTGCCCCACCGGGGTTCCTTAGGCCTAGGTCCACATGTCCTTCGAACCCCCTCAGGTCGTTGGTCTTGGTGGTTTTTGACTGCAGTGGCCATGCTTTGCCTACAGGAGGGCTTCTTCCTTACTTTAACTTCCCCCTCTGCTCCAGACAGACTCTGAAAGCCTGTGTGGTTCAGTTAAAAAACAGATTTAGACCAGACAAGAAAGGAGGAAAATCACAAAACAGATGCTTCCCACGAAGATGTGAGCCACTTTTGTTGACTTATAAATTGTTTCAAAGGGTAGTCTCACCATAAAGTTCTTGTCTCTGCTTTTTGTTTCTGGCTTTCTGGTTGGCCTCCAGTTTAACGACAGACGAGGGACTGGGGCCTGTCATGGAGGAGCAAGAAGTGATGTCTCTGGGGAGCTGGGCTCTGTAATCTTGGCCTTCATCAGTCTCATAACTGCCTTCCTCTTCTTCGTCTTCTAATGATATGCAAACAATACAACATACATTAGGTATTTTCTTTTAAACTCGTGAGGTTTATTAAACATCTCTAGTCATTACTAACAAGTTCTTTAACTTACTCATTCATTTCCCAGGCACCTCATTATCATTTAAGTAAAGCATTTAACGGTTCATAGGGATGATGTATGAAGTGCTTTGCCTCAGTGGTATTTCCTAGTGTGAACCCACATGCGAGTGAGCTTGGGGGAGTCAGAGTGACTTTTTGTGTGCATTTGTCACTGCAGCTCTTTGACCCAGTCTGTGAGTCTCCAGGGCTGTCAAAGCCTCTCACAGCCAAGTGTCCACAGCTGTGGCTGCATGTCCAACCCAGGTCAGCCAACAAGGCCAATCACCGAGGTGTCAGATGTCCATGAACGCCAGTCTGTTACAAGGCATTCATCAACACCTTTTCACTCTCTTCTGGTTGGTTTTACAGTGATTTACAAGTTAAGAAAATGAGTGCTGAACTTTAAGGTCCTTTGTCGAGGTAAACCTAATTCAGTCCTCTGTGCATTTATGTTAATTAGGGTTTGGTTCTTTTTCACGAAAACATGTGAGGTCTCTTTATGCACCACAAGACTAATAGATTTGTTTTCTGTAGCATTTGTTTTGTTCAATCTTTTTAGCCATCGAGGTAGCCTATAGAATGTGGCTGTTAAATGAGCTCACATATATTGAGTTATATAAATACTGTATCTCTGGTTTACTTCACTTTGTAAAACAGAGAACCCAGAAGTCAGCAGGAACACAAGGAAATTGGTAATCTTTAAGCTCAAAGGTCAAAATCCTGAACAATGACCATAGGCATTTTCATTTTTTTAACTTCTTTCTCTGTGCATCCTGTTTCCAACTTGGAAATCCTTTCCCTTCTTCCATCACTGAAGATATTAAAATTTGTAAATGTGCCTCATTTTGAAGCTTTAGCCCCTCAAATCTTTAAATGGAGGAGCAGCACTGCAAGGCAGCAATGTGAATGGGGGAAATGAGGAGTCATGATACCATAAATCATAGGGCACCCCGTTTTTATATGACATGGGGAATTTCATTTCCTGTTCATATCTGTTGTCACTGCCTCACCTTGGTCAGAGGAGTCACTCTCTGCAGAAGAGCTATCTTCCTCCTCCATTTTTTCTTGTCTTCGGCCATTGTCATGTTTTCCTCTTGACTGGCTCAGGTGGGAGGAATCCTGTGCAAGGGTGGTGGATCCTTTTTTAAATCCACGACGCACTGGGCCACCCCAGCTTTCTTGGGGGACACTGTCCACACTAGCTGCTGAGAAGTTGACGAGCCCAAGAAAATTTAAGCATGTTTTTCCTGGAGCTTACCTCAATTTAAAACAAAATCCTATGAAGCATTAGGACAATCAATACATAAATTACTAGTATCTACCTGTATCGCTTTGTCCTCCAGACTCTCGCCAGAACTCAGCTTTGACTGTGCCCTGGCCTCTGTGTCCATGCTTGGAGTTGGAGTTGCATGGGGATACTTCCTTGTCTCTAGAGCCTGTTCCTGAGATATTCTTTTTAACCTGGGCCTTCTGTTTAAGCTGTGCCACATCAGCAGCCAGCTTGGAGCTGAGCACACTGTGAAGACTGCTTTTTCTGCAGCCCTGTGCTTTTATCTGCTGCAACAGAGAGAGATGAGAGAGCAAGAGAAAGCCAGTTACACACCCTGTTACAGAAGACATAAAACCTTCAGGGTGTTAGAGGAAGGGGGCCCTCATTTGCACACACACACAAAAAAAAGAAGAATAGTAGAAGCCCCAATGAAAAAGATATTAATGTGGAGAGCAGAGGGTTTGACTCTTAAGGGTAGCACCTAATTAAAAATAGTGTGCAATAGAGGAATATATCAAATGAACAGAAACAAAGAGCAGCCTCTTTCATTTCAAGTTGCAGGACAAAAGGGAGCAGGACAAGGGGACCCTGACCTGTGTGCTGCTGAGTCGCTCAAAGCCTCGACTGGACAGCCTCTTCTTCTTTCTCTGACTGCCTCCGCCCCCTCTGAGGTCCTCAGGCGACAAACCAAGCCCCACCCCCATTGACCTGCCAGTCAAAACAAGAGAGGCATTTATCAGATAAGAATGGTGGTGGTTTGAAAGAAAAAGTGGGAATAGGACATCATAGGTGAAAAACAGAGTTGAGTCACCTCTCTGTGAGATCTAATAACGTTCCTTTTTCCATCTGGTGAACAGATTAACAAAAAAGGACAAGGAGGGTTCAGTGTCTGAGCCACATACTTGAAAAATTGGGATCCAAAAAAGAAGCCTGGGACTGTCTGAGGGTGGTGTGTTATAAGAGCTATTAATGCCTTATCAAGGGAATGTGTTTGCAGCCTAAGAGATTCTGCATGGCTTTGAAGGAAATTGTGAATGTTTTGAAGGCATTGCATTTGTATTCAGCTGTATTGTTTTCTCCCCAAGTTGCCTTTTCATATCACTGTGGCACACTCTTTCCCCTACACTGAGCAGCATCACAGGCCAACCACTTCAAACGCCCTTGAATTTTGCTCTGGAAGCTTGCCCGTAGACCACACCGACGTGAGCCAGGCCATGCTCAAACAAAAGATAAACTCCCACTCTCTTCATCTGCATATAGCCGAGGAAATCGGTCACATATACAGCGCAGGCAGAATTTGTGAAGTAGATACATGCAGCATGTTTAATATTGTGTTTGTTCTTTATCTGCATATTGCTCCACATATACCGCCGTAACCAGATATTCTTCGACTCATATGCACGTGTGCTGAATTGTTTGTGTGAATTTTTGTAGTGCTGGAACAAAGCATGCGAATGCCAGTGGCGTACTGTGTGTAGCACTCATAATCTCATAACCAGTATATGCCACCATGCACCTATGACACACACACACACACAAAATGAAGGCAATCATCATGCAGTGGGACTGTCTGCCCACTGACAGACTGAGTGACAGAGGTGCTAGTGAAGTGTGAGCTGTCCCTCTGAGGCAGATCTTGCCACGGCTTCCCTTCCGCCGCTGACAAACGCATTGTGACAGAGTCCCTCCCCTCTGTGGGGGGGCTGGTGGGATTGAGCGCACAGTGACTAATTAAACAGAATTGATTAGTAGAGTTTGCTGGCAAACAGTATTCCCTCCTTCCCCCCACAAAAATCAAAGCACCACCACAAAGGACTTCAGTGCTCCTAATAAAAATAGAAGCATGCACAAAACAAACAGTGTCAATGCGCTCATAGCTGCATCCATATGTAATGGCGGAGAAACATAAATGAATCTCTCACTAAGACGCTGCAACAAGCTCCTGGTGGCTCAAGTAAAATAAAGATAGAGATGCTAAATGTTGCTAATCTCCATCTGCGCTCAAGTGTCAGTAAAAGGTGCAGCATGTGATTTTATAGAACCCTGCCATGCAACACAAGGGGCCAATCAGTCCCTTGTCTTCTTTCCTATTTCTTATTTTAAGGCATATCTATTGTGCAAAATAAACACACGCACACACAGAGACACACATACACCGTTGATTGCGTTGAAGAACATTAATGTTAAAAGTTTTGAACACAAGATAGACACACTCGCTATTTACTGTGCCTGCACGAGCGTCCCATCACCTCTCATCCACTGAACTTCACTGTAGGGACCTGGCCTGTTACCCTTTCATTTGGGTGTCATTGTCACCCAGCATCAGCATCCCCTCTTTGATCAACGCTGGCCTGGCAAGGGATACCCGGGTGGAAAGAGAGTGGAGGTGACATCGCAGAGGGGCAACTGGGAACACAGCAAACTGTTGCCCAGAAACCACAGTAAGAAAAGAGGATGGAGAAAAAGGAAATGCCGGCAGGAGACATGTAGTTTCCTAAGCCCTTCTGAACCCTGACAAGGTTAATTGAAGCCTGACTGCAAACCTTTACCCCCCAAGAACCCTCGGGTTTATCAGTCCTCACTAGCAAATGGCAGTGCTATTGCTTTCCAAAAAAGAACATTAAAGGAAAGAAAAAGCTGCAGATACTTGGTTTTGAATGTATTCCTGTCTCTATTCTGCTGCCCTTTTCCACTAATATTTTTGTCCCTTTTAAGTATGCATGGAAATTGAATACAGCTGCAACTGTAAGTAGATCTTTGATTACCTTAGGTAACCTTTGGACTGCTACTAAACCTGTGGTACCATAATGGCAAAAATGTCCTGATGCTGGGACAGAGCACAGGAGAGTTCTTGTACTTTAAAAACACTGTGTGCTTGTGATTCAGCCTTCAGCTCCCCCAAAACCAAGCTCAGTAAAACTCACAATGAACTAAAGTGTTGCCACTGAAATAGTCATATGTAGTCTATAAATAATGCTTAAACACCAACAGACACAACTGACAGAATATCGTATCAGACTGTTAACACCAGCAATAGTAGGTTAGAAAGAGTTCAAGTAATCTTTCTAGAATGGTTCATTGGTTCTCCCATTTCCCGTTTATGCCAATTAGAAGCAGTCCTTGTATGCCAGTGGTACAGAGGGGCTTATCATGCAGAACTGGACAAAGGCCAGCCAGCGGAGATGAGCTGACTGATACTTACTTGACTTTTCTTTGGCCTTCAGCTGAGGACACTGGACCTGTGCTGAGGGTGGGTTTCCGCTTCCTCGGCCGCCCTGGCCCTCGACGTGCTGGGCTGCGGGGAGTTTCCTCCTTCCTGCATGTACAAGAAGATGTAAACACACAAGCAGACAAAATAAGTAAATAAAACTACATTTTTCTGAGCGTAATAGGGCAGTAGCAGTAACATACTTAAAGGAATATATAACATAGTGCTTTTATTAGTTTGGACATTAAACAATGCAAAACCATGCAGTTAAGCAGAAAAGAGGGATTAGGTCATACTCACTGATGATCATGCTTCCTTTGAAGTTTGACCAGCTCCTTTTGCTTTTCTTTGTAGTGACGCTGTATCTCAGCCAACTTTACACGCATTGCAAGCTCAGGACCATCCATTGTTTCCATGCTAGCTTTGGCAGGGCATACCTAAAGTACACAAAATTAGAATGTTACAAAGCTTATAAAAAAATTATAAGACTTTACAAGCAAAATTTTATTTTCACTATGCAACACATTTATTTATTTTGAAAAAAAGGTACAATAGGTTCCATAGTTGTGTCTTACTGGCTCATTGCGAGGTGCCCAGCTGCACTTTCTACGTAAATTGAGGATCCTGCGAGCTGGGAAGTGCCGCCCTGGGCCAATACTGCTGACTTCTTGGGATCCTAATTCCAAGGCACGGGCTGTAGCCAAAGTAGCAAGACTTTGGAGATCGAACATGAGCAGCTCCTCCTCTGTGAGAGAACAAAGAAAAAAGTACTGATTTAGTTAATAGTGTCCCTACCTTTATATTCTCGATTTAGAGACATTACAACTGAACATTTATCATCATTTATCACAAAAACATGTCAAAGCAAGACAAATGTGGTGGAGTTTGGGTATATGAACATCATGTGGCAAATCCTAAGAAACAGTAGAAAAATGAAAATAAATAAATAAATAAATAATACTTTGTGTAAAATGTGTGAATATTAAGCCAATACTAAAGGTAATACAGCATATCTTTTCAGTTGTAACATAAATATGGACTCAGCTTGTGGTTCCTGTATGACTATCTGCTATTGGCCCTGGCTGGAAAATATGCTATTAATGAACTGGGCTACAGAAAGAGCAGCAGTGAAAAGATATTTTGTTTACAAAGTACAATTGTCTAACATCTTAACATGAAAAAAATAAATACTGATTCTATTCACTTGTATACTTTCATGACTGTATACTGTTGTGACTCAAAACTGACATGCAACACTTTCCTGAGCAGTACTGCTTCAAGACGACAATATCACTAACTCTGGAATCAGATGATTTCCTTTTTATAGAGCCCTCTTTTGGGAACAGTTAAATGCATTAGGATGCTGTGGTAAACACAAAACATCCTTTTACATGAATAAAAAAACACATGGAGCTTTGAAAAACAAGAAAGCTTTTAAAGGCACTTTAAAACAATGGGGTCTAATTAGCCAGGCAATGCTCCAGGGTGCTGAAAACATCCACTGCACATCCATCCAATGTGATTGCACACCAACCTTTGCTAACATGTTGTATTTGGGAGAGAAAGAAACCAATTTCTGTGTCTTATTGTAGTTAAAATGTGTCTGCACATGTGAGGGTCAAGCAGCTACAGGATGAAAAGACAGCAAGATGACTCCGTAAGCTGGACATGTGAGAGAAGGAGCTAAAAAAGGAAGGTATACACCCTTTAATAGCTGTTCAACCATATCCTCCTGTTTCTTCTACCTCTCTCGAGGGATCTGCATCTTTAGAACAGCCTTTAGGAAATAAAAGTGCTTTTAACATACCACAGAAGAGCAAAGGCAGGCATGCAGACAGCCTCTCTAGGGAAATGTTAATCCACCAGAGGCCCTTGAGACCAGCAGGAAGAGAGGAGTATCCGTGAAGGTAAAGGCGGATTTATGCTTGCGTCTGCGTCCGCGTCACCGCCGTAGGCTCTGCGTAGCACCGCAGAGGCTTGATTCGCACCTCTTCCAGACCCGACTTGCACCCCTGCTACGCAGACGGTTGACGAGGAAGTACACCCTTGTTATTGGTCAGTTTGGGATCATGTGTTGCCAGATATCTGGATCTTGTGGCTGAATTTGTGTGGTAACCATCGTTTCTAAAAACAATAACCAGTGGATCAAGTTGATGAGAGGCTGATCGAATTATTTATTAATTT
>JBAMHW010000023.1:16463155-16473603 GCA_037177495.1 Rhadinocentrus ornatus
CCCCCCCCCCCCCCCCCCCCCCCCCCCCCCCCCCCCCCCCCCCCCCCCCTCCCCCCCCCCCCCCCCCCTCCCCCCCCTCAATGGAAAGAGATAAAGCAGGTATATGAGAGAAGTTGTGGCTTGTGTACTTGTATCCTCAGTGACTGTATTGCTTGTGTATGTCAGTATATATGAGTCAATGAAGATCCACTGTTCCTCACCTTGACTTTTCCCACACGCCCGTTTTTGCTGCTGCAGCTCCAGATCTGCCAGCTCACTCAGAAGCTCCATACCCTGGTTGGGGGTACACTGTGATGGTGTTGCTGATGGGGGACTATAAGGGAACAAAGGAAAGGGGGGTACATCTGTGCAAAAAGCAGCAGCAATCAGCAGCTCCAGACTCCAGTAACAGGGCACAAGAGGTTTGTGGGGCACAGCAACAGTTTCTTCGCCTGAGCTGCATGCAAAAGCAAAATCCACTGAGGCATCATCAGGGGTCATCTTGCTCTCATGCAGCTGCTCACTGTCCTTTGCTCCCACTGGGGGTGGGCACTGCGGCTCAGCAGGAGCAGGGGAAGCTGGGTCAAGCTCAATGATGGTGGGCATCTTTGGCTCCTGCTCCCCAGGTATGTTGAGCTTATGATCATGTTTCACATGACTTTCCCCACACACTCCCTCATCATCATCTTCCTCCTCTAAAGTAATGACCCCTTCTGGCCTGTGGGGTTCTTCAGTTGAAAGGGGAACTGGACAGGAAGCTGTCTTGCACACTGGATTCTGAGTAGGGGGGCAAACCAGTACGTCATCCTCAGCTGAATCCTGTTCATCTGCCTCCTGCTCACCAGGCAAATAATTGGCCGCTGTCACTACTACAACCTCTGCCTCCTCCCTCTGTTCCGGAACCCTTTCAACCACTCTTTCCTCTTCTTCGGGCTCCACTTCCTTGAGTGGGAGTGTCTCTGGGAGGGGCATGACAACCACATGGCAGTCTAACTCCACCCCAAGGCTGGCAAGAGAATGGGGAGCATGCTCAGCAGGCTCAGCTTGGACTGTTTCCAGGTCAGCTGGCTCAGCCAGTCGAACATCCTGTGGGGAAGCGCCGCTCCTGTAGCCCATGGCTATAGCAGGGTAGGTGTATCCAGGAGGTAAGTCTGTACACAGAAAAACAAACAATAGAATTATCAATTGATCTACTAAAATCTTCTGTGAGAATTGTAAATAATGATATTATATTTAAACTAAAATACAATAAAAGGGACATTTTCTTGATAAGACTTTTGCATTTTAAGGTGGTCATGTTAAACCTAACTCCCTTACCAAGATTTTATGGGCTAAGAAACAGGGAAAGGCATTTAAGTAGCTCTCTGCTCTGATCTCCCAGCAGGAATGGTAGAGGACCTCAAGAAGCTGCGTGTGTTTTTGTGTGTGTATTATTTAAAGTGGACCAGACCTTTGGTTTATCAGCAAGCCTAACAATTCCTCTGGCATGTGGGAGACATTAGCCAGACATTAATAATGATGAAAAGAGTGCAATGCCTGCAAGGTGAGGGCCACAACTGAGGTGTTTCTCAGTTATTACCAAGGTAACAGCACAATAAAGCACCCGACACAGCCAGCAGCCATTTTCATCAGCTTTTAGCTGTTTAGTCAATCATGGGCTTTCCAGAAGAGCCACCCACACGTTTAACCAAAACAGCTGAAAAACCGGATCACTTACAAATGGCAATTTCAATTTCCATTCAGTACGGTGTAAAAGGTGCAATATCGTGGAGTTCTTATACAGCTCTTTTTAAAATTATGTGTTACACTTATTTTCATTCTCATCTACAACTAACCGGCATCAACATCTTTTTTACAAGCTTTCATTCCACACCTTTTATCGTAGGCAGTTGTGAAATTGTAAAGATTTTTTCTTTTGCATACCAGGCTCCAGAGACTCAGGGTAATCTTGTGGGAGCTGTCCCTCGCCTCTCTTCTCCTGGGATTGACCTCCCTTGAGCAATTGAGGTGGGGCAGGACTGATGGCAGGAGAATGAGGGGCTGCTGCAACAGGGCTGGGAGCAGGGCAAGGTGTTGAGGGAGTGCTTCTAGGGTGCTGGCGCAGTGAGGGGGATTGGTAACAAGGGGACAGGTGAGTGGCACAGGCCCCAGGGGGTGAGGCGCTCCTCTGTGGAGGGTTGTAAGAATAGGCTTTGGCAGGTTTGGACGTTCTTGGCTCTGAAATTAGCTCCTCTAGTTCATCTGAAGGCTCATCTGGTCTCTTCTGTGTCTGACAAATTAGAAGTAAAATATTAATGTGTGCACATTTAGTGAATAAATCAATATCATTTTAAATAAATCATTTTGATAATCATTTAGATACCAGTTCTTTCCAGTGTACTTTTAGAAAAAAAGACAGAGAAACAGATATTAGGACCTGATAACCACCTGTGCATTGTGATTGGCTTGGTGTTGCATGCTGTGTGCAGCTCTGTGCGGCTGCTGCTGCTGAGGTTGTAGCTGTGGTTGTTGTGACTGGTGACTCTGGTGCTGATGCTGGAGCTGTTGATGCTGCTGGAAAGCGTACAGCTCCTGTTGCCGTAGAAACTGAGATCTGGAGTACACAGCAGGATGCTGCATGTGGGAGGGTGGGCCCCGGGCACCGTACACAGGGGGCCACAGCCCTTGCTGCTCCATCACATCTAATGAGAAGAGGGAGGAGGAATGTGATGGAGGGAGCTACCTTAGAACAAAAGTGCATGCATGTGCATACACACATTAAGCATCACTCCTTTTTTGGATTCATACACAACAATGCTATGTTCAAAACACTGGAATACATTAGTGAGCAGGGAAAAATTGTTTCTCCCTATCCATCTTTATGAGCCTCCCACTCAACTATTTTAAAACAGCAAAATCATTATGGATAATTTAAAAACAGTTGTATTCATATTTTATGACAACATTTATCCCTTAAAAGATTTTTTGTTTTATTTTTTTTAACTTCACAGAACAGCATTTCCCCAGGCAACAGCAATCCCACAGTTTCCTGCTCCAGGGGGCAGTTTCTAAAAAAATCCACTTCAAGAATTTTAAAATGCTGGGAAAAGGTTATTACAATGGTAAACTGTGACCAGAGGATGATGATTATAAGTTGATTAAAGGTCAAAATGCTAAACTGGGAATAGATATTTTGGAGGGTTCATTTCATACCAGAAGTCCCACCTGCTCCTCCAAACCACAGGAGGGCGTCTGCTAAAGGACATAACAGAAAACTTAGAAGCCATGTCTGAGGTTTTACCTTCTTACTCATTTGAATTGAAAAAAGAGTTCAGTTACATGTGAAACATGTTATGATGTACATTATACTGAAGTAGTCCCACACTCTAGAAAACTACCACACAAGCTTGCTTCTTTTAAAACTTCCTATTAGTGATGCATCATGAATTTCTCATTACCAGTATCATCCAAATTTACTCCTTCCTTCAACCCCCTTTTGTGAGACAGCAAAAAAATTTAACTCAGAACTGGATATGGAAATGTTTCCTGTGGGGCAGTTTCCATTGATGCACTCATCTCCTCATCTGAAACTCCTGTGGAGCTCAGAAGGAAATGTACCGTCAAGGACTGTGAGCTAATTAAATTGTGCTGCTTGTTAACTGAATAAGTGTCTACTATGAGTTTCCTCGCTTTAACACTTTCTCTTCTTCTGCTGTGATAGTTTAGTGTGGTGTGCAAACAGCTTTATATGAGCTCTCTGACCCACTGAGAACACCATTGCAATTGGACAAGGAAACATGTTGGCAACCTTTACAATATCAATTTGATTACTAAACATTATACACAGATATATATACAAAAAAATAGCAATGTGGTAAGACTAAGGTAAATCTGGATCCAAAGTAATGGCATACCCAGGTGATGGGTTGCAGGATGGCTGGAAGGCTCAGAGGGCAGGACCACCAGCTGAGCAGAGGGATCCTGAGGCAAAGGAAGAACTGGCTGCAGGGGACCTGGCATGGCAGCAGAGAAACCAGGGGGCAGATTCTGGTGCAGTGTGGTATGACCAATACCTGCTTTATAAAATGGATTTAATTTGAGAATTACAAATTATATTTTGTATGAGAAAATCACACATGGACAGTACAACATCCTTTATATCATCACAACACAAAATAAAATAATCAAAAATATTTAATTTATAAGACTAAAATGAGTAAGATCAATTGCAGTATCTTTATTTCCAAAAGTATTCTCTTACCGTAAGAGTGTCCTGTCATCCAGAGGGATGGACTTCCAGTTCTTGGCATCCAATGGTGGTGAGCAGAATGTGCAGCAGGATCTCCTAACTGCCCAGACTGGATTGAAGCGCCACCAGGGACCATGAGATGAGAGGTGAGGTCTCCGTGACAGCTATTGGAGGGGTGGATCCTTGCAAACTCCACCCTTTCTTTATTTTCCCTGTAGTCATGAGAAAGCAAAGACAATGATATACAGCTGAAGATCACAATGCAGATGTTTTTTTCAGCAATGCAGGTAATGCAGAGCGACATCTTTACATTGGCTCACCTGATATATGCATCTCTCTCTCTGTCCAGACAAGGGAGACCTATTTGGTCCTCACTCATTCGCTTCCTCTCTTCCTCAGCAGGATCTGAGGGATACATGGAGCGTGGCGGTCCTGTGAGACAAAATGTCAACTTAACCATCAGCTTTCACTTTTGTCTTACCTTGCAGACATACTCGTAAGTCTTTTGCCCTTTTAAAAACACTGCCTTATCTTGCAAATTAGCCATTTAGTGTGTTAATTGCTTTATGTGCAAGATAAAATGTTGCTAAAACAACAACTTTGTGTGTACAGTATGTTTAAAAAACACACTGTATTTGGCTCAAACTGATAAAAACTACAGTAATTAATTTTTCTAATTTCACAGGTCCTGTCATACAGCCATTAATAAATTGAATCCAGTCTCACATGCAAAATGTCTGCATGGCCTATTAGGAGATATTGCATAACCTTCCATTGTTTTGAAAATGACAACATGAATAGGTGGACATTAAGTCCAGATCTAAAGGGGGACAGATGTGTGTCCCCGTTTGCACAGATATTGTAACCCCAACCCCTCCATCGTTACTTTTGGTTATCTCTCTGTAAGGAGCAGCTACCCTCTCCGCCACCCTGTCTTGGCATTGATTAAGCCCCTGACAATGACTCTCTGTTCATCCCAGTTACATATTTAGAAGTACGCTCTCTTCTCCATGAAGATAATCCCTTCATGCCTTACAATGGCTTAGATGAACCCTACACCTTTGCCTCATTTAATATGCACTGTCTATGAATATGCAAATTAGAAGCTAGTCTTTGGACAAGACACAAAAAAAGCAGTTGATGCTAGAATTAAAAAATATATATTTTTCATGAGAGAGTGTCTATAAAATAATGACAGAGCTACAATTTATTTCTATTCTGGTTAGGAACTGGTATTAGGTAAATTGTTAGGTAAATTGTTGTTACTATTTGTGTAGCACATGTTTGTCTGATTTTTAATTTTGTGGTCCCCTTTCGGGATAAATTAAGTAGTTTGTCTTATGGGTATCATAATTGATAAATAATATCAAATTATATTAAAACAATTCATGCATCATTTGGGATTACTGCAGAGTAAATAATATGAATCCTCATATGTGTATTTAAAGGCTGAGGAGCTATACACAATACAACATTCATAAATTTAACTCAAAATTGAGTTTAGTCTCTTTTACCACAAAATTAAAATTTGTATATTTTTCCAGGATGTGAAAGGTTTTCTTCTTATTATTTCATATTTTAGTTTATTAATGTTTTTTTGTTAAGACAGATAGGCTACAAACATGATCTTCTTTCTCACCTTTCACAGACGGATGTACCCTTCCCTGCCGGCTATTGTGGTGACTGTCTGCTGACCGACATGGTGGGTCCCTTTGTCTGGCCACTGCCACAGCAATTCCCACCGGTGGCTGCCGCACCTCACTTTCCGCGTGACTTGTGTCCCCCAATTCCCGGCTCCGCCCACTGTAATCAGTGCGCTCGCTGTCATTGGTTGGGCCCTTTCTGGAAGGTAAAGTCTGTTTGTTGCCCTGCAGGACACAGCTACCCCCTGACAGACCTGATTTAAGACTTCCCAGACCCCCAAATGGGCTTTTCTGAGAGAGGAGCAGTGGTTGTTGCTGGTTGCTGTACTTTAGTAGGTTTTTCATGGCACTGCTCTCACCCTGAGTAGGACCTTGGGGGTCAGGTTGCTGCTGTTGCTGACTGAGAGGTGGTGCAGAGGGGGGCTGTGGGCGAGGCAGGTTCATTCCTGGCTGTTGTTGCTGCTGTGAATGTTGTCCACCAGTGCTCCCAAGCTCCATGTAGGACTTCCTCTGCTCCTCCTCAGGTTGTGACATGTGATGGGGTGGCCTCATAGCCCAGGGTGGCACTGGGGGCTGCTGGTGGTGGTGTTGTCCACTGCTGTTGCCATAACCATATGGTGACATGTCCATCTTTCTTTTAAGCTCCTGACCAGAACTCTGGTTTAACTCAGCTGGAGAAGGAGCATCTGGGCCAGGTCGGCCATGCTGCTGGTGGCGAATCCTGGCTACCTTTTGGCCATCTCTCTGCAAAGAGCAGCTACCTCCAGGACCATGGTTTGCTGCAGTCCCATTATGTTGGCCCATGTTTTTATTTCCAAGTGGGGAAGAGTTAGGCGGGGGTCCTTGATGGGAACAGTCTCTGTAAGGAGAAGTGTTTACAGAATGAGGGATGGTGTGTCCTGTCTTAGGTCCCTGGGAAAGCGAGGATCTGAACACATCCATGTCCACACCACTGTTTATACACTCAGCGCTGCGTGATCGTACAACTTGGTGCTGCTGTTGAGAATGTGCCGTCTGTTGTTGTTGGGAAGGTGGAGGAAGTTGTGAGGGCTGAACGTGTTGGTGGTGGGACTGCATCCAGTCTGGAGCTTTTTCTGTTTTTCTGTATGGATGCTGCTGCTGTTGTTGCTGCTGCTTTCTCTGCCAACTACTATGGTGCCCGCCACCATTCTTTTCTAATGCTTTGTCTTTGGCATTACTACCTCCTCCTCCACTATCCACACCCTGGCAGTCAGGGTTGCCAAGCTGGAATGGCCCACTAGATTTGTCCCCTAGGTCTCCCACAGATGGCACAAATGTCGGCCCTGTGACTTTAGGATCTCGCCCTACATTGACAGGGCCCCTCTCTAGTGAGGCAGGGTTGGCTAGAGGAGCAGGTGGGGGTGGGCAGAAAAAGTCCGGATGGTGGTGTGTATGGTGGGGTGGATGGTGTGGGTGGTGTGGATGGCTGGGGTGGAGCTGAAGGCAATGGAAGCCTCCTGGATGCGGATGCGTATGGGGATGAGCATGAGGATGGGGATGAGGGTGTGCACCTCCAGAAGCAGAGCCCATGTGTAAGGGTGGGGGTACAGAATAGGGCAGAGAGTGGTGAAGTGGTGCCTGACCCCTTTCAAGACAGTCTGAAGGTTGTTCACTGATCCTCATCTCCCCACTTACCCCTTCTTTGGTGCAGCGACCACTGCCACTAGACGCCATATGTCTGCCCTGACTGGTCCCCCCACCCCCAATAGCACGAAGGGTTGTACCCTCCCCACCACAGCTGGACATGGAGACCTTCACCCCTGTCGCAGTTCCTGCATCTCCATTCTGTATCTTGCCATTGTGCAAGCAGGCACTGAGAGGCTTGCTAATACTCTGAGGGTGCTCCTTGTTGTACTCCATTGTGAGTGATGCCTTGTGCCTCTCCAGGGCCCGACTATTGACCTCCTCCAGGGGAAGCGGGTGCTGCGAATAGTGAGGGTGCTGCTGATGGGTGTGGGAATGGTGATGGTGTGTGGTCTGGGATGTCTGGTGGTTATGATGCTGCTGCTGTTGCTGTCGCTCTTTCACCTCTTGTTTGCTGCTGGACCTCTCTTTGTCCTTGACAGGTACCACTCCCCTTTCCACAGATGCCTCTTTAAGACCCTTATGGATACCAGTCCCTATTCCTAGATCTCTGTCTCGACTGCAGGACCCCTGAGGATGTCCTGAACCTGCCCTGGACATTGGTGGCAGACCGTGATTGGCTGAGATGAGAGGTGGCTGGGATGGGAGACCCCGCAGATAGAAGTTCTCTAAAAGAGGAAATAATGTAGGTTAGTTAAAATAAACATATTATTTAAAGAAAATAAAAAGAAATTGTGCTCCTGACAGCATTCCAGAGTGTCTTTAATTTAGCATCCCTTGTAACATTACAGCATAATATATATTTTTGAAGTTGCATTTAAATGTCTTATTTTATTGAGACTTTGTCTTCTTGCTTCTCACCTTTTTGTGTATCATAGAAACGCTGCCCATAAAGAACTCCACTGTTGGCATGGTGGTCCAAGTGGCTCATTGGAAGGAAAGTATGGGCCAGACTCCCTGAGAATCGAGAATATCCCGGACCTGTTATGAGGGAGGGAAGGAGGGGGTTAAGAAGACATGACAGCAGCCACTGTGAAGCAGTAATGCACATTAATCCTTAAAGTCCAATGCAGCTGGAGGTGTTCATACGCAAATAAGTACTGGCTCTGCCTCTAATGTTTGACTCCTGGCTGGGTTTAGAAAAAAAAACAATAAACAACAAGCTTGGGGATTGTCGTAATACATGACATTTGTCTTTTAAACACATCATTCTTTATTTATCTCCCTTTTAGAGGTGACAGTGGCACCTCTATCCATCTGAATAAATTGATTAGAATAAGTTTAAAGCTTGCGTGAACAGAAAGCTTGATGGCTAACCCTTAGCAACCTACTTCAAAGTTAAAAGGTCATTGGGATGTTGGGCCTATAAGCCATTACTCCTGGGCTCATTACTTCAGGCCCATCTGGAGGACATTTATACCAAAACCAAACAAAAAAATCTCATTTTGCAATGGGACGCTGAGTAATACAAAGGACTTTGAGGGTGGAGGAAAGAGAAAAGATGGACTGAGATGAAAGACTACCACAAAATTAGGACCAATATCACTATGACAACACACAAACCACTGCATCTGGGTAACTATAGAATCTAAAAAGATCTATGCAAATTTAATTACCCAAATGTCACTAGTGTATAATTGCTTATTTTAACCAACTAGAAGGAAGTGATTTATAAAAAGATAAATCAAAGAAAATAGATAATAGGAATAGGAAAACATGCCAGTATTGTCACACTGCTATAAAAATACAGGGAATGTTTTCTGTTGAGCATGATACATAATGTAATACCAACAAAAAATCATATGCAAACAAGCTATACATAGATAAACTAATATTCACTAATAACAACGAACAAATATAAGAAAGTAAGAAAAGATGAGAAGGTAGGAAAAACTAACAGCAACATGTTTTGTTTTGGTTTTTTTTTTCAAATACATATTCACTTAAATTCAAAACACTATTTGTCCCTGAGAAGAAATTTGTAAAGTACACATAAAGAGAGAATATGATAAAGAAAAACAAACTACACATAACAGGACAACATAAAATACATTTCAATGGTTAAAATGGCTGTACATTTATGGAATATAATGGTGGAAAATGGTGTTAGAGAATATGATAACTAACTGCCTTTGATATGATTATTATCTGACTAGCATGTTGCAGAGGAGAGCGTAAAAATGTGGCTGTAAGAAGGGCAACAGATGATCAACTCCCTTTTACCATACAAGCCTTTGTGACCTCAGTCTTCTAGAGAAGCCCAGGTGGTGCACAAATTCTTTCCCCTGCTTTTGCACCTGTTTTACCCTCTAGCTAACAAAACTAACAGACAGAGTGAAGGAAGAATGAGAGGGAGAAGGGAGGAAAACATAGCTCTGTACAAGCTAAATGAAAGACAGACATATTTGTTTTGGCAAGCATGTGACCTGATCCAGGAAAGCACAGATGTGGTTTATTGGACCTTGTGTGTAAGTGTGCGGCAGCGTGGGCTTTACTGCAGCTCTGAGTGTTGAATGTCTCACTTTTCTGCTGGTGGAACAATAGGGCCAATGCCGTGAGCCAGCTCAGGGTAGGGAGGAGTGTTGTGGTGGGCTTAATGACCTCGTCTCATTGTGGCCTGTGCATCCTCCCATCTTAATTAATGAAATGCAAAGAGAAGGCAAACAGCCCCGCAATAACACTGGCGATTTAGCTTTCTGAACAGGGCAACACAGGGATAATTGCATACGCTCACTTTTTGTTTCTTTCACCTGTTTTTCTGCCTTTCTTACTCTTTTCCCTTCTCTCTTTTTGTCTCTGTCTCTTTCTTTGCTGTTATGATTAATAAGCATGCATATTTATGCCAATTCATCAACAGAAGGAGGAGGGGTATCCTTTGTTTAAGCAAGACATTTTTCTCAGATCCCCCCCCCCCCGAAACAACAACTAGCAGAGGGGGGGGGGGGGGGGGGGGGGGGGGCGGTGGGGGAGGGGGGGGGGGGGGGGTGGTTTTT
>JBAMHW010000023.1:16473703-16497904 GCA_037177495.1 Rhadinocentrus ornatus
CTCAAAAAGCAGGTTGGGGGGCGGGGGGCTCCCACCAACAAAAGGGAGGGTTTTGGGGGGGGGGGTGGGGGGCAAGAAAAAAAAAAACACGGGGGGGTTTTTTCTTTTTCCCAAACCCCCCCCCCCCCCCCCCCCCATTCTTGGGGGGGGGGGGGTGGGTGTTGCCAGTCTTTATGGGAGCTGGGAGAAGGCCTTTTTTCTTTTTTTTCTGCAGCAGCATGTTGTTTGTGAGCGTGACGATTGACGGCGTAATCCCTTTTCACAGTGTGGTCTGGCTGTGCCCGATAATGCCAGCCTGCTCAGTTTCAGCATGTTCTCCAATGGGGCAGCAAGAGGGGGACTGCTGGGCATGGCAGAGCCCATTCAGCCATTAATCTGGCCAGGACAAGGGAAGCTGCTGCTGCTGCTGCAGGCGACGTGAGCAGGGTCTTAGTGCAGTCTGCTGACTGCACAGCTGTATCGCTCTCTTTCGCTTCCTCCATGTACATACACAGAAACATGTCAGCATCAGCAAGTGAATGGCAGAGGAGACTTCTCAGTGCATGGTTTTCTTTCTAAGGGAGGAGAAAGGGTAAGAGGCAGAGCAAACAGCGCTGCATCCCAGGGAAGGGTTTCCAGAAGTTCTTTAGGTATTTCTCACAGCGCGGTGGTTTGAGAGAAGCAAACTGACAAGGCGGACAAAGAAGGGGCCTAGATATAGAACAGCACCTAGAGGCAGAGGAGAATTAGGCCTGCTGCATTAGTCCTCTCTCAGATCTGAAGACACTAGCCCAGTCAATTACTTATGAGGGTGTCTAAATTGCTGCTTGAAGACAAAAAATATATATAATAAAATCGCAAATGAAATGTATATATTTTCTCTAGGGAAATGGCTTTAACATTTCAGAGAAAGAGAGAGACGGACAGAGAAGGGCATGAGAAGACCAAGAGGAGAGGAGGAGCAGCCTGAGCTGCCTGTCAGGTCTGCTAATTGAGAAAAAGTGACAGAACCATCAAGACACAGAAAGGGAGGAGAACAGGAGAGGAGACGAGAGATGTTTGGCGGAGGAGGGGCAGTGTTGTGGTGTATCTCTTCAGGTTTGACTAATTGAAAGGAAAGGGTGCAGGCTGGCACAAGAGAATGAAAGAAGCAGGCGTGCAGAAGAAGAGAAGTGTGTGTGTGTGTGTGTGTGCGTTTGTTGAGGGGGTAGCTTAAATCCTACAAAAGGAAAAGCTAGCAACTGCTCACAGAAGAAAAGATGGACAACTGAAGACAGGCTTGGAAAGGCGTATCAAACGGTAATGGATTATAGACAGGTGTGTTCAGGCAATTTTGTGTGTGTGCATGTATATATGTGTCTATATGTATGGACAGAGATATAAGCAATATAAGATATTGGCATAAAATAAGAAATCATTTGAACTACAGCCACCTGGCCACAGGCCTGTAAGGAGTCTGCTACTTCTTTCTTATTAATTTGGCTATTTTTTGCTTAAAACATTTTTATTTGTTTACTTGGTTGATTGAGTGTAGTTTATTCCACACCAAAAAACTTAATTTACCTAAATCAACTTACCAAGGGTCACAAAAAAAAACCCATACATTCAAATACAGTACCAATCAAAATGTTGGACACACCTTCCCATTGCATCTAATGGGAAAACGCTTCCAAACATTTGACTGGTAGTGTAGTCACTATAATGAATTTGGTGAAACCCCTACTTTTCTAATCTCAATCAGAAAAAAAAGAAACAAACAGTTTATCCAATACATACAAAGGCTGCTCCAGTATTTGTCATCAAAGACACATTCCAAGTGATGCAGATTGTTTCAACACCATTATCTGTGCCAATGCAGACAAAGTTGTTTAGGCATCTTTTTCCTTTTCTATTTAGCCAACACCAGAAACTGAGATCTAAGAATTCATTCCCTTGTGAACAGTTCCAATGTGGTGTGGATTGTGTCAAAACGAATGTATGTTTGCTTGGTTTTTTTTACAAGTCTGAGGGCCCATCATCTATGTAATAAGGGTATATTTCTGGGTTAAATAACCAGTGTTTACTGGTTTCCAGGTTAGCCGATTGCCCTTATACCAGATGCATCCCCTGATGACGGATTTCTTTTTAGTACAGTGATCCTTCCTCTTAATATTGTCTAGAATGACACTTCACAGGTGTTTCCTTAGGTTTCTCCAATATAAACATTACAATAGTTATAGCTGTTGTGTCTCGCTTTGTTTGTTATGCTAGTGCTGCCTTATCTGAAGGTCTGGTGAACGAATCAACGTGCGTTGCCATAAAATGCATCACTACTAGTGCACAAGTCTGGAAATTTTGTCTGAGACTCCAGATATGAAAACATGTGAAACTTTGAAATGCAAAGACATTTACTTTGCACGAATATACTTAATTAGCAATCTGTGAACTTATTTTACAATATTTTTAGCTATTTTCTCTCCTCTGAACTCTGGAATGAAAACATGATCTGCAAAGCCCGGCTTCATTGACAGATGTGCAAACCATTAATACAATGTTGCCCTTGTAACGGCAACCAGATGAAGCCCACTTGGAGGACCACGTTCCATACAAATACACTACCAGTCAAAATTTTGGACACATGACATTCAACGGGAAAGTGTGCCTTAACTTTTGACAGGTCCTGTATAAAACACCCACATCTACAGAAAGAGGCAGTTCAAGCATGATGAGAAATAAGAATGTGACGTCGCAATAAGCTGATAAAGCACATGTAATCCACTTTATGGACATTCTTTAATGACATGTCACACAGACCCTACTGTTCTGTGCTGTAGACATTAAGTGTGACACACTTCAGAAACCCATTGGTGTTAGACTGGGTACCTTCTTAATTCTACTTTTCAACTTAAAGGACTAGCAATTCTAAAAGGTTGGGGTAAGTCAAATCACAAGTTTCCTAAACAAAACCTAGTTGTTCTGTAGCCTAAACTGAAAGGCATTGAAAGAGAGATAGGAAAAGTTATATTGGTGAAAATAAGAAAAAAAAAAATAACAGGTTTCACATAAGAACCAAACCCAGGCCTCCAGGATGAAGGCAGCATTTGCTCCTCTTGTCAAATGTTGTCATGTCACAGCACAGATGCCAAAGGACACCTTGTGTGTATCTGAGATGCAATCAGCTTTGACAAAACAGCAGCATCCAACGCCTTGGGAATGAGAACACATTGATCTGACGAGCACATCTTTTGATTACTGTGTGCTTTGCAGATCTGGTTTCAAATGAAGATTAAACATTTCAATCCTTTTTTCTGTTACTAAAATAAAACATTCAGAGGGCATCATGCAAACTCTGCATGCAAACCCAAAGTCAATTATTTCCTGCATTGTGTTTGGCTTTCTTTGATTTCATTTCAAATGCATGTGATGATGATCCATGTGTAAAAAAAAGATTTTTTTAATTGACTTGCCAAATAAAGGTAAAAGAAAAGAAAAAAGGAAAAAAATTAAGTAACCCACTTCATGTACTCATTGCTCACTAAGACTTTATCCCTAGAAGTGACTAACTAGCAAGTGAGATAACTGATCTGTCTAATCTATGGAGAATGTGTCAAGGGAAGAGCAGAAACAAAGACATTCCGCACAATGAAAGTTACATGTGTGAAACATGAAAATCCAATAACAGTTTCTGAATTTCAATTTGAACAGCTACGATTGGATTTGCATGCTAGCAGCGACTTTAAAAACAGACTCGGATTAAAGAAAAACAAAAAAGAAAAGAAAAAAAACATAGCATATCTTCGAGGTTACAAGTGAGACACTAATGCGCTGACACACACACACGTCAGTGCTTGCTCTGCTGTTGGTGGGGTGCTGCTGACACCCAGAGAGAGGAGGCGAGAGTCTGGGTAATTGTGCCGCACATTTTGATGACTTGCTTTTTATGCAAAACAGGAAAAAGACAATATGCAATTATGTTGAGGAGGGAACAGCTGAATGTGGCTGATGAACAGTCTGGATTCAATCATGCTCTTAGTGCGTTATATGCAATTAAACTGCAATAGAGATAATGGCTTTCATTGCCAACTGAGTAATAATCCCAGTCATAATCACCTCCATTACTTTTATTAGGCTTGGCATTATCATCATCACTCTTAATATTATTTTACTTTTGCACAAAAAGAAAGTGTTTGACAATGAAACATTGAGAGTATAAGGTAAGACAAATACTGACACGAACTAAATAAGCCTGGAGGGAAAATCTTTCTGATTGAGCGGATTCCCAAGCTAATATCTTTGTTAGATCTCTTGGGTTGCAACTTCTTCTGTAATTATTGGTTGTCCACCAAAAGAGTTTTGTCTTTTTGTTTTTTAATCCAAATATTGTTTCTGTCAATAAAGCAAGGACCTGTCCTTTTATTCAAATGACTGAAGAGCAGGAACAGTTGGTATTATTATTATTTTGGTGTAAGCAAGAAAAGCACCATCCCCAAGTATTCTCAAGAAAACAAAAGCCTTCCAAATGGGCTAATTTCTTACAGCCTAAACACAGCTGGACAACCTTTCATCTTTCTTTATTTAAGCAAGTGACAGGTGTTGTGGCATGCCCCCTTAATTTACTGCTCATTTGGGCTACATTTGTGCAGCCAAAGGTCACAGTTTTTCGGCCAATTACCATGGACATAAATTGAGCTCCTGCTTATGCAAGTGTGTGCAGAGGGAGACGTGTTATGACTGGACATTAGCATAATAGATTAATTACTTTCTTATTCACTTTCTTCAATGTCTTTGGAGCAAATACTTGCTGTGGAAAGAAGCCCATCAACCTAAAGATGTGAAAATAACAAAAAATGACAAATGCAGTCAATACTTGCCCTTCCATTTGTTTTTTTTTTCTATTTTTTTTATTTTTTTTTTAATGTGTAGCCTATGGAAGAGGCAACGCTTGGACCTAACAAGTTATTGTGGATTTGAAATTTTAATTTAGATCTGTCAATTTGGGTACTGTTAGGGGGTGTGCATCAGGTATCCATTCTTCTTTCACCATTTAAGTATTTAACTTTTGGTTGTGTTAATCTTTTTATTTTTTTATTTTATTAAAACATGTTTTGTGTCTGGTAGGAGTTTGTCTTCTTACTTCTCTTTAAAATTGATTATGAGCATAGTGATATATTAAGTTCTGTGTATAATACAAAGAGCAGAAGTTTTCTATTGTTTTGTCTTGTAGCTATACAAGACTGCTGCCCCATGACAGTGGTCGCCAAGCTCTACTGCATCTTAAATGCAGTGCATCCAATCTATTTTAGCTGAATATCAGTTGGGGCACCGCTTATCAGTGACACAAATTAAAATAAAGAACTCCCATAGATATACCCATCAAAGACTATCAGTGGGTTAGCCTTACAAAATAATCACAAGAGGGTCGACATGACTTAAATCCATTGACGGCAGCTCACTAGATGATACTGGGCGACCATCACACCTTGTAATCCAGACTAAATTGTTGACATGTAAATCTAAAATTAGCTGAGATGACATCACAGGAAAGAAGAACTTACATTAAAATATAAAAGGGTTTTATTTTTATCTATCATTCCTGGAATCAGAATTCCCAAAATTCCCAGGCAGATTGAGCTCCCCTTTATCGTTGTCTGACTTCTTAGTTCTATCTAGTGGGAGCTGCTGATCTTAGTGCTTGTGTGTGTGTATGTGTTTATATTGGCCTGACCATGCACCTGTTTGTGTAGTCAGGGTTTCATAGCGCTGAGTGTTGGGTGGGAACCCCCCTATTAAACTCTGATGGAGACACCAGCAGAAAGCTTTGCGTTTGCTGCAACTTTTTACTAGCTCACATTCGCATGTGCTGCCTCAGAGAGTCTGGAGTGTCATTCCTGCTGACATGAATCGAATACTGCAAGATTTCTTGGCTGAACTTTTGACCCTGTGTCCACATCCAGAAACCGTGGCACTGTGCTCCATCCCAAACATGCCGAGCCTATTTTGGTGCAAAAATAAAAGGGTGGGAGCCCAGAGCTCGCCAGACTATTACAAACTGTACTTTGGTGGAAACCTAACACACCACAAAAATATACAATATCAGAGTAACAATACACCCTGCAAAGCTCTGTCCCCAATACAGCCAAGACATGAATATTGCCCCTCGACTGATGTGGTCAGGTGATGGGGCGACGCTGTGGGTTTGTGTGATGTGAAGTACCTTCATGTGAATGGGGAAACCAAATTTGTGAGGCGCTTGAATGGGGTCCGGCTCGAAAGGAGGGTGAAGAGGGTGAGGAGGGTGGCCGGGATGGGTGAGGCGGGTGGGAAGGAGGGGAACCCAGACTGCTGGCCAGAAAGGTCCCCATGAAGGAGGCGGAGGAATTCCCCATCAATCCACTGCCTGCATTCCCAAAAGGACAAAGGTAAAGAGAGAAAAAACTGGGTTAGAATTAGAGGAGTACATTGTCACCATGAGTGTGACCACAAACTTGCACAAGAGTTCAGTGTTGATGGCTCTTTAGGTGGAATCATCAAGCTTGGGAGAGGATGAATGAGTGAGAGTGTGTGTGTGAGAATATGTGTGAGACTCTCCTCCCCCTCACTGTCAGCAGAGTCCTCTCCCCTCGTCTTCTCTCCCCTCACACCACCTCTCCCCATGGGCAGACAGAGGTCTCATCTCACAGCTGAGTACACACTTTCTCAGGCTCTCTCCCTCTCGCTCTCACACACTTTTGCTCCTGCTCCCCAGTGTCCCTTTCTCTATTTCTCTCTCTCCCTCCATTATCTTGTTCTCTCCATCTCTCACTTTCTTGCCCTCAATCTTTTTTATTGCTTTGCTCCATTTCACCTCCTCTCTTGTCTCCTCTTCTTTCAGTCTTGCATTTCTCTCCACGACTCTGACAGTCTTTTATTTTGGTTCCATTTCGGTGAGAAGGAAACTCCTTTCCCTTCTTCCTTCCTTTGCTTTGTCACATTAGCCTTTTACTCCTTTTTTCTCTTTACAATTAAGAAGTAAGTAGAAATATGCCATGTGCATGTCTCTGCCAAATCTTCACTACATCTTCTACCTTTCCCCTATCCTAATTCTTTCTGACACATGGCATTGCTTTTCTGTGCTCTTCACCATAAAAATGGCACCAGTAGAGCAATCTGTCCCTGGCTGGCTGAACTGTGTGTTTAACAAGACTATGATGAGTAATTGACCATTTGTAGCAACGCCCATGTGACTGGGGGCTGATTGTCTATTATGCATTGCTGGGCAAGCGGGAGAAAACACACTGATTAACCACTGCTTAAATTGCATTCCCATTACGCGCCCGCCAGTGCACTTGAGTGAGGGGCTCGGGTGCCCAGCTCTTTGCACATTCATTTCCCCCAAATTCACAGCACCATGAAGTCTCATGCATATGTATGAAGCTGCCTTGATAAGAGTACACATGCACCTACTTCCAAAGACACACACATCAGTGTATCACGCATGCACCACTGAAGCAAGCGTAGTGAAGAGTGACTATGAAAAAAAAAATAATTATCAGCCTCTCACGACAGCTGATCTTACAAGGTATGCCGTGTGATTTGATTTTCTTTAAACATTTATCTGTCCGAACATGAATCGATTCTTTACTAGCATTGTGAAAACAACTGTGTGGAAGTTTTAATCAACCAGGCAATGAGTGAGTACATCCTCTGGGCATGAAGGAGGAATAAAGCCATCAGCTTGCCTCCTGTTCCTGCACAGAATAGCCCTATGGCTCACAGCAAAGCACAGGAGCAAGAACAGTTTCACATGCATGCACACAGATTGATTCACACACCTCAGTCAGACTTTGTACCATAGACCCACATAGGGGCAAACACCCACGATCCTCAAATGTACAGAACTCTACCTGAAAAAGTTATAAACCAAAGCAGTCTGTGTGCTGACATGTTCACCCATCAGATATTCATGGAAGCATCTGAAATTTGGTTACAGGAGAGCTCATATTGTTGTTTGTCACTTGTTATTGTTTTTATTAGTCAAAGTTGTCAAATTTAGTTAGTTGCCATTTTTTAGCCTAAATATACTTACAAGAAGTAGGAGGACATACACCATTTCAACCATTTACAAAATAAAACACATAGAAGTGATGAGGAGGACTTAACAGCCATAGCAACATTATACATGTTGATTGGAGGCATTGTGAAGCAGCCTGGTGACACACTACAAAAGCTGTGCTTTTCTCCTTTACAGCCCTTTCTCCCCCCCTTCCTTCTCTGCTGCCACCTCCTATCACCCCCTCCCTGAGGAGCACTCCTGGCACAGTTCTATGCACTACAAGGCGAGGGGGTCAGGGGCAGCTGGAGAGGTTTGGGGTGGGGGGTGGATTATGGCCAGCATGCTCACCAGGCACACATCCAACTTCCATCATTCAGACACCTTGGGCCTCTGTATGCCACCGCCCTCCACACAGCACACGCTCTACCCTCCCGCT
The DNA here is from genome assembly GCA_037177495.1 of Rhadinocentrus ornatus. Lineage (NCBI taxonomy): Eukaryota > Metazoa > Chordata > Actinopteri > Atheriniformes > Melanotaeniidae > Rhadinocentrus > Rhadinocentrus ornatus. Next base: position 16,482,130 of record JBAMHW010000023.1, read on the forward strand.
CTTCTTTCTGCCTGTTGCCACCACGAACCCCAGCTTTCCTCAGTGCCTCCGGCTCACATAAATCAGCTAATCCTCCTGCATTATTAACAGCCTTGCCTCAGAGAGAGAGAAGGGGTAAGAGAGACATAGAGTGACAGAGAGAGGCTGTGAAGCCCCTCTTAACAAACTGAGGCAGGAGAGCGCTTCTGCCAGAGAGACATGGGAAGAAGGACAAAACATAAAAAGGGGATGTCTAGATGTCAGGCAAGGAGATCTTTGAAGTTTAAGCTGGTGTTAGGGTGAAAGGAGACTGAATGAAAAATCTTAGAAAGGTCTCTGTTTAAATAAAACTTGAAGACCTAGTGGTCCAGTTTGGGCCTGGCATCTGTTCTGTGAGAAAGATTGACCATTCATAGCCAATCCACAGCACAATATTAGTAAATGACCTGATACATTTGCCTCCTGCTGAATTCACTGCATGAAGCTGCAAAAATAAAATGCTCTTTTACCAGTGTTGAATCTAAGAACATGTGTTCTAAGGCTGTCCCTGGGCCATTTTATTTTGGATGATCCAGGGGTATTGTTGAGAAAGCACAACTTTCTTGTGCTTGTTGACTTATTGTCGGCTGGTCCACCTTTAGAGCAGTTTCAGTTTAACTGCCGACCCAAGTGCTACAGAAGAAGTAATGGTTCTTAAGGAAAGACAGCACCAGCACTCTAGTATCTCGTTAACTGGTGACATGATGCAGGGAGCCTGCCACCACTTCAGCATCTCCTTGTAAAAGTAATCTGTTCTCTGCAATTTGTGCTTTTATATTTTTTAATCATGCTTATTCATTTTTCTAAATCTCTGCCAGCAGTGCATTTGTATGGGTTCTTAAGAAAATCGGGTCATGTGCATCCTAATCGGCGCCGATCCCTGACAGCGATGGGGATTAATCCTATTAGGGAATTAAAGCAGAGGGGAATGCTGGGATTGGGGAACCACACCTCTCTCTCTGACATCTAAACATCTCATCCTGACACCCGCATTCACATAGTTTTGGCCTAATAGGTTAAAATGTACAAAAAAAACAACACATACCAACGCACCCCTGGAGATGGAGGCGTTAACTAGTGCTACTGTTGCGCTCCAGAGTGGGTGGAGGTTTGTATCCAACAACAAAAGCACATATGCACGCACTTGGGGTAATGTGGGCCCAAGCAGAGGCCCCTGAGGATGGCACTGAGAGAGCAGCAGGCTGGGAGGCGGAGCAGGAAAATGAAGGTTGTCATGGGAACAAAAGAGAAACGATGCTTGAGGCAAGTAGGCATTACAACAACAGTGGGCAGATGCACTTGGTCAGCATGCTGCACAGCATCAACAGCCATCCCAGCCTACCTCATAACCCCTCCTAAGCCACAGTTGTAATCTCCCTCTCTCACACACACACACACACAGACACACACACACCTTCCTGTGAAATTTAATCTGATTTCAATTGTAAGGTTGTAGAGAAGGAGGTGCCTTCCTCTTTCCTGTTTGAGTTACTAATCTGCTCTTTTAGCCCCCTTACTCAATAATATAACTTAAGGGTGAGTTGTTGTTTGGTTGTCTTAACAAGGAATTATACAATAATAGGATATAAAGGGATTCATATAAATATGGGCCAAGCAGTGATGTGGGGAAAAAAAGCTAAGAAGACAACAAGCACCCACCCACAATACGTTGTTCTTTAGAATCCTGGGAATCAGACCAGAATTTCCTTGCTAAAGAAATACACACCCATTCATGCACACATGCTCACACACACGCAGATCTATGACTATGGCTCCAATTATTTCAGTGCATTGTATTTCTTTCTATGCGCTTGAAAAATGAGCCAAGGTAGTCTTCAGTTTTCATCTTATTTTCAGACAGCTGCCTGAAGGGACGGATGGACGTGCCGTCTAGACAAGGACACCAGACAGACAGCGAGAGGTGACAAGCGTTGAAAGACAGATAGTAAATTGCAGGTGAGACTGCATCAACCTGCTCTCCACAGCTCAGTGATCAGCCAACGCCAAAGACAAGAAATACTATGGAATTGAAACACACATGCACAACTAGCTTATTAGACCTCCTATCTCAGAAAAAGTCAGGAAATACAAGGCAGTTGAAGCTGAACAGTATTCAGTCAGGGACATGTGGCAGTAAGACTCAACACACCCTGAATAATTATAGCTAACATTTTCTTCCCGCTATGCCCTGTGACAAAACACACATCTTTACATAAATGAAAGCATTATCAGATGGGGATTAAAACAAATACTAAGCTTGTCTCATATTCTCATACCTGTTGCTTTAATAGCAAGACAAGGCAACAAAACATGTACTAGTAAACTAGTGGAAGTGATTATTGATATTAGGCAGGTTTTTTTATTTAAGTTAAGTGCTCATCTGTGAATTTTACAAGTTTTTCTCTTTACTACTTGACTAATGTATTGAATGAACTCATTCTAGAAGCAAGACATTAACCATGTAGACAAAACCAATGTAGAAAAAGACATGAATATTGACTTACCAAGTAAAAACATATTGAGCAGGATGCCTGTTGGTACAAGAGTTTCACTCCCACTTCAATGTCTGTCATCAGACTTTCTGATACAGTTCCATGTTCAGCCTAGGAATTCAGACGCCCAGGAAGAAGTCAGCCAGACTTTCCAAACGTTCACTCATAAACACATGTAAGTTTTTTACTCTTCAATAACACAAAAAACACCAGAATGGAATAGAGCAACTGTACACATCAGCAACCCCAGACAGACTGCACATGCTACCCTAAAGGGCCACTGACTAATCCAGCACCTACTTCCTCACAATAAAACACAGTAGGAATTTTGAAATGGTTACTAAAGTGGGGGGATTTCCTTCCAACAGTCAAAGTCATCTTGAAAACATTAGAGCAAATGGTAGCCAAATTCCGCCTCAGTTCGGACAACTGTTGCAAGTTTTTTCTTCTTTTTTTTTTGGTGGATGGCTGGTTGGTTGGCCTGAGGGAGTGGGCAGCTATACAGTTGGAAGTTGGTCTGATCAAGTATAGTGAAGTGAGAGTCAGAGGGAGCATGCAAGCAGCCCAGTGCTGGAACTAAGCCCAGTGCAGGGGTGTGTGTGGGTGGGGGGAATGGGGTGCCAGCAGCGCGCCTCCAACACCCTCCACACTGCGTGCCTGTGGAGTGAGTTTAGTGGATGTGGTCAATGCGGGGGTGGGAGAAGTGGAACAGGAGAAACAGTTGGAAGGATGGACAGAGGAAAAGAGTGAGAAGGACTCTTAAATACAGGGCAACATCCAGCGGAGGTTGAGGTGAAAGTTTAGAGTGGATAAGAGTGTAAGCATCATTGAGAAACTTTAAAAGTAAAAGAGCAGCAAAGAGCATGTGGAAGCTGCTGAGCATATGTGAGCCTGTGTGTGAATGTGTGTCCATATGTTGGTGGTCTCACTAAAGTTGACAGCCTGTGTTTGCAGAGTGTCTTCGTGGTCAGCCATTCGCTCACAACGGAAGCGATGACAGGGTAAAAGAGAGTCTGAAAATGTTTTTTGCAGAAGTGTTATGCTAATCAAATTGGCTTGAAGAGGTTAGCTGACTCACCTCAACAGCTTCACGCAGATGTTTATACAATATACAAGTTGACATGCTTGCAATGAGAGGCCTTAATCCTTGGCAAATTAACCTAACTGGCTTGCTCTAGTTTGGCAGGATGCCTAAAATTAACAATGGATCTGCACAGACCTCAGTGCTTAAAATGTTACTGAGACTTTTAGTCGTCATTTCAAAGAATCTCTACGGCTCTATCTATTCTATCCTATTTTCTTATACTATTACCATGTTTACAGAAGTCTGTGAAACATTAGCTTTCCTGTTGTGATAGAACAGTTATTGTGCATACATCTACCTGCCATACGTTTCTCAATTTTTCTCATTTATTTATTCGGAGACTCGTTTTTGGAAAGGATTATTGTTAAAAAAGTTCATCACCATCAATCTCTTGCGCCAGCGGTGGTGAGGGGGAAGGAGGTGGCTGACAGGAAGAGATAGCAATGTCTGGAAGAGTTCCTGTTGAAGAGACGATTTATAGGCATAGTAAATAAGGGGACATACAGCACATTCACAGCTATTTGCCAAGGAGCAGCCAGGAAGTATGTCATTTAAGAGACAATAAGACCACTGATTATCAAGGTAAATGCTTACTAAGGGGTTGAGCAGCGTGAGTGGAGGTGAAGAGACGAAGGGTAAAGTGCTGGACTGAGGTTGTATAAAACTGAGACTAAAGAGAAAAATTAACGTAAAGTAACCACAGCAGATGGCACATTAATAGTTAAACACTGGGCTGGGGTAAATGTTTGGGCCTGCTTAGGTGTGCTTGTGGAGTGTTCCATGTGAAAAAGCAGCTGGTTGCTGAGTCACTGGCTTCTCCTGTGGAGAACAAGCACACATTCCAGACTGGAATATGGAAGGTGGGAGGACGGATTTAAAACAGCAGCACCAGGCCAGGACAAATGAACCCCAGGCCCATTAGCTTCCTTTTACACCCACCCATGCAGTCATGCACATTCCCAATTCCCACAACACAGATTTATTAGCACACACAAGAAAAGCAATGTCACAATGCAAAGTTGCTAAACTCAGCTTTCAATTCCTCTTTTTTCTGAGAACTAAAATGATGTCACAGTAGCGCATTTTAACCAATTCCTGTGCAGTTTTCTCATTACAAAGTGTTTTCTCTCAAAGCACAACACTGTTGTTTCCATCAGCATTTCACTTCATTAAGTTTCCTCCTTGCCACAGACTAAACTAATGGTTTTCTTGTCTCTCGGTTAAGTGGATAAAAAGCAAGTGTTGTTTACAGATTTGGCACAAAAAAGTCATGAAATTTCGCTTATAGCTTCCACAGTCAGAAGTACTTCATTTATTTTGCGACAATATACAGGGCGGTTACATACTCAAAGAGGGTCATTTGTTACATGTCCAAACTTTGGTGAGCATGCTTGTTAAGTGACCCATTGTTACATGAGAGTATTCCAGGGCCACTTGTTGCATCACACCTCTTTATTCTTGAGGCATGAAATTGTGATTACCATAGTGAGGCTCATCCATCTCAAAGTCTCGTCCAAGTCTCACTTATTTTGCTTTCACTCATTCTCTTTGATTCTCATCTCTGCCTTCCTCTTTTATGACATACACACTAACATTTTCAAAGACACACAAACACACCCAAACACAAAAAGAGCCGCCCACAGCTGCGTCAGGGCATCTCTCTAACAATCCAATCTGTTTTCTTTCCCATGATGTTTCCCATTGGCACAGGGAGGAGAAAATCAGATTTACTCCCCCACAGGGCCCATGCAGTTGCACTGATATGGAAAATTATTTCAGTACTGCTTGAGCCCATAAACATTATTTTGGTCTCCCCTGTTAATGACACATTCTTCCCAGCATTGTAGATCTCACAGAGGAAAAGATGAGTGTAAGTGGGGGTAAAGAAGGGAGGAGGAGGAAGAGAGGAAGGGGAGAGAAATCCTCCAGGGCCTCACATACAACAGGGGAGTCCTTCACCTCTCAAACTGCATCCTGACATCCTAGACTTTTCTCACTCCCACCTCTTTCACACACAATCACACATGCGGAAACACAAACAGCTCATCAACCATTCAGGAACTTAAACTGTAACAATCTTCCTGTAAAGCTTACCAAAGAAGTGGGAGCATAAAGAGCACAAGCAGAGTCAAGGAGGGATTTCTCACCCCTTTATCTATCTAGCTTTTGGCTCCAGGGCTCGAAGCAGCCCCACTACAACTTCGTCATATAGCCCACATATATTTTATTGGTGGAAGCAGCCAATCAAGCAGACCCTGTTCTCCTCTTTAACACAAGTATAAAATTTATACTCTTAGTGGTGAGTCTTTCTGCCAGGGGCATTTTGTAATCAAGAGGAGCACGCAGTAGCCTTAAGTCCTAAAAGCAAAGTCATTTAATATGATGGTGTTAAAAAGAAACTTCAACAGGCCCATAGTGCACTAAACCTTTCATTTGGCATTCATTAAAACCCATCTGTAGGACTACAAAGGGGGCAAACAGAAAATAGTTTCACTGGATATGGCGCTAAAAAAAATGATTGAATATTCTGATTGAAAGCGTTCTAAAAATGGTATTTCCATAGCCCTATGATCAACTGGAATGTTCTGGATTTTACAGCCAATGACTGATCTGTTTAAATCTCCTGGTTTTATGTTCTGGTCATGGCATTGGATGGGTGACTAACAGGAGTTTGCATGCCTTGTTTTAGTCAAGGCTCAGTCAGTCAGGTCCTGGACACAGACATGCTTGGTAGTGGGAAAAAAGAGGCAGATTAAAACAAGTACTCAGCATTATACTCTCTAATTAGTCCCCTGTTAACTTTTGAACTTAATTGGTTAATTGAGATGTGGTTAGACTGGGCAGGTTTCCCCTCCCTGAGGCTGACCATACGGCTCCAGTATTTCAGCCTGGCACTGCCTGGCACAGTAGGTGGCACCCTTTTTCTCACTCTCTGTCTTTGTCTTTTTGAGCATCCCACCGCTCCAATGACAGGAGGCAGTAAAACTATGTTTTGCGAGTATGTTTTAGCAGTGATTGTACCCATACACTGCACATATGCTTCTGCCACATGAAAGCAGCGCTTTGACTACCTAGTCCTGGGTGGCCTAAGCTTCTCTTCTCTCAACCAGCGGTGCTAGGTAGATAGGCTTTGGAAAAGTGGAGTGTGGATGTGGGTGGATGTTGTCTCACCACAGGCGAGTGGTGTTCTATCGAACTCAGAAGTCAGTTTGCTTTGGAGGAGACATGAGCAGCATGTGGAGGAAGAATAAAAGTATGCCGCAATACATACACAGATAAACACACACAGCCTCATAGGCGTCACATTGCTTGAGTCTCCCCATCCACTCTGACTGATGTATAATGATACCCACAACACCACATAAATCTGCAAGCAGCTGCATTCAGTGGGGCAGATTTTGCCTGCTGTCTTTCCTTTTTCACTTTTATCCTGTTGTCTCCTTTTGCTCCTTCTAGCCCCATCACTCATCCTCCTTCTCAGTTTTCCTTTCTGTCCTTACACCCTCTCCATCACTCTCCCTTTTTTTCCTGCCGCTCAGCACCATATTTCTGTCCTCCCTCATCGCTATCTTTCCTCAGTTGGCATCATTCAGGAGCTTAAAAATGGAAATGCTTTCTCTTCAATTTTAGGGGTTTTAAATCCACATTTTCCTTCTTTTCCATGTCCTGTTTGCGATTTGTTTTTCTGCTCTTGTTCATGCATTAGATTTGCTGATGCCTGGGAGCGCAATGAAAATCTTGTTTTATGAGGAGTCACAGGTTCACCCCTCCAGCCATCAGAAGCACCCATAAATCAACATCCCAGATTTCAACTACTAACCATGACTCGTCGGAATGTCCTGTTCTCCCTTTTCCTCCCATCCTCTGTGCCTCCCTCTTCTATCTGTGGCCCGGCGCCTCCTTTAGGTCAAGCAAAGCAGTGCTGGACAAGAGGAGTCTGTCTGAAGACACTGCTTCGCTGCTGTCCTCTAAGTTCCCTTGGACTGACTTGTAATATGATAAAGTCTTGGAGTGATATGTTTGCGAGAAACAGAAGGCAGCTCTCTGGTCTGGATTCTCTCTGTCTGATGTAGCCTGTCAGAGGCACAGAGGCAGAAAAGTGCAGATAACAGAGCTGGGAGCCGCCACACTAACCAGCCAGCCCAAGGTCTTTCTGCAGCCCTGAATGTAATTTGCCATTGGTTCACAAGGGGGAACAACGAAGAAATGTTTAATTCTTGTAGCGTTGGCCAAGACAAATGCAAGCATTTTCCCTCTGATAGCCAAGTGACAAGGCGAAGCAAGGCACCTGGGTAACCAAGGCCAAACACTGAACAGCATTTCCTTGTAAAGAACACACAGTATTATTATGTGCACATCTCTTAAAATGATTTTGTTGCCAAGTCTCTTAGCCATAATGACAATACTCTTAAGGCGGATTTCTGCTTGTGGTGGTGTCTGCGTACAGCTGGCTACGGCGTGGCTGACGCTGGTGAGTTTGCTTTCGCACTCGGGCGTAGGGGGTGCGCGTCGTTTTGGTGTCATGTTGCAGTTTCTCCTCCTAATCTGAAGGTGGCAGCAGGGGTTGTATCGGCCAGTAAACTCACCATGTCGGAGTTATTTTGATGAAGTTCAGCCAAATCATACTGTAAATTCATTTACAAAATGCATCTGACAAACCGAGCTTTAAAGTTGAGTTATGTTTACCAACTGCTGACACTGGTCATCCATGGAAAGTTGCTGCTGGGGCCTGCTCAGCATCTGCTGCAATACACATGAGCAGAGATGAGTAAAATCAGGAGAATTTTCTGCAATCTGTATGCATGAGGTCATTTTCACCCAAACACAAAGTGTAATATAGAGCAAGGCTATGATAAAACACATCTCCTCTCCTCTCACTTGTTATCTTGACGGACTTTAACAACTAGGATTGAGAAAGGCTAAATTCAAGGTGAAATCCTTTAGAGGAGGGGGATATCATCTCAATCAACTACTCATTGCTTTCTGTTTGGTTGGTTGGCTGCACAGCTACCACTGTAGCCTGTCTATCACAATTCATAGTGATCACATTAAGTCTGCTGGATACTATATGGGCGGACTGAACAGTCAAGTGTCACCCTCACTCTTTATTTCTCTAGAGACTGAAAGCAGAAAGGGCAGGAGACCATGTGGGGGTCACATGAGGACTGCAGCATCTGATCAAACTCAACAGATGTGCTGCAGCTGCTCGTTTGGTTTGCCTTTGCACATCCTCAAAACACACACTCACTGAAAGTTGCAAAAATACCTCACAGATACACTTTAGCTAAATTAAAAACATATATTTTTCCAACTGGTCATGCTCAGTAGTACTTCTTGGGGTATCAAATGAAACTCTGCATCCCAGAGTAGCTATCAAACTGACTGAGCTTTACACCTATTCTAATTTTTATTTTTTTAAATATAAGTTTAACTCTGGCCCAATGCACTGGTGTTATGCTTTATAGCCAGCAGAGACTTAAGCTGTATGATTTGTTAAATGATTCAGAGAATGTGTGAAAGGAAGGCAGTAAGTCAAAGTTGTGTAGTTTAATTGGGGGAACACAAAGAGACATAGTGCAAATAAACTTCAGCTGGGAGCCTGCAGATCCACAGGAGAGCAACAGCTTTCAGCAGCTTATTATAACCCCAGAAAGCGAGACTCACTTTAGATCTGGCAGAGGCCATAATGGAGAAAAGTGGAAGGTGGAGGAGCGTGGGGAGAGACAGGGAAGGAGACTAAAGAAGAGTTATTAAGGTGATGTAAGGCATTGAGAGGAAGAAGGTCTACTGAAATGTTTTGACACAAAAAAGCAAATGTGACACAGATACTTAAACAAAGCAGGCAGATGACATCTTTCTTTCTATGTCCTCTCCTCTGTTTCCTGTCTCTCTTTCTGTTTATTTTGACACACACTAACACAGCTGATAATTGGTGCTTAACTTTAACTGCTCATCCACTCAGACCTGATGGCAAAACTTGTCTTTAGACCGCCAGGCTGGCTGCCATTCTTAGCCAAGTTGGGCAGAGGGAGTGGGGTCCACGTCTTTCACCAAGATTACTGATGTACTAAAGCACCCCATTATTTTCATGAGCCAACATGAACACCAGGCAGTCTGGTAGCATGAATAACCTATGCCTGGATAACAACTTGGTTGCACTACTGCTGCACAGTCCCATGTTATCATTTATGCATAATTTTTTTATCATGCTGTATATGTAGTAGCTTCCTTTCCTTGCAGCACCACGCAATGCATTCCCTCAAAGCCAGCATGAGTAACTATGGATTTGTATGCTGGAGAGCGTAGTTTCCAACCCTTACTGTATTTGTTCTGGCACTGTGTCCTATTGTGGTGCTTGGCTTTGCACTCCTCAGATAAGAGAGCAGTTATGTCAACACTGGGTGCTGTGAAGGAGCCGCCTGGTCGTGTTGACATTCTACAACACTGCTTATTTACTCTGACCACAGAGTTCAGCCATCATTTAGGCTCTAATGCACTAATGACCAGAGCCTCCTGAGCTGGAGCCACCTCCTGGCTTTTCTCGGTACTGGTTCTCTTATTGTCAGGTCAGATAAGATTAGGTGAGTTGGGATCACTAAAGGCTTTGAAAATCTCAGTTTAAAGCAGACTGAATAAAAGCTTCTTACAACACTAACCCCTTAAAGAGTGAGGTAGCATGAGTCTGCATACTAAATTGTGCTGAGCGGCAGCATCAGTAAAGAGCCAGTGGAGCAATCTATTTATAATTAGGGTAGAGGGAGGGGGTTAATTGACTCCTTTGAGAAAGATCCTGATTTCTATCAGCCAGTCCCATAATCATGGGATCCAGGGCTCTCATTAGGCCCCCTCCTCATCTGTCCCCCTTCTATTCTTCGCTTCCCCCTCCAAACCCTGAAAACGCTTCCTTACTCACCTCTACTCCTCCTGCTTTGAAACTTCAACCGCTTCTACTGTTTCCTCAGCAAGCCTGGTGAGGCAGATTTATAGCTTGCACCTGAATGAGTAAGGTGTACACATATACAGAAACACACTCCCACTGCAATTCCACATGCACACACACACACATATCCTCACATACTAAAGCTCCAGACTACAGTTGACCTGACTGCGACCTCAGCACTTTAATGTACTTGCTAGCAGGTATTAGCAGCAAACCTGATTACACATGTCTCTGTGACCTGTAATGTGTTCCACACACAAACACACCATTCCACCTAAGTTTCAGAGCTGTTTTTCTTTCATTTCCAACAATAACATTTCTACTGCAATGCTGCGAAAACATCATTGTAGCGTGGGCTTTAAATTATTTACAAGTAGTAAGTATACACTTCTTGATGACATGCGTTCCTACCATAAATGAAATACATTACACTGCCATGTCAACTTACATTAATATTGGTTAAAACATATCCACAAAGACAAGACTTTTGCTCAACATGGTTGTAACTGTTTGCACAGAGAAACCAGCTCCCTTTTGGCTTCTGTCCTTTTTTCTTCCTCTCTTATTCGCTCTTCTCTGTTCTTTGGAAGCAGAGTAACATTTGGAGAAAATATGCAATGAAAAGATGAAAGAGGGAAAAAAAGAAGGATGGTCAGAAGAAAAGAAAGAAAAACAGACAAATAAGAGATTTCCTTCAAAAGTCCATAAATCAGGTGATGTGTGCAGGGGTAGTATTAAAATCCAAACTTTTTTTCCCCCTTTTAAACAGTCAGCACTAACCACCCTTTTCCTATTACATGCACACAAATACACAACTACACCAATATGTGTGCATACTCAAATACACAAGTTTGCACACTTTCTCCTTTTTCTTTACACAATCTCTAAGATGTTGTATGCTGGTATGGCATCTTTCCTGCTCTCCACCACAGCGGCCTGGATAACTGGCACAGAAGCTTGTCTCATAAAATCACTTGCAGTTAGGAGCGGTGCAAGCTTCAAAGCAAAACGGGTCAATGCCAATGTGCTAAAATAAATCCTGCTCATTCTGTAACATAAAAAATCAACCTTGTGCAAGTGGCAGGTTGGTGCAGCTGTAGCTATAGGTAAGTGTGACTGACTGATAAAGGGGAGAGGTGCTTCTTAAAGAATTTGCTATATGCACACAGCGGGACACCATGCACTGGGGGTGGATGTGAGAGAGCTGAGTATAGTGGCACCCTGCTGGGTTTTGAGGTATCTGCTGAGTTGAAGACAACAGAGGGAGCAATGAGAGCAACTGTCAGCAGCCCTTTTTAGCTTTACTGTTTGTGCAAGCTAATGTGGAGTGTTGTTGCAAGGCTGAACAGCTCTGGACTCAACAAATGTGAGCTGTGAAATGAAGGCGGGAGCGATGGCCAGGTTGGGGAGCTGAGAAGGCTCAGTGACTGCAGGAGAAACTTGAGCCCTGCAGGACAGTCCTAGAGACTGACGGACTGATGGAGATCCAAAAGGACTTAGGATCTGCTTTCATTCTGAATGTTTGCCATCTGCTTGGCTGGAAAGAGAGCCCACAGAGCTGGAGAAAACTCTTTAAACTGACAGATGAGACAGTGAGCTTAGTAGTGTGTATGTGTTTTTTGTGTGTGGGTGTGTGTGCATGTGTACATGTGCAGACAGTGTGTCAGTATTGATCCTCAAAGCAGCTCCACTTTCTGAAAGAGGATCTGTCAAATGGGTATACACACATTTACTCATAAAGACTCATAAATACACAAATATGGAGGTGATACAATGTGGAACTAAAAGCGTAAATAACATCTTTTTAATAAACTAAGAGACATCTGCAGCTCCATCACATGTTCTAGTCTCCCCAACTGTCTTTTCTTTCCCACGTAGCTGCATAGTTTTCCACATGTGGTATTGATCCAGTTAGCCTCCATGTGCATGTATGACTGTGGATTTGCATTGAATTTTTTCAAAAGGCTCATAAAATAAACACCTTGAAGTCAACACACTAACTGAGACACTCCAGTGTATCTATGAGCCGTGACTAACCTCAGAGAGTAATCAGTGGAGATGCACACAACAAAATTCCTGTGAATTCTTGTCAATGTTTTCTCTAAACTCTTGACCCCTGGTGAAGCCACAATGATGTCTGTATTCCTCCTTTAAAAAAGATATAACTCAGGCCTGAGGGCCTAATGAAGAAGCTGAAGATATACTCCCATAACCGTCATCCCATATGCTGGGAATGTGATGTGATTTATAACACTTTCCATTAAGAACTGAACCACTGCTTAATGAAAACGTTGGAGTCTGTACACCTGAGTACAGGCTTGTTCCACAGAAAAAGAAAAAAAATGGTAAATGGTCCATACTTATATAGCACTTTGGATAAAAGCACTATATAAGTACGGACCATTTACCATTTTTTTTTACATACACATCACATTCACCATTTCACACACACATTCACGCACTGATGGCGGAAGCTGCCATGCAAGGTGCTCACCACGACCCATCAGGAGCAATTAGGGGTTTGGTGTCTTGCCCAAGGACACCTCGATATGAACTCGACTTGGCTGAGGATCGAACCGGCAACCCTGGGGTTACAAGATGACCGCTCTACCTTGCCGTAATTATTGCCACCCCGTAATTAAAAAGTAATTAAAAGTTATGAGGTGAAAACACAGCTTCTTAAATTTTCTTACCTGACTAATTTTGTTTGAAACTTGCAAGATAATGCAGAATAAATCCATCTGTGTTATTATTCTGATTACTGTCATTGACATACCAGCTAATCAACATTGTAATTGAAGCAGGCGGATTGACATTCCCAACAACCCCATGAAGAAGTGGAGATGAGAGATGGATGGAATATAAAACGCCCAGGGATGAGGTAGAATTAAGCACCTGCACCGGCCCCCGTCCACCCCCACATGCTGCCCTCTCAGCTGCCTGCCACTCTGTTTCCTCTCTCATTCCTTTTATACAATCTCTCCACCACACAGCTCCTCTGATTGCTGCTTCCTGTGGGCATGTACACTAACATGCACACGCCAGTAAATATAACACATACATACACTAAAACACAAACACAGAAAAACACACTTCTTCACTGCTGCTCAGAGACAGTTGCACCAGCTGAGTTTTGATTTGGGTAGAAAAGTTGCTTCTACTACAAATAATGACAGGCACTCGAGAAACATGCAGAGCACCATTATCACACACACACACACACAAATACACAAGAAAAATGTAAAACTTAGAAAAACATACAAATAGCATTTGCTAGCAATTCTTAAAAGCAAGTTTAATCAAATATACACACAAGCAACCACCCACACACAGCAAACACACACATGCCACTGTGTTCACACACTCTCCCATTATGCTGTATAACCAAAAGGCATTCAGCCATTTCAGCAGCATTCATAGAGCCAGCCAACTAAGAGGTCTGTCAGTGCATTAGCCAGCATGTAATCATAGCCCAACCTCACTGCAATTAGAACTGGTTCAAATTCTTCACCGGAAGCACTGCCTTCTCCCATCGCTAATAGTTTACTTTACTCCAACAGCTGACAGACCCAACCCTACCTCCCCAGGTTTTAAACTCACACACATGCACTCGCTTGCTAACACAGACCTATCCACAGCTGTGGCTCGTCTGTCAGTATGGGAGATCAAAATGGATCCTGGGAATAGTCCCCAGCCATGTCCCACTTGTGCCACATGAATCCTTTGGGTCTTTCAGCTGTGCCATAGTTCCCCTGTGCAGAAGAGCTATGTGAGTAAAAACCTCCTTGCTGACATCTAAGAAAAATAAAAACACCCCATAAGGGTGACAGAGAGAAATTATATTGAAATCATAAAATTATTAAAGCCCAGGAGCTCCTAAAAAGCTCTGTAGAAAAAGCAGGGCTGTAAGGGGGCAGGTAGCAAGATAGTGCTGAAGAAACGTTAGCTAATGAAGACTGAGGAAGAGGGAATACTCCCTATACTGATAGTGTTGCTATTAGCGTGTGAGCGGGTGCATTTTGGTGTCACTTCAAAGCATTCCCCACTATTAATCAGCGGTTTTCCAACCTTCCAGAAAAGGCCTAGCTGGCTGTGCAGCTAACTACCCTCCTCAACATCAGCACAATGGAGCTATCATCACGGCCGTTACGCTACGCCTCGGACAGACAGTGCACCTTTATCTCAGCATTTATGTTACATACTCACAGCCAATTAATTTACCTGCCATGCCTCAGAATAAAGCATGTGGAGTAGGTGGTGGCAGAGGGGTGTATACAAGCGTACATTTTCATTGTGTGGTGGTTTGTGTATAAGGGTGGGGGATGTGCAGCACCTGGCTCAGGTTGCATTAAGCAGGCTGTGTGTTTGGCCTTGGGGGCTCTTTATGAAAGCACCTGTAAGAGGCTGCAACCTGTCTGGCCCAGACCCACAGACCCAACCCTATTCTGATCTGGCTCTCACCTGGCAACCCCCCCCCCTTTCTGGCACCCCAGCTAACGACAGCCACTCAGCTAGATATCAACCACCAAGATGCAGATTAACTACCGTGCTATCTCTGTCTTTTAAAAGCAAGATACATTTTATACAATGATAATCCCTTAAAATCAGCCTTTGTTTAGTGATTCTGATGGAAGCACTTTCTGATGGGTCAAAGCCACAGGGCAGCGGTGAAGGGTTTATTCTGACATTTTTATGGCTATAATGGCTAGAAAATGGCTTGCAAATGGAGAACATACATTGCCTTATATTGCCACTGCTTGTGTCTTGTAAATTTGCACATTCACGTTACATGAAGATGAGACAACACAAGACACTCTCCCCTCCCTTTCTGTGTCCTCTTGTACTGTACTGAGAGACTGTAGCAGCACTGAGGGAATGAGATAACCGCACACCATTGTGAAAAAAGGCTGTCAAAGCTTTTTTTTTCTCTCTCCCTCTCTTCTTTTTCTCGTTCTCTGTCAAGGATATAAAAAAGCTGGAGCAATGGCTGCAGAAATAGTCCTGTTTCTATAATTAGATGTAAACAGATGAACCAGACTCTCAAGCTTGCTCTGTCCCAGTGGCCCTACAGCCTCCTGGGAGACAAGATGTGTGAGTCAGTGTGACGTGCTTCTCTTGTGTGCGCACGCGCATGCATGTCTGCATGCACACAAGTGTGTGTGTTTGCGTGTGTGCGTGTGTGTGTGTGTGTGTGGGGGGGGGGGGGGGGGGGGCTTTTCCCTTTTTTTTTTTCCCCCCCCC
>JBAMHW010000023.1:16523950-16546554 GCA_037177495.1 Rhadinocentrus ornatus
TTATTATTATTATTTAGAAGGACTGTTCATTTTGACCTTGAAGCCAGAAACAAACTAAAAAAAGAGTGATGACATGAGCATCTTTACCACTCTGCTGTTACATGATTTCAAGACTTTCTTTGATGGTTTTTGGATGGTTTAAGGTCTAGACCTGGAAAGGACATCTTAGGTAGGCATCTAAGCTACTTGTTAGGTTTTGGCACTAAAACTACTTGTTAAGTTTACTTGACACAGAAAAAATAAAAGGATTACATTTACATGATATTTAAAAAAAATAAAATAATTATTAGTCTGACCAAAACTGGACTTTTGAAATACATAATTGTGTTAATCTAAACACAATTGTATAGAACTGTAGCTCTCAAAACCAGAATAACATGCTGAATACTACATGAATACGGTCAACTAGATTTTAGGTCAGAATAGACTTTAAAGTTCTGCTGCTGGTCTATAAAGCTCTGAATGGTTTAGGACCAAAATAAATTAGTGACCTCTTGACCCAGAGTGATCCTACTAGAATCCTCAGGTCATCTGGATCATGTTTCCTATCAGTTTCCAGAGTCAGAACCAGACATGGAGAAGCTGCATTCAGCTTCTATGCTCCACATGTCTGGAACAAAGAAAGCCTCCCAGAAAGCCTCAGATCAGCTGAAACACTTTATTTAAATCAAGGTTGAAGGCCCACCTGTTCTCTGCTGCATTTCAATAGTTCTTATTAGGAGTTGAAATCGCTGAAATCTTAACTTATTTCTTTATCTTTATTTTTTAATGTAATCCATTTTATCGTTTTAATCTATGTTTTTCTAACACACTTGTATTTTATTCTGCACCTTGCTGTAACGTTTTTGTTTTGTGTAAAGCACTTTGAATAGTCTTGTACATGAAATGTGCTATACAAATAAATTAGCCTTGCCTAGATTGCCTAGACACAAGCTCCATTATTATGCATTTTTGCATATTTTTGTAAAACCAGTAACGTGTAAGTAAGTGTAGATAAATAAGGATTCAAATTGTTCTCTCTCACATATTCTGTTGACATATCATACAGATAAGCACATCAGAGTTTGTGTCTAAAAAGCAGCCCACCAAGACTAAATTTTAAGCCATGGTTCTGTAAAGCCTTTCCGACATTGGCTTTATCTTAATAAAATCTTGGTTTTACAATTGTGGCGATTTCCGATAAAAATCACTATTCAAGTAACTTAAAGATACAGTGTTTAAAAATTACTGGCATCAGGGGCTGAAACTTCTCCAGACACAAACGTGCTTTATCTGTAAGTGGATTCAGTTGCCCCAGATGCAGCAATGATTGCAATACAAGTCCAAGTTTACCTGTATATTGTCTTCTTCCATTTGCCTTTTATGGCTTAACTTATCATGAAGGGTGCTCGTGCACCTATCAAACAAAGCTGGTGTCACAGTTTTATTGTGATTAGATAACAATAAAAACACATCTTTTAATTATATGTTCAATTTCTTGTCATTGGCCTTTGATTTTGTTACGTGTTACACCTTTAAAGACATCTGTAGAATAATTTCAACTATACTTACATGTAGGATGATCTCCCACATAGAAGCAGCTAAATGTTTTCACACAGTAATAGTTCTAATTGCATGTAACTGCAATTTCAATGGCTCTCAAGTCTTCTGCTTGGAATTCTTGAGACAGGGTCCAATCAAAATGGAAGAATATGATGCTGTTTGAGTGAGAACAGGCTTGACACAAGGATATGCCCAAATTTGTTGCAATTTCAATTGAATAAAGATTATTTGATTGTTGGGATGCTCTCAATGAATGCAATTTCAAACCTTATCAGCTTTTGCTGCCTTTGTTGACTATGATGATGCCATCAAATTTAAAACGAACATTTTAACATAGAAATGTTTCAGTTTCTTTTGCTTTGCTTTCTTTGCACTGTTTTAATAAGATGTAGAGTTTGATACATTTGCAACGGATTGGGTTCAGTTTTCATTCATAATCTAGAGAACGCCACAACTTTAAGGAAACCCTGCTGTTACGTCCCTCCATTAAACATGAAGCTGACGTAAGATTGGAAACAAAGAAACAACCTTTGTGACTTTGTTCGAAAAGAAAATTCAACTAAATATTCTGTACTATAATATTTCTACATACCATTTTTGTAAGTCGTCCAGCATAGACAAGCAATTATCAGTCACTATGGCATTGGTGCCTTTTAACAATAATACTCTATCCAAAAATTACGCACCATTTTCTTTGGAGAATGAGCCTGTTTTTTATTTTATTTTTTTTCATATATCAATGACTCCAATGTACTGGAGCTTTGCGATGTCAGCCTTTTCTGTTCATATTTGTAGTTGTTTACATTTAGTCTTGATGGCTCATCAAGTTGTATCAGCCTTCCAGCTTTTACAGTATTCCTCTTTTTTTGTCTGAGACATTTTTTTTTCATCTGTGCAGACTGATTGTACCGTAAAATAAGTCTATAAATAGACCAAAAGCTCAGAGGTGGGCTCAAGGCCAGGTATGTTGTGTTGATATTGGAGGAGTTCTGCCTTCCCTCAGAGACAGAAGCCACTCTGGACTTGGCTTACCTTTTGGGAAACAGTAGGAGGTCACAAGCTTTATATGTTTACTTTGAGCTTTGTATGTGTGAAAATAAAGAAGCTTGTGCAAGGGAGAGTAAAGCTGTGTGGGAGTGAAAAAGACATGGAGCAAGAAGAAGAAAGTTTGGTCACCACGGCCTTGGTTTCATGTTCAGCAGAGGAGTGATTATCAGTGGTAAGAGGGGGAGAGAGGCATAGTGACTGAGTGACTGCTTGCCCTACAGATGTGATAGATGTTTTTAATAACCTCTGGCTGCTTTTTTAGTGTCTTGCGGGATGTGTTGTTATTAAAAAACCAAGTCTTATTATGATGACCACCTTTTTATCGTCTCCCACATCAAGCTGGGCCTCAGTCCACACAGTCAAAATAAACACAAAGTCAAAATCCCCTCTGCATTTGTGCTGATGTGGCACTTGTTGATGGAGCCAACATGTCTCAGACCTGACTAAAGAAGTGGCCTCCCATTAACCAGCAGTGTAAAAAAAACAACAAGATATGTTGGTCACCTGTTGAATAAACTGAAATTTGCCCCCAAAAGTCCTACAGCCATTTTTCTTACATCACTACATTAGGGTGAATTGCAAAAGCATGATTGGGTAAATGGTGTTTGATGTTTTTAATAAGCATTTCCATGATCGAGAGGAAGGAGCAGAGCTCACTGGGAATACATGCAGAAGAATGGGAGCCATAAGAACGCATGCTCATCACTGAAAACAAAATGAGAACATTTTATTGTGCCTCCATTTCTTCTGCAAATAACAATCACAAACTCTTTCCTTTAGTACATCTAAGTAGCTTCAACCTGTATCACAGACAAAGAGTAGGTGAGGGCCCATGTTTTATTAATTTGCAGATGAGCTCAGCTTTTGATGGTGTTGGCTGCCCATGGGTTCAATTAGGATAATACAGAGAGAGGGGTAGATTATGGGTTTCTATTTAAGTGTGTGTATATCTCTTCCTGACAGTTATAGTCCAAATGCAACAAATTGCACCTTGGTGACTGAGAGCGGCGCCATATCAGTCCTCTGGTGATGAAACATGGCAGTGTGGCAGGTCAGCTGTATGGAGACAACACCAGGTTGGATGAGCCATGAAAGCCGCCCTCTCTGAGCTAACAGCACAGGCCTGAGTTTAGCCTTTTCTCATTCAGTTAATAGAGGCCATTTAAAAAAAACGGTCTATACAGTGCTGCACTGAGTGCATGCTCTATCCAGTCAACCCTAAACAGTCCCACTTAGCATGACTATCTCTAAACTATTGCACTTCATCTCTGAAGCACTCTCTGGGTTGAAAGCCTGCATTAACGGCTCAACGGAGCAAAACTGGACCACGTAAACATCACAATTTTACAAATAAAAGGCAGGGTGTGTGAATATTCTCACTAACCTCTGTGAAAGGAGCAGTTACTATCTGCACGTGACAATCTAAACTCAACATTTTTTTTTGTCTTCTGGGATGAATATTTGTGACTTTTTTTTGTTTGTTTGCTTCTTCTGCAATGAAAATAACCTTCTGTACATTGTAGCTGGAATGCATTGTGTGAAATTGAATCAGTAAAATGGAGACACTGATGGACATATGCAGTCCCTAAGTCTGCAGACAACTTTACAGAGTGGCCCAACTGTTTCTCAGCTGCAGAAAAGTGTGTTTAGGCTACAGTTCTTGAGATAACCCAGTCTTCTTTAGGTCCAATCACAGCAGTTAGGGAAAGTGAAAGCCCTTGGGGGTGCTATGAAAAAAAGGGAGGAGGATCCTCTTGAGGTTTTGTTTTTAGTCAAGCTCAAGTCACTTTGGTCAGAGTGCTGTGCTGCAATAACCATACATTTTAAATTTTGACAATCTCCAATGTCTAGTTGAGTCAGCTGGCTACTGATTGCAAGAGGACTGTGTATTATCTCAAATTTTAATTCGTTGCAATGGCTATAAAATTAAGGCCAACAGTTAAATTAAAAAGATCAAAAATCACCTTATTATCTAACCCTATCAATTCCTTGTCTGCAAAGTTTTTGATCATCACGACCTACTAACCATTCCCTTTCCTCGTTTCCCCGCTTCAGCCAGGCTGGGGCAAAAGGGCACTGCTAATGTGCTTGGTGGGTCATTAATTTTCAGGATGGCCATGGGGGCAGCAGTGCAGGCAAGCTTTGTTGTTTGATATTGGGAAGGCAAAGCAGATGTTTGTGTTGGCTGGCAAGAGAAAGCAGGATACATGATGCCAACTAAATCACCATTTCAAGCCAGGCAACACCTGCCCAATACATTTCAGCCAAATTGTGGCAAAGAGAGGAAATGCTGACCAGATCAGCTTCATGTCTATTCTAATTTTTATTTAATATTACTTTAGCTCTTTTTCTTTCACTTTCAGTAAATACTCAACTCTTCCTCTCAAATGGCAGTCCTGTGAACAGTCTTGGGTAAAGGCAAGGATGATTCATATTTGCAAATCTTGAGGCTGAAGGTGAACTGGACACTGATAAATGTAAAACCCACAAGACAAGTTTCTCTGCTTGTCTGTATGCTTGTGTGTTGCTGTTTTTCTCTGTGCTATAACCTTTGAAAAGAGATGGGAAACAGCAGAGGAGACACAAAGAAAACGAGCCATAGACTAACCCAGATTTTTTTTTTCTCCACTGGCCATGGTAAAAATATAACAATGTATGCGCATACATAGACCAAAGAACAAGGACAGTTCATTTAACTCTCTCCTGCCTCTCTCAACAGATACGAGCCATTCATCATCAACCAGATTTATATCTGTGAGCTTTACACAAAGTACAATGTAGGTGTGTGATTGTATATTAAAACGGATTAAAGATAACATCTTCTTCGAAACCGACATGTCTTGATCCAGTTGTAGAATTCCCTTAACATTTATGACTGATAAGATTGTGCAGAAAAAGGTTTGCCTGAAGTCTCAGAGTATGCTGCCCTCTACTGCTCTTTTAATGAACATCTGAATTCTGAACCACTGACGTTAATAAGACACACTAAACAGAAAGTCTGCTTAGCAACATGAAAAATGTCTTCAAATTAGTTACCTGCAGAATAATTAAAATGGTTTGATGTCCAGTTGGTTAAACCAAATTTTTTGGCTGTCTCATCCCACCCACTCTTTGTTACTGTATGTCAAAAAATGCAACACATCACTAAGGATGCTCCACTTAATTATATTTTTAAGGTAGTATTTTCGTATACTGCTGCAGGACTTCCATCATCATTAGTAGAAAAAAAAAGTATTTCCAGGCTTTCAGTCATTATTTCCAATGACACCTTAATTACACACCACATGCATTTCTCAAACATGGTATTTGAATCGACACAAAAGGCACGCTCACGACGTTCTTGAGATGATGCTGAAATAAAAGACTTGGAGCTTGCTAATTGACACCTTCTATAGGTTACTGTACTTAAGATAATGAGAAAGTATGCACCTGAGTAAAGAGTTTAGTTGTCATAATGTGAGATTTCTGATTGGAAGTTATCATTGGCTCATTTGTCATCTCTAATTTAATAGAGGTGGAATCAAAGCAGGCCAGCAATGAGGACTCATGAGTGGTCAGCAAGGTAACCATGGTTACACGTGGTGCATTAATGTATGTAATCTGTTATTGTGTCCGTGACAAGGACACGTAGTGTGCTAATTAAAGAACCTTTCACTACTCCTCCCTTAGACACAGGTCATGTCTCATTAAAGATGGTGCATGGGGAGTCATTCATTACTGCCTAGGAAGAGGAGAGGGGAGGGGGGTGGACGACATTGTTTACAATTCTTGTATACCTGGTAGGGATAGCCCGACAGTATGAATAGACAGACATTCTATCTACATGACAAGCTGTTCAAAGCTAAACTGAAAATATTTAAAGCACAAGAAGTCAACAGCCTTTGTTTAAAATTAATTTTTATTTTTAAAAAAAGAAATCCACAACAAGGAGAAACATTCATGTCACATTAATATTGTACATTTCAAAATAGAAAAAATTATATAATTAAAAAAATAAACCATTTTTTCTAAATGTGTTTATTTTTTTTAACATTGATCAAAAAATAAAAATGAACCTCTGATTCCCAGGACAACGGAAGCAATCCCACTTTCAGAGAAGGCGATGCAAAGCCTTATATCAGGGAGGTCAGAGATCCATCAGGATGTTTAGTGCACAGGGATACTCACTCAGCAACCTATGAATGGTAGTGCACAGACAGGAAGGCTTGCCTGCAGTTTAAACAATCATTTTAGTGACTCCAGTGATATGGCAATCCAAGCCTCAGGAATGTAACTCCTTGACAGAAATAACCACTTGTCCCTACATGCGTCAACGCCACAGCAATCCCGCACATAAACATGAATAAAGGCTAAGAAAGTATGAAATGTTGAAAGTTGTACTTAAAGCTGGGGTAGGCAGTAATATTTTTGGCATAAATAGGAAAGAATTTGACCTTTTCAATAAATTGTATTCCAACTGGCCTAGGAGAGAAATTGGTAGGCTGAACTACAAGACAAACACACGAAATAGTCTAAAACCTCTTATTTAATAGTTTATTATAGAGGATTGTTATTCATGGGCACAGACCAAAATGCCTCTGGACACAACCGGAAAAACAATGAACCAATTACAGCAACAAAAAGTGTGAAGTGGCTCTGAGACAGAAACATGGAAGCCAAAGGCACCACATAAAAAATATTACGTTCAGTACTTCTGCATATTTTCTGACCTGAAATTGAATGAAAATAGGGTTCACATCACCAGCATCAAAGGCCCTAAAATTGCTCATTTTTACACTCATCATTCCACACATCTCTCATCTTAAATGAATAGCATGACTGGCTGACATTAGCAAAGCCTGGTGAAGATATGTTTTAATGGGGAGTGATCATACCAATGAAGAACTTCTTGATTAATCTGGTCTCTAGGCTACAGACACTTCAACAAGCCATTCTATTGGCTCAGTCTTCAGGTTTTAAAAATATCCAGCCATTACAGGAGACTCTGACTAATCAAGGATGGTTTTAGAGGGAAGATGTTCTCATTAGCTGTTCTATAATAAAGATCCACTGTATGTGCATGGTTTTTCACACCCATTTGACAGGAGAATATGGTGCAGGAAAAGTTGCTATTTCAGCACTAATGACACCTACTTACAATAAAAAGTAACCCAAAGAAGGGAGGGCATACTTAAGAGACTGGAAATTAAATGCATTAAAGCATGCATCAATATATTGTCAAACAGCAAAGTACATTCATATGCCTGAGCAGTTCTACTGGGAAAAAGTGGAAAGCTACGGGAAGAGAAATGCATTTTCAAATTGTGGATTTATTTATTTTTTTACCTATCTCAGCTTTTTGTTTTCCATTTGTGATCACGAGGAAACAAAAGTGGTAATATTGTGTTTATAAGTTTGTCATCACAAAAACAAACATGATCTTTACTCCTTGTCTGACCTTATCCCAGGTCAGTGTACTTTTGTGATTCCAAGAAGCAAGCTTTCTATCCTTACAATCAATTTTGACATGCATCAATCTTTATTCGTATTACTTTTGAAAAGACACACAGGGTGTGGTAATTCTCTATAATGGTAATACAAAAAAGGCAAACTCCATGACTGGCTCTTCTTGGTAAAGATCAATATGTTAACTCAAAACTCATACAGGTAAAACAACATTTCACATAATAAAGCATGGGCACTTCTTTTGGTTGTAGTTGCATCATTTGTAAATAATGTTGAATCAGATTATTTTCCCCATGTAACATTTACATTGTGGTTACCTACTAATTGAGAGAAACTGATGGGTTATGTCACATATCACCAAACATAAGTTTGCTTTGTACTTTAAAAAAAATGTTTTTAAAAAAAAGTAATGAGATGCAATTTTTTTTAACAAGCTCAAGAAATATATTTTTTTGACAAGAAAAACATAAATTAACCAAGAAAACAGACAAATTAACCAAAGAAAGCAACAAGACTTAACAAAATTCTAATAATTCAGTATGTGTAAAGACTTTTAACTGAATCTGGAACCAGATGCGAATCTTAATGCACTTATTAGTTTAATACACAGTATGCAAGCAGGATTTGTTCAAGCCAATTAAGTGTAATTGCTGATGAAAAAGTGGCTAACATAATAAAGAAAAATGGTTTTGGGAATGTTGTGAAATTCTTATGGAAAACCACCCTACAACCAAATCCTATGTTCTATGGCCTAATTCCTCTATATCTAGCTCAAATCTATGTGACAATTTTTAAATACTCTTAACTAAGTAAGTTTGTCAAGTTAGTGACCACAGGTTATACAACCCCTTGTAAAGGATTCTGTCTGCAAATGAAAGCAAATGAGCCGTCTAAGACAAGTGCACATGCTCCCTGAGACTGATCCACATACTTACACATATTCAGTTCAGCATTGTGCAAACAAAGTACCTCACTGTAAGACTTAACAAGTCACAATGACCAGACTAAAATTGTGTTTGGTGTCACTTTGGCAGCTCTGATGTTTCCATACAATATTTAAGACAAAACACAAGGATTCACCATTAGTCAGTCACAAAAAGGCTCTCAGAGCAGCAAGTAAACCTGACTGGTCACAAAAAAAAGCAGTTCAAAGAATGTTTTGAGCTGATCACAGTTATTATTGCTCAACTGAAAATCACTGATTTATTTGAAAAATGAATCACCCTATATACCTGATCAGAAGTTGGCCTTCACCCACAAATCTGTGTAACGGTGATATGCTACACTAACTTTAGATAGGTGGGGAAGAGCTGAGTGAAGTGATTCAGCATGTGACGCTGACATATGTCATCGGTCCTCTGGTGGCTGACAGAGGGACATCGTGTCATCATGTGTCTCTGAGCTGACCTCGGTTGTGCAGGCTCTGGAAGTGGGCCTCTCTAAGGATGCGGTTGATCTGCAGGTACGACACTTGGTTTGTAGGGCCAGCAAGCTCTGAAGAATTGCCCGAGATGAGAGGACTGCAGGGGCCCACAAAACACTGACTCCCAGCTGCATGTTCTGGACTGCTGATGCTGCTGCTGCTCTCACTGTTGGATGACTGATAAATAAGGACAACAAAATCTGAATTAAAGCAGCAAATTCTAGTTTGTGAAATTTATACCCAATTCATACATGTTTTATTTAAAATCTGACATAAAATTAGCTAAAAGCAGACATCATAAAAGGACTCCTATGCTTTTAAAGGGAATATGGAAATGCTTAAAACCCCAACTTGTTGATAAGTGAAATTATCTCACATTTGACCAGCAAGATCAGTTTGTTTACACTGGCTTGAACGCTCAAGGCTGGGTACATGGTTTCCATGTCAGCACGTGCAAACGGAGCAGGGCTTTGCTTACTCAGCATAGAGGAACCAAAATAATTCTGTTTTAGATCAGCTATGCAGACGATTCCACTGCACTGGTCTACCTTACATAGTAGGGGTGTGATTTAAGACTATTTTCTTACAACTCTTCAAAGCTATCATTCATGCTGTTATTCTGCTCCTCATCTTCTTAGGTTAGTTGTTTCTCTGAAGAGAGATGGATCTATACATAGCTGGTGCTCTCAGTTTACACAGGTACAAAAATGTAGGCCGCATGCAGGAATCTCTAATCAACAGGCTAAGTTCACAGTTTCCTTTCCATTTGTTTTACCTCAGAGTCCCAAGCATCCCGTCCTGGCTCAGGAGAGAGAGGATGAGCTCTGCTCTGCCTTTTGGCTTGGGGCACCAGGTGGCCACTGTCCTCATCACCACCACTGTGCTGCCGTTTCCTGGATGAGTAGGAGCAGAAATGCACATTTTGGAATTACTGGGCAAAAAGTAAAACAGTGGTCTCGCAAATCTTTAAAAATGGTGTTTAAAAAAAAATAAATACTAAACCCTCCAAAAAATATCTACTCTCAAAGCACATTCATTTCTGGAGAAGGCAGGTTTAACAGGCAAACTACCACATTTGAAGAACCGATGCAAAATCAATGGCAGCTCAACATTTTTAAAATGGCCACTGCAAGATATGAATAAAGATAAATAATAACTTCAGTACTGTAGACCCAGCTCACCTGTTTTCAGTCAACATATGATGAAACTTCATGAAATTAGAGGAATATCTTTTGTATTATGCTCAGAAAGGGTTACTTGGCTGTCTTATCTCAGATGATGGCCTACTACCTTACTTAAGCTAACTCTGCCTGTCTAGCTAATTATGTTGGATAATAAGTGGAAACCATCATCCATTTAGCCAACACTATCAAATTAATAAAAAAAATATTGATATAAACTACATAGACACTCCTAGATAGCGTTAAATGGTAATTAAACAGCAACTTATCGACGTTGACTAGCTAGGTGGTTAACAAGCCAGTCTCAGGCGCTTTGTCATTAGTCAAAAGCTAACGCTAACGTCAGTGCGAGCTAGCGCTATCTTTTTATCTGCTGTTGCTGTCATTACCTGACTACAGTACACAAGACAGGAATAGCTATATTCCGTTTTAACTTGCTAAAAGAACTCAGTAAAAATCCCCAAATAATTTTTTTCATGAGCACAAATTCAGTCCAACTGACGGCACTATCTTAGTATAAAAACACATCTAAGCTCGAGTTCTGTTTACATGTCACTACGGCTGCGCGGAGATCAGTCATGGTGCTTTTAAGTCTTGTCAGCATTCCTATCAAATCTAATAAAATTATATTGAAGTTGTTATTGTGCTGTAAAATTAAGCAAATTATCACATTTTGTGTCATGGTAGACTCTAACTTACTAAGCGTAATAGTTGAGATGACAATAATTGTGAAATGAGATTTTACGTTTGCATTAAATATAAGCAAGTTTTGAGAGATAAGGACTTTACTAAGAGTACTTAAATGCAACATATAATGAAACACTGGACCACGTTCTACAGGTTAAAATAATCAGCCGGAAAAAAAAACAAAAAACCCAAACACAAGAAAAAACAAAACTGTTAATTAACAATAAACACCTAACAGGTTTACTGTTTCATTTTAGAAGTAAAATTATTTATTTTAATCTGTCATCAAGTCCGTTCACTTCCCCAAATGAAATCACTACTGGCTTAGCGGGTGGAAATACTGAGCGAAAAAAAAAAGACATAATGTAAAAGCTTTCCTATACCCTCATAAAAATCTGCTTGGTCATGTTATCGTAAATCAGATATAATAATGTTTTTCTTTGTTGTTACCCGGAAGTGTCGAACCGACCAGTCAATGGTTAAAAAAAAAAAAAAAAAAAAAAAGCCTCCGCCACTGACTCAAGCTTAGACGAGGTGAGATTATCAGGGATTCTCAGCAGTAGCAGATCTGCATGTCTGAAGGGAATCAATCGCAATGGGCAGCAGCGACTCAAAACTGAATTTCAGGAAGGCAGTGATCCAGCTAACGACCAAAACACAGGTATATGCGCGTCCATACTGCGGATTAAAGCATTACATAGACTAGAGCTGAACAGCGGGGAAGCGCACCGTAGAGCATCACCGAGGAGAGATGACATAGGGCTTTCTGATATTGCAGAAAATAATAAACTCTCTGTTGCTCGTATTTAATAAACAGAATTCATTCTAAAGCATGGAAATATGTATAAATATCCAAGTGTAAAGATTTGATGCGCCTTTTAAATATGTATCATAAAAGGCGTATCATAAATTGGATTAAAGTCTGTTAGTCGATTTTGTGATGTAAATTGCTATAATCTATTCAGCCAGTAGACTACGTATTTAGTTACGACGTTAATAAATTATGGAGTTTAGCTAAATCATTGTTGATGACGTAAACCATGAATAACAACGTTTGCAGATGCGCCAGGTGGACTGTGGTTACGTCAGATAATGCTTCCACGGTTCCTAGAACAAGAAGCTGTGTTTACATTACCATTAGACATAATGCTTTATGCAACAAGAGACTCAACGTCCACCTATGTTATTCAAATGAAAGGCCCAGCACTGCATACAATTAAAGATTAGTAAGGTCATTGTATTCAAATTCAGTTTTATAGGCTTAAGAGGAGTGGAATGTGAACATATATATGTATCAATATTGTTTTAGCCAGTGGAGGCTACAGACGATGCCTTCTGGGATCAGTTCTGGGTTGACAGCACTACCACAATCCAGGATGTTTTTGCTCTGGTGCCAGCTGCAGAGATAAGAGCTGTGCGAGAGGAGTCCCCATCAAACCTAGCAACCCTCTGTTATAAGGTACACACTGAAACACCATACATGCAGTGGCCTACGAATACACATTTGTTAGAGATTTGTTAAAGATTGGAATAAGTGAGTCAACTCCCCTTCCTTTTTACTTTGCTTCCCGTGTTGTGCTCCCAGCTTCCGTTTGAAACTGTATCAGAAACAAAACAGACGCACATGAAGCAAACAGCATAATTAAGTACAGACTAGGGAACTAGAGCCCTTGAAGTCAAGCTCATTCTTAGGGTTTGCTGCCTATTTTAGATATGGACTGCAGCAGGCTTTTAATGAATTGCAACTAAATTCTTAAGTCCCATTAAAAACAACACTTCCCTTCTAATAGAAATGTCAAAAGGAACAGTCTGCATGAATAGTATCATACATCGTAAAGAAAATATACAGTTCTGCATGGGTGTTAAATGTCCTTATTTGAAACATTTTGTTTAACAAAGAACTCAATATTACAGTTTTTCTACAGATGTTGTTGAAATAAGTTTATTTTTTAAGTAAATGATAATAATAAACAATATCAAGATCTGTTTTACATTAATGATCAACCATGGTGCCCAGTTCAGTGTTCAAGTGTTTTTTTTCTTCAACCATGTTACCTGATTGTCCAGGCTGTAGAGAAGCTGGTGCAGGGAGCAGAATCTGGGTGTCCGACTGAGAAGGAGAAGCAAGTGATCCTAAACTGCACTCAGATCCTCACCCGCATTCTTCCTTACATCTTTGAGGACCAGGACTGGAGAGGATTCTTCTGGTCAACAGTGCCGGGTGCTGGGCGGGCTGGGGTGAGTGAAGGGGCAAAAAGCACAGAACCACTATAGAACCACATAATTAGCTCAAGGTAAAGATCTCTACTAATATATTCTTCAAACATCCTTCTAATGTATGCTGATTTTCTTAAGAACGCAGTGCAGGATGCACAGTTTATCATTACAGTGTTTTTCTTATTTTCTGTACCTATGGGTGTCTTCTACCAACAGTTTATAAACCCTGCTATAAACAGCAGCCAGTTTTCCTGAGCACTCTTAGCAATGCTAACTAAATGCAGACACTGCAACATATAGAATTTATGCACACTGTTTCCAGTGGGATCTCTAAACTCAAGCTGCAATATTAAAACATCTGACAATGTTCTGGCTGGACACCACAACCCTGCCCTCTGCCCCTGATCTAAGCAGCTCCTTGCTCTGGACCAACAAAACGTTGATGCAGCTGTAGCACCAGTTTTTAGGCAAATAGCCAGTTGTATGACAACTGAAACAGAGGGAAGTGGTTAGAAGTTGATCGCTGGTTCTGAACTAGCACAGGACAATTCGAGTAATGCAGTTATATTTAAGGACAGCACTGAGGTTGGAGGTATTTTCTTGAATGTCAATCTCTCATTCAGTTGGTGAATGGGCATTGGTAGCCTAGTGGTTACAGAGGTCGGCTTGGGTCTGGAGGACCTTGGTTCAAGTTCATGGGTTGCAAACAGAGGTGAATCACACTAAGTCTTTAGATCTTTACATGTGCTTCTTGTCTGTCAAAGAATTGACTTCAAAATCCTGCTGTTAGCTTACAAAGCACTGAATGGTTTGGACCAAAATACATTCAGGATCTCCTGGTTTGTTATGGACCAATCAGATCCCTCAGGTCATTAGGGTCAAATCTACTTTCCTTCCCAGAGTCAGAACTAAACATGGAGAGGCAGCATTCAGTTTTTATGCTCCTAAAATGTGGAACAAACTTCCATTGACTTCCAAATTGCATTGATCTCTTTTATTTTAGCATTGTTTTTTCTTTCTTTCTGTTTTTTTCTTTCTTTTATTTATTTAAAGTTAGCTTTTAATGAACTTGTTATTGCTTCTTGCACCCTTTCCATGTGGATAATCCCTTTTGATCACAGCAGTGAAAAACTTGGTTAAACATCACGTGTGTCCACCGTCTTTCAGACAGATGAGTTGGATGATGACGATGGAGCTCGACCACTGGCTGAGTCACTGCTCCTGGCGATTGCTGACCTTCTCTTCTGCCCTGACTTCACTGTGCACAGCCACAGGAGAGGCCCTGTGAGTACTCAGTTTCCTGACACTGTGCAGTCTGATGCCATTCATTTGTCACTTCACCACCTTCTAGTAATTATTCTGGACACAGTGTAATAAGTCTTTCTTAACCTCACTATACTTTGCTGATGTTGAGGTTAGACATATTTTTCCAGGCACTGTTTCCTTCTTCCTGAATTAAAGTTGCTTAACTAACCTGCCACTCAAGTTCTGATACACTGTCAGCCATACCAGGAAGAACTCATCTTCCCTCTTGAGTATGAATGGAATGCTGCATGCAGACTGCAACTTTGACCTCACAATGAGTGCTCTTACTACTGTTCTAACATTTCTGCCCTAAACTGGATTACAGACAATGGTCTCTTTAAAGAAGGAGAAAGTGAGATGGATATATTGAATTAACAATAAGAACAATCAGTTTTGTCCTTAAAGCACAATGACATGAAGACTCCTTCTGACAAATGTCACATTGCTTTTAAATGAAACAATTGATGTCTTTCGTGATCATATCTAGGACTCAGTGGAGAGCATGCAATCTTTAGACAGCTGTGAGTACATCTGGGAGTCAGGAGTGGGATTTGCACAGTCTCCTCCTCTCAACTACATCCATGACCTGAACAGGTAAATCAGCAGGTTTTGCAGAGCTTCATCTGGCAACATCTAGATCACAAAATTTCTCTCTTCTTACTTATTTTTCTTCCTCCTCCTCCTCTGTGCTTGTTTTTTTTTCCACATTTAGGACAGAGTTGCTGAGGTTGTTACTGACCTGCTTCTCAGAGGCCATGTACCTGCCTCCTTCATCAGACAACAATGTCCTCAACCCTTGGGTCACATTCTTCTGCTCCACAGAAAATAGGTAATGCACAAAAAAGGCTCATTCATCCTAAGGGTAAACTTGGTACAATGCATCAAATGGAAACATTTATGTCTGAAATTGTACACGGGCCCTAATGAATAATATAAAATAAAAAAACAACAACATATGAACAGGCATGCATATGTTTGTGTTCATCCGGGGGAATCCCGAGGCGTTCCCAGGCCAGCCGAGAGATGTAGTTTGTCCAGTGTGTCCTGGGTCTTCCCCGGGGCCTCTTATTGGTGGGACGTGCCCGGAACACCTCACCAGGGAGGCGTCCAGCAGGCATCCTGACCAGATGCCCGAGCCACCTCATCTGGCTCCTGTCGATGCGGAGGAGCAACGACTCTACTCTGAGCCCCTCCCGGATCACAGAGCTTCTCACCTTATCTCTAAGGGAGAGCCCGGCCACCCTGCGGAGAAAACTCATTTTGGCCGCTTGTATTTGTGATCTTGTTATTTCGGTCACTACCCACATCCCAACATAATTATATAAAACAAGACAAGTTGCAGCTTATCATTGATAAATACTTTTGTATTTTTTTAAGACAAGCAGTTGCTCTAGGCACATTGTGGGTGATTAACTAACATGGTTTTCATGTTTTTCTCCCCAGACATGCACTACCTCTGTTCACGTCTCTGCTCAATGTGGTGTGCGCCTACGATCCTGTGGGCTACGGCATTCCGTACAATCACCTACTCTTCGCTGATTACCGGGAACAGCTGGTGGAGCAAGCTGTGCAGGTCCTCATTGTAACACTGGAACATGATGGAGGGGTTCCCCACCCTCCTGCCTCTCCATTCAGCATGGAGGAACATCAGGTATGACGATGCCACAGCAAAGAAATCAAATTTGATGATAATTTGTATGTTATATTTAATTTACAGACACATTTCTTTATCTTTGTGCAGTCAACAGGCCCTGAAAACCTGTTTGTGAATTATTTATCAAGGATTCACAGAGAGGAGGTATGTCTGTGTTTAAAAAACATATAAAGGCAATTCTTGAGATCACTTGTCAAAAGCTGTCTTTGTTGTAACCCGTTCGTAGGACTTTGACTTTGTCCTGAAGGGTCTGGCTCGTCTGCTGACCAATCCTCTGACTCAGACTTACCTGCCTAACTCCACCAAAAAGATTCAGTTTCACCAGGAGCTGCTGGTGCTCTTCTGGAAGCTTTGCGACTTCAATAAGGTTCAACAGAACTAAAACAATGCCAAATGAGACATTAGACAAGTCTATGCTTCATATTTTAAACAATCTGCTCTGTGTTCCCATCACAGAAGTTTCTGTTTTTTGTCCTGAAGAGCAGTGATGTGCTGGACATTCTGGCTCCTATTCTCTATTACCTGAATGATGCCCGAGCTGACCAGTGTGAGTCTCTTTTGTTTCTTTTTCATCTTTATTTCATCAAACTTCTATTAGGAAGACACTTATTAACTTCTGTGGTGATGCATCCTTACCGCAGCACGTGTTGGGCTCATGCACATTGGAGTGTTCATTCTGCTGCTGTTGAGTGGAGAGAGAAATTTTGGCGTACGCTTGAATAAGCCCTATTCCATCCATGTACCTATGGACATCCCGGTGTTCACAGGGACCCATGCTGACCTGCTTATAGTGGTGAGACAGACACCTGCCATACTTCTGAAAAGGCAATATTATTTATTGCTGCTTTATTATGGTAAAATTTAGTCTCACAGCTGTTTCTCTTGTTTTCTAGGTGTTTCACAAGATTATCACTACAGGCCACCAGCGTCTCCAGCCTCTATTTGACTGCCTACTCACCATTGTTGTAAATGGTGAATTTCTTTGGTGCTACTACAGATTTTTTCAGGAATAATAAACATGTTTTTTTTTTGTTTTTTTTTTATTATTAAGTTATACGTCTTCTTCTTCTTCTTTAGTTTCCCCATATCTGAAAAGCTTGTCTATGGTAGCTGCCAATAAACTGCTCCACCTACTGGAGGCCTTTTCCACCAGCTGGTACCTGTTCTCTACTGCCCAGAACCATCACCTTGTTTTCTTTCTTCTTGAGGCTTTCAACAACATCATCCAGTACCAGTTTGATGGTAAGAGAAACCTGTGGAAACACTGGGGTTGCACGGAGTTGAATTGTTTTTCTATTTTTGTACAGAGGTTTAAGCTCTTGCAGGCATATTTGTTCAAATAATTCAGACCCTCCATCTCGCTGTCAGGAAACTGCAATTTAGTATATGCCATCATCCGCAAGCGGAACGTGTTCCACCAGCTGGCCAATCTGCCATCTGACCCCCCTTCAATCCAAAAGGCTTTGCAGAGGAAGAAGAAGTCACCAGATGTAATTTCCCGCACAAGCTCCCAAGAGACTGTATCCATGGAGGGGTCACACCCTGCAGTGCCGGCAGAACCTGGTACACTTAAAACCAGTTTAGTTGCTATGCCAGGTATGGTTACTTTTAGTGTACTTTTTATATCTTTGTATTAACTTCTAATCATTTTTTCTATAATATATTTGCTACTAATAAAATGAAGATACAAATGAAAACGTAATGAAATTATTTATTGTGCAGGTCATTTAATTAAATCCTTTATTTAATTGAAAATGGCACAGACAACATGTTACTGAAACAGAATATTTGGAAACTAAAGGAGACCAGTTACTGTAGTTTTGAAAATGAAATATCTTCTCTACCTGATACAAGACAATCTTATTGTCTGGATGGGAATATATGTTGTTCCAAAGTATGTCTTTCAGCAGTAATGATATCCTCACAGATGTGCAACTTACCATTTGCACTAATCCATCCCCATTTGATCACAATTACTGACTTTCTGTGTGCTGACAACAAACCCAGTGGTCCCATTTGTATTTAACAAGGAGAACTATGATTGTCTGTGAGTTTTCTGCAGTTATTTTCATTAACCATATCTGTTTATAGTGAGATGCTGCAAATAATTGCTTTTGGTTTCTATTTGCTTTACAAATAGAATCCCAACACAACTTTTGGTAGTAGGCATTTGTTTTGTTTTAAAATGTTTAAATCAATTTTTCTTACGGGAAAACTATTAATACGTTTACTATTCCGATTTTTCAGGTATTGATAAACTGACTGAGAAATCCCAGGTATCAGAGGATGGCACCATGGTGTCAGTCCCAAAGACAGACTCCTTACATACAGTCCACTCAGACCAAGGTGCTGCTGCTGGGACCAGTGACACTGAGTCAAACTCAGGAAGAGACAGTGAAGTAAGTGGGGTTTTTTTCTTTATTTTTTCATTTTGCAATGTGCGGGCTGAAATGGATGTGTATGTTTCTTAATCTGTGTCAGGATGTTTTCTACACTGAGGCAGAAATGGAGAGAAGACGTTTGTCAAGTGTGTCTTCAACTTCGTTATGGGCTCCCACACCTGAATGGGTCTCTAAATCTCTCAAGTCTTCCCTTCAGTTTTTGATAGATATTTGATATTTTTCAAAAGTGAGCATTCAAATTATATGTATTTCTTTTGTCCCAGGTCCTGTCTTGGAAGTGCAAGTTACCTCTGCAGACTATCATGCGTCTCCTACAAGTACTAGTTCCCCAGGTGGAAAAGATCTGCATCGACAAGTTGGTTTTGGTTTTGTCCCTTTTTGGTCAGAGAGCAGAACTCCTACAGTGGCCCTTGTGAAATATCACCTGAGAAGCTCATGGAGTGTGCTCTTTGATTTACTGCAGGGGTCTGACAGATGAATCAGAGATCCTCAAGTTTCTTCAACATGGCACTTTAGTGGGTCTGCTGCCAGTTCCTCACCCAATCCTCATCAGGAAGTATCAGGCCAATGCTGGTACTGCCATGTGGTTTCGCACTTACATGTGGGGTGTGGTTTACTTACGGTAAGTCATACACAATGAATGTGTAATACATAGACTGCCAGTTTCTGTTCACATGTTGATTTTAAATTAATATATTTTGTTGACCTAGCAATGTGGATCCTCCCATCTGGTATGACACAGATGTCCGTCTTTTTGAGATCCAAAGGATGTAGACTGAAAGCATTACGACTGAAAAACAAACAGTTCTGACGCCAGAGTTCCTCCTCCCTTCAGTCTCTGCTGGTTTCCTGGTAAACCTCACTGTGTTTAACTTCCTTATCATAATGCTTGCTCCTTACACCACTCACTTGGGGAGCTTAAAGATTTATGAATTATAAACATTAATGTCTATAAACAAATGTGTTTGTACTTTTCTTAAAACTTCAAGACCACAGAATGTCTGTCAGAGCACTGAGATGACTGGAGTGTTTGCTGAAGGCTGAGGTTCTTTTCTTGAAATATTTGATTTTTGTCAGATTTGTCAAGGAGGGTGAAGTGCTTTCCAGCATACCAGACGTATAACCTGTTTTGGTTAGCACAGTATCAGTGTTTCCTATTATTTGTCGTACTTGCTATGCTTTCAAGTGGACTTGGACCTTTCTAGATTTGCTGTAAGAGTTGTTTATGTGTTGTTGAAAACAATAATGCAGATTGTATGCTTTTATGTAAAAGAACAGGGTTAATTTTTTTATCCGGCTTGCAATGCTTACAGTGCTTGATGCTGAAAATTGTATTTTCCCTAAACTGTCCTGAAATATATATATTTAGCATCTGTGATGTGGAGTTTAATGGAATGAAATGTAACAGTGGTCTCTAACAAATGTCAGTGTTATACTTTTGAACTCTCAGAACACTGAATACGTACATATTCAATAGGTTTACCTCAGCATGATTGAAAGTGGAAGCTCCACATGTTAGCCACTAGATGGCCTTGTGCTCCTGTTTAGCATTCAACTTGCTGGAGGATTTTCCATTGCTGCAATTAAAACTGATGGGTATCTTTCCAATCTGATAGTACCTCTCAGGGAGACCATTCATTCTTATGATCATGACACTAATACAATGACACTAAAATAAGTATTATTAAAGAGAAATACTGAATTATTTTACCCCTTAAAAGCTTCTAAAAACAAATGTAGTTAAAATGGTTTAAACTAAATGTGAGCCTAATTTTTCTATGGATATGTATGTAAAATTTTGCAGGGATAATATTGATAGGTAAGTGCTTTACATGAGGCAATCATCCGGGCCAAAATGTTAGAGACTATTTGCAGCTGATAGGTTTGTAAGTGTAGCAACATTACAGAAAGGATCACGACACGGCCTAGTTTACACTTGGCTTCAGCTCTTAGTTGTGTTATCCCCTCTAGTGTCTGTTTTTCTGCATGAGGGAGCACGTTATGTGACACAAAATTAGAAATCATTCCCATCCTAACCAGTTTTGACTTTTTGATTTTAGTGATAGGTTATAGGAAACTGAGATAGCTGTAGCCAGAGGGGGGTTAACTTCAGTGGATATACCTCTTCATACTCCACAACAGGTATGTGCTCTTGGAACAGAATTTTATTCACTAAACACCACTTTGATATAGGATTTCTTGCATTTGTTTGGCAATAGTCATCACACACAAATAGTTTATTACAAACATAGACTGAAATTGACTGCTGTGTTTCTTCCACTTTCTTTAAACAAAAGTAGTCTGAAGGCTTTGTTTAGTGTAGCAACATTTTCTTTCCACACTTGTCAGTTGAAAGTACAAGAGTGTTTACTTTGCTGTATTTAGTTGCCATCACATTACATCTGTTGAGTGATTGTCCATTTTACTTATTATGGGTCCAGCTGTAAAGAGTTCTGGGCCCTATTCATTATTTTCTTTTATAAGTCAATATACTCTCCCAATTATTTCAATAACCAATGAAACGGTATACAAAGTACTTGTAACATTAAATCTGTGACGCTGTCTATGAAATGCTGCATGACTAAATGGGAATTCAAAATGTCCAGCAAAACAGCCAATGACAATTCATCCTGAGATTAATTTGTTTTATTTGTATAAAATAATATTCAGATCTTTTTAACAATAAAAAAAACTATGTGTAGACTTTGTTTTTTTTTAATGCACAAAAAGTAAGCACAGCCAAGAGTTTAGGTAAACCCCAAAGAGTCTGGCAGCAGAGTGCATACGATAGAAGATCCCCAAAGAAGAAGACCCCCACCAGAAAGTCCACTTCTAGGCTACAGGATGGCATTTTCTCTGATACATGTTTCCTGTGGTCTACAATGCAACCAATCACCATAGAGAGGGACACCAGGCTCACAGTCACTTTATTCATTATAAAATGAATCAGTAGGGCCACGTTCCTTTTATCTTTATCTTTTTATATGAACACTTCATGCAATATAACTGTTACAAGTCCTGCAACCACCAGGAGGGGTGGTGGTGGTGGTGATCCTCCACAGCTTGACCCATGACTTTTAACATCACATAGGTCATAGCAGCAGCACAGAGGTTGTATTCTATGTTGACGGGGTACAGATAACAACAGGTCTCTTCAGGGCCGGACTGGGATACAAAGTCAGGCCGGGAGACAACTCATTTAATGCATGCATATGCTACAATTGCGCAAGTGTACACACACACACATGTGGACTAAGTAATCCCCAAAGCTCAGACCAATGTTCACATAAAACTACAAACCACTAGTTCAGTGTTTTTCTCATCTCTCCCCTCATAAAAAAGGTTCAATACAATAGTCAAAACAAGAGTCCTGTATTAACGTTGAGATGAACATGATCATTTTATCAGAAAATAATTTAGATGCCAGTGTACTATAGTATATACACCAACATTTGCTACTGAAATAAAAAGAAGTGGTCAACAGCACATTCACCTGATGTGATATCTTGTTAGATACACCTTATGGTGCCCCTGGACACATTGTCAGTGATGTAACCTGGGATCACAGGGGGTTTCGGGTCTTTCAACAATCAGGCGACCAGCCTGGAGGAGGGACACAAGCTGGGGCTGATCAGGCCCCAGCTTGTGTCCAGGTAGCGCTACCCTACTTGCCACGCCTCTCCCCTCCTGATCCACAACCA
>JBAMHW010000023.1:16565498-16583338 GCA_037177495.1 Rhadinocentrus ornatus
ATGAATGAATGAATGAATGAATGAATGAATGAATGAATGAATGAATGAATGAATGAATGAATGAATGAATGAATCAAGCAATCGATCAATTGATGTTTCTATAAGCTAAATAGAGTGCATGCATGAGTGTAAGTAGCAGTTGTTACCCACAACTTGATTATTCTTGAGCCTTAAAAAGGCTGAAAAACGACTGTATTAACCATTTCACATACAAATAATGTAGTGAACATTTTGGGATTCGGATAAAATCTGGAACCAGTCAGTGGCGGGTTGGTTTGTTGTGCAAATGTATGAACATGTGGGCAAAAGAATCTCTGCCATTGTTTTCAAGCTTATCATTAATTACTAATACCTAATACTATCACTACACATGTGGTATTGTCTTTGTTCACAGTTGTTGTATATTAAATGCAATGTTTTGTTTTAGAACAAGTGAAAAAAGAATATGCAATTGTGTCATTTCTTGTAATCTCAGAACTCACAGTTCTGTGTCCTCGATGCAGTCAGGGTCCTCCATGGTGTCGAGCCGTCTCTGACAAGCATCTAAGATCTTTTTCCTTGGTCCTAAAGGAATATGGATACTTTTTAAATCATGGTCAGAGCAAAGCAACAGTGCTGCTAGGTCAATCTTCTCCCTCCTGAAGATGGAATAAAACTCGCTCATGCTTTGTGTAGCAAGAAAGACCTCCAGAGGGCTTGTACCAGGCTCATCATCATCATCCAGCCCCAATTCGATTTCTTCCCAGGGCAGCTCTTCCACATTCCTCTCCTGCAGGCTGTGTGCACTCCCAATACTGTCTTCATCCATACTTGGATATTGTTGCAACCGACTGCGTAAACGCACATTATTGCCTGACTGGGACACACTGGCTGCATCTCGACCACCAAGGTCAAACATGCCACCGCTCACATAGTTCCTCCTGAAGACCATCGTGCCGAGACCAGGTCGGTTGAACAGGGAATCATGTCCAGAGTCGGTGCTGATCTCAGAGTATTCCACATCTGGCCCGTGGAGGTCTGGCTCACTCATGGCACGTGAAATGGCATCATCATTGTCTCTTGGAAACATATCGCGAACATTGCGGCGGCCACGTTCCTTTGGGTTGATGTACGTCCCTTGTTTGACAAACATGACATCATTACCCAACTGAAGTCCAGATAGAGAGCGCACACTCTTTCTTCCATCTTCGTAGATTTTAAAAGTGCCATCTCCTTGCTTCCTTTTCTCCAGCTTCTTCTGGATCTTTGTCTTTCCTCGGTTTGTGGCATGGAGAGTTGCCTAAGAGAGCAGAAACAATGCAATTTTCAGGAACAATCACAAATAATAGAATTGCTTTTATATTGTTCATATTCTTACTAAGACAGGTCAGTAAAACCCATCAGCCCATCACTTAAGAATGATCTCAACTAATAAGGAAACCCTTGAACAACAAATAAACTCCTAACCTGAGAATATGGCACACTGACAGTGGCTGTGTTGAAGTTGCGTAACTTGTGGCTTATGGAGCTGCTGGTATAGCTGGAAAAACTCATGACATCTGACGCGGAAGCCTCAGAGGCCTCTTTATGAAACTTTCGCTCCATTCGTTTGTGGTGCTTCTTCTGCATCTTCACACACTCTTTGATTCGCCGCTCAGCCTCACGAAACGCCCGGTCTTTCAACTTGCTGACCAGCTTGGGATTGAGAGCTGTCTGCTTGGCAGCGATGGAATCCAGATAGCGGACACAATCCATGTGATTCTTTGTGGCAGCCATGTCCAGAGGTGTGTGGTAGTCATTGTCCAGGCACCATATGTTGGCTCCAAAAGACACCAGGAAGAAAAGGCAGTTGAGGTGACCATTGGCAGCAGCCAGGTGGAGTGGCGTGTTCCCCCATATGTCACATTTGTCTGGGTCTCCACTGTGGGCCATAAGAAAAATATTAGATTTAACCTTTTGACTAAAAAAAAAACTATTGTTAATAATATTTCCTTTATATTCAGTTTAGACTCAGTAACAGTTTATGGTAAAGCCTTCTTTCCCGGTTCTGTTGCCATGGCTAGGTAAGCATGTGATTTTCTGATTATGTTTTCACCACTGACCTATTGTACGTAGGTTATTAATGGGAACTAATTCAAAATCTTAACAATGCATTGCCTTTTCAAAAGGCAACCATTTGCCTTAGCATTTTAGAAACTGAGGAGGGTTTGATTTCTAAGAGATGAAACCTTCCTCAATTTAAAACCACACACACACACACGCTATTATTAACACTAAACCCAACATGTTCCCCCTCAGTGACAGTCTATGACCTGAGGGTTACCTCTGTGTGTATTTCTCTGTTGTCTCATGCCTGTAATATGACCCCAGGAGTGCCAGCACCACTGCTCCAGTACCTGTATCTTGTTTCAGGGGAGGCCACATAAGTTGCGCCAGGCTCAAAAAGCACAATTATGTATTGTTGGTGATGTCACCCTGAAGTCAGAACAAACCATTGTACTCCTGGTTAGATGTAGAGAAGGAAGGGTGTGTGTGAAATTCATTTTGAATTGCATATTTCTTTCCAGACAAAAACCTAAAAGTCTATGCAAATCTATATTGCTAATTTTCTTCCAATCAACTTTTTGATACTATTATTTATAAAGTATTTTCTTTTCTTTTTTTCTTACCATTTTTTTTTTTTTTTTTTTTAAGACATGAAGGTTCACATTTTAGCAACTAAATGTGGATATTGCTAAAATAATTTCTGCTCCAGTTTTCTGCTTTTTTTCAGATTTATTTTAAATAAAGTTTTTTGTCAGCGTCACACACACATGCTCATGAACTGTCTTGTGTCCTGTCCTCCACTGTATCCACATCCAGACTCCTGAATATTTGATGCAATGGATGTGAAACTACGGCTGAAGTAGAAATGTATTATTGATGGACGGCACTGTTAGGTTTTCCCTTGGAATGTGGGTCAGATCAGCCTGGTCCTGCTTGTGCAGCGATTATCATAGCCCCACTCTGATTTCTACCCCCATGCTCTCTATGTTTAAACAGGATTATGTTGAAATAGTCAGAAAGAAGATGTGGAAGTTTACTTTGGTTCATATGAAGGGGTGTGGCACTTTTCAGCATAGATGATGGATTGTAAGTGTAAAACATCCCAAACTCCTAAAATAAAACAGTGATCAAACAAATGAATTACATTGTCAACACAGAGCTGAAATAGATATAAGAACTATAGGCCCATGAACTGATGTGAAAGGACATACTTCATCAAGATGAGATATTTATCACCTTATGAACTTACATTATCTAATATAATTGTCGTAGAAAGTGATCATCCAAGACAGCTTTATAGGTCACGATTTATGTGCATGGTAAACTGCTGAGCACAGCAGTGTCCTCTCACTTATTCCTCCCCTGCTTGTTATCACATTATGGGCCATCTCTGTCTTCACTTCCTCTGACAGTTTGATGTTACTGCAGGTGCAATGCAATATACTTGCCAAATTTAGCAGGCATAGCATCTTTCCCATGACTATATTAAGCAGTGTTAAACTTTTCTTCATTATATCACCTCTCGTGAGTTTGACTTGTGATAGCTATTAATATTTATTTTAGTGCATGTCAGCCATGGAGTTCATGCCTGCTGTTATCAGAGGAACATGGTGTCCCTTAGCAACTGAACATCACTGCAGCTATGTTGACACTCATTTCGTGGGAAATACTGAACTTGACATGGTATTTCTGAGTTATTTTAGAAAAGGCAACTGGACCTCATTTTCCTTCTTGATGTCTACCAACCTAGTAGAAATCTGAAAGCCTTTCAGTTTAGATGGATGTAGAACCAAAAAGAAAGACATTTTACCTTCTCTTCAGCACTTGAGACAGAAGTTATTATCACATGAAGCTGATAGTCTTCCTTGACTGGGCTGCTGATGCATATCAGGAACACTGGGATTGTCATACTGTGCACAAAATGTCATTACTTTAAATATTCTGCATCCAATAAACAAAGCAATAACGAATTCTGGAGTCCCCTTTTTTGATTACTCAGTGAAGCCGACTCATATTAGGCCCATTTTACTCACTGGCGTACAAACCAGGTCAGCCAAAAAAAGAAGAGAAATGGACTGTTGCGTGTGCATACCAAATCACATTTGCACATTTTAAGAATGGCCAGCCTGTTTTACCTGATGCAGCCTGGTTAAATTAACTTTAGCAATATTCTTGTTTCAAGTTATTTAATTAATGGGCCTAAGTCAAATTATTAAAAATGAATAAAACGCATGTTTTAGGTGATGTCTAAAAAGTCTCTTTATGGGTAGCAAGGAAATTCAGAAATCAAGGGTATTGAGTGAACTGATCAGTTCGTGGCATTATCATATTGAATTGTCAACCCTGCCTCACTATGTAAAAGACCATTGTCATCATATTTGCAAAAATCAAACCATATGAGTTACAGATAGTGACAATAAGGGGTAACAGGCTTTGCTCTCAAAATGCTGGGGATCCTCAATAATGCTGATTCATTAGAACACTAGAACAGTATATGGGTTTAACTCTGTCCTAATTCCTAGAAAAATTGTTCATGTGAATTAGTCATGAAGCAAACACTGTCCCACATACAGACCTGCAAGGGTTAGTGCTGTGTTGTCTAGAGGCATGACTTTGAAACCTCCACTGCAATCTTAATGTTTTGGGAAGTGAATGATTGTGTTATTCTACTTGTTTATTTTATTCAGTTTTGTAGGGCAAGTGATTGAAATTTGTGTTGATAAGATATTAACAGAATTAACATGTCAAGTTTAGCATTTTCCACAAAATAAAGCTGTAGCGATATTCAGCTGCAAAGAGACATCATGTTTCTCTGATGACAGCAAACATTAACTGCATGGCTGACATGTACCATGTTAGTATCACAAGTCAAACTCATGAGGGGCGCATGACAACAAGTCAAGATAACTTACTCACAGTCAACAGCACAATTTATTTCAATTTAAATGAACTATTCATACAAATTGCTATGTATTAGTCATTAATTCAATATAAAATTATGTATTTAAAAGTCAAATGAATGATTATGACATTTCAGGGAAACCTTTAGCCCTCTTTCTTGATCATACACACCCCCTGGCCACAATCAGCCGCAGAGCTTCCAGGATGCCGTGATAAGCAGCCCATAGCGTCGGTGTCATGCCATCCTCGTCCGGTGCGTTGAGATCCTTCCTGGTCGCCTCCTTTAGAAGGTCGAGGTAGCCGTCCCGGGCCGCCTTGTGGTACCTGTCATTCATGGTCCACCGTGCGCGACTCCATTCCGTTTCATCAACACCACCACCATGGCCGTTGTCATGTGGGCATGTGGTGGTTAGCACACCGAAAAAAGTGACAATTTGCCTCCCCGTTCACTCAGAGCTAGAGGCTTCTGCAGTGTCACGAGCGCGTCGGTGGTATCCAGGGACGCGACAGCGCACACCGTGTGGTCCAACAGTGCTCCCGGTGGCCGAGATGATCCGGGACAAAGGACCCAAGCCCTCCAAGAGAGGGAAACTAACATTCCAGAGAAACGCTAAACGAATCAATGTCATATTCGCCTTGGGCCATTATTTGGTTTGAGAGACCCATTCTTGCTTGTGTTAAACCTTAACACCGTTTGTCGGTATGACGGGATGATTTATCTCATTATCTCAAGAAAACAAACTTTGTTTTCTCGACATAACTTTAAATGCAGGGTTGCGAGGTGGCTGGAGCTGTTCCCAGTCCATCACAGAACCAATACAAACAGACATCAAAACTGGCATTCACTCCGAGAATATAAAGGTCTCAGTAGACTCAAATCAGCCTAACATGTATGTCTGTGGACTGTGGGAGGAAGCCGGGAGATCCCACGCATAGCTGGAGAGCACGCAAACAGGTTTCCCCAAAAAACCTACTTGATGTAATATAAGAATGATGAAAATAAGAAATATTTACTAGGTAAATTAATAAATTATATTGTGTTTTATTGAGTGTGTTTGTGGTCTCCTGGGAGCAATGCTGGTTTCCAGTCTAAATGCTGCAGGACTCAAGGACCTCCTCCAAGCACCCCTTCAGCTTTGGATGCAGCAGTTTGGTTCTGAGCTCTGCAGAGCTGTCAGTGCACGGGAGGGGTGTAGGGCGGTGGGGATGAGAGTTTAGGGGACAACTCAACTAGTGGGTCTAAGGGGCATAGTTAGGGCTGGACGATACTGCAAGTTTTGGTATAGATCCGATACCATGTAAATCCAGGGCAAGTATCGCTGATGCTGATACCATTACCAATACTTTTTGCTTGAAATTTCACAATAATTTAATGATTTTGCCTTTAATTATTAATCATTAGTATAATTACAATCAAACACAGGACTGTTTTCATATAAAAACCTTTTTTTTTTATTAAGAAACTGAAAGGAAGAACTGAAAATTTAAGTTTAAGCATTTTTATTTTTAAACAATATAAACTAACATCAGCAATGTAACAAAATAATAAAATAACTTTGTTAATCCCTTTTATCAAACAATTGTTTGAGAAAAATAAAGCCA
The DNA here is from genome assembly GCA_037177495.1 of Rhadinocentrus ornatus. Lineage (NCBI taxonomy): Eukaryota > Metazoa > Chordata > Actinopteri > Atheriniformes > Melanotaeniidae > Rhadinocentrus > Rhadinocentrus ornatus. The sequence continues at coordinate 16,572,027 of JBAMHW010000023.1, forward strand.
ATAGTGCTAATTAGCTAAACAAAAGCAAAACCTACTACTGGTTAGTTCTCATTCACTGGCTTTTACCCACAAAGTGCTCTGTAAGAAAAATATCGATCTCATCACGGTGGTATCAATTGATAGCGATAGTAGCTCTGGTATTGATAATATTAATATTTTGATTGAGCTGCCCAGCCCTAGTTTCATTGTGAACAGCTCTGTACTGGGATGCACTCGGTAAAGTCAAGCCAGTAACACACGCACGCTGATGTCAGATCAAGGAACATCCATCACTGATCAAAACATCCGATTTTACAACTATCAAGGCTTAAATTGTGTCTGACTATTAGGTTTTACCAATCATTAATTTACAAAATTAAACATATGTGCCATGACTTTCGACTCAGCATCACAGGGTTTATTATGATCAACGAAATCATTATCTCGAGATAACAAATTAATTTTCTCGTTATTGAGAAAATTAACTGATTATCTTGAGATAATGATTACAAAAAGAATAGTAGTCGAGCATGGCTGCACTCGGTTTCCGTACCTTAGTAACTTTAAATGAAAATCCTTATAAATTTTAAAAGCTTTTTTCAACTTTTCTTCAATTGTGCAAACTCATTTATCACATGGTTGCCTGCACGGAAATTCTAAAGTTGCACAAATAGGAGGAAAAAAAATTTAAACAAACTGTCTCATTGTGACCATTGAACAAAGAAAACCTGTGGCCCTCTGCTGCCATAGTTGTTATAAATGAACCACTGTTCATAGTTGGAAGCCTCCATTCCTGTAAAAAAACACCAACAATAATAATAATGAAAAAGGTAGATTACAAAAGTGTTGGATGGTACAGCTTTTAACTCCATCCTGATGTTAAATTAAGTATAGTTGCACCAGTGGCAAACTCTCACAAAAACTACTTGCCAGTATTATAAATTTCATGACAATAGTAACAGATAATGACAAGGTTTGTCTCTTAAAAGGAAATTTCAAACTTTACACAGGAAACTGGGGTGGGGATAGGCATATTCCCTCGTTGTGCCATCAAGTTAAAGAACTAAATGTACTCCCTTTAAGCACTAAATCAAGAATTCAGATGGCCTGTGGTCTTGCTGCATCAGCTGCAGCAATAAGGAGATTTAAAAAAAAATCCACAAAGTATTCATGGTTTTAGAGACAATGAAGCAAAGTTAAAGATTAATGTCACACGTAGTTTTGCTTTCTTGCCAACTTTAATACTTTTGTGCATGCTCAAACTACTTTTATAGCTGACATTTATATGTTTTATAAAGAACTTGCTGTTAATCAAAAAAAGAACTGGTTTCTTTTAATTTAGACTACATGAGTAAAGCCTTTTCCTAGAAATTTCTTTTGAACTCTACAGCAATGTTTTGTGCTAAACACACTGTGTTTGTTGATACTATGATATTGTTCAAAACAGATTGAGAATAATGACTGTAATAATGCATGTAAAAAAAAACAACTTTGGCTTGGGGTATATAAAAGCCGGGATGAGTCAGATCATTCTTGAGAACTCCCTCCATCAGGTAAGCAGCAGTCCTGAAAAATTTCTTTATTTCAAGGAATTAATTTTTAAAAGAAAACATGGTGCACCAGCATGGTGCCAATTGCTTCTGCATTTTTGGAAAGACTTGATTTTCTGCAGTATCTACCTTTACAGAGAGAGACCGGCCGTAGCTGCTAAACCTGTCATGTCACACAATTGCTTCCTGAAACAGCTGGCCAATGAGAAGATTTTAAAGACAGGAGCCATGTGTTATAACTCTGACAATCCATGCGAGTGTTTGACCAGTGGCAGTCTGTGTGAACCTTGCAAGATGACAACCAAAGACAGTGGGATGGAAGAGATTCAGTTCTCCAACAACATCAGTGGAGCAGGACAACTAAATGCTCCCGAGTTGAACATCTCCTCCACTGAGGCTGTGAAGGACCGAGGCCGAAACTGGGGATGGATGATGTCTGCTATAATTTGTCTGAACAATCTGATTCTGGGCTGTGCTCTGGTCAGTAGCAGCGCTTCCAACAATGTTAAAATCAGCTCCATTAACCTGCAGGCATTCCTCGTTGTCCTCCTCCTCCTCACCTCAATTTGGATGATCTATTACACTAAATACACAGCCAAGACAGAAAATGCTGTTGTCTACAAGGATGAGCAAGCTGGACCTATATGGCTCAGAGGTAAGATCATAATAAACAGAACAATTCTTGGTTAGTTGGTTTTATTTATTTATAATTTATTATTATTATTATTATTCCTGTCTTTCAGGGGGACTTCTCCTATTTGGACTCCTCAGTGTCATCATGGACATTTTCAAGGTAACCAGTTATGTTGGTTACCTCCACTGTGACTCTGGTGTTAAGGTTGCATTCCCTGTGGTGCAACTCATCTTTGTTTTTGTGCAGGTAAAGATATCACAAGAAATTATAACTTGCTACATGTTTCGTGGTTCTTATGGTTTCAAAATGCTGATGCAAGTGATGTTTCTTATTATCAACCTGCAGACATACTTTTTGTGGATCCATTCAAAGGACTGTGTGCAGATCCAAAAGAACCTTTCACGGTAGGAATTTTCAAATCCTTTCTTTTGTCTCTCTTTATCATTATTTTTTGCATTTTATTTAATAATTTGCTGTCCCCCAGGGTGTACGAGTTGCATTGTTTATATTTTTTTGTTCTATTACTGTAAGACAAATAACTGCAAGTAACAGTTATTAATTATTGCAGACTAATAAGAAAGTTAATTTCTCATCTTTTCAGTCATTTGGTTGATTAAATGATAGAAAACAGACTAACACAACTCCCCAGGGCTGCATGTTATGTATTTGAAACACTACGTTTCAATTGGATTTGAATCCAAGTAAAGTGTTTCTCAAGAACTTTGAGAAACAATAAGTTTTTTTTTTTTTGTTTGTTTTTTTACCTGTGAACAAGTCAGTCAATAACTCTAAACTGTTTTTTTCCTGTTCCTTTTTTTTGTTGTTGTTGTTGTAGCTGTGGGCTGATGCTCACCCTCTCCACAAATCTAGTTCTATGGATGAGTACAGTCACCGACGAGTCCGTTCACCAAACAACTGTCCCTGACTACACAAATCACACTAAACTCTCCAGACGATACCTGTTCATCAGTAAAGGTTAGTGATGCAGATGGAGACATAAAATCCTATAACTAAAACTATATAACAAGCACAACATAACATTTTACTCTTTATGTTTCATGTCTTACAGCTGGTTATGGAGATCAGCAGTGTACATGCAGCCATACTGCATGTAGCATCTTCAAGGATGCCTACTACTACCTGTACCCTTTCAATACCGAGTACAGCCTCTTTGCCTCTGCCATGGCTTACATCATGTGGAAGAATGTAGGCCGAGTAGCAGTTGAAAGCAGCCACCACCACAACATCAAATTTAGCCTCAAGGATGTCTTTATTGGTCCGATTTTGGGAGTCCTTATTGTGATTGCAGGCCTGGCAACTTTCATCGTATACGAGATTGAAATGCAAAATAATAACAGCAAGAAAGAAAAAACTTTAATGATGCACTTTATCATGAATGTAGTCATAGTTACCATGATGTCTGTTTGCACTGTGGTTGGCAGTGCCATCTTCAAAGTGGACAACAGGGAGCTCGTCTCAGAGAAAAATCCCACCCGCAACCTCGATGTGGGGCTGCTGGTTGGAGCCTCACTGGGGCAGTTCATCATCAGCTACTTCACCATTGTAGCCATGGTTGCAACTGGAGCCAATGGTTACCTGAACAGGCTCAACCTGGCCTGGGCTATAATGATGGTGATACAGCTTGGCCTGCAGAACTTTTTCATTATCGAAGGTCTGCATCGGGAGCCCTACCATGAGGTGGAACTGGATGCAGTGGATTTACCAGATACAGTGGTTGCAAATCCATATGTGCTGGAGGCAAACAAAGATGTGAGCAGTCTGGAGAGAGCAGACGTGGAAAAAAACTCCAACCTTGACACAACAGCGAATAGTCCCAGCAGCACAGCTGAGCAAAGACACAAACTGCTGTGGAAGCGTCGAGTTTTGAGAGAAGTGTGTGTGTTCCTGCTGCTGGGCAACATCATTGTGAGTACCTATGCCCCTCATTCTCTAAAATTCGAAGTTTAAAATGATCTAAATAACCACTGCCTCCTTTCTCCTATTCACAGCTGTGGATCATACCTGCATTTGGTGCTCGTCCACAGTTTGACCACATCACTGAAACAGAATTTTACCAATTCAACATGTGGGCTGCCATTGTGAACATCGGGCTTCCTTTTGGCATCTTTTACAGAATGCATTCGGTTGCCAGTCTGTTTGAAGTGTTTCTGAACTCATAATACTGCAGCTTGCTATGTGTGCAGGCAGCTGTTTTAACATTATAAAGATATTTTGTACAGAATGTGGTTTGTTTCAAGGATTTATTTCTCTGTATATTTGTAAAGACTGACAAAATTCTATTTTCACTTTCATGTTTGTTAATTGTGTTGCAGACATGTGGCAACGCACACATATTTCAATGTTGTTCTCAAAAGTCACAAAAACAATTATCTGTCAAGTTAATCTTCTACAACTTGATTTGTGTTTTGCCCTTCATTTGTAAAAAATAAATAAATAAATAAAACAATAAAAAAAGAAGCAATCTCGCTTATAATCATTATCACTGTGATTACTCCTGTTACTAAGTAGAGCCAGTGGGTTTGGGGGAAAATAATTGAAACTTTTTTCTTGTCTCTTGCTGAGAGTGTATAGTAAAAAAGTAAAACTTAACATGCATGTGTTGTGAGTAGTTGTATAAATAAAACTAAAATGTCTAATGTAAATACAAGCATTATATTGTTTTGTTTTTTTTTAAGTCAGATCACTAGATAATTTAGTCACCAGTTTTGTTTTTACTCTGCAAAAATTTTTAAAATAAATTAAAAAAAATAAAACTATAGTCAAAAGCTCCCTCTGGTGGTGAAATGGTTCCACTGCAGGGATAATTCAAACGCCGTGCTGGAGGGCGAAAAGGAGCACTTAAAGGGGTCTTTTTCTTTTTTTTTTTACAACATTTGGTAAGTTGACAACAAAAAGCACAGGCTACATAAAATAGCCGTTTTTTAAAAGATATAATGAAAGCATATTTGAACATGCCACCACACTAATAATAAAAACAAAAGATACGGGTTACTGTGTTATTTTTTTCAGGCTAATACAAAGCCACACTTCCGGGAGGTCCTTCGCACACGCTTTTGTTTACAACCACGTCACCAGGAAATACGTCCTTCTGGAATAAAAATGCAAAGACAGGTGATTTTAATTTAGACGTTTGTCATCAATTAAAATGCTGTTATTACTGTTCATTCTTGTAAATAGTGTGCAAAGTTTCATATTTTACGTGTAACATTGTCCGACAGAAACTAGAAAATGAGGCAGCGGGATGCAGTTGGTGTGTTCAACGTTAAAGTTAATGTTTCTGTGTTTCCAGGACTCCCAAGAGTCTCCTCTTTTTGGTGAGGAGGAAGAGAACTTCAGGCTCAAAAGATCTGCGGTTAGGTAAGAGGCATTGCTGTAATGCTGGCCAAAAGTTTTTTCCTCTTAATTATTTATTTTTTTTAAACCTTGAAGACAAAATTCAACCTATGTTTCAGGCATCCCGTGGCATCATTTTTCCATCTCTTCTTCCGAACAAGTGCCATTTTGGTTTATTTACTAAGCGATATCCTCAGCAGTCGTTTTATTGCATGTATGGTCACCATCATCCTTCTGCTGTCATGTGACTTCTGGACTGTCAAGGTTAGTGGATCAATCTATGTTTAACCACAAGGTACTTTGGAAATAGTTTGATTATATCACCTTAAAAAAGGCAATTCTACGCTTTTTTGTGTTTTCCTCTTCCTTTTGATCTTACATGGCTTCTTGTGCGTTTGACTAAAAAGTTATGCACAAGTCCACAGTAAAGTAGGTTATTTCGTCACACAGAAGGGGGTGCTTCTGAACTGCCTACACACCCAATTTTTAGTCCACACAGTTGTTTCAGATAAGAAAAATTAAAACCTCTCTCAGAGAGTTGCTCAATTCGGTCCTACGAGGGCCTCAATCCAGCAGGTTTTCTTTGTATCACTGCTTAAACACACCTGACGCAAATTAATTAGTCATTGTGCGGAACTTGATTGGCTGTTAGATCCATTTAATTTGATGCAGGTGTGTAGAAGCAGGGATACATGGAAAACCTGCTGGATTGCGGCCCTCGTGGGACCGAATTGAATACCCCTGCTGTACCAGATATTCTTGCAAGATAAATTACTTGTTGTGAGCTCAATCACTTAAATCCACTTTACAAGCCAAAAGAAAAAAAACTTGCACTACTAAAAGAAAGGAAATTTAAAGGCATTTAAACTGATGTGTATATTAATTAGCATTTATCCAAGAAGAACACAGATATTGCTTTGTTGGCTCACATGCTGATAAAACTTAAAAGCAATCGGGCACCGTGGACAGCATATTGCAAGATTTACATCAAGCAAAATGGATGAACACCAGAGGAAGCAAACTACATGCCATCAGAGACGTCAGTCATCTGGATAGGTACGAAGCGTGATTTGAGGAGGAAAGCACTGCATCTAAATGGAAATAATACAAAATAATAGACACTGACACAACACTCAACTAATCATGATGAACATTAACTAGATTACGAACAATTGAACTTGGAAACTTACAGTTGCACTGATCATAAATCACAGGACTTTGAAAATGATATTGACCCTGAAAATCACTTTTACAACAATAAGCATAACTAATGCAAATACTATACTGAAGACCAATTCAGAAACAGAAATATGAAGACTGGCGATGTGATATTAATTATACACTTCAACAGAAAGAGCCTAAATTTAAGCCTCTCAAAAATCAAATACTGTCTACGACAGTTGGGTAATAAATTCACAATAATAACAGAACCAGAAAGCTGGTTGAATGAGGAACAAATCTACATTGTGCCGATTGAAGGATATGAGAGCTATTTCAAAAATAGACTGGTAACAAAGGGAGGTGGAGTTGCCTTATGTATAAACAAATGTTACCAAAGTCATTCCATCTGCAATTTGTCATTTGTGATAAAGAATATCATGGAGTGTGCTACAGGAGAAATAGATATGGGCAAATAAAAAAACAAGTTGTATTTATAGAAAACCTGGTCTTGCATAAACACCTTTTTAAGGAGAGGTTATCTGAATTAATTAACAACATACTTGCAGTATGAAACAGGTTTTCATTTGTGGGGATTTTAACATTGACTTGTTAAATTCACAAGAACATAACACAACTACAGAGTATGTCAATGCCATGTATAGTTTAGGTTTTTTATTCTAAAATCACGTGTCCAAGCAGAATAACAACTCAGTGCCACATTTATTGACAAAATATACTATATAAAGAATTTCTATAGAAAAGAACTGTGGAGGCTGAACAAAAATATAAGAAATACAAAAATAATTTAACTATAATAATGAAACTGTCAAAAGGATCATTACAGTAAAGTTAGAGGACAATAGAAACAACACCAAAAAATGTAGTGGTGTTACAATAGAATTGTGAGATGATGTTTTTCATTATTTCACCAGTTTTACTACTGTAAAGCCAGTGGTGGGGAACTTTGGCCCTTGTCCTGCAAGTTTACATGTGTCCCTGCTCCAACACACCTGATTTAAATTAATGAGCCATTGTACAGAACTTGATGGGCTGGTGGATCCATTTGATTTAAATCAAGTGTCTTAGAGCAGGGACACGTGGAAAACGTGCAGGAATGCAGCCCTTGAGGACCAGGGTTCCCCACCACCGGTTTAAGCCAAGCTGTGTGTTACTATGGAAGCAGAGAGCGGTCGTGTTTTTTTTTTCTTTGTTTTTGTTTTTCACTCCGTTTTTTAAAAATAATAACAGGGTAATTTCTCTCATCAAATCTAGAGTCAGGAGGGGGCTGGAGCTGATCCTAGACAAACATTCAATCAGACTCCCACTCACTCCTAGTGAGAATTTAGAGACTCAAATCCCAAGCAAACATGTCTTTGGACTGTGAGAGAAAGCCAGGAGGGAACCCACACACACTTGGAGAACATGCAAACTACACACAGGTTCACCAGAATCCAGAATGTAGGCATGTGAACAAGTGTTGCATATTGATGTAGATAAGTATTGGAAGACAAGCCTGGACTGCCCATGCTCTTCAAGTAGTTCAGGACTCTTTTACTATCGAGAGAGAAAGAACTACCTTCAATGTGGTCTTTAGGCTTGCGGCTCTTTTACCTGCATAGTAAAGTTATGTAACAAAGGTCAAACCCCAAATGTATAATATGTCCTCTTTAAGTGACTGATTAATAATTAAAAAATACTAAAAAAGAAGTCAGTGAGGGTAGAAGATCATTATAAAAATTCCCAGTGTAAGGAAGCTGCTTGCTTTTTTGCTTTTTTTCTTATTTCTGTGACTATTAGAGTCTTTATATGATACATTGTGATAAATAAAGTGAACATTTATAGACTTACGTTTGTCTTTCAGAATGTATCTGGCAGATTGTTGGTGGGCCTTCGGTGGTGGAATCAGGTGGATGAAGATGGAAAGAGCCGCTGGGTGTTTGAATCAAGGAAGGTAATCAAGTCCTTAAGGAGTACACAAAAGTTATTAATAGTGAGCTGATATAATTAATGATGTCTAAAAAGGGACCTTTTAGGGTAACAACGTTTCCCACAACAACTGCCTGGTGGAAAAATGTGAAAAAACAAAACATATTATGTAACCGTAAGAACTTGTTCACAGCTCTTCGCATGTCCTTCTTATAGTTAAATTGGTGTTATTAGCACTGATGATTAACAACTATAGCTTTTAGATCTCAAATTTAGAGATATTAATTGTAACACAGTCAACTTCATGATGGTGTGTATTATTTTGACATTTAATATTTAATATAGCTGCATAACTGCTGCTGCTTAGTCAGGGGCTTTTGTACATAGAATCTTTTGTTTAATAGGATAAAATAAAATCTTGTGTACCTTTCTGAACAGTCGAATGGCAAAAACTCCACATCCAGCGCTGAATCCCAGATTTTCTGGCTTGGACTTGCTGTGTGCCCCATCTTCTGGGTTATTTTTATGTTCAGCACCCTCTTCTCCTTCAACATTAGATGGCTGGTCAGTTTAAATACTTAGCTTAAATGGCTCAAAACCATTTCTGTCAGTATAAATTGCTGGAAGTTATCACATCTCCGTCCTTTTTGTGGTCTTGCCTTCAGGCTGTGGTGATAATGGGTTTGGTTTTACAATGGGCCAACCTCTACGGGTATGTCAGATGTAAAGTGGGTGACAAGTCTAACCTGGGAAATTTGGCAAAGAATTACCTTGGTGCACAGATATTTAAACAGGTATGTATCATCTAACCTTTTACCTTCCAAGTTTCTGTCTGATGAGTAATTACATTTATCTTCCCGTTTTCCTTTACCGAGGCAATGGAGGGAAGATCGTGAAACTAAAGTGGATGTGTGGGAACCAGATGCAGCGTGATGGAGCTCATCGCTAAATGGGTCCATTATGTTTACTCAACTCATGTTAAGACGGTAGTGGGCCTTTTGTCAGGGTTGTTTTTTTTCTTAAATTACTGGAGTTTTCTCTCAGAGGGTAACATTAATGTTAAACAGCCAAAGTTCTGAGGGGATTTGAATTAAGATTATGATAAAGGTAAAATTTTATACTTGTTTCTCAAGAAGTCACTCTTGAATCTTTTTTTTTTTCCTTCTTCTTTTTACAGTGTTGTTTATTGTGAATGGGAGACAGCAGGAAAAACTGTTTATTCTGGGTTTGTGTGTGTTGCTGCCATCTAATTTGTTACGGATACAGTTGGTCATTAAAACAAGCTGCAGTTAAATTCTTTGGACTTGTATCTGTCACACAAAGATTCAATTTAAACAAATGAAATATTGAACCTTTTGTTGCATTTCAGAAAATGTCTTTTTTTTCTTTTTTCCAGTGTCATTTATAATTTCATTATCAGCTGCTGTAACTAAAAACTAAATAGAAGGTTGTGCCGTTAAAACCGGCCTTGGGCATGACACTGGGATTTGAACTCCAGCATATGTATCATATGTTCCATCAATATCATTATTATTATTATTATTATTATTATTATTATTATTATTATTATTATTATTATTATTTATGCTTTGTTTTTTAAATAATTAATTCTTAAACAAAAAATATCAATTCATGTTTAACTACTAAGTAATAAATGAATTTCAGCTTGTTGTACAGGCCCTTGTCTTTGATGATGAGGGGGCATTTATGCAATCCCACACATCTCCTGCAAAGACCGTTGGGTGGCAGGAGGCGTGACCAGCCGGGCAAAAATCTGTCAAATTGCCAGGCTGGTCTCGCCTCCAGAATGCCATCAGTTGATGAAGACACGTCACAACACAAGTTAGATGATGTTTTCTAAAGAAGACTGAAGTTTCACTTGAAATATGTCAAAAAAGGTAAAATTACAGCTCCTAAAAAAAACTCTTTGTCTGATCAAAAATAATTCTTACAACTACAATAGGAATAAATAAACCTAGTAACGCTACCATCTGTCTTTACGTTTAAAGATTTTATAGGGGAAGGCCACTAGCTCCTGAATTTGGATGATTATCGTCTCTGTCACTTGTGTTCATGAACTCACCATGATGAAATAATGAACAATGTCTCACTATATAACATTAGTAAGCAAGGGCTGCGAAATCTGTTTGCCAATCTCCATGTGAACTATCAACCACCTTCAGATAACCCAGTACAAGTTCTTAATAAACCCCCCTTTTTTGTCTTTTTTTTTAAACATTTGTTAGAATGGAAATTCAGACAGTTTATTTCCAATACTGCTTCAAATATAACTAGTGAACTACCAGACGTTAATAAAAGGGGTTACGTTGCCAAAAACTGAACAATAATGTACATTTCAGAATTATACAAAAATTTTGAGAGAAAAAGAGATATGTAAAACACTTAAAGCTGTTCTGTAGCAGTGGAGGTTGATCAAACCTTGAATGGTGGTGATACCAATTCCTTCAGAAGTCCCCAACTTTACTTGATTGTTACAGAACTGGAAAAAATAAGGGTGTTCTAAAAATCTGTGGTCTTTTCACACTGAATGAAACACACTGAAAATTACTAGGATTTTTTTCATGTATTAAAATTCATCCATCCATTTTCTGCCGCGTATCCGGAGTCGGTTTGCGGGGGCAGCTGCCTAAGCAGGGAAACCCAGACTTCCCTCTCCCCGGCCACATTCACCAGCTCATCCGGAGGGA
>JBAMHW010000023.1:16591019-16608684 GCA_037177495.1 Rhadinocentrus ornatus
TATATGCCATATATATAGATATATATAGATATATATATATATAGGCATCTTTTTTTTTTTACTAATTATACTAAATAATCCAGATTGTGCAAATTACATGACTGACATCACTAGCTGAGAAAAAACTGAAAGGAGATCTGCACATCCTTTGCGACTTCTGAACATTATCAGAGCAACATAACATAAAAACGTCATGTCTGAATCTATTGTGTCTTCAATGTAAAAACTTTTTAACTTGAGAAATTAAGAGCAATTACAACATTTATGGAAAAGGCATTTAATTTTAATTTATATACCATCTCTGCTTAGATTTAATAGTTAATTTAATTAATTTAATTTAATTTTCTCATAAGATTAATGAAGTATTTTTCATTTCATTCATTTTAAAATCTGATGTGTTGAAAAGTGGAAGTGAGGTTATTTTGGCACTAGCCTGGCATTTTAGGCTGTCCATAACCTTTTGTAGCCTGTGGTGTTGTATTTTAATGGACCTCTCATTCCGCATACACCAAGTCAATACCTTTTGTAATTCAGCTGTCCTTGCTGCTCCATTACATATAATACAAGGTTACCGGTTCATTTATTGTATTGCAGTGAAACAGCTGCAGAGCTAAAATAACTAGTATTAAAAATTTAATATATGCAATTTAAATTTAGAGTTTACATACACATCAGAGACACCTTATACATTCACTACACTTCAGACTGTACTGCTTACACTGTATATCTACAAGAATCATGCTGCCAACTCAGAGTGTACAATGTATTATTTAGACAGTATGTAACCACACACCCACATTCACTGATCTTAGCTCTTGCTCCTACCAATTACGTTAAAACTGTTTCTTTCTCTGTAATTTCCACAGTCCACTTCACTGATGAGGTTCAAAGCAAGCGTCAGAGAGGCGTGAGCTGCCCTCACCAACGGTGCACACCACTGCCAGAGAAGCACAGCCGAGTGTTCCCTCCTCCTCACAGGATTAAGTCCTGTCGTCTGCATTTTCTGCTTGAGTTTGTCCACGGAGCATTCGAAACTGTTTCTCCAACGCTTCTACCAAAAACTTAGACTGTTTTCCAAAGCAGAAGCAGCCCAGCCCCCCCAGCTGGAAGTAATGGGGAGTGTGCGAAGCCACCGTTACAGCATTGTGTCCTCTGAAGAAGACGGCATGAAGCTGGCCACCATTGCCGTCCCAAACGGCTACGGAAACGGCAATGTGAACAAGGGGGACACAGAGCAACAACATCAGAGCCGCTTTGTCAGTAAAGATGGCCACTGCAATGTGCAGTTTATCAACATGAGTGAGAAAGGTCAGCGTTACCTGGCAGATATCTTCACCACCTGTGTGGACATTCGCTGGCGCTGGATGCTGCTCATTTTCTGCCTGTCCTTCCTGTTGTCCTGGTTGTTATTTGGTTTTGTCTTCTATTTAGTGGCCCTCTCTTACGGGGATTTAGAGAATGAGACTCAAATGTGTGTTTCAAACGTGGACAGCTTCACTGCTGCCTTCTTGTTCTCAGTTGAGACCCAAACCACGATTGGCTATGGTTATCGCTATGTGACAGAGGAATGTCCCATTGCCGTTTTCATGGTGGTATTCCAAAGCATTGTGGGCTGCATCATCGATGCTTTCATCATCGGTGCCGTCATGGCCAAGATGGCAAAGCCCAAAAAGAGGAATGAGACCCTGGTTTTCAGTCACTATGCTGCAGTGGCCATGAGGGACGGTAAACTATGCTTGATGTGGCGGGTGGGAAACCTGAGGAAGAGTCACCTTGTGGAGGCCCATGTAAGGGCCCAGCTCCTAAAGTCACGCACCACTGCAGAAGGAGAGTTTATCCCTCTGGATCAGGTAGATATTGATGTGGGCTTCGATAGTGGCATCGACAGAATCTTCCTGGTGTCTCCAATTACTATTGTGCATGAGATTGACGAGGACAGCCCTTTCTATGAGATGAACAAACAAGAGTTGGAAACGTCAGAGTTTGAGATTGTGGTCATTCTTGAGGGCATGGTTGAGGCCACAGCCATGACCACTCAGTGTCGGAGCTCCTATGTGGCTGGCGAGATTCTTTGGGGCCACCGCTTCGAGCCAGTGCTATTTGAAGAAAAGAACTATTACAAAGTGGACTACTCTCGTTTTGAAAACACCTATGAGGTTCCTAGCACACCCAGCTGTAGTGCCAGGGAACTGTCTGAGAAGAAGTCCAATGCTTCCAGCTCGAGGAACTCCTTTTGTTATGAGAATGAAGTGGCTCTTGAAAAAGTTGAGATGGAGGAGGAGTTTGAGGAGGAGAAAAACAGGCTGATGAGGGATGCTGAGGTTGTTGCACTTGGGGAAACAAACACAAATCTGGTGTCAGACTCTGAATGCAACCTGGACTCTTTGCCTTTAGAGTCTAGGCCTTTGACAGCAGAATCAGAAATATGACTTTAAATATAAAGAACCACAGAGTGTGTTGAAGATTGCTTTTACCGGTCCTGGTTGCTGTTTTTAAATAATGCATGACAACTTGAAGGAGATTTTTATTTAAGACTAAGATTCTATGCACTAAGACTAAGTTCATGCACAGGATACCACTTAAATATAAACATGTTATAGTATTTATGGTGGAAGTGGTAATAAACTAACTGTTTGCATGGAGCCACGGGGATAAAGAGGGTTGCATGCCATCATGTATACACATTGCAGTCTGTTTCTGTGAATACTTCGAAACAGGATCTGATTTAAAATTATTTAGTTTGATAGAAAGTTGGTTCAGAAATCAGTTAATTTGTTTATTCAGCAGAATATTCCTTGTTTGTACTTTTTTCATTAAACATCCGGGACTCAATAGGTCCTTTTTATGGGATAGATGTCACATGAGGTTGTGGCTAGTTAAAAAAAATCCAGTTTTACCGGAAGTTTTGACAAAGGTTTGAATGGCAATTTAAATTAACAAACTTTTAATATAGTTTTAAGATAAAACAAAAATCTTGTTTCAGATGCTACTAAGAAAAAAACGCCAACCCAGAAAGAGAGAATTATTTGTTAATGAGCTGGTCTCTTAGCAAAGGTTAATTCAGTCTTCTTAACTGCGTTGTGTTGGATTCATGGTGTGAAAAAGGAAAATTTTCTTGCACAAATTAAAAGTAGGCTGCACTACACTTCTCAACCTATCATCTTGTCTACGTGCAGAATCTTTTGCAACGTGTGCCTTAACAAAAGTCTCCCTGTAGAGGCACTTAGGTGGTTTGGCTTTGAGCACACACTGCATTAGATCTCACTGGAAGAACATGCATGAAGGTGTAAATCATTATGCGGATCGCTGCCACCTCTTACAGGTTTATGTGTTTTAATGTGCAATACTGTTCAGTGGTAGGAAGAGACGGGAAAGCTCGACCCTGAGCCAAGGCTATGAATGTTGACGATAAGTGCTGCTAAGTTACATATTGTATGTTTAGATGGAAATCTTGGAGCCAAAATGTGTTATTTGTCTTTATTTACCACTTTGGAGATTGCAAATTCAGCCTTTAGTGTTATTTCTAGCTGTAGACGAGCATGATTCTGTCAAGTGTGTTTTCCAAAGCACTTTCTTCCTCACCCTAAAAAAAACAGAGACTGTTTTACTACCCAAAGCCAGATGTGTAAATATATATGAAACAACTCAAAGTTGTTAGTTGATTTCAAACCTGTTTCTTTTTTTTTTCAACTAAGAATGGTTGGCTGTTAAATTGCAGAATTATTTGAATTGATTTTAACATAGAATAATTTATATAAACAGCAGTGTTCTTAGCATGTCAGACGTGCAGAATCTGGATGCATTGTAGTAAACTTTCTCAGTTCACCACTCTACTTCTGGTGAGGTCATTTCAATATGGACGCTTGCTTTGTCTTATTAATCAGGAACATGACTGATTATTTCAGTCACAATCAGAAATCGTGTAGGGATGAAGACACTTTATTTCAGTCTTACAGAAGATTTACTTTTTGCAGCTTATAGAGTTAGTAGGTCATATTGGAGGTTGGATAATGTCAGTGGATGCCAGAACACTGTAGTTCCGCTATTCTTGGTTTTTATTTTTCTACTACCGTCTTCTCACCTTCCTGCAGAAACAAAACTGTACAGTTTTTATTTTATTATTATTTGCAAATACTGTATAGTGATATTGCAGTTATTCAGAACTGTGTGTCCTCTTTTTCAATAAAACATTAAAAGAAAATCATCACAATGTCAATGAATTAATTAAAAAGCACTTTATGTTATTTTGTGTGCATATTTGATAAATGATAACTGAGTCATTCTTCTATGTAACTCTGCAAAAAAAAAAAAATAAAAATCACACATTTTGACCAGAATCGTTTGACTGGAGCTGTTGAGTGAAGGCTTGTGTGACTCAGATGCACCCATTCTAATTTGGATGTGTGGCCCAATTTCCCTGCGATGGACTGGTGACCTGTCCAGGGTGTACCCTGCTTCTCACCTGAAACAATGCTGGGATGGGCTCCAGCTCACCCCGCGACCCGTCATGGAATAAGCGGTACAGATAATGACATGACATGACTGACTGACTGACTGACTGGCCCAATTTCCAGGCAGCTATCTGTCAGAGCCCAGCTCATACCATCATTTATTATAATTCACCAAACTGACTCATTCCAGATTTGCAAAAGCCCACAAAGACCCTAGGCTGCTCTGCTGGAAGTCATCTTCAGTGAGAGCAATGGAAAGAACATCTCATTTGCTTTACTCTGTCTGTTTCAGTAAACTGTAGAAATTTATTGTATTCTCCACTGTGGAAAATTTAGAGGAAAGGTGTTGATGTGTAGAATTTGCTAGAGTTTTATTTCTGTTCCTTAAAATCAGTGTTTAAATGAATAGAAGTAAGACAGTATCCTTTACACATCATATCTTAATATGATGGGGTTTTTTTCCCCCAAAGGTTAAACAGTTTTTATTGTCCTCAGAAATCATAGATTTTAGATGTTTGATGTGTCTGCATGACCACATGGACACATTACATAACAGACCAATACTCCAGTGAGGACATGCTGCTTACCTTTTGCTCTAATTCAACATTAACATACATAAAAATGCTATTGATCAATGTATTTAATCAATATAGTTGTATCACAAACAAATCAGTGTTTGAAGTATGAAAACTTTGTCTGCAATTTGAGCTATTTTCCATCCACTGCTGCATTCTGCCTACATAGACTACATATCAGAATGCAAGTGATTGATCAGACACATCCGCAGGGAGACAACATGCCGATTTGATTTGTTTCTACATAGGAAGTGGGTGTTGCCTCTGGACATTTTCCACATTAGCCAATGAAAATGCCACAAAGCTCCAGTTTGAGATTTTTGTTTAAAAATAAAATGGATCGTGTGCATTTTTCCACTTGCTGGAGAAATTTCAATTAATTAAAAGTAGGAATCACTTTGCCTCATTTGATTAGTGGGGTACATGGAAGTTTTTAGTCTTTTCTACCCCTTCCTGTGATGATGTTTATGGTTTCCTTCTAATAAAAAGAAGGATAAAAAATAAAATTTCTATTTAAGCAAAAAACGTCACCGAAACATGCAATAACATCTACCAGAATGACACAGTAGCTGTTCAATCCAGGCTTGATAGACTGAAAGAAATTGACCGCCAGCGTTGGCCGCTGAGCTCCTGTCGATGATGTTGATGACGTCTTTCTGGCAAATTCCCTTGAACCACCTCATTAAGTATAGGCTAATCAACATGACATTCAGATTAACTAGGTGGACATAAACACAAGCAGCTCATTAGCAAAGAAAAGTTTCACACATCACAACTTGACAAATCTGCTTTTTTTTTTTTTTAATTTGTCTCATATCACCATTTAAAAAAAAAACAAAACTTTTGACATACTCCATGTTTCAGACCTTAGCATAAACTAATAAAACATAAAAATAAGACCAGTGGAGGTGAATCCTTTCTCCTTCTGCCTGTCAACTCTTACAAAAGCAGGAACAGCCCTGGCTTATCTCAGTGACTGTCTTTAAACGATCGTTTATACAGATCATTTTAGGATGTATTAACATCACAGCATATTTATTGCTGAAAAGGAAGCATTTGTCGTCTGGACAAAGTCATTCCTGAATATATTTGGAAAGAATATTATATCAGAAAAATGATCCCAGTTTTATCTCTTGTGGGCCACATCTGGAGCTTTTCGCTTCATAGATAGCTGTATATGTTGGGCCTGAATTAATGCCTTAAGTGCACAGCTGAGGTCATCCAATGTGTTATTAATATTAAAGCTGTAAACCTCTAATATCTTTCTTTCTTGTTTTTTTTATTGTGGAGACAACTTCTATCTCAGGATGGGTGAAACTGTCTCATGTCTCTTAATTCTGAGTTGCTTTTGACATGTCTGAATGAACTGCTTCATTTAGATCTATTCTACATATTCAGTATGTACAAGATAAAACAGCATCACATGTCCCTCTGTGGAGATTATCCACCATCTAGGTCACAAGATAATAAGTAAGTAAGTCAAACTTCCCGATTTTGAAGACATAATCCGTGTGATTTGTCTACAAAGATGCAGGGAAATTAGATGACACAACAATTATCATTGTGTCAAAGGACTTCTCATATGTGTAACACGTCTCTTGTCCTGTGTCAGCTAGGATAGTTTCCAGCCCCTCCTCCATGACCTTGGAAGATGGATAGATTCTTAAAAAAAAACAAAAACAAAGCCTTTGATTCCATCCATCTGCCAGATGTGACATCTCTAATACAGCAGTTACTTCACATTTCATGGCTTCCAGTTAAGTTTTGTGATGATTTTAACATCAACTATGGGACAGAAACATGTCACAACTTTTATCCATTAAAAAAAAAAAATTCATTCCCTCCTATTTTTCAAACTGGGACTTTCTTGGAGGACAAAGCCAAAACATATCTGACTGATGTGGATGTTGGTGTAACCCTAGTTATCACAAGCATACAGTCATGTAATGCATTTGCCACAGAGCAAACAACTGTTGCTACCTGTGATCTTATGAGGTAACTTGGACTGGGAACGTCACAAAAGTTTAGTTGTTCCTAATTCTCAACTTGAAATGCGATAGACAGATCTAAATATGTGAAAGTCAAAAATGAATGTTGACTTAAATTAAAAGAAAGATTAATACTGAAGTAAAATAAAACTGAGTTTTGGTAATTATATAATTCTAATGACATGGTTATTGCATAAGTGCTGCGGCTGGTCTGTGTCTGACAGTGGAGGCGCGCTGTCCAACGAGTCACTTAATGATGACAGCAGGGTCACTGATTAGGGCACAGAGGGCAAAATGCTGACAACTACCTAGATCAATTTTAAACAGCAGAGCTGAAATTGAAAATTTTGCCATCATTCTTCTATAACAACACTGCTGTATAAGTGCTTATTCAGTTAAGCTTTTATAACTGAGTGACAGCATGCCGTGCTAGTCAAGCACACATAGATGTAAGCACACACCACGTGTTCACAAGGTAATATTGTAAGGAGATATTTAAAAGGCTCAATACATTTCTGAGTTTAACTTCACTTGATTTAATTTCATTTCATTTGTTGCTTTTAATGTAAATATTAGTTTCTATTTCTTGAACCACAAAACTTTCAACAGGTAAAAGTAAAAAGAATGTTATACCAAATCTCATTCACTCAATGTTTTTTTTTGCTTTCTAGTTCAAGATTTTGAACTGTAATAACCTTCTAGCATGTGTCCGAACAAACACACCAACTGACACTCATTTCGGCTGCATCTTCGACAGCTGAGTGTCATGAGACACACAAGAGAGGAAGAGGAGAATCAACTAGGTACAATATGTTGGATGGGATTCAGGCTTTTTCCATTCCCCTGCCCTGATGAAAGACAATATTTATTCATACTCTGTGTAGGGTCACAGAAGCAGTGACAGAAAAACAAATGAAAAAACAAAACAATTACTCTTCACAACATCTTACATGTTAAGGGTTTGTTTGTGGGCTGTTAGATATACCATACTGTTCACATTTTAGATCTTCTTATACATTTTTATTTTTAAGATTGTTTGCACACATTGTCATTTAGGCAGAATAAATTTACTGATTTAAAATCACTCTGCTATTTCTGTTTGTAATCGCATGTCTATTCATGCCACTGACCTTTATGATTTTGGCTCTGGGTCCTCTGACCTGGATATCTTCTCAATGCTCATTGTTGGCTCTCGACCATCCTGCACTGTGAGGACTTGGTTCTACTAGAGAGGATTCTGCTGCCTGTAATGGAGGTGCAGCCAAAAGTAAGCAACAGTAGCGCCTTGATTTAAATTTCTGTAATGCACTTGCAGAAAAGTTTGAATTAATTACATTTTTTCAGGCAAAAGTTAAATATCACCACCAAAAGGCAACTTGGATTCTAGTCCTTGTACTGTGGTTTATTACAGTGTCGGAGAAGCTGTACCAGAAAAGCAAGGTCAGGCAACCTTGCCATTCTATGAAGAAGACTGGAGTGTTGATTATTTGCTGGGTTTGGGTGTCCCGCTAATCTGCATGAGGTGTGAGGAAGTGATGAAATAAGACACCAATGCAAGCCACTAGAATAAGTTAGCTTGGAGCAACTTCCCTGGCCTGGATGACGGACTGGATGCTAGCATCTAGTGCTAGCTGCTAAAGGACATGAAGCTAGCTGCCAGATGATGAGCAGATATTGATTAGCAAATAGATCCCCATTCACAGAATGTGGAAAAAGCAGTCAAACTCTCAGTCACACAACTAATGGCAACAACCATGTTGAATTCTTTGCTACTAAGGGGTTTTTTGTGTTTATGGATCAGTGACATGGGACTTTAAAAAAAACAATCCTGCAAGTTCACAATAATGTAAAATATTATAAAGTATAACAAGAGAGTGATATCAAGAGTAGAGAATTTAATGAACGGGATACTTGAGAGGGGCTTGTTTATGAGGACAGCTGAGGAGAGATGGATACTTTTGAACTGTGTCCAGTCCTTCAGTAACAAAGGTTACCACCAAACTAGTCTTGCCAGCCACTATCAAACACTTAGCACTACCAGCTGCTGTTGCTGTAATACAACACGGTGCATTGCTTGTTTATGTCTGTTGATGTCAGCTTAGCAGCCAAATCACATTGCCTTTATCAAACAATCCTCATCTTTGAATTATCATCTTTGTGTCACAAATAATGGAGGTGGTAAGGACTTAATCACAGACAGTCAAGGTAGGAGGCAGAATGGTGCAGATAACCAGGTTTATGGTCCAAAACAGGAACACAAAAGCCACCCATAACAGAGATAAACCAAGTAAGGATCTGACAGAACTAAACATAGGTGACGTAAGTAAACAATCAGACAAGGTGCACTAATGAGCAGAAACCAATTAAACATAACACTAAGTCCTGAACACCAAAAACCAAGAACAAAAACCAAAAAACATGATGAAAGCTAAACATATTAAGTCAGAACAGAAAACTAAACAAGACAAAACCCAGAACTAGAAACCAAGGCAAGGATATTTGGATGAATCCCTTAGTGGCACCTGGAAATAATGTCCTAAAATTATTTTTCAGATTTGAATATCTTGCCATTTATTTATTAATGTAAAACAATACTGTCAAGTCCCTGAACAGTGCACCAAAATGACCACATTTATTGACCTAAATAACCAACAAATGAATGTTTTCACATGAAGAAAAACTAATCAGAATTTAATTCAATTCAATTCTACTTTCTTGATGAGGTTTTTGGTCTTTGGAATAAAACATATTAAAATGTATGTTAAAAATAATGACAGATGATGTATGGTTAAATACTTGGTCATCTAGATTTACAACTTTCCGTAAGTCACTATACACATGTAGCAAAAGGTACCACTCATACTTTTACACTTTTATTATGTATTTTCTTGTTCATACTGTAGGTTTTTGATGCTGACATTTAAAATCAATAGCTTTCATGTGAGTTAATCAACTTACATTTTTCAGCACTTCCTCCAGGGGTTTAGCATATAATGTTACCACAGAGAAAGTACTGTGCTTAGCAACTAGGAAAAATCTAGATCAACCTGAAGATCTATTAGTAGCTATAATGAAGAAATTGTGCCAAGTAACATTTTCATATGTCTCACACTGTAACTTGATCATGAGGAACAGGAAGCAGCAGTTACAGCACAACACACACACACAAAGGAGGGCACAAGGCAAAGTGAATACCATCATCCTCCTACCCACTTTAGATTTAATTCACGTAGAACAAGATTAGAGGATCCAATCAGTGGTGACATTGAGCCTGGCACCTCATGGAATGGGACACCAGGGAGACCTAATCATCCCCATGTCTCCACTCCGCTGCAGCATGCCAATAAATTCCCCTTTAGACTAAGCAGATGGTCGATATCATCTTCTTTCTTTTCCAGGTGAGATTTTCTCAACCGCTTCAGACCTCATGAGTGTATGCTTACTGCAACAGTGGCCTCTCTGCCATCCGGTTCAGGGATGCTGATACGTTTTTGATGGTGTTAACGAGATACCCAAAATGTACATATGGGGCGAGGATCCAGGCTGTTCTCTATGAACATTGAATCATCTGGTGTATAACTATGAGCTTCAAACCTCACTGATGTATAGGTGACAAGAAGGGTCATTTTAATTAGACATTTATTTAAATGTAGAACATTTTGCCTTCTAAAGACAAGACAGCCTTTCTATTCTAAAAATAACTGGCTTCTTCATTTTGCTGAAAACACAGCAGAAGATTATTTCTTATGTCACGGCACAATTTTCTCTCTTGTACTGCCTGTCCTGAGATTATAAAGGTGGCTTATGTTTGGTTTAAGCAGGTCTGCCATAAGGAAAACAATACCAGAAGCCCTGCAGGAAATGACATGTGACTTCTGATTAGAAACTCCCCAAGACCGGAGGAGAGAAACAAAAGCATACCAGGGTTGATGTGTGGGGAAATTTATCTCCACAGTCTTTTATTGAAATAAAAAAAAGTTACTCCACATGATGAAGTTGTCAGTATCATCAGTTAAAAGCCTGTCCAATGGCACAGAAATAAACCACATCCTTAAATAGCACACGTTGTAAAACAACTGTAACACATTCATGCACTTCAGGAACAGCAAACACATACAGTATTTCCATCAGCATGGTGCCAAAGAAAGGACAGGTTTCCCAAGAGGGATCTAAACAACACAACATTCAAGACCAACATGTGTAATAGAAGACATCTCAGCTCTAGTGGGGCATTGAAAATAGAGCAAGATTTCCATGTCTAATAAGAGTAGCAGGTAACAGGAGAGGAGCATCACGCCTCTTAATGACATCCTTGGTCTAAAGAGAGGGTTGACAGTTACACCTGATGGTTTAGTTTTGTGTTCTGATCTGTTGACTTTTGTTGTCAGTTCCAAAACTGTGAAAGTAGCATGAAGACCTGGCCATGAAAGCCAACCTGCACATGTCAAGACTGAGAGAATTAAATAAGTGACAGAGTAAAAGAGTAAGTAACTGTCCAGAAATGTAGTTAAAAAAATGCTCTTGGTGTGCTGTGGCCCTGCATGACTGTGCATGTGATGCACTATTTTGCCAGCTTGAGAGATTACTTTAAAAAGGAGAAGCATAGGACATCATCCCCTTTCCCAGAAACCTGGATTATTTGTGTCATTTAAACATTGGCAGACTTGGGAATAATCTGGACAAAACTCAAAGGCTTTGCTAGGTCTATTTCAGACACAATACATCATCCCATTCATGAGAAATGATTACTTTCCATCGCTATTTTTTTTTTTTTTTTTAAAGGAAAGTGAATGGGGCATGTTAAGGGACATGGAGACTAATCATTCCACGGTGGATCTATAAAGGCCTTAGAGACAGGAGTAGTAGTAGCAGGCTGGCTTTGTTCCTGCAAACAAATCATATGATTGGAAAGAAATCCCTTCAACTTTTCCACTGTGAAACTTAATCCTTAAAGCACTATAAACCTGCCCCTGTCACTGCAATATTTAATAGTCCCCTGAGTAACCCCAAAATCTTGTTAATTTTTTTGGTATCTACTGCTAATATTTCGATAAAACTGCAAATCAAAAACTTTCATATTTAATTCGTGTATGACACTGAGTTTAATAAAGCTAAACAGCTGACCTGACAGCCCTGCTGCAGCTTGTCTTTCTGCTGATGATGTAAAACTAGGGTAACAGTGTATAAAATCCTCAGAGGCACAAATTATGATCATGAGGTTTTTGATTCCAACAGGCCCCATCGTTTTATGAAGATCAGTGGAGGTTTAAATATAAAGCAATGCCTCAGCAGTCTGCTTCTTTTTTCATCCTGGTTGTGTTGCATTAACAGGCACAGACTTGCAGCAAAGCACCCTTGATGAGATGCATCTCTCTGCACTTACTCTCACTGGGGACTGCAATGTTTCCATAAGACCAGCTGGGTGCTGAACACATAGGCTCTCCTTCAGGAAAACAGCCTGAGTTGGTGGGGGTTTTGTAGGGAGGGGGCTGCCCACTTTGCTTCCCACCATGAGAAACCACAGTTCATGAGATTGCAACTAAGAAAAAAAAAACAAGAAAAAAAACCCCACTGATTTACTCATGTTATTAATTTGTGGAAACTCTATTTCTACTCTATTTTGTCACATCCCATTTTAATTATTTGACATTAAAATGATTGACAGATACCAAATTTCATGGCAACCTAGAACCCATAAACAGGTTGCTGAGCTATTTTAGTCTGAATTTAAGAAAGAAAGAAGCTCACAGGCTTATACTACATATTTAGCAGCTAAACTAGCAGCATGTCTAAATTAAGAATAATTCGAGTTGTCTGTGCAGATTTGTGTGTCTGTAGGCATCTCTTGGTGCAGACGGGAAAAAACTCTTTCCCATTCAACTTGTGTTGTCCGGAAATATTCCAGCAGTTTGAACAGTCTAAGTGGTGTGAGCAGTTTCACATTTGCCCAGCTGCCTACCACATCACAATTGGGAGATCGATAGCTGCTTGTCGTGCTGGAGGTCATCAATGGAAACATGGAAACACATTTATGTAATCAGGCAAAGGGGAGATGAAAGGTCAGGGGAAAAAAATCATTTCCTTGCTGGCTAAAATATTCCCTGTGTGTTAAACAAGTTAACTGAACAGCACTGAAATAACATTCATCAGCAATCACATTGGGATGTTGAGGGCTCGGCCTTCTGCTGTGAGCTGACAGGAGAAAGTGGCTCGACTCCCTGCAGCTGTTCCACTTGTTGACATCAGCTCACAGCACTTCTGCTCCAGAATGTGAAGATATTAACTTTCACCTTCTTTGGCTGTCTCAGGTTTTAAAATAGTCCAAATGATCTGAAACATGCAGTAAACAACACAGACCCTCCTAGTTCCTGATTATTGATATATTAATGTTGTATGCTGTATATGGTTGCTCAAACCTCTGCATTTCCCAACAGGAATCATTCCTTAACTAAACAGAACTTCTGCTTCTACCCTCTCTACGGCGGCCATGAACTAGGACACAAAATAGAGATGAATGACAACTGCGGAAGCACTGGCCCATCAACAGAGTGGCATTTGTATCTAAACAGATAGAGCACAGAAAACACATCTCAGCACTGCATTTTTCTGATAAAACATGCTGTGATTTTTTTGTTTGTTTTTAATTATGAGCCCTTATTGAGAAAGAAATATTTGCCGTCATGTGATGTCTGCCCAATCTAACACACTTCTTCAATGTGCATATAAAAACAGCTCAGGAGCACACCGGGATCTCAGGTTTTGCTTTGGTAAAGTAATTTGTAATGGATACATTTAAATGTGATACAGGGTTTAATTACAACATCTAGGCTACACTACCAAATCACGTAGCTGTCCAGGTATCAGTTCAGCACAACAGAGAAGACACAACACAAACTATATACAATATGGCTTTTTTCTAGTTAGACAACTGTGAACAGCAACACAGCCCCCCTCCACCTATCTCTCTCTCTCTCTCTCTCTCTCTCTCTCTCTCTCTCTTTGCTTATATTAAATGTTAAATCAGCTTTGGTTCACTGTGACCATTTAACTGACATTGACATCCAATAGCTCTGTCCAGAGTTAGAGCCCTGGATTATACCCTGCATGTTTTTGTGTATTGTAATCCACTAAAACTTACACAGAAGGACTCATCAGTGTAAAAACGCTCATTTGTTGTAATACTATAATCAATATTCTAAAAAGCTGCATTATCAATACACCTGAAAATTATAGGTCAAGCATTAAAAAGTTCATCCTATAAAATTGTGCTAAAAAACATCACTTTTCCTTCAAACCTAAGTGTGAAGCTTCTGTTATTAAAAAAATATTAGTTTGCAATCAGAAAATTATAAAAACAGCAAATACATTAGTGAATAGTTTTGCAGGTGTTTGGCAGAATAATGTAACTGCAGTATTAAGTGTCACCAGGACCCCTCCACATGTTAATTCAGCCAAAGATATTTTATTTATAAAACCCTTGCTGCCAAATGCATTTAGACGTCTGAGAAGATGAAAGAAATCCAGTGAACATTCCCAAGCCAATGGCTCTTTTTAGTCTCATAGATTGCAACAAAATGTAATTATGTAATTTCCTCATCCTGTACAAAAGCCTCGAACGCGTTTTCTTTTCTATAGAAGATACATTCAAGGACTAGCTTTGTCGTGCAAACCTTTGAATCCACAGAGCACAGAAATCCCCCAAAGGAATTTTCATAGAAGTGGTGGAACTTTACATTCTGCATTACATAAGCGTACACAAGTGTAAGAAGCATGTTTGAATTCAAACATGTTTATAAAGTTGTGGCCCTCTTCACTAAGTAATCAATGGTGGTAAATTATTAAGGAGATAAAATTTTCTGAAAAGCTGACACAATAACTGACTCTGATACTTCTCTCAATTGCTGTATGTATTTTAACATATTTTAGCTTTATGTTAATTTGGACCTATTCCTTAGTATTTACCCAATTTTACTCCAAATATTTGATATATGTACTGATTACAAGGCTTTGTATCACCCACAAGGCACTTTGCTTGACATGCTGCTCTGTTTTAACTGTGTTTCATTTGTTTTTTCTTTTAAGATATTACTGCAAGTTTTACTTTATGTATTGTAAATATATTGTATATTTATGATTATG
Organism: Rhadinocentrus ornatus; assembly: GCA_037177495.1. NCBI lineage: Eukaryota > Metazoa > Chordata > Actinopteri > Atheriniformes > Melanotaeniidae > Rhadinocentrus > Rhadinocentrus ornatus. Next base: position 16,606,173 of record JBAMHW010000023.1, read on the forward strand.
ATCTTTTCTAATGTCAGACCTGGGTGAAAATGTTAATTATCCTTGTTTTTAACTTGCTGATTGACAATAAAGTGAACATTGAACTTTGCACAGGAGGGTTTTGAACACTAGTAAAGCTAAATACAGACCGCTGTCTTACATTGAATCAGTCAGGCAGTTGCTTATTTCAAATACGGGATGTGTGCATCAGTAATAATAGGTTCTGTGAGTAATACTAACGTAATACTGACAAAATAAAATTTGGCTGAATGGTGAGTTTTTCCCAACAATACTTACTAAATTTAAAAAGAAAAGAAATTCATGATCTAAAAATGTAAGACTGTTACAACAATTGTTGTTTAAGTGTTAAAATGATTTGTGTGTATTAAATAACATATAATAGCTCATTTGTTCACAATGAATAGTTACGGAAACAGAGCAAGCTTAGTCTTCCTACTGTAAAAAAATGTTGATATTTGCATGGCAATGCTGTCTCTGTCTAGTTTGAACTACAAAAAAAGTTCAAACTCTGTAAAGCTAATTAGGCCATGTGGATTGTATTTTATTCTTTTTTCCTTTCCAACCTTACTCATCATGTTTAAATGTTGAGGAAACAACTCTGGGCAACACAACATTTTCTCTTGTCTTTCTCATGTATTATATAAAATAAGTTCTATATTTGTTCATGTGCATTTGTAATGGGACTAGTTGAGGATAGCCAGCCTGTTATGTCTGCCCGGAACCACTCACACCCCACCTCCTTTTCTCTCAGACCAAAAGACTCTCGTTGCAATGGAAGCCTATACAGGATGACACGTTGCATAAGGTTGTGTCGTGTCAGCCCAGGGCCAAGAAGTATCTTGTTCTATAAAAGTTCTTTTACCATCTTTGTTAAAACGAACCCATTCTAAATTTTCACTACAGGCGGGCCTTGTGTGTATGTTAAAGACCAACTTAACTAACTTGCTTCTTATATGTCTGCTGACCGAGGGCTCGATAATGAACATTTTACCTGACATGGAATATACAGGCAAGTGGATACAGATGCAGGGAGGCTTCATAAAGGATGTTGTCCTGAGTATCACCACACTTTCATTTAAATCCATTAATAGAAAAAAATCACAGTTATCATTACTGTCCCAACACATTTATCGTCCAGCTGATTGTATGGAAACAATTTATGTGTGCATGTGAGACCCTTTATTGACTTATTGGGTGGTTTGCAAAACACTGCAGCTGAATTTCCATCTCTAGAACATGAGCAGGTCAGGAGGTCGTGAGATCTGGCAGAAGATTAAGGAAACATTACTAAAGTGGAGCGCACATACCATGTCTTGCTGGCACTCCTCTGTCCAACTGTAGGCCCCTTGGGGCAGCAAGAAGAGTTCCCAAACTTTGCTTTAAAAAGTAGGTATGAATTTAATCACCAATGCTTGTTTGTTGGATGTGACCTTTCAAATGTAAATTCCTTTCCTCAAACATATTTTAAAATCCAACATTTCCCATACAGCTATTTACTTTAAAGCATTGGGCTTGTGTAGAATTTATAATATTATCAATTGTGCACATAATATGTGGGCAATTAACTTTTACTGCTGCCCTGCTGGGCTCTTACAATGCCTATTTACAGTTCAGAGAAACTGTGTTTCACTTCTGCATCACAGTCCTCATTCATCTGAGCTGGAACAGCAATTCAGCTGGATGCTGGCTATTTTCCCTTCACACGACAGGAGCATTATGTAAGTCATCATTCATCAAAAGACATCTTTCCAAAAAAGAATGTCCTTAGTTTGGCTGAGAATGCCTGGTATTGCACAGCCCTGGAGCACTCACTGCAGTCTGCTGCCATTGAGTTTTCTCATTCTGGCATGAAGTCATTGGTCTTTGACTGACACAGAGCAGAGTAGTCTGCTTAATGTGAGCTTTTGTTAGTTTCCGCTGTTAACATTCACAGCAAATGAATATATAGAATAAAAACGGCTCTTAAAAGCCATCAAAATGAGATTCTTTTATTCATCACACAACCCGGAAGAATCACAACTTGCCAAGAAGTGTGCATTCCTCTTCTGTGTACTTACATAAGAATAGAAAAGAATAGAGCTTATTTGTCCTTACAACAAAAAGTGCAACCAAATGCAAAAGAAAAGAAAAGAAAGAATATTGACAAATAAAAGCAACAAGAATAGCCCTAAGCAACATTAACAGCTGTTGACCTTCATGAGCTCTTGAAAGCAAACCATGTGCATGATTTGCTGTTTAATCAGAGCTGAACACCTGAGAACCTAAATTCAGCACCTTTGCATCCCAAGAGGGGATGACTTGTGACATGAACCACGGATGAGACATAGTTTTCCATATACCTTCTCACATGTTGACTCAATTAAACCGCATGTTCAAACCTGAATTATTATTTTTTTTTACTTGTTTAAGTTTAAACGGTTAAACACAGAAACAAGACAAGCTTGGATTTAAATATTTGGTGGAGGTGTGAGCAAATGCTTTGCAAAGTAAAAAATCTGTCATGGGAAAGTAT
>JBAMHW010000023.1:16608784-16622432 GCA_037177495.1 Rhadinocentrus ornatus
ACGGAACGTATTCAGATCCCTTTAAAAATTTCACTCTTTGATTTATTGGAGCCATTTGCTAAAATCGAAGAATTCATTTTATTTCTTAATGTACACTCAGCACCCCATCATTTATTAAAAAAGAAAAACTGAAATGTCACATGATCATAAATATTCAGACCCTTTGCTCAGTATTGATTAGAAGCACCCTTTTGAGCTAGTACAGCCATGAGTCTTCTTGTGATGATGAAACAAGTTTTTCACAGATTTGGGGATCCTCTGCTATTCTTCCATGCAGATCTGCTTCAGTTCCGTCAGGTTTGATGGTGAACATTAGTGGACAGCCATTTTCAGGTCTCTCCAGAGATGCTCAATTAGGTTTAGGTCAGGGCTCTGGCTGGGCCAGTCAAGAATGGTCAAGTTGTTCCAAAGCTACTCCTTTGTTATTTTAGCTGTTCCTAACATCGCCATCTTGGCAGATGTTGCTGTCGCCCCCGGAAAATCCCAAAATGGGCAAAGTGGCGGAACTGAGAGGGGGCTGTGAGCGTGGGGTGGATGATTGATGTCTTTCAAACTCCGAGCTGCCTGTAGCTAAGAGCTAACTGAGCCAACTCGGATCTAACATGAGCTAACCGGCTAACGGAGGTAGGCGGGCTAAAGCTAAGGCACATTGTTAGTCGGCTAAAAACCGCATTTGTGCTACACTCTTCCTTCTTGCTATGGATATTGGATACATGTCAATCAAAAGGACACGCCCCTAATTATGCCGAATTCCAAGATTAAATAACATCCAAACGGATGAGTTAGAAAAAAATCACAGTTGTCATGAAGGTAAACTTGACCTATTAATCCTAAAATGGATTTTTGTACCAGGCTTTAAACATGTTTATTTCTGCTGTGAAGTTGTTTTTTCTAACATGGGAGTCTATGGGGATTTGCTCTGTTTTGGAGCCAGGCCCATAGGCATAGGCTTCACATTTCACCACCAGAGGTTGCCTCTTGCCTTCGGCCCAGTCTGAGGTTCTGAGCACTCTGGAAGAGGTTTTCTTCTAGTATATCTTTGTACTTGGCTGCATGCATCTTTCCATCAATTGCAACCAGTTGTCCTGTCCCTGCAGCTGAAAAACACCCCCACAGCGTGATGCTGCCACCATCATGGCAGCATTCACCATCATGGCAGCATTCTTACTTTCACTGTTGAGATTGTATTGGGCAGGTTTCACTGAGGAGAGGCTCGGGCCACTCTGCCATAAAGCCTCGACTGGAGGAGGACTGCAGTGATAGTTGACTTTGTGTAACTTTCTCCCATCTCCCTATTGCATCTCTAGAGCTCAGCCACAGTGATCTTTGGGTTCTTCTTTACCTCTCTCACCAAGGCTCTTCTCCCTCTGTCTCTGAGCTCCTTGGGTAGTTCCTTCGACCTCATGATTCTCATTTGCTCTGATATGCACTGTGAGCCGTAAGGTCGTATATAGACAGGTGTGTGAGTTAAATATGAGTTACACAGCATATGGTCTGAATACTTATGACCATGTGACATTTTAGTTTAACTTTTTTAATAAATTAGAAAAAAATTTTACATTTGAATATTTTCCGTACCCACTGTATATGCATATATATATATATAGTGGCAAGGCTGAAGAAATGAGCTGTGTAGGACATAGATCTTTAATCTTAAATTTTTAAAACCTAATTCAAAATCATGTTGCCAGTGCATGTGTAGCTCACGCTGTTTATTTTTTATTTTAGTCAGATATCACAAGACATTCCTGAGTTATTGCGTACCAAACTTAAAATGACAATATTTATATTTAAAAGATTATTATAAATTTTCAAACCCAGCCATCAGACAGAAACTTGATCATCCTGGCTCCACACTTTCAAAATATCATTGTTTATGCAGTTCAGCGCAGTGAGAACTCCAAGCTCTACATTTAGGAAACTTATACAACTACTTAACGGAATAACATAGTGAGCCAACTATCAAGCCAGGATGCAGCTCTTTTCTGTCATCATAATGCTCAAAGACACACTTTTGAATGTGTTCTTTATTTATGTCAGAGTAGAGAAACCTTCACTTAACAGAGAAGGAATGAGATGTCACCTCGCCCAACCTCCAGCATCATTTAAGCTCTTCTAAGGAGAGTGATGTATCATGTTTCTGTATCTTGTTATCTGCTCACATTTAGCTTCAAATGACTCTATGGACAATGGTTACTTAATGAGACCTCAGGTGAGTCTTGACGGTAATAAGACTAAAACAGGGGTGCCCAAGTCCAGTCCTTGAGATCTACTATTCTGCAGCTTATAGATCTGTCCCTCCTCCAACACACCTGTATAAAATGAATGGTTCGTTAAGAGCACTGACATTGGATACAATGAGCTTGATGAATGAGAACCTACATGAATATAATGAAATTAAAATCTTTGGCATGTTTTGTTTGTTTTTTGTTGTTTTTTATAGATTGGTATTAAAATAATTATAAATGAAACAAGCAAAAAAACAGCTAAATCTGATAATGACACATTAAATGTTTTTGAACTAAATTATTTTGAACTAAATTTGAGGTGAGGGGATTACAGGAGCTCAGGCAATATAGAGCACACAGTAAAGACTTTTTATTTGTTGAGCAAACCGGTTTTGGTTACGTTAGGACTGAATATATGTGCAGAGGCCAGGTGTACCATTTCCTTTCCCTGCATCAATCGCATTTTCATTACATTAAACCTTCTTTACGCGATCATTAATAGTGCAATGGAAAACAAGGTCTTGGTAACAGGTGCGAGACAAAAGTCAGAGACGGAAACTCAACAACTTGTCTTTCTATTGTCAGGTGGATCAGCTGGCTTCAGTATCCCTCATCTCAGGGTGTGTGGTTGCAGGAGTAAGTCTTAATTGGAGCTGTCAGTTACATGAGAGTAAGAGGTAATTACACTAAGAATAATACTGAAGAATACATAGGAAATGAGATACATTAAAAAAAAAGAGTCAATTTTAATAGTGATGGATGCTCTAATATACATGAGCCATCTTAACGCAACAGCCAGAAAAAATTCAGGCATGCGCAGACATACTGAACAATAAAGCCTTTATTTTTGTCTTTCCATAGTTCAAGTTTATCAATCCCACCAAGTGAAAAGGTGGCAAATATAGTGAAGGAGTAAGAGGTAGAGCAAGTGTTCCATTCTTATTGTGATCAGCGTAAAAACTTATTTTTACACACCAAGGGAACGGCCATATAAAGAAGGCCCATTGGAGAAAAACAAAAATATGAAAATAACAGCAGCTTCTTTGTGGTGTTGCTAGCTTTCCCTTATTATTCACAATTATAAATACTCCTAACTTGCTTAATTTTGATTAAAAAAAAAAAAAAAAAAGTAGCACAACAGTGTAAACCATAGAGGCATTGAGTGCTAACCAGTCTCTTACTGGCTGTCAAGGGGGCTCTGCATAGTATGATCTGACAGAAGAGATAATTTCTGCCTGACAGACTGAAAAGCAAATCTTGGTCCAGCGCTCAAGGAGAGCATGACCTGTGGAAAAGGGGGTGTAAAAAAAAAAAGAGGGCGGCGGGGTCCATCTCTGCATGCTGCAGAAACCTGAGCAGTGGAGCCTGACAGCACATCAGTCCCAAATAAGTGTAGTACAGTCAGCTGGCCCTGTGTGCACTGTTTGTGTGCATGACTCACACTGCATTTAAACTAATACCAACCACTCTATCACTCAGCTGCACTGAACAGGTTGGAACAGTGCCATGTTACATTAAAAAAAAAGGAGATAATATTTACATCTTCAACACATAAATTATTTCCCGAACATACGGTCTCTGTAAGGCATAATAAGCTCTCTTTAACAATCAAACTAAAAATAACACAAGTGCCTCTTACAAAAAGACTATGCTGAATTCAGTTTTGAGAAGATACGCAAAGGGGAGATAAAGTTGAAATTTTACTGAAATAAAATCAAAATGCAGGCCAGAAGAAGTCCGAAAGAGGACAAAAAGAGAAAAAAAGAAAAAAACAATTAATGCAGCAATTCGTGAGAACAATTTTTAAAATGGCACATTGAAATTGATAAAGCTTTAAGCTTGATTAGGCAACCCCTGAATATTTCCAGGTAGTAACAATCAAAACGCTGGAGCTAACTCTGATAATCAATAAAGAAGAATACAGTGGTCAGTGTGGAGGGCAACACCACGGATCACTTATGATATGGAAAGCTTTACATTCCTGCCTCACGCCAACAGCTCTAAGAATTAACCCTTCTACTCAGAAAGTGACCTCTGACATTTCTAATATGTTTTTGTTGCAGCCCCTGACCCTCCCTCAGGCTGTCCGGCAACAGCTACAGCTCCTGTACTGACCAATCACATCAGGGCAGAAGCAGGTCAAACCTGATATGATCTGACAAAAAGGCTCTAGTCTGATAAAATTCACACATGTCAACAAGATACAGTATCAAAACTCTGTATAATGGAAAAAAACATACAAACAGATATGTAAATATAGCTTTCACTACACAACAACATACATGTTAACTGTTGGTTTTGCAGATGAAATTCAAAGTATGCAAACAACATGTGTCACAAACAAACAATAGCTGGCTCTTGTCTGTTCTGGAGCGAGAGATAGAAAAAAAAAGAGTGGAGGCAAAAGCAAAACAAGACAAACAACTAATTAGGTTCAGTTCATATTTGTCATGTGGGATAACTGCTTGCACAGGAAGCTAGGAGGAGTGAAACGTCTCCAGTTGACCATACAAGTTCATATTACTGCTGCTCTCACACTCCAGTGCTGCTGGGCTGTCAGTCTTTAGGTCATCCCCCTGTTGTATGTGGGTGCATGACAGTCTGTCATTCCAGTGAGAGGAAAAAATAATAATAATAAAAATAAAAATCGATAAAGGTAGCGCGACTGGTTAATTTGCTGACAGGTTCTGCCCGTGCTGATGAGGTGGAGCCTGGAGGGAGACCATCAGTGGTCCAGGATGGCCTTGACAAAACTGGCCACATCTGTCTCTTTGGAGTCATGCAGTTTAAAAAATTGATGTTCCTGCATGAAAAGAAGAATAACACACTTAGAAATATGGTCATGAGTGACAAGTAATAATCTAAATTATACCTGTGTTGCTATATAGATTAAAAATACATGTATAGTCTTGGTTGGTTAATGGGATAAGCCTGGCCTCTTGTGGACAAAAACAAGAATCAGAGACAGAATTAGTGTTGAGGACAAAGCCGATAAAACATTTGTGTTTTTGTGTTAGAGTAGCAATAAAATGCAAAAGAGAACAAACCATTAATTCTGTATAAGCTGGTCTTTCATTGGGCTTCTTTCTTAAGCTGTAATTTTAAAAAAGAAGCAGATTAATGCAAAAGTAAGAAAACAGAAAAAAAACAGCAAATAATAACCTTAATTCTTTTGTATAAACACACAAAACAAAAAATCTTTAAGTGCAAATATTTATAAACAGATAATTTTGGAATATTGAATTAATGGCACTTATTTCAGTAAACAGAGCAAACGCTGCCCCCTGCTGGGCATCTGTGTCATTTCACCTTCTTTTGAACTACAATAGAGCATAATGATTGGTGTGATGACATTAGGTTGTGAGGCTCACCACTGTGAGATGAAGTCTACAAACTCTGGGGAGAAGCGGTCTGCAGGTAGCTGTGGGGATGGTTCATCCACCACCTGTTTCAGCTGTTGGAACGGGGTGCCCCATGAGTCATAGGGAAACTTCAAAATGGCCAGCTCAATCTAGGATCCAAATGAAGATTGATTTAAACAAGGATTGCACATGTTTACAGCTGAATTTCAATCATTTTTTAAACTCTGTACTATGATTTCTTTGTTTAAAAGTAATATTAGGTGACTCCATGCTACAGCTTTTGGACTAATTGGAAAAATAAATGTGTGGCTTCATGGAATATTAGACTTAGATTTCTGGAAGTGTCTTTCATGTGATGTCCAATAAAGAGTTAAAGTCGAGGCTAAATCAATAAAGGATTCTGTAAATCTGTAAGCCCTGTTATATATTAATTGAGGATGGCATGAGCTGCTAATAACCTGCTATCCGCGTGGCAGCTATGAAAATTGTCAAGGGTCATCATGACTCAGCATTAGTCAAGGCTTGCTAGCACTTTAAATACAGACAATGACAATTTAAAGTATTCTTTGTCAAAAGGCAGCCTGACATTATAATCTCTGAAATACATTTCAGAATGCAAATAAAACACATATTATGCTGAGAAGGGCATATGAGTGTGATTAGATTATGACGAACTTGTGATTATATAAGACTAAACTAACATTTACAGTTTGGCGTCAGCAACATCTGAGAGAAACTCTAGCAGCAAAACACAGAATACACATGAAAGGATTTATTATCTAGCAGACAAAAGATGTTTTCCAACTCCTGTTATGTTGAATCTACATTTAACCTGTAAGTAATACCATGGATAACAAAAAGGAAAAAGCAGCACAGACTTCCCTGAGCAATATTCTGTGAGTACAACAAAGATCAAATGTCTTTTAACAACTGTCCTCACCATAGTGATACCAAGACTCCATATGTCTGACTTCACACTGTAGCCTTTCTGGTTTAGGTCTGGGTTGATCCGCTCAGGCTGCAAGGTAAGGTAAATAATTAGAAACATCTATGATATGATTAGAGCAAAAAAATGTGCCTATCATTTAAGATCACTTTCTATGAGTCAGTATCAGACACAATGCAATGAAAAATGCTAGGAGTACTGGCCAGCTTTAGCTAGCATACATCCAGGTGAGATGTTAAAAAGCTTTATGGGGTATTTCAGTGTTTTTAAAAGTCGTATTTTATGAAGTACTTAGAGTATTATATTTCTTACTTAAAGTCAACAGTCAGAGCGCTCACAGTCTGGAGAATCAGGAAGGAATTCTGATGTGCGACCTAAGCTAAAATCTACTCACAACAGGGCCACAAGTGAGTGGATCATTCAATATCTAAAAGAATTTACTTAAACCTAAAAAAAAATGTCAGAACACTGGATGCACAGTTGCTGCTCAACGCATTCTTCTACTGATCGGCTGTATATCAACAAAACAAACTATCAAACAGCACATGAGTGAAAAGCCGGGAAACACACTTACAATTGACTGAATCTTTTTAACGTACATCAAGTTATCAAACAAGTCTGACAAATCCTGGACTGAAGATGATCATGAGCAGGGTACGCTGAGCAGCTACTGTGCTTTCTCCCAATTCTCCAAGCTGAGCATGCCCTGGCTGCAATCTACCACAGGTGAGACCCTGACTGATCTCAATAAAAGGAAAACAAATGTTGCATCAGGCTTTACTCCAACTGATGCATCGTCTTATCAGACTCCAGACCAGTTCTTTTATTAGGTATCTTTTGCTACACCTCGTCTATCTGGTTCCAGGACTCTCCCCCACTCACCGCCATGTAGGGCTTGCAGCCTGCATCCATTGTTTTGGCCACAGAGTCCACCAGGTGTCCACTAATGCCAAAGTCACACATTTTCACTTGGCCCTGAGTGTTGATCAGAACATTGGAGGGCTTCACATCTGGACACAGACATTGTTGGAGACATAAGAGAGAATAAAGCAAACCAACACAGGAAAATCACAGAGAGTCTGTGATTATTGGATTTTCTGATTACCTCTGTGTATCACTGACAGGTTTCTGTGCAGGTGCTCTAATGCCTTGACAATCTGTGGAGAACACAGAAAACAAAACAATGAGCTCTTTATGTAATGTACCCTGAGCTCTGAGGAGGTCTCTGTGATTAAAATGGAAATTCTACATGCAGTTCAATTAAATACAGACCAGATATGCTTGTTGTTAGCTTTGGTGACTTTTATTTCATTCTAAAATCCAGATGCAGATTTTCTAGAATCCATTGGAGTAACATGAAAATGCTGAAAACTGCATCATCTTACAGAAAATGTGATTCATTTTCTAAGATGCTTTTCAATACGAAGCTGTGACACTTCATTCATGATGAACTCCGTCTTCTTAGTACACAAACAAGCGGAAATGCAAGAGTGACAGATTCTCGTTTTGCTGGGAATTGTTGGATGATGATTTCATGACCAACAATAATTTAACTATCTGATAAGCATTTCCATCCAGAGCATTTCCAGCTACACTCCCTTTTGTCTGGCAATGACATAATTATTCATAAAACAAGAGAGATGCAACTGCTGTTAACTACAATTATTACCACCACAAATGTGTGTTCTCCTTATCTAGCAAAAAAAGACAAAGAAGCCCAATTTCCATATCTTGCTTTCTGACTGTAAGATAGGAAAGAAAGGACGTACAGCTACTGTGATCTTGCCCAAGATGTCCTCGGGAATGGTTTTGCTTTTTTCAATAACCTTCTTATAAAACTTATCCAAAGACGTGTCCATCAGTTCCATACAGATCCAAACGTCCCCCTGAAGACAGAAAAATTAAAAAGAGATGATTATAAATATGGAACAAGGAGGTAATGACTTAACAAGGTTTATATTCTGGTTTTACCTCTCTAAAAAGGGCACCATAAAAAGTCACTGTGAAGAAGCAGTCCACTGTCCTCATGGAGATGTCCAGGTCCATCAGAAGCCTCTTCTGCTCCAAAGTGTTGACCGTGGCCCGAATCCTCTGGAGACCCAAGCATCACATATTTACTATCAGTTTCACATCTATCAACCTCCTCTCAATTTAGGTTATCTGATCCAATAATTATTAGAGAAAATCACACAATGGAAACATCTATGACTTTTGGTTATAGATTTTTTTTTTTTACTTTAGAGCACACAAACAAATAAATAAAATTGGGATAAAGGCAACAGCTCCTCAGCCCACCTTAACAGCCATGATGACACCACTGGGCACATGTTTCATCTTGTCCACCACTCCATATGCTCCCCTCCCCAGCTCTTCAATCTGCTCCAAGTCATCTGCCTTCACCACAAAGTTCTTGAAAGAGGTGTGGGGTAGGAAGTTTTAATAATGTACAGCTGGAAACAGACCAGCACGCTTCAGAAAAGCACAACCTTACCCGATCATCTATTGTGACACGAGCTTTTGAGTCTAGATCTCGAGGGGGCCTGCAAACAGAAAGCAACTTTAAAAATGAGCAAAAACAACTTTGATTTGTTAGAATGACACAAGTATCAGTAATGTTGATTAAAATTAAACTCATGAAGGAAAAAGAAAAACTTTATGTAGTTTTAAGGGAGAAACATTTTTGTACCTGGGTTTATTCACTTAATAGCTGAAAGCTACCAGCATCCTGTCTGTACAGAGCTATCCCATCTCCTAGCACTGGGAATCTCTCTAGTTATCAAATACTGCCACAAAGAATCCTGGTTTCTTAGATCACACTCATCCCATGTCCTCTATTTGTTGTTATGTTTTATGACTAAGAATATACTCAAATGTTGATTCCACTTTGCAGTGCTCTCTAGTGGACAAACTATGTTAATGTTAGGTATCTATATTTTTGTATTACTGTATCCGATTACACACTGAAAAGACTTTATACACTAATATAAACAAACCCAACAATTTTATCAAGGGTTCTAGTTTAATGATCCTCTTTGGTGGTACTAGTGCAGTTTCAGGTAAAACCCCATTGTAACAATTAGCCTTACGCTGCAGCTGCTGGTGAGGGAGACGTAAACACTTCTTTGGCCAGCCTGAGCCCAGGGTTCTTCTTTTTCCCTTAAAAAAAAAAGTAAAAGAAAAAAAAACCTCTCAGTACTCAGTGTTATTTGTAGCAGCACCAACAAGCTACTGTAATTTAAAATACAATCAAATGCTGAGCATAATTTCCCATCTACAAACTCAAAGCAGTTTGCTTTAAAAAAGACTGACTTAAAATATGAGTTTTGGTCACAAAAGAGGTCCCTGGTTCATATCCCAACCACCTGGTGTCCGCTAAATGACCTACAATCTATTCGCTCTTTAAAAGTCACAATAAATTTGCAGTTGCCGCTGAGAAAAACAATAGTAAGTTATCTGTTATCTCACTGAAGATCAAGTGTGCTAAAGAGAAAAGGAACTCTACATGACTAATTAAGTTTGTTGTAATGACTCAAACGCAGCAGGGGTAGAGGAGTAGAAGGAAATCAAGCCATCCTTCCTCGTGATCCCCCCCCAAAAAAGCCATCTTTCATTGCTAAAATATGAGATACCACTGTCTAATTCTACTTAAAAAATCTTTTCACAATCATAGGTTTAATGTTTTACATGTTTATAATGCTAAGAGTATTGTACTGTAAACTGCACAGCTTTGGGGCCTTTCTGTGTTAAATCAGTGACATCAGTCCATTCATAAACATGGTTTACCGGCAGTCTGTGGGACTTCCCAAGAGTTTCAGAATGTGTGCCAAAATAACACGTCTACTGAAACCAAGAGAAAAAAAACTTAACCTCTTTTTGACAATTACACTCACATTCAGCATGGCTTGTGTTGTTGCAGAGACTGAGTAACAGACAGAATACTTTAGATGAGCTTGTTTTGTGTGTGCGAGGACTGCAAAGCTTCAGTTTCACCCATTAGGATGTGATGAAAAGCAGTTCAGATTTCACTGGTTATTGCATACAAGCCTCACCAGCTGTGTAATAACTCTACCAGTTAGAACAAAACGGTTTTATGTGCTAATAAGTCACCTTTGCTTTAAGTAGATTCTTTAGAAAAAACAGCATTTCATTATTACTGTGGGTTTGACTTTGCCACTGAGTGAATTACATCACAACACTGTGGAGGAAGTTTGATTGGGTAAACCCCTCCTTGCCAGATTCAGCTGGAAGGGAAGTGCACTTTTACAAAGATTTCTGATATTGCAGCCCACCAATGAAACCTAGATACATCCGTTTTGTGTTCTAGTCTAAAATAAGCCCACAGTGTCTGGGCGGACTATGGTAGTCTCATGTGGTAGGGAGAGATTGAGTGTGATTTACTCACACATGCCCAGTCAAAAATAGATTTTGCATTTCCTCTGCGTGGGATACAACAGGAGCTCATAGGCTACTAATGACCTGACAAATAAGACAGGCTTTTGCTCACGCAAAAAAATTAAAAAGGCATGCAAGCAAAGCAGTGCAGCACTGAGGAAAGTTTCTTTTGCTGTTGCAGGTAAACTGCTAAATAATACTGTGCATATGCAGTTATTATAATTTGACTTAAGCCTGAGTTAGTGCTTGTGTACTGTAAAGTATTAATGGCCTTGAAATACTATCTTCTCTCAGGTAGCAGTCCCAGCACCTGGTGTGTGCAGGGACACTGTGGCCAAGGCTGTGGACTGGGATATGACTCATAGCCAGTCAGACTGGACACATCCGCACAAAACACAGCAACTGTCAGGACTCTTTGGGAAATATGATGTCACTTTACTTGGCCCACTTGCTGTCCCTGTTAGGGCAAACAGAGGCCAGCCTCACTGCAGCTTTCTGCTGCAGGACCTGCCTGATCCTCAAAATGGGGCCCTGGACATAAAAGAGCCATGAGATCAGCCACAGCTGCAGTCAAAAATAAATAAATAAATGTTTATCAAAGCAGCACAGGAAAATTACATTGCATTAGATAACAATTTACCCAGAATATGTCAGAAAACTAAGAATTTCCAAGGATTTCCAAGAGCAGCAGCGCTAGGTGAAATAAAGACTCATATCAGACAAAGTGCAGAAACCTTTTTTCCACTGAGATATTCATTAACTTTGCAAGAAATACATTAATTCTCAAGAGGAAAAAACAATCAGTGGAAAATTCCCAGCAGTCCAGCAATAGATACGTAGTGTGAACAAGAATTTCTGGATTGTGCATGAGATCAAAGTGCCATTAACTGTGTGGCGAGTCACCATCAGGAAGCAGCCTTTAGAAAAAGTCCATATACAGACAATGATGACTCATGCACAGATAATCTTCCACACCACCCTATCAGTGCTAAAAGGGAGAACCCAACAATGCACAACAGCCAAAAGAAAAAGCAAACGTTCATGAAGACGCCCAAAAACTTCCTTTCCTTTATGGTAACAGCAGCAAAGAACCAGTGTCCCAGCTAGAATACCTGCTTCAAACCAGTGAACTGTCAACAAAGGGAGGCTACACAGTATTGGTGCTGCAAGTCAAAACATGCCATTGTAGGACAAATATTGCCTGAGCAGCACACAGCCAATCTAAACAGCCCTCACAAAATAGCGTGTACTCCCAACCATGGTAACGCTAGTATGGTTGTGTAACAGCACAAGCGGTGAACTTGAAATGTAAATTGACATCATCATCATCATCATCATCATCATGTTGTGCGTGTGACGCATAGGAAGAATCTTGATTTTTTTCACCAAGGAGTGCGCCTTCTTCAACATTGTACAGTAATTATACAGCATAGCTTCGAGGTTAAGTCTGTGTTGGTGATAGTATAGTGAATCTTTATCGCTGTCTGCCTGTCTCAAAAATAAAGTTTTTTCCCACGTAAAAACGGTTGCTTTTTCATAAACGTGGGGCAAAAAATATGTCTGTGCTAACGCGGTGCGAAACAAATGCAGCCAAACACCTGTGGCCCCAATGTGCTTTACTTTACTGAGAAGTAGAATTTAAACTAAACACAGTGGTTTCCAGCTGAGGCGCAAGTTGGTTCAATAATTACAGCTTGGCAAAAGTCCTGTATTGTCACAAAAACTGTTAGTTAACCTCAACCCGGGAACTTCAACGAGGCGGTGCAAGTGTGACTCTTTGGCTAAAATAATAATAGAAAACTATCAATACGCAATCAAAGCATATGTGGGCGATTTATAAAGTATTTATCCTATTGTATAGAGACTTTGTGCACTCATACAAAGCAGGAAAAACATGCTGGCTAGCTTCGTTTTCCTCTTCTCATACATGCAGGTTTCCACCTGGGAAGGTTACATTTCTCACACAAAGCTAGCCAAATTACTTTCCGCAACACAGCTCCTCGGTTTTTAAAATGTGTGCACGATTTCTTAAAAAAAAGAAAAGAAAAAGAGTGGCTAAAAGACTCTTACCTGGTGGTTGCTTACCTCCTTTTGATAAAGACATTTCCCTTTTGCTTTGATGAGGGGGAAGGGAAGCACAAAGACTTTTGCCTTTTTTTACTCCCTCCCTCCCTGCATCTACCCTTACACCCGCTCAGGATCGTTGGCTTGCGGTGCAAGATCCAGCAGCGATTAAAACCAAGAAATTAGTCCCCGTGCAACCTTAGCACACAAATAACCAGCTCACGTGCTAAAAATCGATTTGAAAATGAATGCACAACTTTAAATAAAGCTGGACAGTTCGCTTTAGTTTGCTAACAAAACCTGCAGTGAGGTGGCCAAAGTCTGACAGCTGAAGGTTCCAACGACGTGATGACGCATTTCCTGTCTCACGCTATTCCCCATGGGAGATATAGTTTTCATTGTATGACCACTTTCTCGTAAACAATTAACATATCACTCCTGCTCAGTCACGCTTTAATTTAGCCTTATCAAAGTTTATTTGAGAAATAGTTCACAGATCACCACATATATTTTTTAATCATACTTTATAATCTTTTTGATTGGTGGATTTTAATAATAGGTATAGGTAAGATAAAATGTATGTGAAAGAAAGAAAGAAAGAAAGAAAGAAAGAAAGAAAGAAAGAAAGAAAGAAAGAAAGAAAGAAAGAAAGAAAG
>JBAMHW010000023.1:16685828-16726861 GCA_037177495.1 Rhadinocentrus ornatus
TTCTATTTTATTTTGCTTATTTATTTTTTTTTAAATTCTATCGTGCACTGTTTGGTGATGGCTTAATCTCGTTGTACTGTTGTATAAGGACAATAAAGGCATTCTATTCTATTCTAAATAACAAAAACATTTCCTCTTTCACTTTTTCACATTTATGGAATAATGATCAATGAACACAAGTCTGTGAATGTGTTTATCAATAGCATCAGATAAACAGAAAGAAAAAAAATCAGATGAACGCATGGCAGCCTCTGGAACTAGTTTAGTTCCCTTTGTGTATTTCATTTTTCTCTTGACACACATACACATTGCCTTTGTCTGCATCATGAGACTGGCTGAAATGTCATCTCAAGTGCATATTTCTACGTCTGCATATGGCTTGCACATGCATCTAATTTGTGTTTATCAGCAAGAAGCCGGAACCCTCAAGGTTCCTGGAATGTGAGTGCATTGCTGTGCTCTGTTAAATCGGCAAGCAGATACACATTAGTGATACAAACATAAAATTGTGTGATTGTAAACTGTTTTTTGAGTATAAGGAAGAAATGCACGGTAGCCAAACAGTAATGTACAAAAAAAAAAAAAAATCTAAGAAATTAGTTGAAATATGACATTTTGATGCCTGCATCAAGTTTGTCAGGGAAAGGGAGTGTTACGGAAACATAACTATTTCTGTGTTTGAAATAAAAGACAAACTAAATAATTTTCTAATTTTCTATGTGGTTGAAATTATTTTGAAAGCCTAGCCGGAAATGCTTTTCATCCAAGTAACTCAATATGGTGCAAGATGTCGCTCAGTCTGTCAGTGCCGAAGCTGAGACCCAAATACGCAACACTGACCGTCGCATCTTGAAATCGAACCAGTTTGTCCTGCCAGTAAACAGCATGTAGCGTATAGAAAGGGTCAAAAGATAAACTAGGATCTGTTCTGATAGGAATGCAATGGGACATGAGTCATATATGACCAAATCATTGGAGCGGTCAAGATTTTTCTGCCCATAACATTGGTAACACACGGATCACCAGGCGATCGAGTACGTGCACTGAATCTGGCAGAATTAGGAGTACCAAAGAAAAACGTGGAAGGATATTGTTGTCAAACAAGAAAACAAGCAGATGTGGTAAAATGGCAACGACTGTCAGCATCTGTCTTCAGATCTGTTCGAGCTGAAGGTGAAGCGCGATTTTTTTTCTCTCTGTAAGGTGTGATGGAATAAAATGCTGCGCATTAGAGCTCCAACTACAATCATTTGAATCACAAACGCACCTGAGTCAGGAATTTATTCTTGATCTTTATTTTCACATTTAGACTTGCTGTCTTCTGCAACGCAACGAGGAGGATGGTCTTTGCCCTTCATGTGATTGCCATGTCTTCGGCGTTTTTCAATCCCAGTTTTGCCTTCAGCTCCCACTTTGATACAGGTAAGGGTCAAAGTGAGGAAGGGCTTCCCGTTAAATATAGCTTTTTATCTTTATGCTGTAAAGCTGCTCGTGTCTGATGTCTTTTCTTTTCTGTTGAACAGAGTGATCTGTTCTGGATATTGATTGATGCACCGTTCTACAGATAAAATTTCTCAGTCTGCATATTTCCCTTGCCTTCATCATCATCACCAAACGCCGTAAAATTGCTGTTTTACTTTCAATCGCTCCTTCACAGCTGGTGACAAGAGGGTTAAAAGTTATACCTGCACTGAATCTGCATAGTCCTACACCTACATCAATGCAGCTTTGTGCGTGCATGAGTGTGAGGTATGTGGGGGCTGTGACCGGAGTGTGTGTGTGTGCTTGTTACATGACTTAACCATTACAGAGGTGCATGGTTCTGCTGTTTGAGGTTGCGGTTTTTGGTGCTCCATTGGATGCAGCATTTAATCATCGTCAGGGTGTCATGCTGATGGGGTCATTCGGAGAGGTGAGCCTAGGTGTTGCTGCAGTGCTTTGGGACCATCAAACATTAAGTCGAGCTTCTACACAGACAGAGAGGACTCGAATTGAAGCAGAATAAATAACTGTGTGCAAATGTAAACAGGACTGAGAGAGTCCCTGAACTGGAGGCAGTGTGCTGAGCATACAAATGACAGTCAGCTCAGTGGCTCTCAAGTTTCAGGCTCTATCTGTCCTTCCCAAACCACACACTCTTGGTGATCTCTGATCCCTTTTTGTCCAATTATTCCACCCCATTCTACCTCCCTCTTCACTTCTCATTTGTTATATAGGGTTCAGCACTATAAGCTTGTTTGCTGATGCTGTGATTCCCTTGTGGATTTGCAACTATTATATTAACATTTATGTTGATTAAGTTAGTTAGAAATTGACAGTAGTCTAGAGATAACTGTGCATTTCCATATTCAAAGTTAAAAAAATAAATAAATAAATAAATAGCCATAGCCTGAATGTACATATCTTAATAACTGGTAATTCAGGACAAAAATACATAGCAAAATATAAGAAGATGACATGTCAGTTTTGAGAAACGTTTTTGTAAATAATCCTTGAACCGTTACGGATGCTATTCTGCTCTGCTTGAGGATTTACTGTACCCAAAATAGAGATTGCTTTCATGTTTGGAAAAGAACCAGTGGATGGTGAGTAGACTATATAGAGTACAGCATGATATACATGCACCAGAGTAATGTAATTTCTAAATTTAAAGCTAAATAAAAAATTATTTTAAGATAATTTTTCAATTTTATGGTCATGGTCTTTTCTCGCTGAAAGAGATACATATCTTGAGCATTATCAGTCAGGCTTATGTGGTGAAGCATATTTTCTTTCCTCAGATGTTGCTGGCAGATTAGACAGCCTTGCTGACAGGCTAGAATTTATTTTAGGTGAAGAGGGTGGGGCACGAGTAGGACACTGCATGTTACTTGTATATAGCTGAAATAAATGGTGGGTTTTGGATTGTCACTCCTGTCATAATGATCAACATTTCTAATCAGAGAGGCACCTCACTAGATCCTCTTGCTTCTTGGTAATAGCACTGAGAATCAATGTTGCCAAGGCAATGGAGGGGTGTGTATGAGAGGGAGCCAATCCTTCATGTGGCCAGTGCTAAGGACAGAGAAATGCTTAAGTCTCTTATATGGGAGGGACACACTCTGGCAGGAACAGTATTCAATTAGCTGTAGTAGCTGAGTATGCTGTGAGTAGATTAATGAAACACTCATCTTAATGGCCACAAATTTAGAGACCCAAAGAATCATGGTGAACAAGTGAAGTCATTGATGGATGTAAGAAACATCAGGTGCTACACCATTTCACCATTTTGAGTTTAGCCGACTGTTTTAACAGCATTGTCCAGTTGCCTGTTTTAGACACTCTCACACAAATTCTGGGATGGTTTGACATCAAAGCTAAAATGCAGACAGTGTTTGAACTATTGCACCCCTCGAACTAACCTCCGTAGCTGCACTTCTTCCCCAGGCTATGTAAGAACATAGTGTGCTCTACCTCTGCACAGTCACATGTGCACATTAGCACACGCCCAGACACAGGAAAACAACTTTTGGGACTAGGTCAATTGTCACATTGGCATTATTTAAGCGATCGGACTGAAGCAGAACAGTGGATCCCTTACTTGATCAGCCGTCACATGACCAAACTGAGGGTTGGTATGTGTGGCATTCTGCGCCAACTGTAGCCAGCACCTGGCTTAATATTGCTTCAGCACCATGGAGAGCGCTCCCATCAGGAGAGGGAGAAGATTTGAACGTGTGCGTGAAGGCTGAATTATACGTTCAGAATTAATATGCGCTGGTTTACTGCCAGGGCAAGTGGATAACATACTGACCTGGACAGAAGCACTGATACACCAGCAAGTTGACAGTGCAGCACTGTGGAGTCTGGCTTTTAGCACTCCTCTCTGCTCATTCATTTATTTTGCCTTGCGGTTGCAGTGCCATTTAGTGTGCACATTACACATTTTGATGTAGACACAATATTCCATGCATGCCTTCCATATTATTAACATTTTATTTGGAGGGAAGCTTGCACGTGTTCTCACATGCACACTGACATGTCTTTGCAGGCTGTAACCCAGGCATCGGTGATAGCTGAGAAAGATGTTAAATAAAAGTATCTTGACATGCTCTCAGTGCTCCTCCCACTGACTTGGTCAAAACATGCAAACCACAGCTGACTGTTTGATTATTTACCTCTCCATGTGTAACACAGAGCACTTTAGTTGCATAAGAGGGTGGGGTGGCATTACGTCTTTTCTATGTGCTCTCAGTGTGATGAGGTGGTGGCTGTGGATTTTCCTGGTGTGACAGTTGTTAGGGGCTCTGATGTGCAGTTTTGAGAGGAAAATACACGGTGGTTAATTCATGATCTAGCTCTTTGTTATTCTTTTTGTAAAATTTACTGTAAATGGATAAGGGCAGTTATGACTGTCACATGGTGGATGGTACTAAAGAAGCAAAGAAAGCCAATGTGTAGAGGAGAAATCTAAGGGATGCTGTATTATTGTAACTACTATTTAAACTCTCATTCATTCTTGTAAAGACGGTAGCTGGTCAGAGAGGCAGAAGACATTTAGGTGTAAGTCTGTGAATGTGTTTATCAATAGCATCAGAAAAACAGAAAGAAAAAAAATCAGATGAACGCATGGCAGCCCCTGGAATTTGTTTTGTTCCATTTGTGTATTTCATTTTTCTCTTGACACACATACACATTGCCTTTGTCTGCATCATGAGACTGGCTGAAATGTCATCTCAAGTGCATATTTCTATGTCTGCATATGGCTTGCACATGCATCTAATTTGTGTTTATCAGCAATACGCCAAAACCCTCATGGTACCTGGAATGTGAGTGCATTGCTGTGCTCTGTTAGATCTGCAAGCAGGTACACATTAGTGATACAAACATAAAATTGTGTGATTGTAAACTGGTTTTTGACAAGTTTAAGGAAGAAATGCATGGTAGCCTTTATTTTAGCCAAACAGTAATGTAGTTAAAAAAGATTAGTTGCTTTTTTGAGGGTTTATTGTGACCACGGCTACTTAATTTGAATTATCTGACTTGTCTAATCAATTTGCATTAGCCTCATGTTAGTAATTAATCTTTTTTAACATTGACATTCACTCTTTCTTGTCAGGGTCATTATCACTAAGTCACAAAATAATTACATGTTGATATTGATTACTGCAAGCCAATAACAAAACATTAACTGGTGAATATATGTTTCACTCAAACTGTTGTTAAATCAGGGGTTGATTTAGGGTTTGAAGGAAATTAGGGCAGGGCAGTAATTTCATGTCATTTAACATCTTTTTGTGCAAGAGGAGGATGATAAGTTTCTCTATTTTAGGAATCTTACATGACAACAGAGTGCATCGATTACATCAGGCCATTGTACAAGTAGTCATCACTGTTACTGTGACCATAACAGCTCTGAAATTAAATTTAGTTGAAGGTTAATCACTAAATAATTATAATCAACAACTTGATTGTTTTATTATGTTAATTATTCTGCCCCTATAATACACCAATCAACCACAATATTAACACCACTAATAGGTAGAGTGAATATCACTGCTCATCTTGCCATTGTGCAATGCTCTGCTGGGAAAAACCTGCATCTTTACATTCTTATGAATGTAACCAATCAGCTGGTAATTGATTTGTCAGTTTGATCATCTACGGAAGAGGATTAGGGCCACTGAAGAAAACAAAAAGTTGAATTTTTACTTTAATCTCAGAATTTTACTTTAATCTCAGAATTCTGACCTTAATCTCAGAATTCTGACTTTAGTCTCAGAATTCTGAAAAAAAATTTTTTTCCAAAAAATTTAATTTTTTGTTTTCTTCGGTGGCCCTAATCTGATGACAGAATTCTTTAGGCTTTTTTTTAGTAACTATGTTGCTTTATTAGTAGGATAAATATTGAGCTCTCTGTCAATTAAAATACCACCTTCTGTCTGAGACTCAATAGGATATTAAATATCCTATATAAACATACAGTATTTTCATTCGTTTAATTTATTCAACTGTCTCCTTGCCAGCTTGATAAACTGTGAACAGCTTTTGTTCCAACTGTGGATTTGATTATTTTGTGCTGCATACTAGTCTGCCAAATTAATCTGATTTCCTACGAATTCCTACTCAGCAGTGCACATTATAAAGTACAGAATAAAGGCCAGTGAAGGCTGCCAGACTTATCTTAAACCAACTGTCCTTAAAATACAACAATTCTCAGTTGATTCTTATGTTATTTGGTGGACTTAGCACCGGGCCTTGTGTTTTAATTGGCCTCTGTTATAAATTGACTTAAATTCTCTGCTGGACAGGTAGGTAGAATTTTGTTACCCTTTCTTTAACAGTGATTTGACTTCACCTAGGCCTTCAGAGGACTTACATGACAGGCCTAATGCTGATCCATGGTGGTCCCCCTGGGCTCTCACTCCCAGTTAATGACAGTTATCACGGCTCTTTGCAGGCCAGTGCATCTCTCTAACATCTGCAGTTATTCGCAGAGAGGATGGAGAGCTGTGGAGAGGAAATAAGCTGGTAGAGGATACCATATCCCACTATTAATCATGTCATGCTCTTCCTCCAGCTTTCTCAATGCTTCCTGTATCTGACATATGTACACGTGTGTTTGCAGACTGTTTTCTTCTATCACTATGTGCAGCCCTTTGTCATTATAGTTGTATTCCCTGTGTTCTCGGTCGTTTAGCTCCTGTCAGCTTCAGCATTCCTTTTGCTTTTTTTCCCCAGAATGTCTCCCTTCTCTGTCTTTCTTTCCTAACACTTGAAGCCTTGCATACTTCAAGTGAACTGAATGCAGTTTTCTAGAATGTATAAAAATGAAGGACTAACACTTGCCATTCCACATCTCTAGCTTGTTGGTAATTTACAAGTCTCTAATAACAGATGACATGTTGGCATCCGAGATGAGTTTATCATTGATAAGAGTCCTCGCACATCTCATTTACAATCCACAGCTTTAGAGAACCAATGTGTTTATCCCAGCTTATAGAGAAGATGGCTGTTTTTTAGAGTTACCGAAGTCTTGTATTGTTCAGCTGAAAAAATTGTTGGGATTGTTGACCTGTTGTAATCTTCCTGTCAAAATAGTTTTAACTTTGCTGATTTTGTTTATGTATAAACAAGTGTTTTTTGTTTTATGACCAATTCACTCCTGCTTCCTCCCACTGTAGCTGCTCAGGTGATTGCACATTTATTTTGTTTTCTTTTCATTTCTGCTGTATCCCTACTAATATTTCCCTGTTACACCCCCCGCCCCCTACCCTCTCACTTTCTGTCTCTCTCTACTATTAGTTGTATGTCTCTGTGTGCCCAGTCAGGGCAGATTGGAGAGTTTGCTTGGGGCAGCACTGTCCTAAATGTAAATGCATGCTCGGAGAGATTTGTAGGGCTTTTTACTCTGCTTCTCTCTCTTTCTCTGTGTCTTGTCTTCTTGCATGTTGTCAGATGTTTTCATGGTTACTCTTTAGGAACATTGAGCGACAGTGGAAGAACATCTTGTTGGCTTTTTCTCACATATGTGGTGATACTAACCAAACATACTTGCAACTTTTTCTTCAGTTTTTCTTAAGCCTTAACATCAAGTGTTTTCCAAAACGTTTGGAATTTTTCCCTTACATTAAAGTGTCAAATGTTACATTGTGATAGTTGCTTTTTGAGAGTTACAAAGGTTGAGGCAATGACTTCACAAAGGAATACACATTCAAAATAAAGACAGTCTTTGCCCACTGACCATACATTCCTTTTGAGACTTACTCAACACAAGTTGCACAATGCATGTTCCAGTCTGTATCAAACCCACTGAATGCCAATTGCAGTTGAAACTGCACCTCACCCATTTCTTTTTTTTACCTCACTCTTTCTCTAGACAGTTTGATTGCAGTGGTGTGTGGCTTGGCACAGTGCCCACTCTGCAGGTCTCTTGGTCAAAAACAAGAATGGTGTGTGTGTATATGTGAGCTTGTACGTGCAGAGAAACTGTACCAATGGGAAGGAGAACAAATTAAAAACAAAAAGGAAGGTTCACAGAGAGAATTCAGCACATTTCAGAGAAAGGAAGCCTGTCTGAATCAAGGCATACAGTCATGTCTGTGTGTTAGTTCCAGTCTTTGAGGAGTAAAGGTTGCCTCTGTCCAAAGGAACCGCTGCTTCAGATAGGATACACAACATAAAAACATACATTTTTAAGTTATGTATTCAGCCACATTAAATTGGCTTCTTGTGTGGGTGCTTGTTCTGGTGGTATGAGCATGAATACATGGTTCAAACCTGGTCTTGATATGACTGTGTGGGAGAAAATAATTGACTCTGGTACCTATTTTCTCACAGTCCTCCTTGCCCGCTCCCACCCCCCTATTTGTGTCCATTTGGAGCAAATTTGTTGAATACATGATGATCATGTGTACCACGCAGCAGGAGACCTGACATTCCAGCAATGCAGCTGCACAGCAGCAGAGAACCCTACCTCCCTGGCATATGCTTTATTTATGATCTACCATGAAAGACTCAGAGGCTGTGCTTAACACAGCATATCCTAATCTCTTATATGCATGCATGAATGCACTCTGCATTCAGTTGAACATTCCTTAACTTTCCTCCACTGTGGGCTTTCACCTCTCTGCATGGCTGCATTACTTGCTCATGCTTTATTACTTTTTGACAGTACATCTCGGATTTAAAGGAGAAATGTCAGACGGTAAAATATATTTACTTTTGTAGCTGTATGAAAGGTTTGAATGAGCTGATACTTGCTTTAGATATAGTTAGTAGATCACTCTTAACTTGAGATTAAGTTGTTTAAGTATAATCTAACAAACTGAACCCACCGATCCAGAGTGGTGGTGCTAAGTCATGCTTGTTAAGCTTTTTTGAATAATTCCCAGTTTTAAATAATATAAAGCAAGGGATGTCTCGTCTTCATTCATTTCCCCATTAATTAAGCCAATGTAATTTTTCTCTGTTCCCCTGTCTCTTTATTTCCCAGCGTTCTCATCATTGTCTGGATTGTGGAGGTGGCAGGGGGACTTCATCACTCTGCTCTCCTGCCAGTGAGGACATTGCTCTTTTCTCTCCTGTCATAGAGACAGCCTTTTAATAAGGCTGGTATGAACCCGGCTTTAAGTGCTTTATTTTCATTTAGCTGTGCAGCTGGTGAAGTAAAGTGTGCTTTTCAAATATTTATGGAAGAACCAGGGTTGTCACTTGGTCCAGGTTTCAAGAGGGAGAGAGATGGGCTCTCCATATGTCGCACTTATGAAAACTGCACCCCAGGATTTCTTCTGCGTGACTATATCAGACTTTCTTGTAGTGAATGAAAACTCAGTAAAAGCTTATCTATCTGTTGTCACTATAGTATGCAAAATTAAGCTTCCATATAAATTTTGTATAAGCTTATGCGATTATATGCATAAATGCATAATTTGCACTGAATACAAAAGCTTCCATCACTCCCAGTCTGGGTTGTGAAAGGATTTTCACAATGGAAAAAGTCACCTCTGACATGTCTTTCCCCGAGGAGTCCTACACTTTTTTTGTCCAAGCACTTTCAACCACCCACTAATTATCTTACACATGCATGGTATATATGGAAGAGAAGCTTGCAATGACGATATGTGGTCTGAATGACTCGGAAAACCTAACATTCATTTTTTTTTGCAATTTCAAATCAAATCTAATCAAACTTTATATATAAACCACTTTTAATGCTGAAGGCACAAAATACTTTACATGATAAAATAAAAGCAATTCATGCATATAAAAAATAAAACAAGACTTTACACACATAAAAATAGATTACACTCATTAAAGTCTTTAACACACGCACGCACACACATGTATGCACACACACGAAGGCCCCCCCCCCACACACACACCCTCTCATTGTGCACAAACATGACTCCCTTATTTCTGTCTCTAAACTGAATATAGGTATAAAATACTAAAAGTGATAAACATCTGGCCCGATGCTGCTGTGGACTGTAGCCCTCTCCCCTAAGGCAGGAGGCTACGGTCCATTCGGACCAGAACCTCCCGCCATATGGACAGCTTCTTATCCTCTGCCATCAAACTCATAAACACTGAATAACTTTGTATTGGACTCATGTACAATCAGTAACTCAGTATCGGACTCATGGACACCAATCAATATCTGCCATATTTGCACTACGTGGTTTTTCCCACACTTACTTGCTGCTATACATTAACACTAACATTTACCACCCAAAGCTATTGTTTGTTGTTACATGTATATTGTGTTTTATGTAGGAGGAGTATTTTTCTTAGTTTAGTTAGATTGTTTTTATTGCGTGCCTTTATAGCCATATTTTAAAGTCTTCATAATCCTTTATTTTATTTCCCTTACTAGTCTATGTTCCATGTTACATGCTGCACCATTGCACCAAGAAAAATTCGTGGTCTGTGAAACCTTTACTGACAATGGCAAAAAAATGGATTCTGATTCTGTGAGGAAACAAAATCATGGGGATCCATCCACACCAAGTGCCAGTCCACCCTCTGCATTTCTACGCAAGCTTATACGGCTCGGGGTAAAACTTCATAAGTTCAGTCCTTTTCCTTAAAACATATCTTGGCACTCCCCTCAAGGCTCTATTACAATGGAATTACTGGTAATTCTCTTTTTCCCTTTATTTGACCATAGCTTTTTATTAAAATATATAAATACCTTGTGCTGCTCAGTTGTTTGCCCCCCACAGAGAACAAATGATATTTTCCCATATTTAATTTTTTAAAGGATAGAGGTTCAAAGATACACCGTTATTACTTTAATAAAATCATCTTAACCATTTTAAAGGAATTCCTGTCTCTAAACATTTACATCTGCAATAACAAACAGAATTTTACTCAAACTGAACTTTTTGATTATTTTGTGATGTTTGATGGCCATTAAAAGAAAACCTGATAACTATTTTTCAGTATGGTTTTTTTTATTTTATTTTATTTGAATGTTCATAAACATTTGTTAGAATCTAATTTAAATGTCAACTTCATTAAAACTTTGTAACAATCTCACTTCTTTTAATCAAAAGTCCATTAACATTATGGAAACTGGGAGGCAGTGGCTGTACGTTTGGAAGAGAAATATCCCATTCTTATTAAACAGAGTATTGTGGCTAGTACACATCTCTGTTTATTTATTTATTTTTTGTTATTGTTTTTTTGTGTTTGATGTAAATCTTTTCTGTTGGTGTAGGGTCTGGATTACAGGGAGTCCAGCTCCTGAACTTCTGTCCCACAAAACAATGTTTGTAATGGATGTAGCACTCGGAATTATCTTGATGAAATACAACATACAACTATTGTCAGAATATGTTGTTCTAAAACTTTTACCTTTCAGTATTAATGAAGCCTTTACAGATGTGCATGTTACAAGTTTCATAGACACCAATGTACCCCAATAGCATCAGTTGTAGGTTTTTTAAATGAACACTGACAGCAAGTTAGATAGTCAATTTCTTCCTTAGTCTAAAGGTTTTTCTAAAAGAATTTTATATTTTGATTCACCTGACCACAGAGAAGTTTTCCATTGCACAGAGAAGGCAGCTGCATTTTAGTATCATGTTCACACATGGCTTGTTCTTTCATGGTAGAACTTTAACCTTTATTTGTGGACAACTGTGCAAACGCACAATGACTTCTGTAAATGTTCTGATTCAATGCAGTAATTTTCATGGCTTAATATATATATTTTTTCGTTTATTTATTTTTATCAGGGGTTATCATGGTTTTTTATTATTGCCATTTGTAGGCCCTAAAATCACAGGCATCTAGTATTGATTTTTGAGCCGCTTGCATACAGAGATGATACTCAACAGTCTGTCAATTTTAAATTCGGAGACTCTGCCTCTCTGTGGTGCTCTTTTTATACCAAATTTTGTTACTGGGCTCAAGTCAGTTAACCTAATTCGTTGCATCATGTTCCTCCAGCTGTTTCTTATCAGGGCCACATACATTTTCAGCTTGTTGTTTAACCGGTCCAAACTTCTTTAAGATGTTTTGCTTTCAACAAATTCAAGAGGAGCTAATATTTTCCATTAAATATCAAAATGTCTCATATGCTTTCTATACACTAGCTAGCATGAAAAGTTGGTTTATGAAATTTATAAGTCATTGGATTGTTTTTATTTTAACTTTAACATCCCATCTTATTTAGAATTGGGGTTGTAATTACATGAGCTCAACGTGAATAAATTTTAAAGGTTGATACTGTACATAGCTTGTTCTTTTTAAAATCTCATGTTGAGAGTGTAGCCAGCTAAGGAGTAAGAGGAAAAGAATTTTGTAATTTATTTTTCCCCAGAAATAAATGCAAAAAGAGTCATTTATCTGCTATAAAGCTTGCAGACCATGACATGCAATTCAACAACTTCCTCCAGAAATAACATGTTTATGTTTGTTGTATGTCCTGTTCTTCAGTGAGCCCTGAATCACCACTCCCTTTATGTGCCATGTGCCATTGCTGTTTTGACACTCTGCACAGTATACTCTCAATTATAAAACAAGAGATATTTAAAAAAATTTTTTTCGATAATCCAATAGGGAAATTATAATGCACCTTTTGAAGGTTTTTGAAGCATCCTCCCCATTATTCTATGGCTGCAGTGTATGACTTGGATTAGTGTTGTTATTGTTTCATTGTAATTGTACAAGGCAATCTCACAAACTGAAATACAGACACACACTGTGACAAGCTGTTACTGCCACACACCAATAGATGAGACAAGGCATAAACAAAAACACACATCTTCTAACAGTTGTAAAAGAAAGAGGGGGCAGGAGGCTTAAAAGCCAATCAACTAATATGTGTTGGCCATCTGGATGTTACCATAGCGATGTGTTGGCAGCTCTGTGCCCACACATACAGAACTGTGGGCAGCAGCTCTCAAACAAGATTTCATGTCCTGTCTCTTTGCATTCAGCCATGTATATGCAAGTCTATCTCATAACAGGCTTTGTGTCAGTGACCTGAGGGTCAAGCTTTGGTTGGAGTTATACTGTTTGGGCTTTGGGAGCTGTCAGGTTTGGAACAGTGTGTTCCCTGCAGCCAAATGGGTCAGGACCACTGGGGTTTCAGCCACTGAGCTGGAAACAACCCACACACCAGCCTCGTAGGCCAGAGCAGCCATAGTCTGCAATGGAGACCAATGCTTCTGTATGTGTGTGTGTGTTTATACAGAAAGAATACAGAAAGGCAGTTAACCAATACAACGTGCTTGTGTTTTAACTGGGAACTTTCTTGCTCAGCGCTAGTTGATGTGATTATGATGTGATAAGGTTTTACTGTTCTTTTTTTTTGTTAGAAACATTTACTCAAAGCTTTCTTTTCAAACTTGGGACCCATTGTCAAGGTGCTTCATTTCAACATGCAGGGTTTCAAGGACTGTTTTGAAAGTGTATTAAATACCCAATATACAATACTTTAAACCTTTAAAAGGCTGTGTAAAGATAGCCTACAGTATTTCTTTTTTAATTTCTATTGTTGTTGAGTTTTTTTTCAATAACATTCCACATCCATTTTTCTTGATGTCTCATATTTCCTGCTCTTGTGCTTTTTTTGTTTTCCTTTTCAGTGACCGTTATGACCTCCTGTGCATGTTTGTGCACAAAAGTCTCTCTTGCAGCAAACAAAATTCTCCTCCTTCTTCTATTAAAAAGACTCGCACAAAAAAAAGAAATGAAAATTTGATCTGAGTCCATATAGGTCTACTTTTAGATAGAACCTACAACTGTGGATGTAGGTGAACTATTTGTCCTTGCTTCGCTGACTTGAGTTTCATTTACTGTTTTTGCTTGGTTTACATGTGGCACCCAGAGGTTATCTAAAGTTTGTACCTTGAAAGAGGAATAATTGGATGCAATTTCCTGAATGTTAGCCCATACCAGTCAGGGTATCCCAGCCTCTGCAGTATGCAAAGGCTACTAAATTGTGTCAAAACCTCTTTAATTCAAACATTCTCTGAGGTAATCTCATATCCTTATTGAAAATGTTAGATGATACTCTCTAGCATATAGTATAAGGACTGAAATTTACGAAGGCACTCTGCCCTGATGGCTCCATTTTAAATACTTATTACTGAAGGTCACTTATGCTATATAGTATGTTCATATCTTTACTAAGGTTCCCAGTGAAACGTTAAGTATCAGTAAGGCCCTTCTCATCACTACCAACAGACTACTGAGACAAGCAGTGGTTAGATGAAATATAAATACCCTTCATTAAGTGTCTAATAATGCTCCAAAATGTTTTCCCTCATGTGTTGTTCTTGCATTTATGGTGTAATGTTTGGTTTCTGGGTGTAAATGTAGAGATCAATGAAAAGTCACGAATAGAGGATCATGTTCTGGATGAATGGATTCAACGGAATGCCTTGACCAAGACAGAAATGCAATATTACTGATTTTGCCTACACAATTGTGTCACTTTTACACTCTCTCTTCCTTTTTCCTTTTCATCTCCTCTCTTTCAACTCAACAGAAGGTTTAAAACTGTAAATCAGATTATATCTGAGTGCTCCAAACACTGACATCTGGCCCTCTGGCTGGCTCTAAGTTAATAAAGGCTAAAATACAAACTGACACATATGTGCTGCACATATGTTCACAAAAAGACAATTAAAAATGCTCAGATAAGATTCACTGTAGTTAATGGTGCATTCCAGCATAAGTATGCTTATAATAAAATTGTGTGCATGGCTGTGGAAAGCAGTTTCTTTAAATAAGATTTGCCTTGCATTTTAAAGTGCAGTGGTGCTGAAGATATTGAAAAGCAGATTATAGATTCGTGGTAGGCATTTTCATTGATCAGAATTGTTTATACAGAAACGATAAGCAACCATAACTACTTTTATTACAGTATTAGGTGGTGATTGTGCTTGTGGGTGGTTTCAAACTTATTGACTACATGATTCTGATTGCATACTGAAAACTGTAATTAATCTAGAGAAGCTTTATAGAATTCTTTTGTCCTCTTCAGACAAAAATATGGACTTGAACAGAATTTTAACGACAAGTTATGCTGCTTTTATCAAGCTGCCAATAAAACAGGCACATATCATCTGTGTGCATACAAATAACCTTTATCAGGCTTTTAATTTCCTGTATGGCTGCGTTTTGCCATCTGATCTTCATCGAGCTAAACCCTTTTAACACTTACTCTTTCCCCTAACGTTGCAGATGGGGCTCCGCTGAGCGAGCTGTCATGGCCTTCGTCTCTGGCGGTTGTAGCTGTCTCCTTCTCTGGCCTCTTCACCTTCGTCTTCCTCATGCTGGCTTGCCTCTGCTGTAAGAAGGGAGACATTGGCTTCAAGGTGAGCTCTCTGCTGCCCTCAGCTGGAGGTGGAGGGAAATAAAATACACAATGTGGTTTAAAATAAAAACTTATATTTTGTTATTTCTGTGTAAAAATGCCCAGCATTTGGGAACAGTGTTTGTTTTTTTCTTTCTTTTTTTTCCTTTCTTATATATAATTTTAAAACACTGATTATTTTGAGTGATCAAAAATGAGTTCAGTGGCATTCATTTTCCTTACAGATGGATGGAGTTATAAATGAGTATTTTTAGAAAATAATAAAAGGAAAGATATTGAACATAGTATTACTAAGTAAAGGTCAGATATGTGGCTGAACTAAACTAATATTATATATATATATATATATTTTTACTTTTAAAGTGTCTTAATATGTTTATACAATGCAGTGTCTTGTCAGTTTGTGAAACTGTCACAACAAATATAGTTCTTGTTTTGGGATGCCTCATTACCTTTTTTTGTGGATTTCCTGAACATGTTATGATTTTTTTTTTTTTTACTATAATTTAAATAAAAGAACCCTATTAGAAAAAAAAAACTGTTTTTGCATCTAAGCCAGAACTTCAAATACTCAAATTCAGTTAAAATCAGATTTTTATCCTTAGTTGCTGCTTACTTTACTTTTGACTTGCTTTTTGGTGAATCTATAACTTTGAAAATTACTTGGTTAGTGTAGGTAAGCCTGCAGGACTGCCAGCCTTTAAATCCATCCTGTCACATCTTATAGCAGAGATTAACTTTTATTTAAGCCTACTGTGTCATATGCAATGCCACACCTGCAACAGAAGAAATTATGAAGCAGGTATAAAAGAAATATAATATATACAATTATATATAATACTTTAAAAGTTCTGTTGAGCATCACAGACACAAAGAGCAACATTTTCGTGTCCAGGGATTTTCATATTAAGTCTTGCCCACCTTTTCCCATGACACTCAGCTACTTTAAAAATAGTTGATGTTGTAAAGTAAAAATAAGATGTTTATTTGCTTTGCACCACCAAATTTTTCTAAACTCAAAGGTCCTCAGTTTTATAGTGATTGACAAAGAAAAGATGTTAAACTGGCAAATGTATTATTTGTGTTTGCTTTAGTAATTAGCTCTATTCTCACTGCAGCTGGTTGCTGCGGGGATAACAGTGTCACTAATGACACATTAATTAATCGTAAACTTTAGCCATTAATGACACTTTATTTGCTGGACCCTTTTTATGTAGGTCCACATCTTTGTGTCCAAGACTAAATGGCCTTTTCCCTATGATATGAGTGTAGTTTAATGTCAAAAGTCTGAATCTGAGTCTGTTTCCAGTTGCTAAAACACCATTAAACAATAATTAATTTTTGTTGTCTTAATCAATCTTGGGCCTGGTTGACATGCTATTAAGACACTATATTGATTCTTGCACAGATATTTTCTTTTGGCAATGGATAAGATGAAAATTTAGCCACCAAACACCTGCCCTTGAACTGGAAAATTCTCAGTGTCTTGCTCAATGACACCTTAGCAAGGCTCAATGACAAGTTATAAACAATACTGCACTGCCTGTTTCTGCACATATGCTGCGTTTCCTTCAAATAAACATGAAAATAAATGCATCGCCAACAATGCAGCATTCTAATAGCGTTTTAATTTATCTGTGGTATGCTGACACAATTTGCATCAAATCAAAAACAAACGGTGGAAAGTGCTCAATTGGTTCCAACTCTTAAAATTTGTTTAGCAACAGCTAATCACACGGCTTGTAAGGTGTGCATTCATGTGGGACTGCAAAAATTGCACTGCTGCACCATCCTAAAAGCTTCATTATTTTTCTCCATTGCTGTGTCCTTACTGGAGCGTGTAGTGCGAGGCTGGGTATCAAGTGCTTTCTAGACTGAAGGCTCTCCGGGGAGCTATGCAACGCTGACTCACAGCCAGGTGCTCGCTTTCACACTTCACTCATAGGAGAGTGGCAGATGGTTCTCCTGAATGAAAAACACACCTATACACTTTCCTGTTTACACACACTAATGTTTTAGAGTACATATTTAACATCCTAAACACACACACTGAGGCATTTAGATATCCAATATTAATCCAACCTGCAGCTCCCTTTTTTGCTTTAAATCAGTTACTCTTTGTCTTTTTTAACATGTGTTGTCGCTCAAGGTTGGAGGTAGGCTTGTTCTGAGAAGCATTTCATTAGTCATGAAATGGATGGATGGCTCTGTATAATAAGAAGAGCACCATAAACTGAATCTGCTGACAACAGTGGCTTCAGTGATTAACTTGTGGTGGGATACTCTGGGAAAAGTCTCAACATTGGCTTTTACTTAATGATTTGATATATTTATTGTAAAGATATGGGATTCAAGATATTTTACATGTTTTTTTTCCCAATGACTTAAAAGTAAGCCATGTGAAGAAGGAAGTTAGTATTTAAACATACACAGTAAGCATACATATGCAAATAATACAGGGTTTGTATTCAAGGAAAAGAGTGGATTTCAATCTCAGATTCTCTACCAGAGCCCTGTTAGCTTGAGGGTAGATTCAGTTTTAGGTAATATTTATTTATTAATTTTTTTAAGTGACCGTGATTATTAATAAACATCAAATGTAAATATGCACAATTATAGCTAAGCTAATTTCCATCTTTAGTCCCTTCGCAGGCCAGCACAATACAACAGTACAATAAGAATAATAACAGTGAAGTACCTAAGCTGCTCCTAGGACTCCACTCTCTGTTGGAGCCACTTTCTCAGAATGGGAGTCATGGGCCCAGTTCCGCCAGTTACCGTTGGTACTACTGATGCCTTCACTTCAATCTTTCCGACTTCTTCCTTCAGACGTTACTATTTGTTTAGCTTTCTGTGTTCCTTCTTCTTGATGTTGCTCTCCCTAGTGGTGGTATATCCCATCGTGACTTTGCGACTCTCAATCCAAACTTGGTGCAGATCTTTCTGTATATTGTTCAAGGCAACTGGGTTAGGATGTTACATCTGTGCTATACCTGCAGCCTCTAGAACTACAGGCTTCTTTACACAGTCTGGGGTCCTGTCTGGCGTGGTAGATTTCTGCTTCTGTTGCTCTTATGCTCCATGCCTGTGAAATTCTACAGTTATGTAACATAGAATTACAATGACTTTGGGAATTCATTCATCTATGGTACATTCTACTATTAAAGGACTCAAGAACACCTGAAAATTGTTATACAGTTTGTCTAGTTAACTGTTTTTTTCTCTGTGGTTCTGCTTTTGTTTTGTTTTTGATCATCGCCAGGAGCCTGATCTGCATCACTGTGTTGAAAGCAATAAATAATCATTACTTGAGTGAGTAAAACAGAAAAGATTTTAGTGATGTACACAAAAGAGAAGGAAAGATTTGCAGAGTATTAAAACACTCTTTTTCTACAATGCAGTATAACTCACTGAAGCTGATTTAATCTTTCTGAAGCTATATTATACATACTTTATGGAAGTTTAGAGAGACTGAGCACACAATGGGCACTGTTCATCAGTTGGTTAGCAAGGACACTGCAACAGTGTGAGAAGTAAATTTGGATGGAGCAGAAAGAATGACAATAGGGAAAAATCAGAAAGGACAGAGCGGAGGATGAGGGATCATACTCTGTCTTGTGCTTTTTTCTAATGTGAAGCAGACAGTTAACCTTTACTGTAAAGGCTATACTGTAGCTATCTCCTTAGAAATGTATGGTAGATGATGTCACTGCTGTCAAGAATCATAGGGCTGCATAGTAGGATGAAGGAATGGTGATATTATTTTACAAAGCTCATCTATCCTTCAAGATCAATACTTTTGCATTGAAATATACTCAAATTGAACTATTTTCATTGTAGATAAGCAAAGAACTTTAACCATGTGACATTCTAAGATAGGGTCTATGAGGAGGAGAGACCAGACAGAATGAATGAGAGGCTTTGTGCATATAGTTTGAATAGCTGTATGCATTAGTATGTTCCCCCACAGTGTCTTGGCAGTGACCCTCTCAATGCACCCCACAATCTACATGACTTATGTATATGGGTAGGTGGATGGGCCTCAGCGCATTTGAATGCCTTCACAGTTGAACCATTGTCTCCCACTATCTCAGTGGAAGGACGGCTGTGAGTGGATGACTAATCCCAGCGTGTGTCCTTGCACCAGGAGTTTGAAAACACAGAGGGAGAGGAGTACCAGGCAGACCTCTCCGCCCTGGCCTCACCGTCCTCCCAGAATGGCCCCGAGGTTTACATCCTTCCCCTCACGGAGGTCTCCCTGCCTGTCTCCAAACAGCCTGGCAGATCCAGTAAGAA
The DNA here is from genome assembly GCA_037177495.1 of Rhadinocentrus ornatus. Classification (NCBI taxonomy): domain Eukaryota; kingdom Metazoa; phylum Chordata; class Actinopteri; order Atheriniformes; family Melanotaeniidae; genus Rhadinocentrus; species Rhadinocentrus ornatus. The sequence goes on from JBAMHW010000023.1 coordinate 16,705,438, forward strand.
ACAACCATTTGAAGTGTGTGTGTGTGTGTGTTTTTGACCTTTTTTTTAATCCCAATCAGTAACAAATATTGCATGATGACGATGCAAGTGGGCTGTGGGGCATCTTACATGTATCTTTGCTTAGTTCAACTTAGACATTTCAGTTTATTTGCATGGCACCAATAAACAAAAGTAATTTCAAATGACTTTAAAGAGAAGGTTAACAAGTTCAATGCAAGACCAATTAGAGACAGCCTAGTCTTATTTGACCCATTCCATTATGAATCAACATTATCAAATTAGTTTTAATAATATTTATAAAATGTAATTCATAACAAATGTAAGGAAACAAATGAATCAGATCAAACATTCAACTGAATTCAGTCTCATGTGCTGCTGATGCATTCTAGTTGTTGAGGGCTATTTAATGTGAACAGGGCACATTTGCAATTTTTGCCCTCATTGTGGAGCAAATTCAAAAACTATTTTCAAATGTTATATACCCATCTAACGTGACTGACAGCAGCACAAAGAAAACAGTCAAAGGATATTGTGATTTATTTTCCAAAGTTTAAAAGTTCACCGAATATTTTCCTAAAGATATTCAGTTAATATTTGTTCTTTTTCTTCATACAAACTAACTTGCATACCTATACAGTTTCAAAACCACTTATTTAATATGATGGAAAATGGATCTTAAGATGGAAATTATATATAGTTTATCATAAAAATGTAAAAACAATTAACATAATTTAAACATCAACATGTTAAATATGTACATGTGCATGTATGAGCTCCGTGTGTGAATCTCACTATGAGCCTTTCCCCTATATGACTCACTGGTTGTCGGTGCTGCTCTGTACTCAGCCAGAAGGGAGGTTAGTTGCTGCTCAGCATCGCAGGATGACAGCGCAAACAGTGATTGGACAAGGTAGCCTCAGGCTGGTAGCCAATCACTGCTCACGCCTCCGTTTCTTGAAGCTACGGCTGTGTGATTGGTCCAGGTGTTGCAGGGCGAGGAATGAATAAATGGTTAAAAGAGAGACTGTAAAAAAGAAGATTGTCTACTTTGAGTTAGGAGTACAGACTCTGAGTCATTTCTCCAAGCTTCTAGTGAAACAGTGAAACTTGCTTCTATTGATTTACCTTTTGCATGAATGTTGAATATGTTTCATTTGATATATATATATAATTAATTAAATACTGATGCTTGACTACATTAGGACAATAAAAAGGGGGCTTTTTATTTTTTAGCTATAATTAAGCTGTAAGCTAAAGGTTAGGACCTGAACAGGATCTTATTAGAAAAACATTTGTTGTTAGCCACTCATTACCAGTGGAACAACAACTACATATTGTTTTCATTTTAACACTATGCACATATAATCAGTTGTCTACACCCATGACAGAATCCAATGCAATGCATAATTTGGCCTTGTAATTACAAATAAAAAGAAACTGACAGTTGTATACTTTGGATACACAAAACATAAATGCCATTTTCTATATGAACCAAGCATCAATTATACATCAGTATGAGAACACAGCACAGTGTTTGTTATTGTATTAAGGCTCTGGTTTCCCGCTTGTTGCTTTTATCTTTTATTCAAGAGGTCATGTAAAGAGTCAGACAACACAGACGTGATGCATCAAAGTGAGGGTGTGAAGCGATTGCATGTGTGTTTCGTTCCACAATCCCACTGAACTTACAGGCCCACTGGATCACACCATCTTCTCTGGGAATGCTGTTAGATGGACAGGAATGCACACTCACGCTCACACATTCCACATTTGGAATAATACCACATCCTAATTTCTAACCATCATTGTATCGCTCAGGAAGGGAGGGAGGATTCAAGGCTATGGGTTGTGGTGGTGGAGAAATGTGGGTTTGTTATCACCGTGACAACCTCTGCCCAGCGTTCCAGTGGAGAATGGGCCTTGTGTGTCTTCTTTGCGTGCTAGTAAGCGTGTGTGTGCCTGTGTGTGTTTGGTGCACTGTGTACCAGGAGATACAGCATGAGCGTGCAAGAACCAAACAATGAGCCTGCTTTAGGGCCGGCTGGGCAGTGGGTGAGCATAAGGCTGGACTGAAACGTCCGAGGAACGCCATAGCGGAGGACTGGCATTATAGGCTGAATACAGTGAGGGGTCTGTGATAGACTAAGGAGAGACAAGGGAAGGGTGGTGGCATGCACCAGGACCTAAGAGCAGGGAGGGGAGGCTTGAGATAGGGGTGGTGAGAGTGTATGACAGAGATCTTTTCTGCATCGGACAGAGCAGCATTTGTGTCATGTTTGGCTGAGGAATGCTGCTGTCCTGGGTGACAGGGGGGCATTATGTGGACCTTATGTCATTGCTGGGTGTCTTGAAGCTGCACATAGAGCTGGTGCATCAGACAGCATACTACCAACATGCATGATGGTCATATCTGGAAGCACGCATGTCCAGCAAATCTCTACGCCCAGAAGAGAAATTGGCTTCAGAACTTTGGCAGAGACAGACCGGCAGATCTGTTTACTGACTTGTGTTTCGCTCTCCTTCTGGATACTGAAGATTTAACTGCTGTCTGTACAAGAGCCATTTTAGTATTTTTCTCGACAGCTGGATGGCCCTAGATAAGGACCGTTTGCATGTTTGTGTGTGTCCCAGTTGGAGAATAAGCTCGGTGCAGATGGGGAAAGGCGGCGTGGTGAGCTTGTTCAGCTGTGCAAGGCCTCGGAGGGTTAAATCCTGCCGAGGCTCTCACACACAAACTGTGACCAAGGGCTCTTTTTCACATACACACAATGAACCTGAGCCGCCCGTGGTTGGAACTGGGGCCATGGGCTCTTGGTTCTCACACTCTGAACCAGTACTTCATCTCTGCCGTGGTCCCTGTCCGGTTGCTGAGAGTGGCTGGCCGCTCCACTGCTCCGTCACCATCTTTCCACTCAATATCAACATCTCCTTTCCTGCAATATGAGGATTCATGGAGGTATTTCATTTTGTGCCTGAAGATGTATTATTTGCAAGTCTAAGTAAGTTTCAGTGAGAAACAGAAAGTTTACTTTAGTTTAATACAGTGTTCTAGTGAATGTAGCATTTTATTAAGGGAAAAGTAAATCTCTTGTTTGGCTCTTGTGGTTTCTGTTTTTCGTTGTGATATCTCTTTACTGTCAGATTTTCTTGTCTTTTTCGGCAAGTAATCATTTTTATTTTCCTGTTGTTTATTGAGATCATTGTGCTGAAAAACTTTCTTTTCAGAAACATATTTTGTTTTTCTCCTCTTTGTCACTTCTTTTCAATCAAACTATTCGTTTTTTCCTCCTTTCTTAAAGTAATCTTATGCCTTCATTATTTTTGCCTTCCAGTCCAGCTACTGAAATCATCAGACCTTGGCCGCCATAGTCTGCTGTATCTAAAGGAGATTGGACATGGTTGGTTTGGAAAGGTAAAGCTTATCATTTTTCTTTTGCTCTTAACACATATAAACAGTCAACATTTATAGCAAGTCATAAACATTATACTCATTGCTGGTAATAGCTGTTAAAAACTGCATTTATCCTTACTGTACTCAGTGTTCTTTGAGTACCCTTTCCAGTCTCTGTGGAATGCGAGGTTAATGTGATGGCGATCTCACTACAGCGAGGCAAATCTTTGGCACTTGTGTCAGGGTGTCAGTTCTGTGGGAGAAGAGTGGAAATTCACAGTAACAGCAGATCCTTCATAATTAACCATACTGTACATCCTACATTGACTTTTGCATTTGTTCACACACCATTCCCAGATTCACTTTTTATCTTTCTTAACTTTCTTATTTGCAGCTTTATTTTGATGCCTTTTCTTGTAAATTCCTGCATGTTGTTTTGTTCCAGACTGGCACTGAATAAAAGAATGACCGCTGTTCTTCCTCTGCATATCTCATAGGTTTTGCTGGGAGAAGTCAATGCAGGCCTTAGCACAACCAAGGTGGTGGTGAAGGAGCTGAAGGCCAGTGCCAGCGTCCAGGATCAGATGCAATTTCTAGAGGAGGTCCAGCCATACAGGTCTGCATTTCATTGCATTTAAAGCTCCCGATAGGAGGAAAACAATGTAAAAAAAATATATACAGTACATATATATAAAAAAAAATCTATAAAATGTTTTTTTATGTATGTATTTTATTTTATTTATAAAATAAAATATATTTATAAAAAACATATTTATTGTATGTTTTTGATACATTAATACCTGATTAAATGTTTCTTGTTTTAAAGAACCCTCCAGCATCCTGCTCTCCTGCAATGCTTGGCACAGTGTTCAGAGGTCACTCCTTATCTGCTGGTCATGGAATTTTGCCCCCTGGTAGGACATGATTTAATTAGAAACCGTTGTTTATTTTATCCTTAACACAGACTCAGTTAATTTTAATTTTTTTTTTTTACCATTGCTTATAATGCACACAGGCAAAGCACCTCCAATCCTTATTTCCTTTTCCTGCTCAGGGTGATCTGAAAAGCTACCTTTGCAGTTGCCGGGCTGCTGATTCTGAGACTCCTGATGCATTGATCCTTCAGAAAATGGCATGTGACGTTGCGTCAGGACTTCTGCACCTCCACAAATACAACTTTATTCATAGGTAATTTACTTCACGTAATTTACGTTTTCCTACCTCTACTTTCACCAACCCTGGTGTTAATAAAGTAAAGGAGGTGCATCTACTTGAATGGTCTGTGTGCCCCCTGCTGGTCTCTCCCTGCAACAACATCCTGGTGCTGCCTGAGTAGTTGACACAGACTCCAGCATCAGTGATTTTGTTGCCGGGGGTGAGCCCCTTTCGTTTTACGGCTACAGCAACAGATCTATGAGTGTAAGGATGAAGAGCTCAACGTGTTGAGGTGAGATTAGACTAAATGCTGTGCGTGTCTTCATGTGCTTAGGTTTAGTGAAATGTGTTATGTCTTGTATATTTATTATATATTTTACTAATGGTGGTGGTGCAATCTTTAGAATTTGTTAGTATTTTATAATGTTGTAAGTTTTAGAAAACAGGGCAAAACTGCAATACCACATTCTTTTCCAGATGTTATAAAAAAATTTTTTTTAATTTTTAAAATGTATAACAGGAAATAAGGGAATTGTGGAAATAGTTGGATTGCTTTTGGAAGGTCAACCTGAGCATTTCTTTGCCACAACAGTGACCTGGCCCTGCGAAACTGCCTGTTAACCCCAGAAATGTCAGTTAAGATTGGAGACTATGGGCTCTCTCACAGCCGATACAAGGTCAGTCTTTTGATAGTCCCTATTTTTTAAGATGTGTGTTTGTTACCCTATCAGTGTTTAAATATATGTTTATGTTTACTACTGTAGGATGACTACTATATAACACAAGACCAAATTTGGGTGCCCTTGCGCTGGATTGCACCAGAGCTCATAGATGAGGTCCACGGAAACCTGCTAGTCGTCGATCAAACCAAAAGTAGTAACATATGGTGAGATATTGGAAAATAAAGCTATCACAATGGCTATAATATTTTACTTTTTCTTATGTGAACTGATGTATTTTTTAAATTCTATGGTTTAGTTATAAGCTCGTGTGCAGGAACATGTCCTAATATGCACTTTATTGTGTATCATATACTTGTTTGGAACATTTCTGTGTGAACAGTAAGCATCATGCCTTCTTTGCTTGCTCCAGGTCGTTGGGGGTGACTGTTTGGGAGTTGTTTGAGCTGGGAAACCAGCCATACAGACACTACTCTGACAGGCAGGTGTTGACATATGCTGTGAAGGAGCAGCAGCTTAAACTACCGAAACCTCAGCTCCAATTCCCCCTGGTTGACCGTTGGTAAGATATGCTTGCACACACCAGGGAAATATACTCTGCATGCTGATGCTTTCAGTGTTGTATCACTGGTGCCCCATTTGATGCATTTTATATATTAATATGCCTATAAGTACCCGGTCAATTAATTTCTACCTAGTCAAAGTGTCTTGTTTTCTTAAAATCATTTTGTGCTTATGCTGGTGCACTGTAGCTATGTTTCTTTTTGCAAGCACCAGCAGGTGATCAATACACTCCCTATTCTTTATGATCCTTCTGGCATCAATAGGAGTTGAATCACCTCATTCATTTTTGCAGCGAGAGCCAGCCAAATGTTGTTTATGCTTATTAATTTTTCACTGTTGTTTCTTACTGAAGTAAACATGCTCGGTACCAAGATACATAGGCTACACTGACACACAAAGAGAATGTCTGTGTCAGCATCTGCACTACACCTCTTTCATACACACTACGTGTTATTGTCTTTTATGTGCCAGGTGTTGCTACAAAGTGCTGACTTCTCAGATTCTTTTTAAATTGCTTTGTTGGGTAGAAATAATTCAGTAACTGTTGCCTGGTGGTTTCTTCTTTAATGTTGAAACGAGAAAACAATCTTTGGCTTATTCATGTAAATGTTAATTAAAACTTACAACTTGTATCTATTATTCTCTCTTCTTTTTTTTTCCAGGTATGAGGTTATGCAGTTCTGCTGGCTACAGCCAGATCTCAGACCCAGCAGTGAGGAAGTACACCTTCTAGTAACATACTTGTGTGCCAAAGGCTCCAGTGAAGCTGAGGAAGACTTTGAGCAACGCTGGAATGCCTTAAGACCCAACTTACTTGGCAGCACCTCTCACACAGCTGCATCCCTGGTCCTGAGCCCCACACCTGCTTCCGCCGACATCCCCAGTGCAGACCAAACTCAGGCAGTGGAGCTGGCCTCCTCTGCGTCGTCCTCTTTCCCCCTCCTGGAGCACTTCTCAGACAGCCTTCACTCTGACACAGTCGACGACCTACTAACTGTCACAGAGACAAGCCACGGTCTCAACTTTGAGTACAAGTGGGAGCAGGCCCGAGCGGAACAACCTTACTGTTCCTCCTCCACCAGTGGGCCACTGGGCCAGGGGAACCCCTACTACCAGGACATCTACTATTCAAGCAAAGGAAGTTCCTCAGGGGGATGTAGAACTAACAGCCTGACCTCAAGTGTGTCGCCATCTTATTATGAACCTGAACACACAGGTGTTGTACCAGTTTTGAGTGCCCACAGCCCCTCAGTCAGCAGTGAGTATTACATTCGCATCGAGGAACCAGTGCAGTGTAGCATTAAGCTGGATGAGAACATTGGGGACTACAGCCCAGGATTGGAAGCTAGCAATTGCAGATTGTCTGCTGAGAGTCAAACTAGTTCATCCTTGGCACAGCCTGGCGCTTACTGGTCCACTGATGACAACGCCAAATCAAATGCTTATGACTCTGATTCAAGTCCCACTATCCAGCTAACCATGCAGCCACTGCTAAGACATTCATCCAGCACCAGTCCTGTAAACTCTCATAACTGCATCCCATCCAGTCCCAATGACAGAATCTACAGGGAGAGCTCAGCAGCATGTAAGACACATCACCAGTCCTGTTTGTCTGAGCTGGAAACCTCTCCTGAATCCCAGTCAAACCTTTTGCATCCAGAAAGCCGGTTAGAAAACCAACGCAGTTTATCACAAGTTGTCAGTAGCCCAAGCTTAGGGTTCTGTGATCCTTATCTTGAAGCAAACATAAGTTGCATTGTTAATGAAAAATGCCATAAAATGGTAGCCCCCCTCAGAAAGACACTACCCGTTGTTAACCACGTTGACATAGATGTAGAAACAGATGATGGCCTCTTGTTGGGCCGACAGAGAAGTGGAGAAATTGAGGATTGCTTATTCTCTGAGGGAGAAGCCACTAACTGGATTTCAAACCATTCAGCAAACAATAACAGTTTGAGCTTTGACAGCAGGCAGACAAGCAGTGGAATTGGCAGCTATCTGGATCTTCAAACAAACACAGAATTATGGTCTTTAACCAAGGCCACCACAAAAACCTTCCACAGCTCTAAGCCTTGTGAAATGATGGAGGGCAGAAGAGAAGACTCTGGTCATGGTGCTGCTTGTAAATCCACTGAATTAGGCTCATATATTTACTTATGCTACAAAGAAAGAGAGGCAGCTCAAACTCAAATGCAGAGGCATGTAAATGTAGACAACTTGCAAAGCACTGATTGTCTCGCCAGCTCAACAATGTATCCCACAGGTACAGAAGAAGGAAAAATGGAAGAGAAACATGAAGGGCAATTATTGCTAAAAAGAAAGAGGATGTATTCTGAGATGAACCATGAGGCAAGCTACATCAAGTCCTTGTCCTGTTTGAAGGAGTCTCAGAGTGATCAAACAGGAGTTTCAGCTGGAATATCTGTTGGACTGAGAGACAAAAGGCTAAACTATGCAGACACATCAGAAAGCAGCGGAGGGTTAAATCACGGAGTCGGGGTTAGAGACTTCAGCAGTTGCCTGGTTGATCTCGGAGACTACAGTGAAGATGATGATGATATTGCAGATATAACATCAGGAATCTTTGCTGACTTCAACCTTGACTATGCTGAGATGGAGGAGGAAGAACTCAGCCCAAAGAAGAATCCAGAGGGTACTCCTGAACCCGTGGATACGATCACTCTATTGTCATCAACAGAAAGCTCTTGTGACCAGCCATTTAGCCCTGACCCCTTCAATTTGCCTATCCTGCCCAAATCCCTGGATAGTGGCTATGGCACCGAGAACAATGAATCCCCTGAGTTTCTTTTCAAAGAGCTTGGAGATCCTAGGGGTGGTGATAGGAGCCCTAGGCTGGGTGGAGAGTCTGATATTGTTCTGCAGGTAGGTTTAGGGCAAGGGGTCTGCACTTCTACAAGTACCTCAGAGCTCCATGTAAAGGGAATGGCTGACAAAAACCCATACAGGGACTCAGCTTATTTCTCTGACTATGATGCTGAAAATGAAAGGAGCCCCCAGGAGGAAGGCAGTAATTTCTTTGTCGGTCCAGCTACTCATTACTGCCCTGCTGAGAATTTAAGCTCTATAGGAGATTTTGTTGAAAAGCAATTCAACTGTAGGAAAAATGTAACAACACACATGAAAAGTTGTGTTTCCGTGAATCTCTCCGAGGTTGACTCTAGTTCACCCGACTCTTTTCCCAACCCTGGGTTGTCCATGTTGTCACCATTTCCTCCACAGATGGGTGGCTGTCTGACCAAAGAATCTGCCCCTGCAGAAGATGATCTTGGGCTGGAGACAGAGCACTCAGGGGATGAGCCCGCTTCAGAGATCAGCTCATCCATTGGGTCAGAACCCTCTTCTGCTGTCCAAGAGACCTCGACAAACCACGAAGAGGGGAGGGGGAGGGCAGAAGACTGCTCCCCCATACGGTCATTGCTGTCAGGTTGCACTTTAACTGATTACAGAGATGATACCCACAAAGAAAGTGAAAACGGTGATGGATCCACAGAGGAGGAAGAGCTGCCTAAATACAGTCATGTCAACGAGGACACAGAGGACATAAGGGAGGGTGTGAGAATAAATGAGGAAGATTTTGAGGACATAGATGCAGAGGAATGTGACAGCTTTTGTGAAGAGTCTAATGATCATCATGACCTTTCCACTTCCTCGTCATTGTTGGAGCTTTGCGGGGAAGATGTAAGAGCTCCGCTGGAGGAGGCGGAGGATGAAGAGGACTCAGATGACAGCGAATCTGATGAAGAGCTGAGAACGTACAATATTCAAGATGAAGACAGTGAGGAGAGTGAGGAGGATTTCACCACAGTGCCAGTGGTGGTAAGTGACTGCAGCCGGGCAAGACACCTCCGCAGCCTCCTGAAGATGCCCACCCTGCTCACCCAGTCCTTCTGTGATGAGCTGGAAAGGAAGAAGAAAGCTGTGTCCTTTTTTGACGATGTTACAGTGTTTCTTTTTGACCAGGTATGGAACATTGTAATTGATCAAAGTTGCACACTTTGTATTCAATTTGTAGTCTTCTAATAATTTGATTATTTAATTGGTGTTCGTGTCTTCCAGGAGAGCCCCACTGGAGAGCTGGCTGACTATTCCTTCTGTGCAGGAGTAGAGACGAGGGTTCAGGAACCTTCAGAATCAGAACTCGAATCTCAGTCCTGTGAAACACACTGTGTTTCTAAAGGAACAGATGGAAACAGCTCAGATGAGGGTAAAGACAGATTTTTACTGGCTTCAATACTATTTTCCCTTTTTGTTTTTATTCTAGATTTATCCCCATAGTTACCATTTATCTGTGATGATCTGTGTGAATTCAGGTGGGAGTTATGAATGGGAAGATGACCACTCCTTTGAGCCCCATCTATCATCACCTCACAACAGCCCTGAACCTCCGTCCTCACCCACTTCTATCTCCAACAGCCCTGGGGTTCCTAAAGCTGCCTCTGTGGCACTTAATCGTTTCATGGTCTCACGATTCTCTATCACACATGTGTCCGACCCCCACATGGGCTCAGCAGCAGGTCTGTGAAGTTTATTTATTCTCTAAACATCATCATAGCATGAAATGTTAGTCAGCAGGTGTGAGAATTGACATTAGAAGATGAAAAATGCATCCAGGTGCAACCAGGTGATTAAATATTGGTATCATTGGAAGGTATAGTATGTGGTATTCTGTTATTATTTAACTAATTTCATCCACCTTGTGTCCAACAGGAAACAACGAAGATAACCCAAAGGACTGAGTGCCCTCAAAGTGAGACCAGAAAAGGTTGAGTCCTACACAGAAAAGCAGCATTATTACATTTAGATGATTTACAAAGTTTTTTGTTTTTTTTATCAATGTTGGGGCATCTCACCTAGGTGGCCCTTTATGAGACAGTGCCTCATATAGTAGTGAAGTACCCTAAATGATTTGCACACACTTCTTTTAATTTCACAAAGAAAGAGCAATAGCTGTAGGAATGGCAACCTGATTGTTAAAACCCCAGGAGGTGAATACAAGGGTAGTTCCTATTGTTAGCAGAAATATAAATCTTATATCTGTAGTTTTATCCAGCAGAACACACAACAATACAGGATTATTTAACTGACCTTACAGTTCTTTAATATGTATATTTTAAGATAATTAGAAGAATAAAAGAACAAAAAATGTGAAATGATAGGCTGCATAGCTGCTCCTCTCATCAGCTGCATTTGCACACCTGCTTCCCATTGATCTACAACCTAAGACTGTTACATCTCATTGTCAAAACTAGAAAACAATGCTTGATAATTGCTGCTTGAGAAAAAAAAAAAAATACTGTTGAACCAATCCTGGCTGGTGTTGATGCTGTTCATAGCTGGAGGTGCTTTTACTTTATTTTCCCCATGATCCAAATCGTTTAAATATTACTGATTGTGGGTATCTGTGGCTTCTGTGGTGATTTTTGAGTGGAAACATAATTATGGAAATCAGTGTTGCCACTAATAAATCACTACCACCACTCATCTTGCTTAATTGTGCACTTTGTGAAGCCTTGGTTGCTCTTAATCCCCCATTCTGGAACAGAATAGGCAAACATACGAGATCCTGCTTGTGTCGATGGTGCCAGTGACAGATTTGTTTCACTAATACATATTTGTTTAGTTGAAAAGAGATTTATCCAGCAACAAAATGACATCAGATTAACAGAAAAGTGTTTCCACACAATTCAGTAGTGTTACACTAAGCAGGTCAGTCATAAATGACAGATTTCAGTAATCTTTATGTATCTTTTCTACAAATTATCTCATATAATTATATTTGTGCTGAATACCCAAGTGAGGTGTATGAACAAAGACATTCACAAAAAGGACATATCTATTGTATGACTTCTATATCTACATGTAGCAGGTAGCTTGACTTGAATTACTACTACTGCATTGCCAGCTCCCTCCCCTTCTCTGTCCATCTGTACCTCCAAGTACCAATGCCTTTCCCTCTCACCTCTCCTCTTGTTGTCTTTTATCTTGTTGTGCAAGATAAAAAAAAAGCATTGCCGTGTTTTTATATGAGCATTTTAAAAGATACAATCCAGGATGACCGTCTCTCAAATTTGCCAAAGAGATGTTACAAAGCCCATTGGCTTAAGTGGCAGAGAACTATGGAGAAGATGAGGTGGGTTGGTCTATGCAGCAGTTGTAACACAATTTCTGTTTCCATTGGTCTCTCACTCATGGCTGTTGTACTATCCCAAACAAATAAATCCAAGTCCTTTTTTTTTTTCTCTGTTTGTGTCTGTGATATTTTTTCTTTATCTTCATATGTCAAAGAATTGAAGTTTTCTTAAAAATAACCAGTAAAGGATGATATTTGTGCATGTTTAAATTTATTTTGGACAAGATAATTTATTTGCATTTTCTGTACAGTACAGATATAAACAGGACAAAGGTGAGAAATGGAGAGGATGAGCTATATAAAAGTAAAAAAAAAAAAAAAAAAAAAAAAAGAAGATGCCCAGATAAGCACTGAAATAAGCAAGATCACATCACTCAGTGTAAGTTTCTTCTCTGTGGAGAAAAAAAAGACTTTTCAGGATGAGCTTTCATTCACAAAGACATCCATAGACATTTTGTTATAAATTTCAAACGTATCCTTACACTACATCCTGTATATAGATGCCTCAGCTCGTTTCCCAGATGAATGTGCTGCATAATACTGAGAACGAATGATCAAAAGCTACGATAATACTGTACTTTATCTGATAAACTACCAGTCCCTCAAAGCTAAACGTATAAAAAAGCCCCATTATGTAGCATTTCCTATAAACTTTTTGCCCCCTCTACTTAAACTCTGACAGCTTAGATATTGCTGAAATTCAAATAGAATAAAAGACTGACAATTCAAAATATACTTGTGTATTTCTGTGAAATTGCAACTGCACAGTATTGAAGCTTGCTTAAGCAAAAAACAAAACAATAAAGGTGAATAATCCTTTAGGATTATAAAAAATATATTTAGAACCGTGCTGTGTGTCCCCTTAAAGCAGTTTATAGAACAAAAGGTTTAACAATATTATCATACGTTTAAAAAAAAAACAAAAAACAAAACATGTAGAAGGCACAGTTCCCACATTAAAAACCTGGGTGTACTGTATCACAACTAGTAAATATAAACTTCTACATGACCTAACAAAAGCAGAATTATAGTTTACTCACAAACTGTCCAGTTCAGATTTCCTGTTTTCTTTTTCATTCACATCCCAGTGATGCACTGATTTCAACCTATCATCTCACGTTTACCCTCAACTCTCACATAATGCAGTCCAGCTTCACTCTCAATAAAATTTACAGTGTATAGCGTTGAAGAAAACAAACCAATCCCATAATAGAAGTGTAGTGTCTGATTTCAGCACCAGTCAAACCTCTTAGCTGTACCTCATCCATCTAAACAACTAAAAAACTCTAAAGTTACACTTGCTTTTGAATGTTCAGGTTGATACTTTCAATAATGGTGATAGTGGCTGCAAAACATAAATAGGAAATTATAGGAGTTAATTTCCTGAGCAAAGAACCTAAATTCTTAATAGTGTAAAATGTTCATTGAGATGACTTATTTACCCAAAGTCACATATAGGCCCGCCTGCAATAACAATGAAACATGCCAGTGACAGCATTGTTTACCTTTAACAAAAAACAAAAAAAAACAAGAAAAAAAAGTGCCCATGAGTGGGAAAAAAAAAAAAAAAAAAAAGTGGACAGCAGGCTGCTAGTAGTAGATAGGTGCGGATCGATCATCAGAGAAGGTGGGCCGGAGAAAGACCTCCAAGGATCGGTCACTGCAGGGAGAGGAGGGGTGAGACAAGGAACACTTCTAATTAGCATGAACATAGACGATTTGCAGACACACACACGGTCAATTATATGCAATTACACCCAAAGAAACCTCTTAATATCTAACAGTAAGTCAAGGAGATAACTGTGCTTTTGTGAGATTTAGCAAGCATGGCATGAAAAAACGTGTAGGATAAAATGGAAAAACAGTTTGCATGCATGCATACAGGGTTAGTGTCATCTCTGTATGTTATGTGATTTAAAATTGAAAAAAACAAACAAACAAAAAAAAAAACAAAGAAAAGAAAAAAACAGACAGGATCCGAAGCACAACCCAAGGCCTGCTGGATGACAATCAAACGCTGCCACATCCATAGAGGCCAAATGACAGAAAAGACCAGTGATTTCCAGCATCTAACCACAGCCAAACAGCCAGTGACAAAAGAAAGGACCAGGCATTAATAGAGAGAAGATAAAAGGTGAGTGATTGGCTGAGAGGCGATGGAGACTGGTGACTTACGGAGGTCCTGTTCCCTCAGAACCGGGACAATTCTGGACCCAAACTGGAAGGTAAAAAGAACCTTTGGGTTTGAATGGCTCATCTCTCAGATCATGCATGGGTCACAATTTGTAAGGACACTTGTTAGTCTGATGTAAGATGAACATACCGTAGGTTGATAATAATTCACTACAATGAAGGATGCAAAACAGGGCGTACACACTTCATGCTCAACATGCCATTTGCAAAACTATGCTCCTTTTCAAACTACACACTATAACAGTGACAAATTTGAATAAATCAATAAACTATACAATAAAATGTATCTGGAAAAATGTATAAATTTTCTAACCTAAATATTAGTCAAACACAACTAAAACCGAAGAAAAGCAGGCAATAAAAGTTCAGATACTCACAATATTCATACTGTACGAAACACCCCCTCGCACACTTTGTTATAAACACAATGAAAGCACACAGATGCTATGGCTGTTTGAGGCAGGACAGGGATGAAACAGCATGCACAGGACATTTGACTTCAAATGATTCACAAAAGTGTTTATGCAAAGCAGTTGAATTAAAATTAAATAAAATGAAATTCAGAGCTGTAACTTTTAAATAACTGAAAATGCCACAATGCTGGCAAAACAGATTTTGTGTCAGACCAGACTGTTTATTAATATATAGAGATGTTTTATTGAGAATACCTTTGTAAAAAGTCACCATACATTCAAGGTCAATTTTCAGTGTCACATTTTCTGGTTTCGCTCAACAGCATGCATAATATAAACACTTCAACTAATCAGTAGGCTTTTATTTTTTTGGAAATATATTACAAGAACAGTATTCAGAGTGATTTTTTTCCTCTCTCTCTTTAAAGAAAAGACCAAAAACTACACAGCCACTCAGGGAGTACAGTCATAAATAACACTGAAAGCTGCAAAAACTGTGGTTATAAATTAACCTATAACTAATTCACAGCTGTCATTGAGGATACCCAACTTAATATAATAGATCCTGTCACCATGGATACGAGTTGCTGCCTGATGTGAGATGTGAACTCTATGGGGTAACATAAATCTATAAAAAACTAGATCCTTATTACATAATGTTACATATTGCTTTGCTTTCTTAACACCTACACTTCTTTCACACACTGCAAAATACTTGTTGGTTAAAATGTCAATTCTCCTATTGTTTTATTATGGTGATATGTTTTAAACGAAATGTTGCTTTGAGTCTCCTCATTAAACTGGTATCATACTGTCATCTGCTTTGATACCAGCTCCCTTCAGAAAGCATCACTGTGATTGTATCCTCATGTCAACTGGCCATCACTTCACTCCAGGAGGCTGATCCATTAGTATCTGTCCATTTTTAAAACCTTAGTATTTGCAAAACCCCTGCTTACCTTCACTCTTTCCTCATTTTACTTTAACAGTGATTGCCAGTTACGCTCTAACTACGTTAACTAACTTATTCTAAAAGCCCACACAGCCTTTGGTCGTTTCATTCTAGGGTTCAGCTTCTAACAACTGGAACATTTTACAACAGAATCTAAAACTTGGCTCATTTATAACATTTTTCTCTTTTACAAACTTATTGCAAAAAAATAGTCTGTGATCGCTGTTCCTGTTATGAACTGCTCCTTAATGTTTGGAATTGCAGTTTTATTGCATTTTTTTTCTAACATTATGAAACTAAGTTTATTGTATTTAATACTCTGTAATTTCAGTCATGGCATATTTTTAAGAACCACTGTAGGTTTTATTCTTGCCCCTGGCCTAGGTCGTCACCGTAAATGAGAATTGGTTTTTAACTGAATTATCTGGTTAAATAAAAAAAATTACAACTAAGATTAAAACTAAATATTTATAAAATGTGTGATCATGTTTGAGGAAGAAGGCCCTTATTCCTGAGCCTGGTTCGTGGAGATGGCTTCCTCTTAGAAGGCAGTTCTTACTCTCCACTGTTGCCTGCAAAATTGTGCATGCTCAGAATGGTGGATTGATTCAGTATGATCTGGTGGATCTGTGCCCACATGAAGGAGTGGCACTTTATTCTAAGATTTGCCCCAAATAATAATAATAATGACATCCAGTTTCTCTTGTTTATAGCAAATAGAATTTTAGGAAAATCCGCTGAGTTAAGCAAGTGACAGCTGATTTTAAAGCTCAAATGCATCATGGCAACATACATCAGCAGCTGAACAATCATCTAGGTTCCTTGCAGTTAACAAGACAATGACAGGGTTGGTTCACTTTGGTACATGCACAAGTCTTATCTGCACTTCTTACACTGGGCAGCAAGTCACAGCAGGTAGTGACATTCTCCTCCAAATGCACTACAGCTTTAAGGAAAGTTTCAAAAACAAACAAACAAACAAAAATAAAACAACAAATACCTGCAGAATATTGGAATGAGGCATTTTACTTAACCAAAAAATCTGGCAGTATGTTCAGCCAGGAAAGACAAAAAAAGTGTCTATCTGGTGGAAAGTTTTAATGAGCACAAACTTTTTTTTTTTTTTTTTTTTTTAACGAGGGAGAAAATTTGTTGACTGATGGAAACAATTTTCATATATATATATATACTGTATATTCTAGGAGCAGTGAAAATTTGCTTCATTGCACATAAAATGTGTTAAATAGGAAAAAAAAAGCAAAGTAAGGCAAATATAACAGACCCTCTGGACGAAAAATCAAGTCTAGCACTGACACAAGGAAGCACAGCAGGACCTATGGGATCTCTCAAAACAGAAACATAGTAAGCTGCTGCACAGCCTTTCTTTTAACAAAGCTTTTTGAGCAAGTGTGTTTCGGTGGGAACTCAATAATATTGGGCCCACGTGTGCTTAAAAAGGCCATTAAGTCAGTGGCTTAAGTACAATGACATTAAAGTCTTTTGGCACTTGTACAGTACATGAACATGTCTTTTAGTTTTGACAAAATGACACAACCATGTACATGCATGAAAGACAAGCAGTAGCAAAGGCAGTCTCTTGAGAGATTAGTCCGTGATGGTGGACTATGATCAAATTCAGAGTCCATATCGCTGCATGCCGAGCAGGTAGGCCCCACTCTGGCTCTCTCGCTCAATGCAATCCTCCACCCACCAACCGCTACTGTCCACACCGACGCCACCAGCAGCAGCACCCAGGGACGGACAGGAGGAGGAAAGGAGGGACCCGGGGAGGAAGAGAGGACAGAAAGGAGGGATGAAACTGGCCTCTTCCATTCGAAGAAGGGGTGTGTGTGAAGGCAGGAGAAGAGGTGGACATAAGCGGACAGGAAGGAGGCTAAGAGGAGGGAAGAATGGGGAGGAAGAGGCCCCTGTGCTATCCGGAGCTGTCTGTTTCTGTCTTTATGTCTGTTCTCACACAGTCGAAATCAATTTGCCATCAGGACTGTCACTGTGGAACAAAGAGAGAAGGAAGCTTGCCAGGTCGGACACACTCAGAGAGAAATGGAGAAAGACAAAGACAGGCACAAGGAGGCAGAGTTGAGTTTAGGAGAAGTGTGGGTGGGGACAGGAAATCTACCTTGCCCCACCTACACATTCCAAACGCACCCGCCGAAATCAGGAAGATTGGACTTTGAATTTTCTCATCAACACTTGTATACAGACATGTTTGTTGGTTTGTAATTGTGGCACAGATCAAGAACATTTTCTGTTCATGTTTGCTTCTACCAAACAATAAAAATTAGACAAAATTAAGGAGTCGCTGTTGATGAGGAATATTTAAGTCATCTCCTTAGCTAGAAGGACGTAGTATTAGTCTGTTTGGGTGAATACACCCTGCAGGACAGCATCGTTTCAAATTACTGATACAGGAAAAATAAAACACATTTAGAACAGACAGGAGTGTGTGTAACAGCTTGACTCTGGTGCTGAAAGCCCCAGGCTAACAAGCAGTAATGACAGAGATGAAATCAGCATGATGCCTACTGTCACAAAACGTACTCCACCAAACACCAATACAAATGTATCACTCCAGGACATTTTTCTTCCTCTGTTACACAAACGCTCACCATACCACGCACATTTATATACATATATGGAGGGATGTACTTCCTGATTGGACAGAAACAGGCACAGCATTTTCCTGACCTGAACCTCACACAACCCTGCGAGTCAGCAAGGACTTGATATGATACAGCTATGATAGACTAGAGAAAAAGCACTCTGATGAAAAAAAAAATTGACACTGTCCCTGCTAGACTGCAATAACAATAATAAAAAATTTTTTTATTTCATTACGGTGATGTGAGTAAGAGCAAAGAGAAAAAGATGAAGCAAACAGTATAAATATTCAAAATAAACAGTGAGCATAAAACTAAAAAAGGTTTTTGAAAAGGTATAAATTAGGAAGAATAGCTCTTAGTATCTTCCATTAAAACCTAAAACAATTTACAGAAAATCACAGCTATCGTTCCGATTACTAATGTCCAATCAACTTTTTAAATAAAAAAAAACAATAGTTTGAGTTGCAGCCTGAATCCTATTACATATTACACATGGTTGAATGAACTTTGCTACTCCAGTTTCTACATAGTTCACCATTGTATGTTAACACAAGGAAATTTAAAGAAACAGTGGAAGAAAGATGTAATTATAAATTGTATAGATATAAATTTAGACTTTTCAGATTTTCTTTTAAGAAAAACATCCTTGAGCCAACATAAATTCCATCTATTGTTTGCCTTAACAAATTGCAACTGCCTTGCTACCACAATGTGCACTGCACTGAGACTAATACATTTTTCAACAGCACAATTAAAAGATCAAACGCTTTCTTAGATAAAATGTTCTTGTATGCAATAAGCATAAAGAACAAAAAAGTGAAAATAACATTATATTTGGCTAACTGTGCATGTTGAGCAGAGGCCTTGCTGCCTATTATAATTCCAGTGATGTGCTGTTGATGTAAACTGACAGCATCTGGTAGTTCCTTCTTTGGCAGTGAAAGTCATACAATATCTGTCAAAACTTGGTGGGTAGAGCAGATAAATCACTTACCTTGTGGCAAAGCGACCATCATAATCCTCAATAGCAGGCTAAAAAAAAAAAAAAAAAAAAAAAAAAAAAAATTTAGGGTTAGTCATGAGAGTAAAATCTGGCACTGAAGTGCATGCTATATTTAAATACAACCACCAGGTGGCAGCAGGACTTTAGCAACAGTGTAATGTCAGTTACTTCAGGGATGGTCATATTAAATTATGCAACACTAAAATCAGATACAAACTGGGAATTAACTAAACTGTACAATCCCTGGGTACTACATGTTACTACCTGTGGGCCAAAGCCTGCCATGCTGTAGGGGCGTGGGCGGGTCTGTGCAAGGCTCTGTGCCAGCAGTCGGGCAGTCAGGCCATAGTCAGGTGTGGGCAGGGATGCATCACTCTCCAACAAGTTCCCTGTGCTGCTGCTTTTCCCATGGTGCAGGCTGGAAATGTGAGCAAACAGTAATCTTAGACTTCACTCATTTGGGCTAATTAAGTTGACAGAGTTTATGAAAAGTGCCACATACTTCACTTTGAGCTTTTCATTGTCACTCTCAGGCAGCACACGTGTATAGGAAAAGGGGAACCAGCCACGCCTGAAAAAGGAGAATACCTTTAAATTTGTGAGCTTTAATTGCTTGAGGTAATAATTTCAAAGTGTGGCCTCAAACAAATATGAAAAAATATAATATTTACATCTTGTTTTTTTCATTCTCTCCATAGTGCCAACCATCTCGAGCTTCAGGCACTAGCAGGGTGATGACGTCTCCCTCGGAGAAGCTGAGCAAGGTGCTGTTGTCTCCTGCAGCATGGGAGAAAATGGCCTGGACACGGGAGCGGCCATTCTTTTCCAGTCCTGCTGCCATAGAACTGGACCTGGGCAGAGTCCGAGTTTCTCCTGTAGGGATTTTGATTCTTGAATGATTGTTCATCTTTATAAAACAACAGATATACCTTTGGTGCTGAAACATTTTACTTTTTCTGGGGTGCTAATGAAAAATCGAGTTCACAGAGTGACTGGATATCTTACCCACTGGATTTTTATTCTTGGCAGGGGCAGGCCTGCGGACAGGGAGAGTGTTGGAGTAGACATCGCTGACCTGTCTCTGAGGTTGGGCCTGAGACTGGCCCTGTGCCTGGGTCTGAGGGGATGAAGGCCTGACTTGGGACACAGAGATTGTTCCCCCATCTGCCCAGTATTCCTCTCCGTGGACTCCTGTTGTTCCATTGACCATGGACATGCCATCAGGGCCCATCAGCCGCTGGAAAAAAACAAGCAGCAGTATTCAGTAATTTTGTAAAAGTCTATAATATTTTATTTATTTGACTGTATGAAATGTTTAATTAAAAAAATTAAATAATTAAAAAATATGAAACTTTATCATCACAGCAATAAAACACACGGAGAGCTAAAAATTGTAACATTGTTCTGTCATCATTTAGTTTATATGTATGAAACAAGGCAATAATCAACCACTCTGTTCCTCACCCCAGGGTGTCCAAGGCCACTACCCATAAAGACAGCCAGCTCTGGGGGAACAGGAAGAGGCTGAGCCCCAGGAATCGGGTCTGAGATCACCAGGTTGGATTTGGAAGTGTGCAAGGGACTTGTGCCCCCAAGTGCACTAGAGCCCATCTGCTGGGCCAGGAGCATGGCCCTCTCTGGTAGCTTGTTGGGGTCTGAGCAGGCCTGTTGCCACACTGGGATCTTCTGAGTCAGGAGGTCTTTACCCTGAAAGAAGGGGAAATGTATGAAAAAGTGTAGAACTAAAAGAAAAATAACCATTAACAATAAACAATAAAAAAAAAGGTAAGCCGAGTATTTCCTTTCAGTGTACAGTTTTGTCCTTCTCCTTCAAAACATGTAGTTGTCAAAGATATTTCCTCACAGTGAATCCTTGACCACTGCCCTTTGTGTAGCAATGATAATGTGCTGCCAGGGTGAAGCAGACCATCATACATCGAACTACCCACTGCAGCATCTCCGAGCCTGTGGACACATCTGTTCTTTCAACAACTATGCATAGACATGGGTGAGTGTATAATACAAACATGCACAAAAACTCCACTTTATCCCTTTACAAGTACAAATTTAAAGCTTTTAAGTGCCCCCCCCTCTATAATACACAGAGATCTACTGTGCACACATGTGAACACACACTAGAGCCCCTTTGGGAGAGTGTACAGTTTTCTTGAAGGTGAACACTTTCCACACACACCTCCATCCTGATTAATGACCAGACTATGCTAAAGGGAGAGAGAGAGAGAGAGAGAGAGAGAGAGAGAGAGAGAGAGAGAGAGAGAGAGAGAGAGAGAGAGAGAGAGA
>JBAMHW010000023.1:16733062-16749816 GCA_037177495.1 Rhadinocentrus ornatus
GAATGAATGAATGAATGAATGAAGGAAGGAAGGAAGGAAGGAAGGAAGGAAGGAAGGAAGGAAGGAAGGAAGGAAGATATTTTAGTCTTTTAATCCAGCAAGGACTGAACACTGCTTTAACACCGCTTCTTATTAAACCAGGGTAAAAAGACCAACTTGAATTTCAAGTTTAAAATGCTGAAATGTGACCATGAATTATTAAACCCATATAGCTGCTTTCACATTGGATGCATTTTGCTGTGCAAGATATAGAGTTGGGTGCAGAACATGAGGATACACAAGCTCAAATCACATCCAAGTTTACTGCCAACAGAAACAATACCCAGGAAATATCTAGATTTTCTAGCTGCAAACTTGGATTTAGGACCTTTACTGATGAAGAATATTTACAGGGCAAGACAGAGGTTTGGAGAGTTTAAGTTTGTACAGGAGCTAAACCTCTACAGTGGCCACTTTTAGGTCTACTTCAGAGAATGTGGGGAGTGATTTACATCCTGTTGGTTAGTCACACCAAGACTCACAAAAATGAGCTACTTCAGGTATTATCCTTCTATACAAGCACTGGCAATTTAACTGAGGTTGGCAATTTTTTGACAGCTGTAAAATGTCCTCCTCTTGCACATGTCAATATGTCACAGAGAGTGTAATAAGGTTGAACTTGTTTTAACTTCAGCGCACAGTGTACACACTGCACACACAATTTTGATCTGTAGTGGTAAAACACACACACGAATGGGTTTGGAAGTTAAGTGCAGCACCCATATATGTGATAGGACTTTTTTTTTATTAAACAATAGTACTCGTTTCTCGTCGGAATGTGAATAAACACCAATTTATTTGAGAATTTCAGGAAAACAGCTGATTAACATACTATTTTACACAAACGCTATAAGAACAGCAACGCTTCTACCAGTCGGGAATAATAATCCCTTACAGGAACTACTTTAATTTTTAATTTGCATGTTCCTGCTTTTTTTCTATGAAAGAACTGTGGAACAAATCAAAGGGAATATCTGAGGTGGACTGATCCATGTGAATAGATAAATTAAACATTCAACCTACTTTCCATTCCTAGAAAATCAGCGTAAAATGTTATACTTAGCGTAAACTAAGCTCATTCAGAACCACATGGAGTAAATGATAGATTTTTTATTATTTTTTTTTAATCTCAGATATAACACAGTAAAGTAGGTCTTCCCCCAGCCTAACAGAATCAGACACACACACACACACACACACAAAAAAAATCACACACACACAAAAAAATGTTAGTGGTAAGTAGCTGCATATGTTCTCCATCCATCCATCCATGTATGTTCACAAATGCCTGTAGATGACTTTAGTTTTCTTCTAAATGTGAACACAACTTTCACTCAAATGCTAAACTAGACTGCCAGGACTCTCATCAATAAAATGCCTTGCATTATTCAAACTACAGGAATCTCTTTTCCACAACATGTCAGCAAGCTATCTGTGTTTTAGGTTAAAGAGGCAGGTATGTAGTCACTCTCCACACTTTACTGGTGTGTAGCCCTCAGTCGCATCCCTACTTTAACCAGTGCTTCACATTAAGCTGTGAAGTTCAGAGCACTACCAGCCGTGATGCCTTGTGATGAAAACTACATCAGAACTTTCTGATACAGTGAAACAAACATGATGTGACACAGCAGTCAGATCAATCCAGCGCTGCCATGCCACCACATACTGAACAGGGTGGATGTGTGTGACAGCAGGTAAACTGTTTGGACACAAGATGCTCTTTCTTCTGGAAGCTAGACAGCCAAGAATTTTCCAGTGTTGATCTGTTTGACTCTGCTGACCGCAGTTCAGACCAGTGGCAGCTCAGTAATAACCATGCAAGCCTTGACCTGTTGTTGTGACATTTTTGCCCCCATCCCTCCTGGCAGGCAGAATTCCAGCGAGATATCTGAGGAAACTGCATTTGCACTGATGGCATTTTCTACTGTGTCATTTTTCTTAGTTTGACAGTTACACAAGAGACAAGACTAAACAACAAAAAAGTTGAGTCCTAGAATAAGAGTTCATGCAGAGGAATGTCTGTTGTTTTGGTTTTTTTTGCATCAGTGCACAGAGACTTCACTGCTTCCCTCATTAAGTAGTTTAGCAATGAAAATCTCCAACAGTGAAGGTTCATTACAAAACCTTAACATTCATTTTACCTAAAGGGCTCTGTCAGAGGCTGCTTTGTTATGGAAATAATCGCATTAAGGTAAATGCAAACACTGCTTTCTTACTTGTGTATATCTGGCTTTAGCTCGCTTGCAGAGATTTTGACAAATGGTCACTTTGCAGTATGAGCTTTTTAAAAGTTTAGCTCATGTCATTTACTCCTTACATGTGTTGCGTCATTATCAGGATCCTTTAAGAAGAAATAACACTTAATGCCAAAATTAAAAAAAATTGTAATCAAAAAAAGGTGTATAACATGGAGCTGTGAGGGTGTAATGTTGATATAAGTGTCTGAAGATAATTTGCACCCTTTAATATAGCCCACTTTGAAAATTGAGTAGCTATTTTGTGTCCTATGTGCATATGGTGCTTTTACTCATCCTGTTAGAACCTTGATCAAAGCCTTGTTCCCAAACACACTGGCTGAACTGTTCAAGCACCTTCAGTACATCAATTACTGCAATTTATTTTCTTTTTTTCTTGTGTGTGTATCTCTATTGTATGTTTGAAAATGTAATTAAGATTGTTAAGAACAAAAAACTCATAATCAAAACTCCACTATTTGTCTTCCTACTCAGGACACCTCGCCGCCTCCACCCCCATCTCAGCTGTGTTCTCTTTCTTCATTTTCACCAGACTTATAAATCTCTAATCTGTCACCCACGTCCACTGAAACTATGCTAAAATAAAAGTAAAGATGTACATAAATGGATTTCTGAATACTTTTGGCCTCTTCTTGCTTGTACCATGTTTAATTCTTAAATATTAAGTCTTTTTTACAGTTAGATCAAGTACTGAAAATACAACTGCACGAGAGAGAATTAATGTCATAGTTTTCTTTGTGCTAAAACCCAGAAAGAGGCTCACCTGCATCTCCTTCTCCCCGTACTTGGAGGGGTTCTTGCTGCCCTGGCTCTTCCTGCGCAGCTTTTTTAATTCACCTTGGCATTTCTCCAGACTCTCCCCTTTGCTCTTGTGCTCCATCTGGTACTTCTTCAAGGCAGCCTATGTGGGGCAACAAGCAATTCACAAACACAAAATTAGACCTCTTATAAAGGATCACAAATTAAGAAGTCTGCTTAGAAGAGACTGAGGAGTAAATTACAACCCTTTCCCAGTGGTTTTTAAGCAAAGCTAGGTTCTAGATTCGTCTTATGTCACAACAGTGTGAAATATGTGTTAGGAACGTGATTGGAAAATTTTGCACCCAGTTATTCGCTGAAACTCACAGATCAGAAAAGGCTTTAAAACTACAATCAAATGAAGCTAATATAATCTTGTTTAAAAATCTGCCAGTAAAGCAGGAAATGTGATTTTGACATGAACCAGAATATAAGTAATTTAATATTGCTGATGACCAAGCACATTGGTGTCCCCATGGCAATAGTAGGAGCTGTCAGCAGTTGCTTCCCCAACAAAGATGATAGGACTTGCCAGATTGCAACAGATTACAAACAAATGCTCAGGAACTGCTCCCAGCCTAACAAAGAATCCTTGAGATGTACCATGACCTCAACTGAGGTCCTACTCACACAACCCAATGATTTACTGCCAACATCCCACAACCAAGCATCAACAAGACACCTCCAGAGGTTTTGTGTCTTTCCCCAGATGGGCCAGAGCAGTTCAATATTGGGCAGGTGGTTGTAATGCTCTGAACAACTGAGGCTGTGAGCAATGCTTGCTTTGTTTCTATGTTGGTATGTTAAAAAAAACAACAACTCTGAAATATCTTCTTTAATCAAATGAATTATTCCATCCAGGATACGTAGCAAACTCCATGTTTGTTCCCAGTCAGTTCTTCAAGTTTGATTTGACATCAACAAAGCCTGTGATTGCAGCTCTCCAAACATCTGCTGCAACTGATTATCTCTCTTAATGTGGCTTCAAGTTGATTGTTCATCACAAAGTGAAATGAGCAGAAACTTGTGTCTGTAAAAGGAAAAAAAAGGAAGACCTAAATGAATAGTCAAGCCATTTTGGTTAATTTATTTAATTAGCTTTATTATTTATTTACAGAAGGGAAAAAAAAAGAAACAACTTTGTTTCAGGCTTTATCAGCTCTGTTGCTATAGAAACAGTGTCTGGTGAGAGAAAGCTCATATGGTCTTTCTGCGAGGCACAATTGGTAGAGGAGAGCTTATGAACAGGGTTCAACATCCATATTTGCATACTGCAAGACACTGAGAATACAGACAGGTATTCTCAAGGTATTGTGAGAAGGAGCAGAAAGGAAGCTGCTGTTGTTACTGGGAAACATTACCATTATGACATATTCAGATTTTACCGCAGAGATGGATGGAGATAGTCTTGTCTTGTCTAGTCTGAGATGCACTGAAAATTTCTCAATAACACAGACAGTCTTCAACAACAGTCGTCTTGGAAAAAGGAAACTTGTAATGTTACATTTTCTCATTTTCTATTAATTAATTTTTCAAATCAGGAGCTTCTCTGAAATATTTGTTGGAACAATTTCTTTTCACTCAAAATGAACAAAATAATGCCTTTTCCCCTTCATCAGCTAAATAACCCAATGACAACTGATGACTCATCTTTTCATCCCTCCAAATGAAGTAAAGCAGTGAAACAAACACAGGCTGCTCTGCTGCTGACGTCCATGACTGAACTCCCAAAAAACAAAGTTTCTTGGTTGAAAATCCTAAACATATAACATACAATATTTAGAAGAATTTAAATGATTTATTATGATAAGTTTTTTCTTAATTTGTATATATGTAAAGAAGATAATATCTCAAGTATCTCCCCTTTGAACTCAAGTAATCCTTATTACAGCCAGTGGACTGTTTTTGCCTCGGTGCCCACCACTATCAGTCACTGGCAGCTACAGCAAGCAGCTAATTATTGTGCTCAAATCTGATTAGAAATAGAGGGGTCAATAGGTGAGCTTTGGTCCCCTCAAATAATCTTAGCCTTGTCTGTGCAGGAATATCAGGTTTAAGCCCACATTTTGACTTCTGTGTAATGACTGACACATGTTGTAAAGTCCTGTAAGAGCCAATATGTGAAACAAAAGACAGAGAGCGGGTGAGAGTGATTCCTTGGCCACAGGACCTTTTGGTGTGAAATTCTACTGCACCAAGTACCCCTTTGTGCCTTTTTTTCAGCATGCAGGGTTAATATATGGAATAATGTATTTAAAGATAAATCAGGCCAAACTTAACCAGTTTTACTTCTTTAATCAGTTTGATGATAAAACCTTAATAAAATGTCAAATTCAGGCATCCAAAATGAAAGTCCTTTGATTTAATCTATTATCTTTTCCAAAAACAGATTGTCAATTGTTGATAAGGCAACATTAGCTTTTGCTGTCATTTATTGCTGCAGCTACAATTGTGATGTGGCAGAGAGGACAGTGAAAATTGTGGACTTATTCTGAATTCATGGGCAGGAAGAACAAAAACATTGTGGCAAAATTTGAATTGTGCCTGGGTGATAAGTTCCTGTCAAAAGCAAAAAAAACTTTCTTCTGAATCTGAAGAAGCATATGCTAGCTATGCACAGCAACACAACGCTGTGTACGCCAGTGCTACAGCCCCAACACCAGCAGCTAGCTTTTTAATTCAACTGAAACTGACACAATAAGCGAAAATAAGGAGCATGTTGCAAGAAGTGTAAAGACACAGTTTTTCCATGGATCATCAATAAAATCCCTACAACTTGTTTGGCTTTGTGCATTAGGACCCATTCACTTATTTTGATTCTTTTGTAAACATAATTGTCAATAAGGCACCATAATATAGATACATCAGCCATTCTTTTTATCAGCTTGCATTGTTTCAAGTCACAAAACGTAGGCTATGTAATGAGTCAGTAGATTCAAAAGGTATCTACTAGGACATTATGACCACAGTGCACAAGCAAGTTTGAAAACATGCATTTCAAATTTAAACTAGAAGCATTCAGAAAGACTGATCTCCATCAAGCCAATTTTAATTTCTTTTTTTTGCCAAGGATTGTGAGCATTATTTTTGAGTAGTAGAAGCTCTAATGGCAAAATGATCCCTCATAGTAAAAAATTCTTTAAAGATTTCTTGGAACGACGTGGTGATCCATAAGCACTACCCTCTCCCCCCATGTCTCCAAATTTTTATTATTCTTCCTTATTACATTTCTGAGATTTCCGAAAAATGTACTCAAAAGCATTATTTTTGAGTAGTAGAAGCTCTAATGGCAAAATGATCCCTATCTCCTGATAGTAAAAAATTCTTTAAAGATTTCTTGGAACGACGTGGTGATCCATAAGCACTACCCTCTCCCCCCATGTCCCCAAATTTTTATTATTCTTCCTTATTACATTTCTGAGATTTCCGAAAAATGTACTCAAAATCAATCCATAGCTTTTTGAGTTATGTTGCTAACAGACAGACACCCAGACAAACCAAAACCCAATTCAACTAATGGATCATTGAGCAGAACTTGACAAGAAAATGTTGGATACGTTTGAATCAGGTGTGCTGGAGCAGGGAAACATTGAAAACCTGCAGGACAGTGGCTCTCAATGACCCGTATTGCCCATCCCTGGTCTAATTTTTTTTTTTTTTTTTTTAAAGTACTTAACACTGTTCATGACAGCTAGTCCAACGGTAAGCTTGTGCACATCTCAGAGGAACTACCGACCTTAACAAAATGGCAGCATTTGACACCCTGTGAATGTTAACAAGCTAGAGACAGAAAAGAAAGCTGGACCACTTCAGCTGGGACCCTTTCAGTCTCAAAAAACAGGAAGGTTCTTTTTTGTGATTATTTGTTATTTCAAAAGTTGTTTTGTGAGGACATATCTGAAGACTCAAAACATTAACATTTTAAAAGTAAAAAAGAAAGTAAAAACAAATAAAATCATTTAGAATGATACAGCAACCTAGCCCTCCCACCCTCGATTCTTCCTAGATTCAAGACATCTCCCACCACCCCGCACTATCCCAGAACATCCAAGAGGGTGATCGAAAAAGATTTCTCTAATTCTGAATAACTTCTGGATATTGGAAGGTAAATGTTTGTTCTTAGCTTTGTACATAATATAGATTAATTTATGATCTACTAATTCATTACATTTTAATATGTGTAACTGAACAAATATTGGATTTGTTGTTTTATTATCAAGTTCATTAGTTAATATTAGAATGACTTCAGTTTGCCAAAAAAATGATCATTTATGTTTGTTTTACAAGTTTTTCCTCAAACAACACAATATGTCAGATATAGTACAATTAATGAATGTTATTATACAAACAATGACTTTGGACATAAAAGGTCTTTAGTTTAATTTACTAATGAAATAGTTATAGATGTTTAACTTTTGACAGTTTATGTGACTTTTTCAGTTCAGTTTATTATCAACAAAAAATACTAAGGATTTGGCTTTAAAAACCTTTTCTATGGTAGTGTCATTAATTTAGATTTTTCTATATTTATAGAAAAATAAAAAAATTTAAATATTTATTTGTTATACATTTTCCAAATATAATGCTTTATAACTATTTTTTAACAAGATTGATAGATAATCTGTTGGCATCAAACCATTTCTAAAATTCAAGTTCAACTGTATCCAGAAGCTGTTTCAGATTGTCCCCACTACAAAAAAAATAACAAAAAAAAGTTTCATCATCAGCATACAGGACACATTTTAGTAAATTATAAACCAAACAAATTATTTTTTAAATAATATAAACAATAATGGTCCGAGTATACAGCCCTGTGGTACCCCACGTGACCTTCAGCAACTCACTCTGTAGTATGAAAATGTAGCTACATTACAAAAACATATACCTGTTATCTCAGTAGCTTCTCAGTCAGTTGTGGGCGAGTACCCCGATACCATACTTATAAAATGTAATTGGGAGCAATTTATGATCAACAGCCATTAACGCTTTCTGTAAATCCAACAAAACTGCAGTATGTTCCTGTTTTTCAGTAGCATCAGTAATTTGATAAAATCCATCAAACAAATAGTCTGTTTTAATTACTAAAACAAATATTATATGAAATGTGTGGGTGAGTAAGCAGCTGTGAGCTGAAGCAGCTCATAACACGATCCTTTCAACAAAACAATATAATAATGGCAATGCTATCCCATCCCCCATTTATGATCAACAGCCTTGAATTCTTTCTGTAACTCCAACAAAACGGCAGTATGTTCCTTTTTTTCAGTAGCATCAGTAATTTGATAAAATCCATCAAACAAATATCATTTCAAACAAATGGTCTGTTTTAATTTCTAAAACAAATATTACATGAAATATGTGGGTGGGTAAGCAGCTGTGAGCTGAAGCAGCTCATAAAACGGTCCTTCCAACAAAACAATATAATAATGGCAATGCTATCCCATCCCCCAAAACAACGCACCACAGTACTGCTCTATACTCAGGCTGCAACCCACTCATTCTAAAGATATCACATGTAGACCCACTCCGCAGTACTTACACACTTACACAAACACTCCACAAGGGGCTTATTATAATCAGTCTATCACAGTTCAGTAGACATTAAATATTACAGATAAAGACTCGATCTCCATCTCTATTATAAATTCATTCACATTACACACATTTCTACAATGACCTAAAACATGGAGTTATCTCATCAGCACCACATATAGACGACTGACAGATCCAGATACTTACAGTCAAATATCGAGCGTCCAGGTCCACCTTCTTCTCAAGCTCAGACAGCAGTTCATTGTGGAAGGATTTTAGCTGGGAAGAAGCATAACCACACTTCAATTAACATGAAGAAAAGCTTAAAAAAATAGGAAATACATTTTATGTTTCATCCTTTGCAGTTTCTAAAAAAAACACATTTTACCAACAAAGTTCCAGCCTGTGAAGCTCACTGCCTATAGCCCCTTTGGAGATTGATCGAAAATTAGAAATGTGTCAGCCAGTTTCCTTTATCTGCATGTCAGTATGTTTAATCTATGTAACCACCAATCAATAATTAATTAATTTTGCCATCACTTACATTTTATCCACAATGTTTTGATGTAAAGCAGGAGTGGGGAACTCTGGTCCTTTAGTGTCACCATTGTGCAGGTTTTGATGTTCCCTGCTCCAACACACCTGACAGCACATGAAGTTTTGCATTGTGACTCATTAATTTGAATCAGGTGTGTTGAAACAGGAAAACTTGCAGGACTCGAGGAACAGGGTTCGCCACCTCTGGTGTAAAGCATGTATGTATAACAGGACTGATCATGATGTTCTAAGTACTGACTGAAACAAGACTTGTAAAAACAGGGGGGAAAAAAACAAACAAACTTTGTTTAATGTCTAGGTGAAGTAAGTTTTGAGTGTTTCAGCAGAGGGCTACTATCATAACTATATAACCAACAAGACTTTTATTATGTACAGGGAAAATGAAATTTATCTCATGCTATGATAAGATTAGGGAAAATTTGTGTCACAGTTGAAGAAAATGTTCCAGGAACATCATGCAGCCAAACCAGACCAAACAAAATGTGTTACTGTTCTAATAGCTTGTTGTTCTCTCTAACACAGGGGTGTCCAGTTCCAGTTCTCAATGGGTGCTGCCCTGCAGCTGTTAGATGTTTCCTGCTTCAACCCATTGGAATCAGATTAATGGGTGATTACCAGGCATAAGCAGTACTTAACAACCAGCTGTTGAGGTGATCCAATTTTAATCTGTTGGTTGGAGCAGGCAAACATCTAAAACCTGCACAAAGGTGGCCCGTGAGGACCAATATAGAATATACCTAAACCTATTGTTGAAATACTTCATAACATCATGTCAGTGTTCAACAAAAGATATCTTTTGGGGAAAAAATTTTTTTTTTGAGCTTAGAAAACCAACCATTTCCTCAAGCTGTACTTGGATCTGTCTGTGGACCTCAGCCATCTGGAACAGCACATCCCCTGCACACAGAGAAACAGAAACATGGAGAAAACACATGAATACTCCATAACACAGCAAAAACCTGACAGGAGACCAAGTTTAAAACTCGGAAAAAAAAAAAAAGAAAAAAAAAAAGAGTAGAGAAGAAACAAGAAAATCAAGAGAGGAAAAACAGAGACCCCAGCGTGCAAAGCCCGTGCAGTAACACATACAAACAATGGCAAACACAATGAGAATTTGTTACAAGATGATGACAGATGACACTGAAAGAGCATCATATACAAAAAAAATGAAAAAAAGCAAGCTTGGTCTTCAAGTATTGGTGTTTTATGGAGATAAAACAAAATGCTTTCTAAATTGACCACTTAACATCTCAAAGAAAGACTGTCTGTAAAAAAAAAACAAATAAATAAAAATAAAAAAAGGAGAAAATATCAGATAATTAAAACAAAATAATAAAGAGAGGACATGCAGCTTATAAGTTATTTTTACTTTCATATACCTACAGGCTGGCGCTTCTGAATATGCAGTGCATTGTCAAGAAAAGGAACACAAAGAGCCACATTGAGCGAAGGACACATACAAATAAAGACCTGGTGGAAAGACATGTACAGAAAAATGAGACACACTTTAGGTCTAGGCTCAAAGCTCATTCAGATCTTTTGGAGATATTTTACATTACATTCTGTATTTGTACACTCAAGTGAGTCAAGATTAGTAGTTCAGAGTTGTCAGCAATGTGAGAGATCATATGTTGCTGTCCAGTATACAGCAGCAAATTGCCTGCATTGCTAAAACAAAAAAAGTCAGAAATTAAAATATCTATATTACTGATATTCTGCAACCAGAAAAGAAGAATTTGGGAGCTGAGCAGAAAAAGCGTGCTGACATCTAATGTCAGATATTCTTTCTGGCTCATTTCACACTCCCCTGCTGCATCCTCCTTTGAACGCTGACCTATTAAAAGCGCATCTCAGCTGTCTCAAAAAGCTTTGTATGTAAAATGAGAACTCATTCTGAAGTACTTTCGGTGTAAACCTTAAATCTGAACCAAAGGGCTTTGGAGTGGTCTCCATCTCAGCAGAGATCAAGCGAAGTAAAAACTAACAACACTGAAGTGAACATGGCAAATGCTGACTTTAGATGCATCAAGAATAATAAAGGTGAAGCAGAAGGATGGAGGGAAAATGCAACCTGATATTTACATTCTAAAAAAAAAAAGAAAAAAAAAGGCATAGAAAGTGTGACAGAAACTGAGCTTTAAAATTTTTGCAGTAAATAGCTGAACTTATAATACTAATACAGAATCATGCTTTAGACTGTAGTTTCTTAGCAGATAACATTTGACAGTGTTTTTTTTAACAAGTATAACTTTCTGCATGTTATGAAAACCTATAATTACATTTTTATGTCTTCTAAAGATGTTATGTCCTTGTTTATTGTAAAGATCTTCTGAAAGCCTTTTAAATGCTTTATTTTTAATAAACACATTGTCTTATAGTGCACAACGTTTCTCAAATGCTCCATTTTGGTTGCAGTCTCTCTAAGGCAGTTGCGAGGCAGCTGCTCATTCTTTCGGTTCCTCCTGTTTATGATATGAAACTGATCTCAGCAAAATATTGTGAGGGATGTCTCAATTCCTGAAATGCCCCTGAGGGAGTGAGGAATGAAAAAAGAGGGAAGCTTGCACAAGCTATAAGCAAAGTAACACTAATGTATTCTATACACAATCCTTTATGGCATGCACAGCATTTCACAGGGCCGTGGCATGTTCAGTCCACATTGTTATAAACACACAGTGCTAATGTGGCTAAAATATAAAATACAGTTGTAGGCTGCAACCAAACAACATTGACATGATGATGCTGTCCTCATATTGCTCTTCTGTGGGAGACAATATCTGCTATTGGTGTGCACATTGTATTTTGCAACCATGTAGGGTATTAACACGCACAAAAAGCAAGAAAACACACATACCATGACAGTTTTAACCATCATGTTAACTTAATCATCGCTCAAAAAAAAAAAAAGAACTGTCATTACTTGCTAAATCCGTTGCAATCACTGTCCCTGATGGGATCATCTTGCTATGCCCAAGATAGCCAGGGCTTTTGCCTGCATTGCAACCTGTCCGCTGATCTTATGCCTCACAGGAGCAGACAAGCAGGCCAAAGCATCCTGTCAGTTCCCAGCAGGCCTGCTAAGCAGCTTACACATCCCTGATCACAGCCCAGAGCTTAGAGACCCTTCCATTCTGTTGGCTGTTTCCAACTAGCTGGATCAATTAACTAATGAGTATCCATCACTGTGTGGCAGACAAAAGCACAGAAACACATATCACATGAACCGGCAGGGGCTGCAATCTTCAAGGCACTGAAGCATCAGATAACTCAATCAACAATTAATAAAAATGCATATTAACATTATTGGTTTTTCAAAGAAATTATTTGCTTGGCATGACAACCTGTGAAAGAGCTGATATTCACATACCAGATGAGAGTGACATGAGTCATGACAGGTTGACTAAAGAAAAAAAAATTAAAAACAACAAAACAAAACATTGTCACACAGACACCTGGAAATAAAGCCATGTCATTACTGTATCAATATTTCCTAGCTTAGTTGAACCTCCCTTGTTTCCATGGCTGAGGGAAAACAATAGTTGCTTTGTTGTGAGGTGAGCTCAGGCTGATCTGCACCTGCAGCTCTGCAACAAGTAGCCACATGCCTGCTAGCTTAAAGCAATGAGTCAGAGAAGGAAGCATGGTCGCTGGACTTGTGTGCATATGAACAGACTGTCCCCTGAAGTGTGACATCAGCTCGTGTAGCTGTATTGACTGCTTGTGTAACAGCAGCCATGCTACACCCACACAGGTGGAGAGAAAGAAAGAGAAACGGAATAACAGAATGTGGGCTATTGAGCAGAGAAAAAAATGGACGTTTGTAAAGCTCAAAAGAGAATGAGAGACAGAGCTGCAGTGATAGAATGGAGGTGGATGGAGAGACACTGAATCACTAGTGAAGGTCAAACCAGATTCACTAAGGGTTGTCATGGAAGCAGGATAATACTAGGGTCGTTGCCATGGGAGAAGCTGTAAGATGAGGAGCAGTGCTTTCAAAATGTTGCATTACAAAATGCTGTTTAAAGATCTTCACCCTTACTATTAGCTATCATTACATCAGCATACACACTGCCCTGGGGAGAAGAGTGTTGTACATCCCACATGGAGAGTCACTACTGTGCATGTGTTTGTGAGTGTGTGAACAGTGCACATGGCTTAACAGTGATGTTAATACCTGCCTACCTTGCATGCCAAGCCACAAGAGAAACAAATTAGTGGGCAAGTATAATGGGGCAGCAGGATAATGTGTGAGACGCAGGTAGTAGCTGTAACTGGGTGGCCACGTGAGTGCGCATGTTAGGTGTGGGTACACTTTCTGTTAAATTACATCTTATACATTTGGCTAATTTAGCAGAAAAGAGGGAGAGTTCATCCATTTTTGCTGCTTTCTAACATACACACATGTACACTTGTATTTACTACATTTGTAAACTGGATGATAAATTCTGTTTGAACTCTTCCCTACTTCGCTCATTCATGTAGCCTCTCACAGGAAGTCTACTGATGTATATATATATGCTGCTGAAATATGAAGCTGAGATATCACAGATGTTCAGAGAAGTTTTTCCTCCAATAATGCCACACATTAAGGCCATAATGAGGCTTAACAAGCAAATTGTGCAGTTGCCAAAGAGAAGTGGGCCAGAGAAGTGCAGTTACAAGTAATCTTGACATTAATTCTAAGACAGTCTATGAAAATATGAAGCATATTCAAACCATCTGGCATCAACAACCCTGGCCTCATTTTTAAGCTGCTGTTTCATTACCTTAAACCACAAATTAGTACAGCAAGAAAGCGATATAAGCACAGTATTTCTGTGGTGTTTTCTAACACTGTGGGGGATTTCTGAATATAAACCTCAGAGGTGCTCTGAAACTAAATGTTAAATTTTGTGCCAATTTATGATCAATTATAGTGAAAACAACTGTTGTGATACGACAGAAAACCTGAAAATCCCACACAAGCCTTTGAGTAATAACACTGAAAAACTATTTCTTTAGAGTTAATAAGAGATTAAACTAAAGCTACATATTCCTTTTTAAGGTGTATTAAGATGATCATACTGTCCAACCCTAAAGCAAACAAATACGATATGAAAAAAAATAAGTCAACAAAATAACTGAGTGAAGTGATTAACTTCTGCTGCTGAGGTCAAACTTATATATCCTCCTCATTGCTTTCCATGAATGCAAACAGGTTCTCAACCTGGAGTCCCTAATTTGGAAGTGCCTAAAAATGGCAGGGGTGCGAGAGGCCGCCACTTTTTTGAGGTTGTAAATTTTGATTTGTGCATCTTCAAAAGCAGAACAAACCAAGTACAAACACTGCGGTAACACAGTAGGGGTGTGCTTGTGTTGTGCATTTTCAAAGAATTCTCAGATAAGTGCTTCTACAGCTCTGTAGCTAACTGGTGTGTTTTTGATTATGAAGCATTTCTGGAGGACACATTTACACTACAATTAGATCAAAAAGCAAATTCAATGTCCTGATTCAAATAACATGCAGTAGAGAAACGGCCTTAATATCCAAACGAGGAAACATTTCAAACAGGGAACCAACACAATGTCCACTGCAGATGAAACAGTTTTGTAGCACTGCATGCATATCTTTATACATAGAGCTGCACAATGATACACTCAGCATATGAAAGTGCCTCATTAGAAGCTTCGCACTTTTCAAAGGAATCGTGAGTGTTGGACCTCTTCATTTCCAGCTTCTAAGATGTGAAATACCATGGCTGTAATTACGCACTTGTCCAACTTTGCCCTGAATTTGTCCAAGAAATATTTCCTTGAGAATGTGTTTAAAAAATTTTTTTGATAATCTTAAGTAGTTAAAGGAGTTTTAGCCAGACTAACCAAAACTGCTGGTTCAGGCATGTGCCCGAATAGGCTTAGCCTAGTTGGGCAGACAAAGCTTTTTTTTAAAAAAAAATATATATATAGATAAAAGTGGGGAGGGGTTTCCGGAAACTTTAAAAAAAAAAAAGGCTTTAAACCACTGCTATAGAAGATGAATAACACAACAGAACCTTGCACAAGTTAAAAAAAAAAAAAGGGTATGGTAGTCTAGGGTATCTAAAAACAGGCAAACTGTTTTAAGTGTGAACTGTCTTTTGATAACTTGCATGATTTGTGCCGTATATAAATCAATTAAGGTATGTCTGCTGTGTGGGTGCATTGGTGTAGAATCATGAAAGAAATCTTGAATGTTTCTGTTTTTTTCTAATTTACAAGTTAAAAGCAGAAAGCTCAACAATAAAATTAAACAAATTTTGTTCTAAGGCAAATTATGTAAATAGAGAGAGCAACAAGTAGGGAATCAGAAAGTACAGTCATGGAGAGAGACCCAGGAGGATATAGTAATGATTGACAAGTCACTGTAAAAGCAAAGAGACTGTTGTGAAACAAGTGCAACATTTTAAGACCGTATATAGCACCGTTTTAACCAAAACCTTATAGTAAAGTGCTTTGCACTTTAGTGGAGGTAATAAATAAAACAGATTGTTAAGATCTGCAAAGTCAAGAAGCAGCCAAGGGAAATTCAATTTTGATCGTGTGTGTGTGTGTGTGCCGATTGACCCAGCAAGCTTTTCTTTAGCAGACAAATCCTTCCAGGGCAATGGACATTTTGCATGAGACAAGATTAAATAATACTGTTTTATGTGAGTAAATTTCACTTACAGCCCCCCATTGCCATGCATACATTATAGGCATGATTAACAAAACCCACACACCAACAAAATGTAGACATAATAGTTTGATCACACTTTCAGATGAGCTTGGTGTTGAGGTGTGTGCTTATGGCTCTTTTGTTGCAAGCAAAACTTTGTTGCAAGTTGATTGATAAGTATACATGATTTGTTCATGTATGTTCATTAACGTGTTGGGGCATAGGCTCTAAGAAGATTACCAGCGTAGCATTTGAATGAATCTAATAAACATATATTGGCTTTGTACCTCTCATCACCAAGATAATATGTTGTTTTACTTTAGTGAAATCTATTTAAAGTATGAGGTAACAAACCCTGGCTGCTGTTGAGTGTGAGGCTGATTGCCTGCATGATCCTGACTCCTCTCTGGTACCAGATTACACTAGTTAAACTGTTCTTTGCCCTCACCCACCAGTCCCTGAGACCTTTCAGCAAAACTCTAATCCCTTCTGTCATAGTTGTAGCTGTACTTTAACATGAGCAGTATGCTGCTATGATTGGCCTCTGTGATTAACCTGGCTTCTTGTTTTATAGCACCGCAAGCTTGGTAGAGCAAAAATGGCTTTAAATTTACCTTTTTAATTCATATAACAGCAAAGTCTTGTGATTTTGACGGGGCGAAGCTCAGAATCCTATTCCAAAGGTCTCTGGCTGTTTGGAGCACACAGGCGTTGTCACTCAGCATATCAGGGAAGCCAGGGAAAGAAAGGGCGACCTGTCTGTGCTGTGGCTGGACCTTGCCAATGCCTATGGTTCCATGCCCCACAAGCTGGTCGAAGAGCCGCTGAATCGACATCATATCCCAACAAAGTTCAGAGACCTTATCCTGGACTACTATGCCAACTTCAGCCTGAGAGTC
>JBAMHW010000023.1:16756659-16768089 GCA_037177495.1 Rhadinocentrus ornatus
GTTAGAAAGATTGGTCCAGCTCTTTCGCTCAACTCAGTACTGAATATGCTGCATGCACTTATGCCCAAGATGATATTTTGTGACGAAATCGCGATCTTGTATTTAAACAAATTTTTTTTATAAATAAATAAATAAAAAAAAACAACCTGCGTCTAGCACTACATGACAGCACCTGGGACCAACTCGACTCATAGCAGTCTGACTACTACTTAATTATGATGTTGCACACTGTTAGAATTCTTGCTTGTGTTGTTCTTACTCTCAGATGTAAGTCACTTTGGATAAAAGTGTCTGCCAAATGACTGTAGAATAGAATAGAAGAGAATAGAATAGATTATCAGATGTGGGATGGCCACTTACCCAAATCTTTGGATCCCTGACTTTCACTGGCCAGTTCACCCATCCTGACCAGGGCATCAAAGTAGCCTTTTGCAGCAAATGTCACATCTGAAAGCAAAGAGAACAGAGTGTCTGTTTAGTCAAACCTCGGGTTTCTCAAATAATAAAAGAAGACATACAGTTTAACTTTGCGTGAACATGATAAACAGCTTTCTGACCAGCAAAACTTCAGCTCACTTCTCTTCAATCTTCCCATCTACCGCTTTTCCTCTGGAGCTTTTAAAATTGTCAATCAGCTTCTAATCATCAGTAAATAAGGCAACACAAATTATGTTGATGGCAT
The DNA here is from genome assembly GCA_037177495.1 of Rhadinocentrus ornatus. Lineage (NCBI taxonomy): Eukaryota > Metazoa > Chordata > Actinopteri > Atheriniformes > Melanotaeniidae > Rhadinocentrus > Rhadinocentrus ornatus. Next base: position 16,757,342 of record JBAMHW010000023.1, read on the forward strand.
CCTGGACGCTTGATTGGAGAAAATGATTTTATGACAGATGATCTGTGCTTGCCAGACAAGATAATCATTCATCAAAAACTTATTATGTTTTGGTTTAAGAAGTAGAAGAAAATGTACTTTATTATTACCCAAAGGTGTGTGGGAGCATACAATTGTATATTTATGTATATTACCCCATTATGTATATACACTGAGGACTGAATTATATTGCCTCCAAAGCCTTCAGGTAATAACTGTTATCAACTGGAAAAACTATGTTTTAACATCCATTTCAATTTCTTTTTGGCAGTTTGTGCAGAAGATCTTCAAAAATGCAAAGTGCAAATTACATGCCAAAAGACAAACATAAGACCTTTTTATAACATTAATGAATAAAAAGCTGTTCAAGTGGAGCTCAAAAGTATGCTGTATCTCTTTAATTGATTATGAGACCAGGACGGGATTGGTAAACCAGTAGGCTTTTTTTAATCAACAGAGGAACTTCCTGACCTTGGTAGCTTACTGATGTACAGATGAGATAAAGTTCATGTGATGATTCAACCAGAAAGGGAACCTAAAGAAGAGTAAATGTTTACAAGTTTCAGATAAGCTGCTATGCTACACTGGAGGGGCAAGGGCAGGTGTAAAATAATTTCCCCTTTCTATCACCAATGAGAGTTAAACAGTAGCGTTCAAACTGCACTTATAGTAACTGGTCACTTGTGGTTCATACTTTTGCCAGTGTTGGTTTTGTGGACATATGCAGTTTGAATTTTGCTTCAAACCTTAAGTATTCACAAAAACAATCAATTAGCAAGGTTACTGCTAATCAGCAGCAATCTCTCTTCTTATTACCATCTCTGGCTGCGAAGATCAATATTCAGCTCAACCCATATTCTTCAAATGGCTGCTATGTTGCCATCCAAGGTTACATGGCACAGATGTGAGCTTTCACTGACTTGTTTCTGCCTGTCAAACAGTCCTCCATACCAATCAGCCCTTCTCCAGTGAATAATGGCCACTACTTTTCGGGGTGAATCCAACAGCAGCCCAGGTGACAGATGGGATCTGTGCCTGCAGACAGCTGCCAGGTGTGAGACACATTTACAGCAATAGCTTGGCAGGGACAGGCTAATTCTAACAGACAGATATGGCCATTTTTTGACAAAGGATGCCCCCAAGCTTAGGGACATATGCTAATACTAGTCCCAATTACAGCTGAATCAACTGCAGAAGACAGCATGTGTTTGCTTCTACCTCTCTTGCTAGGGGAACACGCAAGTTCTGAGAGTAGAGACTTCAGAGCATCGTGGCTGAGCTCTCTTCATTAAACCAAACAGATCTTGTGCCTGCCTTGATATGAAAAGTGTGTATGAATGCTGGTCTTTGCACATGCGTGGCGGAGAGTGGTGTGAAAAGATTGGTGGAAACTAAAGCAGATCTCCAAGTAACACACACTTTCTTTTTGCTGATGCATCTGCTGAAGCATGTGACATAGTACGGACATGTGTGGTTGAAGAATAGCTGAGTTGATAAGCTGGATCTATGTGGATTCTTCTGCCTAATGAAATGTGTGGTGAGGGGTTCACAAAGACAGACGGAGGGGATTACCAGTTGATTACAAAGCAGACAATTAGTGGGGGAGGGTCTTATTTCTAAGCTACCGATCCCTCACACATTCTTCAGTCCGGATCAAGAGGAAAAAAGGACATGTCTTTATTACGACATAACACGATAATATTGTTGGACATAAAGAAGTTATTTGGTGCTGTACACATTTGGACTCTCAAAAATGTTGCTTTTACTCTTACCAAGCACTGAGTAATTCAGTGATGCACTAAGTTGTAAAATGTGGACAGCACCAATATCCAGATCTAGCAGGCTTATCAATGAAGCTCTTTTTGCACTGCTGGTGTTAAATAATTTCAGTGATTGCACCATATGGATGGAAGAGTGTCCTCCCATCCCTGTCCCAAAAATCACAGTTGTTAAGTCCCTTGGGTTGAGCCAATCCTGTAAAGTAGGTCTTTTATAGCTCAGTGAACCCCTACTAGTCTGTTCCCTAACAACACCATGACCAGGATTAGTTATTCGGTGTGTCAGGGAAAAGAAGAATTGGCATGGGGAGCAATGAGAACCCCCGCTTATATATTGGATAGTTGGACTAAGATGGTCTGGACCCATGTTAAGGTTGAGAACTCTACTGAGGACAAAGCTTTTTTTGTTAAAGTCATTTCAACGACATTGAGATTTCAAAAGGTAAAGAGCCTAGATGTAAGTATTTAGGGAGGGGAAAAAAAACATGCTCAATTTCCTTTGCAAATCCTAAAACTTGCAGAGAGCTGTCATCACTTCATCAGATAAGATGTCTTTTGTTCTTCTCTGAATACACCTCCATTGCAGCATACAATGAAAGAGGCTGTACACCGCATAAGACCTGACCACCTAGCATGAAAATAAATTCTGCCCTGTCTTAGTGAGACAAATAGAAAAAGATAAATAGGGAAAAAGATGAAGTGCTTAACTGGCTGAATGCCTAAGGCTATGTCCACACGGCACCGAAGCCGGTTCAAATGTGTAAACGATGGCAAAAACTAGGAGAAAGGCTTCAACATCCCCACGAAAACAGCTGTCGTACATAAATGGTAAATGGTCTGTACTTATATAGCACTATTATCCAAAGCGCTTTACATATACGTCACATTCACCCATTACATACTACAAGGCTGTGGGGAGCACTAAAGATTAACACTCCAAAGCTACAAAAAAAAAATAAAGGCTCACTGCGTGTTGCAGAAAGTTCACTTGAAAGAAGAGAAGATGGCTGAGGATTCACTGTGAGGCAAAAGAAACATTTGTTTGGACTGATGAAGAAGTCGACCTTCTTTAAGCAACGCTGGACTACAAAGCAAAAAAAAAGGGTGAATTGGGAATCGCTGCATGTTCATCACATTGACATCATATCCTCTAGTGGTGCGATTATGCTGTCCTCACAATGCCACCGACAGTAGAGGACTCAAACCTATCCACATTGGTACCTGGTTTCAGACATGATTGGTTTCATGGAAGCTAATCCCTGGTGAGGATGAAAGGGTGGATTGCTAAAATACCTTTGCGGTTTTACTGCAATTCGGCCTCATGGGGACAACCCTTAAGCCTGCAGTGAAGCATAGAATAAGGGGCAAAAAATAAGTGAATGCAAAAAAAATAAATAAAACAAAACATACTGGCAAGGGCCTTCTCGTAGCTCTTCCCCATGGCAACAAAGTTCCGTAAGCAGGGATTGAACTGCTCCATAATGGTCTGAAAGAGAAAATAAGACACAGTAGTAGTTAGATGGATGTTTCAGTTACTTAGGTCAAGAGCACAGATGACTTCCACCTTCTCCATTCGTTCTTTCGATCATTCTGACGAACAAAACGTCACCATGTCCAGATATGAAAACACACAAAAAGGAAAAAAAAACATCTAATGTTTGCAACTCAGAGTACAATGAAGTTGCAATAAATGCAACTTCAAAATATTCACTCACTTTGGCATTCTTCATTTTTTTCCCTTACAACCTTAAATTAATATAAATATAAAACATGTATTCTGCACCGCTTGTATTCTCAGTGGTGGTGACCACTTCTATAAGCCTTTGTAACAAGGTACATTTGATGATAGCTTAAGAAGTCTAGTTAATTCCAATCCTCAGTTGGTTAGTTCCACTTTGATGAAAAACATATTTCGGGGTTGGTTATTAAGGTTTGACTCATCAATTTATCTTTATATGATGCAAATTATTAAAAATACATAGAGAATGTTTTTATGCCAAAAAACAGCTGATATTTTAGTTGTTGATGGAGCAGTGTGTTCTCTCGCTGTAGATGTAAAGCCTTTCAAACTGAGCCAGATTAAATGCTGAGAATGCAGGAAGTCACAATAGTTTCCTCCACTTCTCTTCTGCCACTCCTCTCTTTCTCTTTCCTCTGCTCCTCCAGGGCTTCTCTCAATTAGCTGGTCCCCAGTCAGATAGTCAGGAATAACCCAGGGACAGAAAGACAACTACAACACTGCAGCAGCCGCAGACCCAACAGACCATCAATACTGCGGGAGAGCACTTAATAATCTGCTTCTTGCCTGTATCCACACTGGAAAAAATCATATGTTATGTGCCACCACTGACAACTTGAAACAGCCACACCAGCTCATCCTCATTCTTCAGTCAGACTTCAGCACTTTTACATTTGCCAGCTTCCTTTCGTCTGTCTTTTGTTTTTAATGAGAGCCAAGACTTTGATAAGGCCACATATCTGCATGTGTGTTTGCTGTACTGTCAGGAGCTGCAGTTTAAATGGATGAAGAGCTACATAACCCACCTACAAAACAAAATACCAACGAGTCAGACGTACACAAGAAACTTTTATCAATTTTCATTAACAATTGCCTGCCAAAAGTAACCGTCTTACTGTGCTTCCTCATAGCTGTGCTCTAGTTGAAAAACTTGACAAAGCAGAAATTTGATAACAAAAAAGCAATGAAAAAACTGCATTAAATAATGCATTTAAAATAAATTAATAAAAATATGTTAAATAAAACCAACAACAAAATATTTCCTCTATCAATGTCCATCATTGTGATCCCGTTGTTTAAAAAATTATTAGCAATTAGAATAATCAGCTATATTAGACAAGCAACAAAAGGATAGCAAAAATCAGTTAACAATTAACAACAGTATGAAAATCAATAGAAAGAACAATTAACATCATTATTCGCCAACTGAAAAATAGGCAGAGAAAACTTTAAAGGGTGCCATAGTTAATTCTGTAACAATGTGACATCATATGCAGACTCAGGGTACTATGAGTGATTAAATATTTGGTCTATAAATATGAGAAATCAAGAAGAACACTACCAGTAATTGCAATTTTGATTCTTTTAAGCAGCAGCACTGACCACAGCCATAAGCAGTTTGTCTTATACAATGATCCATAGCATAACAGCTATTGAAATATAGCTAAAATCACCAAATTTTTTAATTAGACTTACAACAGGTCCACTGTGCACTGGCTCAACGGTTCTCAAGAACACCAAGCTCAAAAACATGACTGTTCCTAAAATGTTCTTATGGAAAAAGAGCAGACAGTACAGACTCTTAAAGACATGGATGACATTTTATTACAGAAAGCAATGTGGCAGCAGCAGAGCAAGCATCAGTCCTACACTAACAGCAATACGTGATTTAACAGCTCCCTTTATTCAGCTTCTAGGTCTCTATTCCTAATATACTAAAAAGGATAGGAACATCATTGGGGGAGAATCCCAGCACAATTACACAGAGTGTTGCACTAAAGGTATCCCTGCTCAGTGTTCCTCTAGAAAGATAAAAGACATCCCAAAGGACCCTGCAAAGGAAATGTTTATTCCTAAAGAGTCTTCTTTCTGCTCCATTCTGATGTAAAAAAGATCTCATTGATGAGAGTAAGGCCACTCGAGCATATGCATTAAGACACAAATTTTCCTTTGTGTATGCACTCATGCACACGCCTACATTAGTACAAGGTTTTCTAATAAAGAGTGGTGGTGTTTCTAAGTGGTGGGAAGATTACATAAAAAAGCTAGTCCCAGTGCGGCATCATTGCAGAAAACACTTTTACAGAAGAGGCCAAAGGTAGGTGACACAAGCCCAGCCGCCTTTCTTGCACATACTGCATAACAACTCTCTGACCACTGAAAAAATAAACAGAAACATCTACAGAGCAAACCTATAGCTACAATTACAGTATTTCACACAGTTTACATGATTATATAAGAGCATTTCACATGTCCTGCAGTAGAGGGAAGACAGTGAGGTAGTCTCTATCTTCATATCCTGTCATTGTTGCTAAAGTTGTCATCCCAGTTCTCTTGTACTACATTGTTACCCTAATTGTCACAGCTAATTGGGGCCAGGAGACACTTAAGGTTGTGTGACAGGATGGGTGGGAGGAATCGGAAGTGAAAAAGAGTTATGAAATAATGTACTGTATATCCACTCGCTTTCAAATACTGTGTCATCTTCCAATGAAAGAAATAATAGAATAAAAAAGTCATGGCTAGAAAGTAATTTCCTTTCCAGCCATGACTTTTGTCACGTCATATGTAAGGACTGAATGGATTCATTCTTATAACTTGGGCCTAAAATCAAAGAAGACAATTAAAAGAGGGCAGATAAATGTGACCTGCAAAATGAGTCAAATCTGAATGACATCCATTCATGCTGCAAGTTAAGACAAGAAGAATAGAAAAAGCTCTGGAGTGTGAGCAGAAAGGGTGCAGATAAGGGAAAATGTTATTAAGAGGAATTGAATTATTTCTACCAATGTCCAAATCAATTTCCTCTCAGTGAAAGTAGTAATTGAAATAAGGTCATTGCATCTGAAGTAAAGCAGTCAGCAAATTCAAAATGTAGAACATTCATCCATCTCCATTCGCTCTGTTCACTCCCGTCACACACACAATTACACCTACACAGACAAACATAATAATGACATGCAAAAGGGGGCAATTTGAAAGTCACACCAGCTGATTACAACCAAGGGGAATCACACACACAAACAAGCCAGGATGCCATCATCTTCCTTCACGCCTTCCCCCCACTGCCTCTTCTACGCAGCAACCCTGAAAATGCCTCAGATCAAATGAACACAAAGGCTCCCAATCACTAAATACAGTGAGGAATCCAAGAACCTGTCACGACAAAACAAACAACAAACTTTAATGATGTAATCAGAGAGGAATGTTAAAAAAGTGACTTATAGCAAATCTGTAACCAGTCTTTTTCTTTTTTTTCCCACTAATAAGCAGTGTGAGATTAGAATGTGTCTCATTCAAATGTGGGGCCACTGAGACCTACACTATTTTCTATTTAAAGACAAATAGGGTGAGGTTTCACCTTTCTAGTTGACCTCAGTGAATGTTAAGAAGCAGGGCATCAAGACCAGACATGTCAGGATCAAGGCGTATCACCACCTCAGCTGGACAGTTTTCTAGAGGAAAACTTGTCTCACAAGTGCCTGCAACGTTTTAACATGTAAAAAAAACATTGCAGTATTTTTTTTGTCAGTTCAATCCTGAAGCGCCTTTCAGTTGTGTTACATTTTAATATTCTGTGGGGAAAAAAGATTAAGAAATGTTGCCTATATGATATGTTACAAGTTGAAGAAATCAATTAATACATTAAGTTTAAATCAATACAACTTCAGTGCAGTTGTATTTACATATTAAAAGCAAATCCATTGCTCCAGCCACAAACCATGTACATGACACAATTCTAGTAGTTAAAGAGAAAACATATAAGAGAAGTAAAACCTCTGGTTTACAAAGAACATTAACATTGAAAAAAGAATATTAGGCCCAAATCTCAGACTAAAGGGAAATCGAATGGCCCAAGATGCCTTAACAGGATATGAACTAACCGCTGCATGACACCGTGATTGAATTAGCAGAGGGTTTGGAGTCCTGCTATGTTGCAGAAGCCTGAATTTTTGGGTTCATACAGATAAGTGTGCTCTAAAGGTTAACAATAAAAATCCTTACCAGGTAATCATATAAACAGAGGGGAACTACACAGAACTGGTCAGAAAATAAAAGCTTTTATTTTCCATTGTTTGTTGTTGTAAGACCTCCTTCCTACCAGTATAAAACACCAAATGTGTTGAACTTTTGAGTTTTAGCTACAGATGGCTTTATGTCTGTAAAATAGATTTTCTTGTGATCATGGTGTCACAAATTTTATGAAAATCCAGCTGCTTTACAAGAAAAAGTCGACAATATAATCAATCCAACGAAACACATCCCTATATTTTCACTCTCCATCCGTTGCATGATTGTTTAGAAGAATGTTAAAAGTATCAGTCAGGTTTTGTTTACAGAGGAAAAGTTCTGTGATTAAACAAAAGAGGACAGATGAAACAAAAAAAAACTGACATTTTAATTGAGCAGTTCATTGAGACATGTTAAATGTATTACTGCAAATATAGTTTCTTTGTGGATGTCAGTGTGCTGCAAAAGCAGTAAAGATGAGGTAGCGCTGCTGAATGTGGCGTACATCTGGTGACTCGGCCAGAGGCCACCCTGGTTCAAATTTTACTGTTGTTTATCTTTGCCATCCTTGGTTCTTCTCCCAAGTGATCAATTTAATGCTAAGGCAGATCCCAGCTGATCGCAAATCGCCTCTTCTTGCTGTCACAACTGATAATGCCAAACTTGTTCCCATGTTGGAAAGATAGCACCCATTTTGGAAAGCTGCATTCCAAATCTTATTACATTTCACAAGAAGAAAGCTAATCAAATTTCAGCATAAGGCTCAAAATAGACTAGATCATGAGCTTTTTTTCCTTTCCTCCAAACAGATGGGTAAAATGTTCTTGTTGAAGCAGAGTCTTAAGATTTACAGCCATGTTCTGCAGCACACTGTAGCGTAGTGCCTCAGTAAGAGGCAATGTGGCGCACAAGAAGACTAGAGTCGTTCCACAGCTACTAACCCAAGGGATCACACCACATCTAAATAGCTAAAAGAGTAGTAGTAGTACTTGCATCCACACTGATTAACACACACAACATACTGTTCCATACCTAAAGCCTTACTGAAACTGGAATAGGTGCATCGTGTGCTTTGAGTGGAAGCTAAAGCAGAAATAAATCCAACAATAAAACGTGAATATTTGTGCCTTTTCCTGATTCTGTCAAGTTTTCAGCCACTTACAGAGAGAAGGCATCAATCCAGACCAGCGTCTGTGTTGTGGAAGTCTGCAACGTTTATTTCTGATATGACTAATATCTTGCACAAAGACAAGACATGCAGATGAGAACTGCCCAAAACCTTTAGCTTCAAAGCTTGTTCAGCTATTCTGTATTGACACAGTAATCAGTAACAGTTTCAACACTTCCTCTGATGTCCCAGAGAATGATGTTGCAATGTCATACCAGTAAAATTTTGTGAAATTATTTTTGTTTTCCAGGGTAATGCTTTAGTCTCCTTGATCTGAGAAGATAACAGACAGGTTTAGCAGTGGGAGATGGAAATGTAACCTCTGGCAATCTCTACACTGAGTCTAGCAAGCATAATAAAGGCAGAGGTTATTACAGCTAATACAGGGTTTTACTAGCAGGGGTCTTATAGTTACTCAAGTTAAAACCTTATGTAAGAAACAACCCTCAAGCACAATCTTCACAGAAACAATGTTAGTAAAATTGGCAGCTAGAGTCTTTCATTTTTTTTCCTATATAAAGTGCAAATGCATTTTTCTTCTGCACTTTAGAAATTTTTTTTTTTATTTCAAACTGAAAATAACAGCACAAAAACACCATTTAAGAGTCCAAAAAGAGACTTAATTTGCATAACAAAGACTCGTGCATCCTTCTGCAACTTTACCATCATAATAATACACAGTACATTTCCAACCCTATAAACCCTTGAAAATCAACATTTTTCCATATACACACATGCAAACAACCACCTAAAGCCTAAAGATTATGTAGACAGGACAAAAGAGATGGTGCCGTGTGCTCCTCTCAAAAGGAAGTATTAGTTTATCATTTGTGACATTAATTGCCTTGTAGAGCAGAGGGCAAAAATCCACTGTGCATACTCTATCTGAACCTCTTCAAGGTCTTCCACATATCAGCAGGCATGTACGCCATGGATAAGCAAATTGGTGTGGTGTTGAAAGACTTGCTACTGTAAACCCTACTGATACATTATAGGAGGTTTTGCTTTAGCCATTGTGAAAAATCCACAAGGCACAGCTTTAGATGATTCAATTGCAACTTGACAAGTCATCAAACAATATAACTCTGTTTGGGACCATAATTGCTTCAAAGGGGCCCTGGGTTGAGGAGGAAAAAAGCTAGTTACCTCCAAACAGCCTTGTTTTGTGCCCTTTCTCCAATTCCTGCTGCCACTGCAAAACAAATAATTTGCTCACAAGAGACCTCCTCTTTACTTGGTTTGTTTGTGTTTTTTTTTGTTTTTTTTACACAGAAAAAAGACGAGTTGTTTTCGTGAAAGAATAGGGTACATGGGGTACTTTCCTCTGAAATTCCCTCAGGATATATCTAAATCTAAAATAATTTGACCATTATCCATCCAAATAAAAAATGAGAAAAAAGTAACATGTTATGTAGCTTATGTTACTTCACTGCTGAAATGGAGAGGATATCAACAAATTAACATTTTGTATGGCAGTTTTAAAAGCTTCCAAAAAAGGGTTTGTATAAATTATGGATGCACTATGTGAGGTCCCAGTGCTGACCGCCTTCTTGTAACATTTAGATTTCACAACAGTCCAAAGCAGACAGAAAATCATGTTTCCACTGCATAAACATAGAATCAGATAATGTGGATCTCTTGATTAGACATCCCACAGGACCAATCTTTTTAACTAAGTGCTCAGTCCATTTGATTTCAACATGGAGTTGACATTGTTTTTAATTTGCTTTCTCTTCATCTTTCATATTCATATTGCATCTCAGAAAGCTTGTAAGACATGGATGTTAAATTTGCATTTTACATTAGTTGTAATAATTTGAAACCGCAACATGCCATATAAGGGAGCCAGCAGCATTAATAATTTTAAAATCCAACGTGCAAAATCTTTTTAAAGTGTGAGAATGTTTTTGCAAAAAAAAATAATATTTTTTATTTTTTTTTAATCTAACCATGTGGATATGGACTTGTACTTATATAGCGCTTTTCCAGTCAGCTTGACCGCTCAAAGCGCTTTACACTACTTGTCACATTCACC
>JBAMHW010000023.1:16768189-16783179 GCA_037177495.1 Rhadinocentrus ornatus
CAGGGAAAGCCTGTAATCGATCCGTCAACCTTCCGGTTGAAAGACAACTGCTCTTCCTCCTAAGCCACAGCCACCCAGCAGAGACTGACTGATATGCATGCAATAATGCCTCTTTTCTGCACAGTGGAATGGCTAGCCTGTGGTTGCCTGCTTAGGCAGCCCAGTGGGTGTAGTGTGACCAATGCTACTTAAAGTAGTGGCATCTGTCACAGACACATACAGTAACAGAAGCCACAAGCATGTTAACTATTGTCCATGACCCATAAATGTAAGGTCACTGTCCACTGCCACAGCACTTACTCTGATTTTTTCTCTCTGCTCCCTTCATTGTGTGTAATTACCGCATCACCCTCCACAGTAATTAGGGACTTCAACAAGGATGTGGATTGTCTCCATCTATTTTCCCCTCTTTCATCTCTTCTCTTCTCTTCCACCACCACATACAAGCTTTTTTTTACTTCTAAAGCAATGCTGATGTGTGCTGTTCTCATGTTGTTTCAGACAACAGCCATCTTAAAAAGGTGACTTTACATCAACTGTAAGTGTCAGTGACGGTTATGAAGATTCTTTGCAGTCAATCAACAGTTGCCTTGGAATTTTGCACTCACATCGTCAGTCTCTGCCCTTGAAAAAGCATTGCTTAGTAAAAAAAAGAGAGAATGTCTCCAAACCATCCACCCCCAGACGTGCAGAGAAGGTGGGTGTGTGGAGCAATAGTCCTCTCTCTGCAGCGCAGTCAAAGGCACAGAGAACAAATCCGCTCTTCCACAAGCAATGAACATTATGATATCTCCTGCAGTGCATAATGCAATCATTTCATGGCCCCGGGCGCCAGCAGGCATGAACTTGTTGAAACACTATATTCTGGAGGCAGATATTTAGGAGCTCAAGTCATTTTACACTCTTTTAAATCACATTTTATAAAATAAGTGGTGCATGATGTGATACTTTTCCAGAAAAATAAAGATAAAATCAAGCAATGAATAACTATTAACAACTTCTTGACTTGTTAATCCTGGACCCTTTCTGGGGGTTTTATGAAGCATTTTAAAATCTTCTTGTAACCTCTCTCTGAAATAAACAAATGATAACACCTGCCCTCTAAATCTCTTTTCCTCCCTCTTGTCTTCTTTAGCCCCTTCACCAACTGCAAATGTTTGAGCACAATATGACAGAAACACATAAGGGTAATGGCACGTTGTTGCTAAGAGACCACCTGTTCAGGTCTCCCACATGAGATTGTGCTACAACAGTAGTTCTCTTATCATCAGAGTATCACTCAGGCAAGTGTATTGAATGTCACGACAATATTGCAATTGAGAGAGAAACTATTATGTAACATGATGTCTTTTAATAAGATAAACTGCATATTAAATTGAGGCTTAATCAAACAGTATGCTACTGCAGGATCAGTTTCCATCATGACAACATCAAGATCTTAAACCTTTAAAGACAAAATAGTAAATTATACTTGATCCGGTTAACGTCAAACAACTGTTTTGCCTTTAACAGTAATTTAAGAAAATGGTATCCACTGTCTTCCAGGTTATGTTGACATTAAGGGAGTGGTGTTGCATGGGAAAATGAATATTGTCCTGAGGGCTTGTGGAGATGAGACACTCCCTTCTATTCCCTTACCAGCTAGGGTGTGTTTAAAACCTGCATCACTCAGAGCACAGAAAAAGGTAAAACTTTGTATGACGAAGACTGAATTAATACAAGCACAAGTTACATTGCTCTACAGGGTGTGTAAAGCCTCATGTAACCTTCCACCTCAACTACTCTAAAGGTTTAACTGAATTAACACATAGCCTTATTCTTTTTCAGCATCTACTATGATTAATCTGTTTGTTCACTTTAAGCAAGCCAGGTCAGCACTTCGACTTCCTCCATCCATATGCTAAGAGATTTGACCCAAGGCACCACCCTCCACAGATTTGGCCAGCTGGTGGAGAAGACAGTGGTGCAGACACACACCAACACGAGTGTCAGTCTTAAGTATCTGTCTCGCCCTGTCAACATGGGAATAACTGGATGCCAATCACCATGTCTGGAGCTGCCGGTCTATGTTAGGGAGAAGAATTAAAATGAGTCACCAAGGATCACGCAAAGATTGCTGGGTTTACAGGGCACACTCCCCTGATGATTAAGATCATCCAGAAAAAAGAATTAAAAAAAAACAAAAAAACTAAGGAGTGTCTGTGGCCTTTACCAAAGGAACATCGCTCACAGTGAGATCCAGAATCCCCAGTCTCGCCCTCACGGTCTACAGTTCCAGCCCTGTTAAACACACACTTAACAAGGCTGACATGAGTCACAGCAGCACAGTTACCCCCCTCATTTCCCTCTTGGTTACTCAGTATCTTCCCAGCTGCTCAGCCACTGTAGGTTTTCAAATCTCCTCTTCCTCGAGAGACATTTGCCCGCATAGCAAGAAGTCAAAATTTTACAGAGGTGTTCAGATGCATATGGGGCTGAATTATAGTTGCCAAACCAGGTTGTAAAAGTTAAAGCCTTTTTATTTTCATACACAAAAACTGGCTGTTGAACAAAAACTGGATCCTGGAGTAGCATAAAATATGCAAATAATAATGGAGCCAAAAAGGTGCAAATCTACACTAACGATAACTTAAAAAGGTCAAACTTTAACATATTCGACAAATACAGTATTTGCTTTTTTTTTTATCTGATGGACATATTTACACCATCATTTATGACAGCATATATTTGGAAGCATATAACAAGTATCACATGCAGTATACTCTATGCTCTTAATCATAAAGATATCTAAGTCAAAGCAAACATTTCTCTTTAAATATTAAAGGAAATAAAGAAAACCTAGGTTTTAGGCTTCTTGAAGAATTAGCCATTGCAAAACAAGAAGCATTATTCATCTGTGACCGCCTAGCTGCTGCCACTGGATCTGATGCCCCAGAAGAGGGACTCTGCTTGCCCACTCCAATGCCCATCAGCATTCATGGCTGTCAGGGTGTTTTCGCCCCAGTGACAGAGGCTCAACACTGGGTTTGTGCTTGAACACTTGAACAAAACCATCTGCAGAACAACCTGTTCTCACCTAAAGTTTAGGATCCAGACACCTACAACGCATCTATGTTGATTAAGCCACATTAAAAGGTTTAAAGATTAAGACAAATCCCAACAGTCCATGACATCTAATTCCCAGTGGTGGAGGCATACTTTAGGCTCTCTGACCAGTGCAGAACTGAAATGGTGCATAATATCCCCAGTGGACAGGCACTACTTACTGGCATTTTTATTTATTTTTTAAGTAGTGACCTCTTTAGTGGAAGTGGTTTGAAATTTTTGAGTGGTTATATAAAATGTCACATTGTTAGTATGTGTGCTTAATCACTAAATGAAGACCATGTAGAACAGCAAAGAATTTAAACAAGAGACCCAAGATTATGAAGATGCAAGTGATAATTGACGTGAGATGCTCTCATAACAAAGTTTAGTTAACACCCTATCAGTAGCTGAAAACGAAACATCACATAGAGAATGAGACTAAGCCTGAAGCAAGTTTTAATGAATTATACAGCTATTTGTACTGAAACAATGGATGATTAAAGGGTAGCTGATTTAAGTACAGCATTTCATCAGCCATGTCCATAACAAAGAGAACAGAATCTGCCCCTGATTTTCAGCCATTTTATTGACTAAATTAAGCAAAGGATGCATCTTTCTATGTCTGAGCACCCCCCCCCCTCTCCCTCTCTCTCTTTTAAAGGCTTAATGGCGGCATGCAAAGCACAGTTTTTATGAAGAACAGGTTTAGGACAAATGTTTACTTGTTGCAACAGAGAGGCTTAGCCCTCTTTGTCAAACAGTCTTCTGGAATGCAGTATGTTCCTTTCCAACAACTAGCTAGATAGATCCCGTGGTTTCCTGGGAATAAGCCTGCCTTAATGTAGGAAGAGACTGACTGATGTTGAAGGAAGAGAAGCAATTTTGGCTAAAATGTGTTGCCTTAATTTACCCATGTAACATGATGTCGTGGAATTTAATGTGAAAATTGACAGTTGTTTTTGTGTGTGTGTGAGTGTGTGTGTGTCTTAAAACTATATTGACCTACTGAGCTGCTTCTCTCTAAAGAGATTAACGAACAGGGAACGAAAAATCACAGAGGTTTGAATGCAGCTTGTGCAATTAACATAAACTCTGGACAGATCCTGGAATTACGTTGTGTATGTAATGATAAAGATTAAAAATATTTCCTAACTTTATTAATTAGTTTACCCTCACCTTATAAACGTTTTCTGTAAAGCGGTGAACCTCGTCGGTGCGAGACATGGTGAAATCTTCAGCCAGGACCATAAACCTTTATTTCGTTGAAACGTTTATCCGCGGGGAAAAAATGATGAGGATACAGGTAGAAAAACAAAAATTTGATCTAACAATGAGCGAGAAACGCAACACCAAGAGTGAAGCTGCACTCCCGAAACCTACAAACTAAACGCACCTTCTCTCTCCACAGCTGACAGTCCGCTGATGCCTTCAGGGACAGTTCAATAGCTCCGTTTTTTTGTTTTTTTTTCGCCCACTCACGATAAAAGGTGTGGTGTGACTAAATACCGTAAATAATGCATATTAGACTATCTTGTTTGCTTCCGAAATTTTCCGTATGTTACTTACAAACAAATAGTAAAAAGGAATAATTTCAACCAAGACATTAACCATACGTTAAATCTCTATCATTAATATTTCCTACAGAATTAGAACTCATCATTTTCTTGTCAAAGGGCAGATTTGTTGCCCGCCCCCTATATCTCTGCCAATGGAGCATCACAATTCCCATTGTATACCTTAAGTAAATTCCTGTAGGAATGTAGGAGTATGAATGGGCATGCATACATATTACGAGTTATGGGGGTCACTCCACAATGTTGGCTGCAGAGCAAATTAGGCCCCATGAAAATAGAAATGATAAATAGTTGGTTTAAAATCCTCATGCATCATTTGGACAAAAAATTGCTACTCTGGCACCGAAATGCCTTATAGCTGTTTCCTGTCCATTAGAGTCATTGTGCACACTGCTGCTGCAATCAGAACAACTTGTGAAATATATTTAGTGCAGCGGTCATCAAAAAGTCATGCTTCCATTTACTGAAAAATATTTCGTGTACATAATTGCATTTTATGAGACAGTAAGAAAGCTATACTGGCTGTTTTCTGAAACACAATAGGGGATCATTTTGTGTTAGCCTCCATACTAATTAGAGCGTGAGTGCCTTTTAGGAGTAGGATTGTAAATACTATATTGGTTTTATTTTATAAACATCCCACACAGCAGCATGAGTTCTGTTTTTGTTTTGTTTGTTTTTCCCCCCAGAAAACATGATCAGTGTAACGAGGACAAAGTGTGCGGATCAGAGAATGTCAAGGACAATCAAAGGCGGCCCTCTTCTGGAGAAATGTATGTAATGCAGTTTGAGTGAGGAAAACACTTTTTTGCACAGGCTATAGAAGTCGAAGTTTTCTCAAGGGACAATATTTATTAGATATACACAGCAGAAGGCCATTAGTTTAAGTAAACAAATAGGTGGATAGCACATTGCAGGCCTAATCTAGAGAAAATTAGTTGATACTTTTAATTTTAATGAAGAATTGGCCTAACACATTCATCAGACCAGCCTGCCTGTTTGGAATTAAAAATAATCGCTGAAAGAGAATGATAACTATAATAATGAATCAATATTACATAAAACTTTCAGAGTCACACCCTGAGCATCAGAGGACTTTTGCAAGGACATTGTTACCTTAAAAGATGGACAATCTCACACCATTGTGATAATTAACTTCACCTAAACCGATAATAAGAGAGCAACAGGCGTCTCTTTAAGCTGTTTGGATTCTCACCAAACGCAACAAACCTACCTCGGTGACAAACAAGCTTTATGGAAAAGTCTTTGTTTTTAATTTTTAAAAATTTTGTACGAACCACATTGTTTCTTTCTCGCACTGAGTGATTTATATTTTACAGGCCAGACATGATGATCTTGAAGGCAGGATGTGGGCCTCAGGCTGCCAGTTCATGATCAGTGCTGTAAATACAATTACAAGGATAAAATATAAAATCAGTTCATAAAAAAACCCCACAAAAGTGCCAATTTTCACACAGATTTTTTAATATGCAAAACAACTTAAATTAAAACATCTAAAAAAAATATATCAGCTTGCTGTCCAGCACATCTAGAATATATCACTGTTTTGCAAATCAGACAGAAAGTATCAGAACTTTTCACTTCATGTAGTTACTTCACGGGAGCAGCAAATCAGAGAACAGACAGTGCTGATGTAAACATGTATGAAGATGCTCTGATGTCTGCAGGTCCCACTCGCATATGCCAAAACTAAGAAGAAAGAGAACCTCATTTGACCAGCAGATACTGGATATCAACCACAGATTCTATGTGTCAGGCTGCCAGCATCTCTCTGTCTGCCTTGTGCTTTGCGTCTCTTCTCTCTAGAAAAATAAAAATCAGAACAAACAAGTCTCAAAAACATTTATTTATTTATTTATTTGTGTGCAATTCAAAAGAAGTCCTACCTGGTTCAGCTTTGCCTCCCTCTTGTACCTCTGGTAGTGGCTCGTTGGGGACCTCTGGAAGTGCTACATCTTCTCCCTGTTTAAGAAAAGCCATAAGAAAAAACAGAATTACATGAACAAGCTGGACATGAGCCATCATATTTACTTAACAAGTTTAAAAAAAATGTTTTATTTACAGAGAATTCAGGAAGTGCATTAAAGTATGAGTCAGTGGCTTATCGCTTATAGATAATACTTATCACAGACCTAATTTTTGTTTTAATGTGCATCGAAAAGTTTCACCTAATTTATCACTCTGGTGTAAAATAAATTGTTTGACCATTCTTATTGGATAAATTGGTTAAATGTAATTACACAGTTTTTTGGCATGAACCAGATTTTAAAACACCTAACCTTTACTCCTCCGAACATTGTGCAGGTCATTTTTGCCAAAAGACTCAACCTTTTTCACATCTGGCCATAGAACCCTCTTTCTTTTCATCAGTTTGTTCAGCTAAAAACTTGCTGGAGGGTGTTTTAATTTTGGAGGCTGGGATTCTTTCTTGAAAAACAATTTATTTAGTCTATGGTGACATAAAACTAGCTTAACTGTAGATGGTGACACTGGTCCACCGCTGTTTCTGACCGTCAATATTAGTTTACTTCCAGGGGGAGAGTGACAGTCTGTGGCAGAGTGCCAACAGATCCAGATAACTACTTGTATTAATGTATAAGCATTTAAACCAAAGTTATGGAAACTATTTAAAGATGGCTCCAAGACATTCACAATGCACTGTGTAATTATAATGATTACTTTTGGAATATACAATATAATAAACAAATAATTTAAGATTATAACAAGTACATTGTTGAGGTTTTATGCATAATTCTTACAGTGTTGATTTCAGAAAACATTAATCCCTTTTTTTTAACCTTTATAAGATGCATGTCTTACAATAACTCTGCCCTCCAAAAAACAAAAAGTTTTTGACGGTTATGTCCAAAGTGAGTGTGTGCAAATTACCTACAATTATAGACATTGTGGACAGATTTTCTAATCAGCTCCGACTTATATGATTTCACATACTGTACAAACTATTTGCTGATACATGCTTTGATGAGGAAAGATGCTTCTTCTCATAAAGCTGCTTTACCACAAACAGAATTATTCCCATTGCATTAGTCTTGGAGTTTTACTATTATCAGACCAAATCTAGCCTTTGATCCAGTGTCTGTGTTCAAGTGGGAAACATGGTAATTTATGAAGTTTGATAGACTTGAGATTGTGTGCCATTTAGAATAATTACTGCACTATAATAGAACAATCTGTTGAAGTTTTAATCACTATGAATCAGCCTAATTCATTGCCATGGCTGTTTCAATTACAGCTTGTTATTAGATTACAATAGGGCTGTAGTGTGAATAAAATTCTTCAAATTTGTCAATTTATTTCCTCTCTTTAAGAGATCAATATAAAATTTTAAACAAACTCAAAGCCAAAACAATAAAAGGCATTTTGGATGTGATACCCTTATATGACTCAACTCAGAATTACCTTCAGAGCACTTCTCCAGAGAAATATGAATTGTGTTATATTAAAGAAGCATGCTATGCAAACAAGTCAGGGAGCGCAGACCTCCGCCAGGCCATAGCGTTATTCGCCTGAGAAAAACCCAAAAGTCCCAACAACCCATCCAGTACCCTCTATATTTTGAACTTTCAGGATCACCAGATCCGGAATATCAACATGATCTGGATCACAAAATGTCTGATTATAACATCTACTATAATGTCATCCGTACTTTTTTTTTTTTTTTTACCCCAGTGATTCTGGGAAATGTCTGACAAGTTAGAAGCTGTAGTGGCAAAATTATCTCTATCTCTCAATAGTAAAGAATCTTCAAAAAAGTCAACCCCAATCAATACTTGTTCCTTTATTCCATTTCTGACATTTCTTGAAAATTATATCAAAATCCGTCCAGAAAGATTCTCTTGTTGCAAATAGACAGACAGACAAATGCCCCCAAAAACAAATGAAGTGGAAAGATGGGGGAGAAATGAGAAATGATCAGATCCTCTTGCTAAAATAGGACCAAGTTTAGTCATCCTTGACAAGATG
This sequence comes from Rhadinocentrus ornatus, assembly GCA_037177495.1. Taxonomy (NCBI): domain Eukaryota; kingdom Metazoa; phylum Chordata; class Actinopteri; order Atheriniformes; family Melanotaeniidae; genus Rhadinocentrus; species Rhadinocentrus ornatus. The sequence goes on from JBAMHW010000023.1 coordinate 16,776,856, forward strand.
TCGAGGCAGAATTTATCTCGAGTTGCAACTAGAAGATGACGGTTTGTACATGGCAGCACTGAGTACATGAATCCTGCATTGATGCCATAATGACCCGATGTGCGTTCATTATTCAGCTGTCGATGTGTGATACAATAAATCAATATCAGCTGACATCCATCCTTTTTGTTTTCGAATTGTTCCCCCTCAAAAAATTGATAAAAATATATATTCATTTAAAAATAGTTAAACTTTGTTATATATTAGCTGATAAATTAACGTGATAAGCCCAAAGTAATCCTCCATGCTGATCAATGAAGTGTTCATTTGTCTACTTCCAAATCAGTTATTCCTTTTTCCATTATGTATATTTCCTGAAAACTTAGTCAAAGTCAGCCAATTAAGTTTTTAGTTATGTTGCTAACAGACAGACAAACATACCCTCCGCCTTGGCAGAAGTAATAAAAGTAAAAAATGTAGCTTACTACGTACCTGAGTGATAGCTTCCAGCTCTGCTAAAACAGCATCTTCATCGTCCTGAGTTAGGGCTCCAGCCAACATTTCATCTATTTGCTGAAGGAGCAAAATATGTAAATACTTACAGGTTCAGATAGTCTGCATCCTTTAAACATTGACATTATGATACAAATATGTGATTTATTAAATGCTAAATAAAAATGAGCTTTGTTATTTCTTCTTTAATCTGTCTTGATTCTTTTACAGTAGCTGTACTTATTTACAGAGATTAGTTTAGTTCTTTGCTGTTATTTTTGACTAACATCAATAAGGTATTTACCCTCTGATATTCAATTGATTCCTGTGTTTCATCCAGGATTCTCTCCACATCCTCTACTGACATGATCTGTCACAAACAAGGAGGAAATCCCATATTACAGAAGAACAACATTTTGAATGCAAAATATTTTCCACATATTCTGGCTGGCTTGCAAATTTCCAAAGCAAGATCCCCTCACTGCATCCAAGGATGTGCAGCAGTCACACTGCTGTAGTCAAGGCTTTTCTTCTTAATCCTTTAATCTTCAAACAATATGCACCAGCTATGCCACTGTGGCACAAACCACAAGCAATCTATGCTGCTCAATCCTCACCAAGGGATCACATTAGTGAAAGCACACCTATCAGTAGAAACTTTCACACTATAGTAATACACACTCACATATGTAAAGCTTAAGGGCATATTATAAAACAAATGTAAAAGACATATTTCTAAATAGAAAAAAAGAGGAAAAAAATTCTACCTCATGCATACTTTTCAGGCAGTCATTGCCAACTTTAAGTCCCTCGACGACTTTGATCTCAATTTGCATGAACTCAATATCTTGAACCTGTTGACAAATACAAGCATGCAGAAAATATGTGACATGCACGATAAACAAACAAAACAACAATGCTGCAAACATATATTAGACTCTTGGACTTTTTAAAAAAGCAGTTGAAACCTATTTTATTTAAGAAAGCTTTTCGTTGATGGTTATTTCTCATTTTATTAAATTTTTATGTTGTTTTATTGGACCCATTTTATGTACAGCACTTTGTGATTTTTATCTGTGAAAAGTTCTTTATGGATAAACTTTACTTACTTACTATCAAATATAGTGGACTACTTTTCTTCTGGATACAATGTGGGCTAGACAAGTACAGTAAAGACTAAAGCTAATTTTCTGGAATGAAAAAGAAGTCATGCTTGCACAATGGCTGAGTAAATATAAAGCTTTCATCTTGCTCTAAAACAAACACATCAAGAATAGATCTATTACTGCCATCTATGCTGCACACGTACTTTAACTAAATATTTAACCCAGTAAGCTGTCTGTTAAAAGATGGTATTTTTAAGATAATCTTAATGTGATAAAATTTTAAATAAGGCTGAATTATAATACCCAACAAGATGATAAGACAGGATGTTTTCTTACCATGCGCTCCAGGTTTGAAATTTGACTTTCAGTCTTGTCTAGTAATTGATCTTGATAGCGCTTTTTCTTAAGAAGCAGCAGTGCTTTCCTGCAGTAACAAAAGACATATCATTCACTCTCATCAGAAATACAATGCACATAGAGATTAAAACAGACACAACAACAGATGATGCCACTGAATCTCCAGAGGGGTCTACAGCTTGTGAGATCAATTTTCAATTGCCATTTTCTCTATGTTGCTAATCTGTTTAAGTAATAATTTATTTTTGACTACTGCCTGCTCCTGCGATGGACTGGTGACCTGTCCAGGGTGTACCCTGCCTCTCACCTGAAACAATGCTGGGATGGGCTCCAGCTTACCCGCAATGGAATAAGCGGTACAGATAATGACTGACTGACTACTGCCTGCTTTCAAATTGTTCAGCTAAATGGGAAAAGATCCATTTTAATATCTGAACATTTCCTTACTCTTTCTTGCCATTGTTCAGTAACTGTTTAGCAAGAAGTCTTTCTTTTTCCAGTTGTAAGGTGATTTTCTTCTGATACTGTTTCAGCTTGTCTCTCTGTTGTTTCAGTTGCTGTAAAAAACACACACAAAAAACACAAGGTAAGACATATTTCAGCAAGCAACAATTTAACTTTTTATTATATTTAAATTCATATAATATAATATAATAATATAATTTAAAAAGTCTGTTTTGTACAACACTGACGATCATGGAAAATAGACCCATAAATACGGTGACTACTGGTATTTATTGGAGTAACGTTTCATAATATAGCATAGTCTAAAGATCATCATTAATAGTACATGCTTAACAACGTGTATGAACAAAGGGGTCTATTCTAGCAACAAATTACAGTAAAATTCAACAGTAAGCAGATCAGCTAACGTTAATCCACATTGCGTTGTACAGCCGCTAATACTAGCCCTGGCTTTGTATAACGAAGCGGCTACACCTGCTCTCAGCTCACCAAAATGGCTTTGTCTTGCTCCGTCACACGAGAGGGTCGGCTCTTTCTCCCAAAGACGTTTCCCATTATTCAGCCACATCCCCACCACATCATCCCTCAAGGACATACAATATATTACTACTTAGTGAGCATTTTGTTACAGTTATGAACAGCCACAGATGGCTAGCAAGCTAACGGGCTATACAGTTTTTCCTTGTTTCATACGGCAAGCGAGACAGGACTTAATGCCCAATGCTACAATTCTTCTTGAAGGTACTAACATTTTTCTCACAAAATCCTGTTGTGTCAGTTGTATTACATATTATAAAGATAATTAACACGGAAACGGAAGGCATATAGAGACGTGGCTCCATGGACAGCTCCAGGTTCCCCAGGGGTTCCATGATCAGGACCATGGATAGCGATCATGGCTCTTGCTTTACCGTAGCCTAAAACCCTAAAAATAAAAAATAAAATAAAAAAAACGTTGCAAAATAGGACGACGAGAAATCAGCCTACTGTAGTTAATTTTTTTGTAATAATGAAAAAAAACAAAAAAGAAAAAAAAAAAGGAAAATGGTACAAGAACTCTAAATGTGTACTTTCTTTAACTAAAAGCACAGATTAAAACCTAAGAGCAAAATTTACACAGAATAAATATTAGATCTTCCATATGATAGAAAAAGCTTTTAAGTAGGTATAACCTGAAACTAATATTGCATTGTGAAAATAGCTGTGAGTAGAAGTGGGCTACGGAGAAGCTGGGCAAAATTTTGTTTCCAAGGATGATGTTAAAGGGCGAGAATCAGAAGTTACAGAAACTCCAGCTAATCTTGTATGTGAAAGACAAAATTATTGAGAAAATAAGTGAAATAAAAGAGAGGATACTACTCGCTTGTGTTTGACCGAGAATGGTGTGAGGCACATCCTGTTCTACTTTGAAAAGCTAATCTAATTTACTAGCTGAGAACAATGTCTCTTCACATTCTTAATATCTGAAAGATCTATTGTGGAGACATTACACAACTTATGACTTCTATTTTTAAACATATATGAAATGCTGTTCTGTTTTTTTGTTTTGTTTTTTTGTGACATCTCATATATAACTGCACTTAATCTTCAGAGAGATAGTAAAAGAGCCACACAATAAATCAATTATTCTACATACAACATTTTTATGATTGAACTTCAGTTTACTTTGATACATTATACAACATATAAAACACAGTATATAGCAGATTTGCAGCAATTTAAAGACTTTCAGTGGCTAAAGTACATGACATAGAATATCACATTTTCTATATTCTATATATCTGCATATTCTGTTTATATTTACTACCATTCACTAGTAGCACTGGTCCTTTAAAGGTCTCAGTAGTTTCCAAACAAAATATCATTTCAATACAATTCTGCTTTGCCTTTGTTATTGTGAAGAAGTCACAGCACACACATATCTTTTTCTTATTAATAAGGGAGAACTTCCTACATGCAAAAGCATCCCCAAATCTGGCATAAAACACCTCATTTATGTCTATTTGACTCATCCTGAAAGGCAACTTTGGCTGTTCAAAACATAATTACAATATCTGATATAGTTCTCAATCCATTCAGTTATCATGTTGAAAATATGTAAAAGTGGTGTTTCATTTTATATTACACCAATGGAAAAAACCCACAGGATATTCTACCAAAACAGAAAGCATTATGCGAAAGTACCATGCTTGAAGTTCTGTTCTTAGTGTTATTCTTTTACTCCCATAATATAAAAATGAAAATACTGACATATGGTCATATTTATGCATGCCACCAGATAAAGCATCCATTGGATAAAGCAAGAAACATTGTTAGATAATTTCTGTAGAAAGGCTATGAATTAGGCTCATATAAATGTTTTAATTTGTGCAAAAGTATTTCCATGAAACATCAGAACAACAACAATTTTAAGATGAATCTGTATAGACCCTCTGTCTAAAACTGCATTTGGGGCTTGACAAGCACCGCACTGATGTGTTTCTGAAGTATTTGCCTCATATGGCCTACTTTCACTCTCAGATTGGACAAGATTGTCACTTCTGTAAACAGGATGATGCCAAGAAGACAACCTTCTCGTTAGGAGCTCAGAGTCTCAGTCAGAAGCACCAAGAAGGGTTCAGTAGGTAGTAGGCTACACCTGGAAGTCAGTCCCAAAGTGTCTGATCTGAGCATCAGTCATAGACAGATAGGTGGTCCTCATACTTGGTGAATACTGCAGGAAAGAAGAAAAAATACTTTAGAACATTTATATAATTTTAGATTATAACATGAATTATAAAAGTGACATGATGTGAACTGAGTTTGGAAAACATTTTTTGAATATGCTCTGTTCTTACAACTGGAGGTTGCAGAATTAAGGAATGAGACATGAGGTTGTGAGAGGATGGAGAGCAAAAATGAGGAGTCACAGAATTATTCACACACACATTCAACACTGTGGGGGGAACAGTGAGGAAGTCAAAGCTAAAGTACTAAATAGAGCTTAAAAGGTGTCCTTGGGTTTTGGGTTATAGGTTAAAACAATTGGCATGTCAACACCATTACAGTAGTCTCCAGTATGTAGAAAAAAAGTTAAATGAAAATAAAACAAGACAAATGAAGAAGAAATTAGACAACAGAAAACTTACAGTTAGTTTAGGGTCTGAGTCAGAATAAAAAAGGGAAAGTGGTTATTCACAAAGCACTGCTTAACATTCAGCAGTTAAGACAGGCTTCTGAGAAACTGCCTACATAAAAATAAACTATTAAAATGCCCTGAAAAGCTGATTCATATAAACAAAGCAAAAACCCCAAACAAAAAAACATGCATCTCTTTGTAGCTGTGAACTGCAGCATTTATTGCAAATATATTTTTCAAAGTTTTGTCTCTGCTACATAAAAATAAATAAATAAATTAAGAACAGATGCCAATGCCTGTTGAAAATGTTCCTCACAGAGGCACAAATAACATTTTAAACAATGATCCAGATTTTCTTGCACAATCTCCCCCTCAAAGGGCGTTTCAAGTGTTACGTATGCTGTGATTGCAGATCAAAGCACAAAAGCAGAACTTAAAAGCATAAAAACAACAAAAAAAAAAACATACAACAAGCACAACACTATTAGAGCTACTAGTAATAGTGGATGCCTAACAAGAGGCAGTGGTGCTTTTTTTTTTTTATAATATAAATAGTTGTTCACAATAAATTTACACATAAGCAAATGCTTAATCCTTAAAAGATTTCTTTGGCAAAACCATAAATACAACCCAAATCAATAGAGACAAGGATTTCAGCTTTTGCATAGAGCTTGGTAACCCGAGATGAGCTAAAAAAAAAAAAAAAAAAAAAAACACCCCCCCACCTCCCCAGAAGCCCCCATCTTCCCCCCACCCCCAAAACAAAACAAAACCCCCAAAAAACTGTTAACAAAGTGAGGTTTTTTC
>JBAMHW010000023.1:16784577-16800194 GCA_037177495.1 Rhadinocentrus ornatus
TTTCAATGTCCAGAAAAAAAAATTTTTTTTTATAATCACTCACTGGCAACACTAGAACTGTTACACACAGCTGCATCTATCCATAGCAGGGGTAGTAAAAAAAAAAAAAAAAAAAAAAAAAGAGAAAAATCCAGTTTCTATAAAACTCTATAAGCTCTTATATTTAATCTTTCACTGGCCTTTCTTTATTTCTGCTTTCACTAACACTATTTGCACACATTTTTTAAGGTTGTTGTTTTTTTTGTGATTAGGATGACTAACAACCTTGGAAAATGGTTTTAAATGCAAACATTAATAAGCAGTGCCTTCATCCCTGAAATAGAGAGCAGAATGTGATGCTCAGACTAATGCATGTGTTTCAAATGTTATGCATGTTATAGATGAATTCCTAGTTTGCTCAGCTTGTTAGATCTGACTAACAAGCTCTGACAAACAGTCTTAAGATTCATTTGGTGTTCTCACTGCTGTTCAGTTATTGACAAACTGCGATTATAATATTATAATCTTTAATATTAATAGTATAAATCTGTTATACATGGTGAACTCTTCATCTACAAACACAAGAACTGTCAAGTAGGTCCTCTTAGTGGGTCTAAGCTCTGCAACCCAAAGTTACACTTAAAGTTGTCCTGAACAAAGTCTGACGTTACCTTATGCAGCCCGCGGCAGTCCAGCAAGGCTGTTAGCTGGTTAAGATTGAGCTCTGTGGAGTTTAACAGCCGCTGGATCCCTAAAAGGTCTCTCTGTATAACAAAGTGTAAATGGGGACACAATGATACACAACTCTCTACAGTTTGCTGTAATAGTCTGTCCGCCAGCCACTTACCTGAGCAGTGGGAAAAAGTGGCATAGAGAACCGCAGCAAGCCCTGGATCTGGATTTGCATAGTGGTCAGAGAACGCTGACAGATTGTCAGTGACTGAAGAAAAACACAATCACCCACCACATCACACACACAGAAATCCACAACAAAAGCAATAGAGTATTGTTTGAAAGAATGCAGCATGCAAACAGATAATTTTGTGTTAAGTAAGGTTTTATAAAGCGCTTAATATAGGACAAATTTCTTAATGGACAGATAGGCTCAGATTATCCTTTAAGATTCATTTTCTCGCAGAAACAAAAGAGCAATATTTATATCAACTAGGCCATCAGAATGAAGATTATCCTTTTTCTCCCTATTTTTAATCCATTAATAGTTGCTATGACAGCAGCTAAGCATGTAGGTTTTAATAATTACAGGTCACGGATTTAGCATCTTAAAAGTCACATAATATATGCCACACAGATAAAGAGCCATTTGAGATCACGCAACATTATCACTGAATGTTGCTTTGAAATAATAAAAATCTCCTTCAGATTCAGTCTAGTAGCTATGTTTTTCTTGCTTTTAATGTTTATTAGAGGAGGCTGTTTGTGTGTGTGCTTGCATTGAAATCCATGGATTTGAACAGTTGCTTTAAATACCAGGATTTTACTAAACTGCTCAATTTCAGATGAGATTGTCTGACAGCTGACAGCAATCCAACTTAGTGAAAAATAATAATGAATTTGGTGCATCTAACAAGTAGAAAATACAACACATTTTCCAGTGTGTGATCCATAGTAAATGACTTCTAGAGAAAGCAGACAACTAAGACATTTAGTCAATACCTGATGGAAGGGGTTTGGCAAATTTGGACTGCAGAACAAATAATAGTGTGCAACATCTGCAAGGTGAGAGAAAACAGAAAGGTTAGCATTCTGTCTTAAGAATAATTGACAGTAGTGGTGTCTGAGGAAGGATGTCTTTAGAGATAAAGTACCTGCACTGATGAAATCCTTAGTTTGGTTAACAATAATCTTGTCTGGAGCAACACAAAAGTCACTAGCGCCCTGTAGGGAATAAATAAATAAACACACATTGTTATTTTGTAGGTTATCTAATCTAAAGGGAAAAAAAGTATAGTACTAACATTATGAAATACGTCCAAATTCTTGTAGGGCAACTAAATCATTTCACACCGAGAAGTTATTGGTAGTCTTTCACCAAAATTAAAACCCTTGTTCTGTCACAGTTTAACTCTGCAGCACTGATACACTAACTTGTGCACAATTTTTGTAACCAACACTACAACACTATATCTACCTACAAGTGTAAGTAGATATACATATAGTGAACACCCATATAGAATGAAGGGTAAATGCAAGTTCTTTTCTACACCATTACTATTCCAATCATTCCATTCAGAATTAATTATATTTCAGTAAAAGACCAACAAGTCCTAATGATCCCATAGAGAATTATATGCTTTGCTAACCATGGATAAAATATGTTAAATAAAAAAAATAAATAAAAATCGTGCACTCTAATTTATCCATGCAGAGGTATTTATGTGTGCTAATGTGCACACATAAATAGAAGGGGTCAAGTTCTGTGCACACCCATCACACGAACACATAAATGCACAGCAAAAAGTAAAAAAAACAATAACTAGAATATTTTCTCACATGCATGCATAATTTCCAGCTGGAAAAATGACACTCTTCTCTTTGAAAGAATAATGTTTAAAAGAAAACACGAAATCTGTCATAATTGAGGATAAAACATGGCTCTATTGCTTTAGCTGTTAGCCAAAATCAAATAATCTTTTCTTTTAACTTTGTTACTGTGAAGAAGATCAGTGGTGCCAACACCACACTTTTTACTCTAGAATGATGTAAACGCAGAGACAATTAAAGTAAGTTATATTACCTGACCAAAAAAAGAAAAGAAAATCACACTAGTATTTAATTGAACCACCTTAAGCTTTGATTAGGGCATGCATTTTCTGTGGCATTGTATTAATAATCTTCTACAATGTTAGAAGACTTATTTTCATCCAGTGTTGCATTCATTTTTTATCAAAATCTTCTATTGTTGGTGCAAGAGTCTGACCAATGAGCAAAGCATTCTCCAGCACATTCCAAAGTTTCACAATGGGGTTCAGGTCTGGACTCTGTGGTGGCCAATTCATGTGTGAAAATGATGTCTCATGCTCCCTGAAACACTCTTTCACAATTTGAGCCCAATGAATCATCATCATATTAGAATATGGCTGTGTCATCAGGGAAGAAAAATTCCATTGATAGAATAACCTGCTCATTCAGTATATTCAGGTAGTCAGCTGACCTAATTTTTTTTGGCACATAATTTTGCTGAACCCAGACCTGACCAACGGCAGCAACCCCACATCATAGACTGCCCTCACAGGCATGTACAATAGGCACTAGGAATGATTGCATCACTTCATCTGCCTCTATTTTCAACTCGATGCTCCCATCACTTTCAAACAGGGTAAATCTGGACTCATCAGACCACATGACCTTTCATTGCTTCAGAGTCCAATCTTCATGCTCTCTAACAAATTAAAACCTTTTTCTCCAGTTAGCCTCACTGATTAGTGATTTTCTTATGGTTAAACAGCTGTTCAGTCCCTTGAGTTCCCTTCGCATTGTGCATGTGGAAATGCTCTTACTTTCATTTTTTAACATAGCCCTAAGTTAGGTTACTGCTTCTTTTATTTATGTTCAGCTTTGTTTTTTTAATAAATGAAAAAAAATGTAAAAGAACCCCCCCAGCCAATAAAAAAATAATAAAAAAATAAAAAAAACTTCAGTTCATGGCAAGTGAGCTATTGACGGACTCTCTCCAAGTTAATTTTTCAACAATGCTGCTTGACTTTGACTGTATGATTTATGGACAGATTTTTATAATATTTTTAGGAAATGTCAGAAATCGAATAAGGAACACGTGATTAGATTTTGGGGATGATACAGATCCTTGCCTGAATCCAAATTTTTAAAAAGGATTCTTAATTATCAGACAGGGATGATTTTGACATTAAAGCTTCAAACTCAAAAATAATACCTGCAATTATTGGAAGAAAAAAAAAAAGTTTAAAATGACTTGGCGGAGGTTTGCGCTCTCTGATTGCTTCTAGTTTGTCATATTTTCTTCCTGCTTTGTCTACAGCAGTTGTATTGCACTTTTAGCCTGTCAAAATATATTGTTGGAACTGGTTATCTGGTACCACACAACCAGCCAGTGTGAGAAAAACCTGGGTTGATAACCAGGATCCATACTATTAATCAAGAAGTCCATTGTTAGGGTTATTCAAGCCAGATTACCTGAAGATACTGAACCTGCTTTAGTTACCCAGTTCAAAATTAGGGTCTCCACGACTTCTAACTTAACAGAGTCACACTTGCTAATGATCACCCAATCAACTACATTTGATTAGCATTACTCAGCTACAACTCATTGTACCATCTTAATTCTTCTGGAGGCTGTAAAGATGTAGCCGGTTTTTAATGTGTTTTTGCATTCTGTTAAAAAAGTAATCATAGTGAAATTTGTAAAGTGTTGCAGTGTGGATCATTTTCGTGTGTGCTAGCACAATGCCATGAAGGGGTGACATACAGTATATTCTTATATCCTGTGTCTGTTTATATAGATATTTTAACAAATTGTTAATTTTTCTTATTGTGATTACTATTTTTATCTCATCCTTTCTTTATTTGGTATGGAGCAACTGTGTGCACACAACTTCCTCCGGGATTAATAAAGTATTCTGATTCTGATTCAATCTCGCTTTTTTAGCAGTGTGGGCAGCATTATAAGGTCATTTACAAACAATTTCAGTCTATCATTCTACAGGGTAACACTCAGAGAGGCTGCAAGAAAACTGTAAGACCATTACCAGTCTCCCCAGGCATTGACATCCGAGCATGTTCACTTTAAGGACAGACAATGCAATCCTTACAAAAAATTTTAATTACCCAGGAGTTACAACTTAGACACGACAGACTTCCGTTAGCATATTAAATGTATTTATGTTCATGACAGTACAATTACAAACAGCCTGAAGAAGTATGGCTGGTTTGATTGCAATGGAAATGTTTATTTTTTTAAAGAACAGCACAGCTTAAGTTTGCAAAGTTACATATGAACAAACCACAGAACTTCTGGAACTTCGACGCCAAAGTGGAAATATTTGACCGCAAGTTGTTTGACAACCAAAGAGTACAAACACATAGCAGCCATCAAGCACTTTAGTGGAGTGTTTGTAATTTGGATTTGTTTTGCAGCCATAGTACCTGGACACCTTGCAGTCACTCAGGGTGACCATGAAGTCCCCTATAAAAAAAATATTCTAGTTAAATATTAGGACATCTGAAGCTTGGCTGTGTTCATGCAACAGGACAATTATTTTAGCACATCAGCAAACTTACAACAAAATGGCTGGGAAAGAAAAGGACCAAAACGTGAGCATAGTCCAGTCAAAGTCTTGATCTCAGTCTGCTTACAATACTGTGACAGGACCTTATAGGAGCTGTGCACAAATCTCAGTGTAGGACGGCCACTCCACCCACTGAGCCATCCTTAAATGTACAAAAATTCCTTCCAGTGTAAATATTATTGACCACATAACCCTTAACTTGAACTCCTGTGGTGAGCACAGCTTTTCCCAGCTGCAATGACATGCCATTTGTTGTCAAAAAAAAAAGGGGGAAAAAAACAAACAAACATAAAGTCAGGCACTGTAAGGATGTTACCCTTTATTTCTATCTCATTATATCGACTGGGACATTTTGTACATGCCTCATCTCATCAAATATGTATACATTTCTGAATATTTTCTAGGACACCATCATCATCTATCCTCTTGAAAGGCACCACATTTTTGCACATGAATTTCTTTATAATAATGTGCAGGTGCAACAAGTTAACTTGCTTGTTTTGCGTGCAGTGTCCCACATTCTAAGGGCTCTTTGATATAAACTTTATGTGGATGACTACCCCACTTATTAACCCATTGAGAACCGATGCCATGTATCAGTATGCCTTATTTTATTTTATTAAATTGATGGGTTTATAGCTATTCAGTGGGTGAGTTAACCTCAACCTATCTGTAACATAATATTCTAAAAGTGAGACAGATGTAAGCTACACACAAGCTTTAGTCAATTATTGTGGAAAAGTTGACCTGAAAGGTGAGAGGTTACAGTGTCAGAGCTATAATGCACCAAGCTAAGCCATAAGCACTGTCCAAGATGGCAATTTGGAATAACAACACTACCAGCAGACAACCCCAAAAAAACCAAAAACAAAACAAAACAAAAACAGCAGATGTGTGCAATTCACATCTATTTCATAATTTCTAGTTTGAAATCTGTTCACCCTCTACTTTTAAAACAGCCGTTAAGATGTCAAATCCTGTGGGATAATCCACAGATGTGAGGTTTCCCTACAGGGGGAAAAATTAAGTAGAGGACACAATGGACATGAGGGATGGAGCAAGTCTAGAAGCAAGGGGTAATTTTCTAGACCCCTGACAGTGCCCCTAATTCAAGCACCATTAAACACACTAAGCCCAGATGGGCCAAGCACATGGTGAACAGTCCTGAAGAGAGAACAATCTGCCATATATAAGAAGGCCTGAAAGAGACATAAAACTGAGCACAATAACCAAAGAGATTTTAAAGAATAAAGAATCAGCAATTAAAACTAGAGAGCTGCTTTATTTACAGCAGGGTTAAGGGCTCTTGAACCTATAAGATCAGAGATATGTAATCAGCTTTACTTTACCTTAGAAGCCAGCACAGATATAGACACATTTTAAATAGCTAACATTTTCAAATGTTTGCCCACAAGTTTTCAAAGAAACACCTAAGAGATTAATCACGTGTGACACAAGCAGACTGTCTTAAAATCTGTGTGTAGTTGATTTGCAGCATAAACAGGTAAATATCTGCAAATGAATAAGAATGCATAAATAAAGCAATTGTGAAAGGATTTCAAACAGAAAGACATTTTACTCACCACAGCTGTAGCAGTGCCAGTTCCCAGTGAGCCCCAGCTCAGGATCAAAGACAGCATAATAAAACACATGATCCTGGAGCAAATGGGAGGCAGGGGTGTAGATGGGGAGAATGACAGGGAAATACAGAAAAAAGGCAAATACATATGAAAAGAATCTGATGAATCAGTTAGTCTTTCAATCTTTGTACTGTACCAATGATCTTCAGCCCCATTTCCAGCTAGTTAATTAGATTTTTTCTTTTCAGCTTTTTACTTAGAAATTCTTCCTCTTTTGCCTGGAGACAGGGACCTAACCTTCACAGTGCATCACAGATTAAACCATAAAGCTGAAATTCACTCTATTATGAAGTGAACTCGGGATATATTGTTTAATTCTTGTATTAGCCCTTAGAAAAGTGTATTGTATCCAAGAAAATGCGTGATTGAAGAAAAGAAAAAAAAATTGTCCAGCAAGAGATAGTATTGAATTAAAGGCCATCCCATCATTTTTTTTACTTTTTTCTGTTTAGCTTGGATAATAGTGGCATTATTCTTATTGGCTGCACTCAGGAAGTACACGCATTGAAATAAGTGTCTCATTACTGCACCCAAAATGTAAAGTTGTTGGAAAGTTGCCAGTAAAGTACATAAATGATCAGAGGTTCTCAATCTAGGTCGTCAGGAATCACTGCCCTTCATGTTTTGGATGTCCTCTTTCTCCCACATACCTAATTCAAATTAATGAACTTCGTCATCAAGTTATCTGCAAGCTATACATTTAATTCAGGTTTGTAAAAGTAGGGTTACCTCTAAAACATGCAGGGCACTTACTCCTGAGATACTGGACTGATTCAACATTATTACTCATTACATATTTGTACTTGTTTAAAATGATTTTCTGTGCCGATTTAGAAAGCCTTGAATCAACTTGTAGAGAGACTGAAAAAGGACCAACAGAGGGGGATAACATGCAGCAAAGGCCCACAGGACGTGACGTGATAAGGACCTGCAGTCTCTGCACAAGAGATACTCATAGAACTACTCAAGCTATCAGGCAGCTTCATGATTTCACCTTTAAAACCTTAAGGTAAAGACACATATAGGCTAAACTCATATTAGCTTATTAACCCTTCAATGACCTTTTTTTTTTTTACTTTTTGGGACAATTCCTACACCTGGATTTTGTGGTGTTCCCCATGAGTGACATGTTCAACAGAGTCTTTGCAATTAAAAAAAGGAAAGATCATCCCAATATTAGCAACTTTAAGTGACCACTGGCATTAATTTGAGGTAGTGTTTTAAGTGTGAGTAGGTACATAAATTCTGTAAAAAGAGTGGAAAAAAATGGTCTCCTGATGGATGTAAAAAAGCTTACAATAGCTTCAACTCACTCCTCGGACCTTCTTGAAAGCACCAATAAAGCAGCCTGAGAGCACTTAATAATTAGTTAAGGGAGCAGACTTATCCTATTCAGCCGATCAATAGGCATTAGTGAGGCCCATTAGAGAGGGATGAGAGGAGCAATCCTGAGCATCATCTGCTAACACTAACACATAGGTTGCACTAAATTGGGCAAATGGGATAGAGAGACAGGACTGTGGATTTGCTTGTCAGAAATCAGTCGTGGTTTGAATTACTGGCTGTAGTTTACCGAAGCAAAGGTTTCTCCACGGTGTCTTCCTATTTTTATCTGACTTTTGGAGTCCAAACTGATTTTCTATCAGATGGTTTCATTAAGAGTTTGGTAGTTGCAATGCTATAAATGTGTTTGCAAATGTAAGGGAAGCCACTGAGGAGGGGAAGTAGAGCTATCTAATGAGTGTGCTGCTTATAGAGTGCTTTACTGTATGAAAGTTATGGTGCCAGAAAGATTGACTGGAGCCCTGCCTGTCTTTAGTTTCTCTATCAGAACAAATATGTACCACAGGAGAGAAAAATTGCCTCAGACTTAAATAGAAAACAAATACGCACTCATAGTACATACGTGATAAGTAGACATTGAGACTGCTTGGCCATTCCTAAGCACATGGCCAAACAAATGACCAAATCCATGATCAGCAGCAGCAGATAAGTCAGCCATCTACAAGACATGAAAATTGAGCATTAACAACTCTGATTACTTTCACTTACAAACAGCAAACATCATGGACTTATCAGATCTCACCAAGTGTGGGCCCAACATATGTTCAAAATTTGTGCAAGACTGAATGTGTTAAATCTGACTGTGTTTTATATCAGCATTCTTCTCCTCCTAGTTAGAGCCCATCTGTTTCAGGTAATTTCCAGCTTGTTGAGCTTAATAATTCAACACCACCAATACACAGACATTAAATTTTTATTCTCCACTGACAATGTCCCTTACAAAAATGGCCAAGGCTAAGCCTGGATTTTAAGTGTTTGTGTGTGTGTGTGTAGGTGTGTGTTCTTTCTTTCTAAAGTCCTCATATGCTAACAGCATAAGGAATCTACATAAATGGCAGTCATGTAGATGAACAGGATGTCACACAAACAGGTATATTCAAAGGATGATAGACCAACTCAGACTGGCTGTGCACCTGCAGAAAAGCAGTAAATCCATATTGTGAGGTCAGTAGAACAAATGATTTACTCATGCCTATGTTGAAGTTCAGGAATTTTTCATAGATTTAATAAAATGCCAACTAGCCGTTCCTTTGCTTTTAGACAAGGCCATTGGAAAAAGGCTGCACACTTTATTTCATTTGCATAGACAGAACTGCAGAAGCTCAAAAACAGAAATTATTTCTGTATTCTGAACAGAAAAATATAAATTTGGGAAACTGAATTGTATTTTCTTTTGCTTTGATCAAATAACACTGGAATGGCTGGAACATTTTCTGTTAATCAATAAAACCCTGCCTCAAGCTTTTCAATAGCCACATGAAATCCAATCAAGCCCCAGGGGATCGGTGACAAACAGCTGGAGTTCAAATGAAGATCTGAATCACACCATGAGGAAAATGTATGATACTGATGTAAGGATATTGTATCGCTGACAGGGAAATTGTAGTGGCTTTTTGTGTTTGCTATTCCAGGAATTGCAGTTACTTGCTATTCCTGTAGCAGATGTAAGAAAAAAAAAACACGCTCACAAAGAAACTATGCTGCATTCTTCCTAAATCAAGTAAGATCTTTAACAAAACTTACAATCGCATTGTGGGTATCAATAGATGAAAAATGTCTTTATATTCTTTACTGCTCCCTTGTAATGCCATACTATATTGACATTTTGGGAAATTAATTTTAAAACAAATATAGATCCAAAAAGTAAACTTTAAATAGTTATTTGAATAATTTATAAACCCTGTCACAATGAATAAATTATTCATTTGTTCTGCATTGTTAAAATGTACAGATATTGCATACATAAGAGTAATGGAAGTGATTTGTATCGCCTTCCTGTTTGTATTAAATAAAATGCTAATCAAAAGATGATAATCAATAGGCTTAATTGTTTCTGATAAATGTAAAATAAGATACAACTTGAAATACAGATATGCTCCAGTATTGGAGGTTAAATTATGTAAAGATCTCAAAGATCCTACTGGTTTCAGTTCAGGAAAGCTTTTAAATCTAAAATAATGAAGGATTATAATGTAGACTGACAAACATGTACAAAACAGTAGATTTAAGATGTAATCAAGGATTATCTTTGGTCTTTGTTGTTTTTGCAGATTCTTTGTTAATAAAGGATAAACATAAATAGGCTATAGCCTTTTCATTTTTCAGTTATTAGCTGTCATAGCACGCTGTCACAAGTTATGTGAAGTAATAGTTGTTTTAAATCTGTATATAAATCAGAATAAAATCAATCATTCATTCATTTATGTGTTTTTTACATAATCAAAAGGAAATGACAAATTTCTGATGTTGAAAAAACAGCATCTTTCTGTCATGACCATTGTATGAGCCTGTTAACTAAATTGGTGCATTTAATTACATCAAAAAACAACGTGATGTCCAATTTGATTAAATAGAGGAAAAACAGCATCGTAAAAAAAATATACCTAATGTGGACTTAAATGATATAGAAAGGTGTTAATTAATGTTGTTTGACAGAATTAGTGTGTCACACACTGCTAAACATTGGTGTATATCTTATATATGAAATTAAACTTAAGCCAGATTGAGTCTGTTTTTTCCTAAAGATGCATCAAAATGGAAGTTTGACAGTAAGATCCTACTTAATTTCCAAAATTACGGAAAAAAATAGCAGCAAGGAATTGAATAACACAGGATGACAGGAAGATCTTCACACAAGCATCAGGATAAGCCCCTTGGCTTATATAATCTATGTCTAGTGAAAATTACTCGTAAGGCAACTGGCAAGGTGCAAATAGTGTAAGCTTTAGGGCACAAATGCATGATAAGTTGTTGTGTTTTTTTATGTTCCATTTCAAAATTACACTAAAAGTTTCATTTGAAGCAGCAGCCTTTTGTACCTCATGAACCAACATTTCCCTTTTTACATTAATGCTAAAAATTTGAATTATTGGGAGATCAATTGAGGTTAAAGAGACACTCTGCCATGCACAACATTCTGTGAGGTGAATACATATTAGAGCAAACTACACTGTGAAAAACTATTAGTATAAGGTATAATTTATTTAGCAGTCATGAAAGAAAATCGGCATTTCCGGTCCGTGTTCTGGAGGAGCTCAATAAAATCCCACCTGTTCGGTGTCTGCTCTGGATCACTTTTAATCCCATTTGGAGCATTGTGTTTTCTCCATCCAAAAATAAATTTAATAAAATAATTTCCATCATGTCAGGGCAGCTGCTTGGGCTCCGCCTACCTGTAATACTCAATGTTGGCTGTTTGGTCTGCAATGGCTGCCAAATCAAGTTTAGTTTTGTTGATGTTTGGCAGAGCGGTGAGCTCACGGATGACATTGCTGACCATCAGCTGTATGAAACGCAAAGTCTGGAGGTAGTCAGGCCTTGTGGCAAAGATCTCATCCAAGCGCTCCAGGTGCTGTTTGAGTCCAGTGTCCACGCTGTTCTGAGATCCTGCAACCTGAAGAAACAGAATAAAAAGGAAAGGAAGATTAAAAGATAAAAATAAATAAATACTATTGAAATGTAATAAGGGAGGAGGTAGGAAGAACCAGAGACTGGACCGTGAATTAATTAAAAAGACTGCTATTCTAAAGAAGCGGAAGAAAGAAAAAAAAGACTAGATAAAGAATATAACATAGGCCACAAGACCCAAAACAATTCTCTCTTTGGAAAAGATACATTTTTTTTCTCCAACTGTGTGTTTAATTCAGATAAACAATGTTACTGATACTGGGGAGACCTGTTATCACAGGGTTCTTTGAACAGAGGTGAAAGAAGCATGGTGGAGCACCTATGAAAAATGTACTTTTCTCTTTGAACAAAAAATATGAAAAAGAATGAAATGAAAAATGCTTTATTAATCCCAGAGGAAGATTGCTAAAAAAAAAAAAAAAAAAAGAATAAGTGATGCAGTAAATATCTTCACTTTAGTTGCCTCAACACAACTACAAAGTAGTTAGCCTAAACATACACAAGACAGGAGATCTAAAAAAAAAAAAATACACTAACTAATATTTAAATAAGTGACATTAAGACGACAATGAAGTATAAGTGTGTGAAAATAAGGGCTCCCTGACACAGAATTGGTAGCATCAGTCCCTGATAAACAATTTGATATTTCTAGAAAATACGTCTGTTTGATCTCAGGAATTGACTGACGATACAGGGCTGATATTTCTATCGTATACCTGTCACATATAAAGCTCCAGCCATCAAGCAGTTCTCATTAGCTATCTTAGCTTAGAATAAATGCTGGAATTAGAAAAAAAACAAGCTAACATCTTCCCATTTACAATAGCACCTGCAGCATATGCTTTTGGTACAAACAAAAATTCTAAAAAACATTATTAGTGAATTTTATAGGTCCTGGTAAAATACATTTGGCTTTCTTAAAACTCAGCCAGGCATCATGTTTCCAGTCTTTGTGCTAAAATAAGCTGATGAATCACTGGTTGTAGAGTCATCAGTCCTCTAATTTTACCTTTTAAAGATTTCATTTTACCTCGGGGCCTCTTTTTACTGGAGGTGGATGGAGTTAGAATAAAAATACAACCATTTCCATTTGTTAAATGTAAGCACACTCTATGAGGAAGCAGGTACATTCTCTGGCAAAATGGGTATTATTATTGGTTTCTTGTATTACAAACGTCTTCAAAGCCTCTTATCTTTAGAGTCCAAGGTACCTGAACTTCCTATATTTGCTGTGGATACATTTATGAATTAAAAGATAAATTTTTTTCAAGTGAATTTTTCAATAAATAAGCCTGGGCTTAAATAAAAACAACTCATAGTGTTTGTTAAATATAAACAGTTTTACAGCACAGCATACTCTATAAGTTCTCATACTCACAATTTATCACAGTTACTGAACACATTGCATTGAGAGGGAGTTCTCTCTGTTCTGGATCAGACTGTTGATTTGCACACAAGTCAATTTACAACAAAGAAGATACTGTATTTCTGTCTCATTGAAACTGCATCTGACACTGCAAAACGTCACACCTTGATTCAATTTTACTGACTGGTGCCACTGATAGTTTCTAAGACCTGAGAAATGAGTGCTAAAGTAGAGATGGAGCAATGATATAGGCTGTTCCTCAACTGAAGCAATCCCAAAGGGTAGCGTTTGCGACTGCTGGTAAGCTGCTCTCACTCTCCTACCCTATGTTTATTATCCATCTCAGTTCCTGCCACAACGCTTCAACTCTTATCTGCACGTCAGTCTGCCTGACTGTGAGGAATGGAATCCATCAGCTAGCTGCTACGGGTGATCCACATTTCCCTAATCTGGACTGTCCCGTCTTCCTTTAAAAGGATTAAACCTCTCTTTTGCAGAAAAGCAGGTCACAATGAGGATTCTCCAGAACTGGACACGCATGTAAAATAAGAGTCACTGCAACTATTTCCAAAATGTCAGGGAAGCTTTCAATGAGAAAACTGACTGTATTACCCATTAAAAACAAAAACAAAACAGACTAAATAAATAAATAACTACAACGAATGATAATAGCCTTTAAAATTCAAGAAACTGAGAAAACTAAGAACTGATATACGATTCAGATAACCAAAATTATTCTGTTCCAAAAATCACCCAGCGACTTTCAATTTCAAGAGGAAGCGCTGAGTGTAAGAGAGTAAGCGCTGCCATAAATTGAAAACTTACATTTTGAAATAGCGTCATTGTCATGGTCTCTCACCCATTATTTCCTGCAAGCAGTGAAGAGCCCTTAATATCACAACCTGAACAGTGGAAACAAAGCTGAAATGCAGAATGTGTATGAACAATCAAAAGCCCTCTTCAATAGTAACAGGAGAATGATCCTCTTCATCCAAACTTTCCTTCAATGACACATGATCATCCCTTACAGACTGTGAAAGTGCACATTTCATGATGAGAACCCTTAAAAGCAATCAGCAGAGTCAAACGTCTTAGTGCAAGTCACTAACCTAACTGGAGCATCCAGACATCTCTTGTTTCTTCCTACTTTACGTGAAATAAAGAAAAGAAATAATTTCAAGGGTTTAAATCAAAAGGGAATACAAAATTATTACTTTTAAACTAAAATAACATTTGGTGAGCCAATAAAGAATAATGTAGAAATGAATGTAATCTACAAGATTACACGAAAACCAAAGCAGCTTCGGCTTTGTGGGATTGCCCGTCAGCCAACTCATACACTCTGTAAGTGGAGTTTGTTGCATTGAGTTAGAATTTTGCACATGAGAAAGCTTTTCTATCCCTAAGGGAATATCTTTTCCTTTTATGCATCCATAGTCTTCATCATGCTGTAGGATTAAATCAATACAAACATGCCTCAGAGAAAGTCAGCAGCAAGTTGAATACCATCTACTACTTACAGATTTGTTCTACCAAACTGAAGATAATAGAGTTCAATACAACAGCACTGAAATAAAGTGTATTGGTTTTATGTTTTTTCTGTTTATGCTGCTTTGGAGATAAGTTAGTTAAAATAAAAGTTAATTTGGATGTTCCTGCTGAAATTAAGCTTTAATGTGTTTTGTTTTGTTTAACCATTTTTTACTTTGTTTCTTGTGTGCATTCTAAATTAGTGTATCATGCAAATCTAAATCCATGATCCCTACTTGGACCGGTATCATGTCAGTGAGATCATGAGCACTGATCTATCCATACCATTCATGCAATACTGTATCTGTGTGTCTGAGCACTTAAAGTGGATATATGACACTGGCATGATTGTGCAAACGAATACACACACAATGCGGTTAGCAAGACTGTAAAAGACGGGAAGAAGTGAGGCTTAACATCCATTAACGCACAGCAGATGGGAGTTAATCCTCTTCTTCCCTATTGTGATTACTATGTCTTGCAAGGCTGAGTTCTTGCTCTTCTTCCATCCTGCCCCTAAGCCTCCTAAAATAACTTCTGTGAATGCAGGTCAGTAGTTGCATAGAAATAAACCCTATTTACAAATCCTCAGACAGCAGTCACCCAAATTTCCCCACTGTGACATAAAAAGAGGATACTGACCCCCCGTAGTGAGATGCTGCTTTGACACAGATGCACACCCCATGTTTACAAGAGAAGCTTTGTTGTCTACCAGATGTAAAACATTGCTTCCATAAAAGAGCAAAACAACAAGCCATGTGCGGATCATGCCTTGCCGTTACATGTTATCATATTTTGGTAATACCAGAAGCATGGGCCAAGCAGTTACTCATACCTAAAGAGGTATGT
>JBAMHW010000023.1:16828482-16866569 GCA_037177495.1 Rhadinocentrus ornatus
ACCCTGGACAGGTCACCAGTCCATCGCAGGGCCAACATATATAGGGACAAACAACCATTCACGCACACACTCATTCCCAGGGAGAATTTAGAGTCACCAATTAGTCACCAATTAACCTAACAAATTAAAAAATATTGGGCCCAAAATTGATCCTTTGGGAACCCCACATTTGATGTCATGGATTTCTGAGGAGCATGTATCCATACTTATAAAAAATTGCCAATCTGTGAGATAGAAGTAAAACAATTTAAGAACAATACTTAAAAGTCCTCCATAGCTGCCATAATACGATACTGATTGGTCCAATGCAACATTCTACTGTCCTAACATTTTTTGTAGCCTTGCAAATTGAATAATCTCATGACCCTGATCATTTCTCAAGAACCCAGCTAATTTGCAAGTATACTAAGTCAATAAAATGAGTCCACATGTCTTTATGATGCCACTAGTAATCCACTTCTAGCATGTAGTACTTCTGCAAAATACTTTTTTAATTTATTATTGAGAAGACTCATTTGAAAAAATATTGCTAAACTTTCCACCTGCATATTCATGGTCACTTGATTGCCAATACTCGATTCATAAATAATTTGTGAGAAGCTCAACCACATCATGGTCAGGCATGTTTATGCAGTCAATCATTAAAAGCTCATTCCAGATGCTCTGTGAAGCATGAAGGATTCCTTATATACACAGAACAAATAAACTCACACTCACAGACATACAACCTACTAAGAAGAATTGACGTTACCACTGTTATCCTCCATTAGTGTGACTGACTGTGGCTCAGGAGGTCTTGTTAGAATTCAGAGGACTCCGTTTTTGCCTGGCCAAACAACTCAGACCCTTTATTCATGCAGAACTTGCAATAACCAGTTCTCCATTTTTCACATCATAAAAAAGCAATAGCTCTCCATGTTTTTATTCACAGCAACTTTCAGGACTCTTGATTTCTTTCATTACATCTAAGACTGAGATTTGGTCTGTATTATTTGGATGTTGAGATCAGAGCTGTGAGGACTCACTCACAGAAGTGGATGTAATTGGACTGCCTGATTGCTGGACCCATTTCAGCCTTATCATTTCTGTGTATACCTGTAATCCCTTCACTCACTGTTAAAAATGCAATTAACAAAATTGTTGTCTCTCTCAGGGACCAACAATTCCTGAATCAATTGGTCAATTACCAGGTTGTCTTCAGCTTGACCCCATGGGCTAATGGCGTTGGAGGATGGCCAGAATCTGATTTCGTTTTAACTGTGCCTAATGGGCTGTCAAGCCATATTTTATGAATGCAGACCAACTGTGCGCAGAACATCCCACCACACTATTAGACATTGGTTCTGTTCATTGATTTGACTCTTTACTTTAAGATAATGATTTCCCCTTTCTTTTTATGCATGCTGATAAATTGGTTAAATACTGTCTATTGTTGGAAGAGAGCACGAGATGTATTTGAAATATAGAGATTTTGTTTGACTAAACTGTTATCAAATCACACTGTGCAATGTATCAAAATGAGTAATGTTCTCATAATTTTGGTTTGTCCACCTGAGAAGAGGAGGAAGACGAGGAAGGGAACTCTGGTTGGGGGATGGCTGTGTTTCATTTCAACTATCTTTTGACGTCTTGGTGGCTAAGGAAAAACTAGATCATCACTTCTCAGACTTATTACTTTTTAAGTGATTAGATTGAAATTTTTCACGTCTAAATACCCTGTAGGCAATTTTTATAAACTGCTAGTTTTTTATTCATGAGTTTTCAAAATTGTACATTTTGCTATAGGGAAACCACTAAAAGTAAATAATTTACTGGAGTGTGATAGTTACATAGTTGGTCTCTCCACCTGAGTAAAAGCTATCAGATCTGGACATCTGCTACACTGGAAATGCTGAAATCAGTGTGCTGCCACCATGTTAGCTCTCCATCTCACACTCTCACCAATATATCTCACTGTCTGCATCTTTACCATTCCCTTGCCCTCTCTTTTTTTTTTTTACTATCTTTGACAGTCTTCTCCATCAGTAGCTCACATCTTTATATTACTCCAATTTTCACACGGTGGGATGGAAATTGAGTGGGAGGACTGGGTTGGAGGATAAGATGGAGGTCTCAGAGTGGTCAAAAATAAAATCCAATTTCAAGAAAAAAAAAAGAACAACTCCCACCCTCCATTCAGTCACTCCGCTCCTCCCCATCTTCATTCTTACCTGCACATCTCTGGAATCTCAATTGCTGACACACAGCAGGAGAGCAGAAAAGATGGAGACCATGCTCTGACCCACCTCCACTCTCTTATAACTGATGTAACTTTTAAACGTGGCCATTTGGTTCACAGGTAAGTCTACCAGGTAACAATGTGCTCAAAAGAATAATTCATGCTTAAAGCTGCAAATCAATATGTGAAAACATCTAAACATTTTTTGAATGACAAGAGGAAATAGTGTCTTTAGGGGCTAGACTCTGTGATGGGCAGAGAATTTGATTCGATCAGATGTGGGGCCAATTTATCATCACTTCAAATCATTTTAAAAGGAGAATACATTTTATTTCTGAATTGTTTATGATTAAATGTTCTCAAAGAAATCTTTTCTTTCTGAGGTGGACTGATTCTTTTCTTCTTTGGGGAATCAAATGTACATCTCACACGGCCATGTCTATCTAAACCGACACCATATTGGGACTTATGACAAGCGAGGAGACAACAAGCTGTTTTAAGCAAAACAAATTAAACAGAAAGAGTTTTGAAGGTTTGAATAGCATTTGCGTCTTTTATTTTCTTCTGTTCATTCGATCAGAAGAAAAAAGTGCATGCACAAGATATGCTCTCATAGCAGCTTTCCTGAATCAAGATTTTGTCTTTTCATTCTATCTCTTATGTTGATTTTTTTTTCTTTAACCACAAACCCTTGTGTAGGGAAAAAAACAGGCATTTTTAGATATATCTGGCCAGCAAATTTAGGAACTATCTATTTATTTTTGGAGGGTGAACAATAAGGATCCTCCAGAGCTGTAATCTAGTTGACTGACAGCAGCACACAATTCGTACTTCAACTCCTAACCTAAAAACATTCAGTGAAGGCAATGCAATTCATGAGATGAGAACATAGACAGAGATAGAGGTGAGAGAATTTTCTCAAACACAAACACATAAAAAAGGGAAAGGAAGATAAAAGACAGCAAAGTCAGAAAAAAAATCCCCACATTTTCTTCCTACTACACGTTTTGAGGTGGAATCTCAGTCATTTGAGACCTCACCCTGACACTATTACTGTTACCATGCTGTCTGCCTGACGTGTCCTAAATGAATACACATTTTCTTTCTTTGTACAAATCCACACAGTGCAAAACATCTCAAGTCATTCAGGGGTTTAAATTAGACAAGCAGTAGACAAATCCCATCTTTTCTGTAGGAATCAAGCAACATTTACTGGTTTTTACATTAGTGAATAATATGGGGTAGCTGTTGTTTAAGAAGTTATCCAGAGATTGGAATATTCCTGGTTCCAAAGTGGCTTTTCACATCCACATTACAAAGTGTCCTTGGGTAACATAAAAAAAATCCAACCCTGTGTCCACTTTGCTCTTCACTTGTAAGTCGCTTCGGATAAAAGTGTCAGCTGAATAAACAAATGTAAATATCTCACATTTGCCATTTTTCTAGCTCTCAGTTACTGCAGATGCAAAACAAACTTTCATGTGGATAAGGTCACTTCAAGGAGTGTGCTCGGTCACGCTGGTCTGCTGAATTTGAGACACAAATGGACACAAATGTCTGTTGGAGCAAGTCCACTTAAAAGTCCAGTGAGACAAAGCAGATAATGTAAACTGTGAAGGCATAAGGGCAGTTGAGGACACAATGCGACCTATCAAACCACTGTCCTCAGTGTAAACTTCTTTTGATGCACAGAGCATGGCTCGCTCAATCGTTAAAATTACCATTTAAACTGGCAATTTTCTGACAAATAATAAAATGGTCCAAGTGATGCCTCAGGAGCTTTTTTCTTCACAAAAATATATAATATTGTACAGGGTGAGAGACCATATGTTTTGTTTACATCAAAGTGAAAAGTAATCTTGCAGACATTTGAGTGCTTTCAAATAGAGTGCAGGTGAAACTGCAGACCATTTATACAGTTTAATCTCTCGTGAAAAAATCCATCACTATAGGGCTGCACTTATGCTGGAGAATTATATTTATATTGTTAGTTTTTGAGAAAAATGTTTGGTAATCCAAACAGAGGGGGGGCTCCATCTTCATTAAATAGTCTTCAGCGTTGAACTGGAAAAGAGTACATGGTACAGTGTCTGAAATCACAAGGGTATGAGAAGTCGGGAGAAAAGCTCTGAACAAAATACCATTTTCACCAGATAACAGAATATCCCTCGTTCAGAGGGATTTTGTTCAGCCCTGATGACAGCGATGATCCTGGGCTCATTGTAAGGACCACTGATCTGAAAAAATAAATAAATAAATTAGCTATTAAAAAACACTGAAAAAAAAAATTACACTTGTAAACTCCCTTGCGTAGTCATGAAAATTTCTACTATTCATTATATTGTACAGAAACTTCTTACACATTATTCGTCCCCACACATAAAGTCTCTGAGCTTCTCATCTCAGACCTCATCAGACCTGCAGCTCATGGCTTGGCTTCATAGTCAC
This sequence comes from Rhadinocentrus ornatus, assembly GCA_037177495.1. Taxonomy (NCBI): domain Eukaryota; kingdom Metazoa; phylum Chordata; class Actinopteri; order Atheriniformes; family Melanotaeniidae; genus Rhadinocentrus; species Rhadinocentrus ornatus. The sequence continues at coordinate 16,833,149 of JBAMHW010000023.1, forward strand.
TCCAAAATAAAACAAACTCTGTTCAATACACACTTTATTGACATGATGGACAAGAGAGAAAATGTTCAAGTGACCATCTTGTCACTTGACAGGGGGGGGAGATAATCCTAATTGGCAGTACAGTAGCACTGTAGCAGAAGTGCCAAAGAAAAGTTCTTTACAAGTGCATAACTCTGCATTTTACAAATTCCATCCACCATATTGACCCAACTATGTACAGTTAAAAGTATAATTGTGACTACGTTTGACTGGTAGGTGTATTAGTCATGCCGATTACAGGGAAGGTTGGCATTTGAATCATATTCCTTGCAATATAATCTCTACCAGATTTAAACATTACATCCTTTGATCAACTCTCTTTAATTATTTTTTTAAGATAAATGATCTGTTATTATTTGTTTTGTTGCACTCAGTACACGAACTGTCAGTAAATTCACATAAATGAACTAATATTTAGGATTTTAACGTCAACTGCTTTCAAAGCTTGATTTAAACACTTTGCACTGTATTAGAAGTTTAAATTTATCATTTGAATATTCATTTAGTATTTTTAAAATGTTTTACACATCTTTATTTTGATTATATATATTTGCATTAATCCCATCACTCCTGTAATAACTAAGCTTTAAATGTCTTGTTTTTTATTTTTTGTTAGCTTTAAGACTTTTATTAGCATGACAGTTACATGTGTTTCTACTTGATTGTGTTTGGGGTTGCATTGCTGTTTGGTATGTTTATACACTTCACTTCACATTATCTGTATTTCACCTGTTCTAGATGTTCCACTCTCTTGTGTTGATGCTATTCATTTCTTCCTCATATCTTTATGATTTTGCAAACTGTCCCTCTCGAATGCACAACGTCCCACCAGCACATTTGATTAGTACAACTAATATTTTCTTCCATTAATCATCTCATGTCTACTCAGATTTACTTGATGTCCCTGTGTGCGTATCGTAAGCAAAGAGGCTTAAACTAGCTCCACCTTCAGTAGCTGCAACAGCAACAATACATATCTACTTTTGCTTAAAGCCAGAGTAAACAACTGTTAAAAGAGATTTTCAAAGACTTTCTGTTTAGGATTTTAAGATTTAGTCTGAAATTCACCAAACAGGCCATCTATGTAACAACTAGCTAGCTAACGGTTATGTCTTTATCACATAAATACAGGGCAACCGGATTAAGTTAGTGAAGATAAGTCAACAAGGAGAGGCAACAACCATAATTTAGATATCACAGGACTATATTTAAACAGTCTTAATGGACCGTTAACACATCATAGATTAATTTTGTGAAGTGCCAGCAACCAGTGTTGTGCCTGAACACGTTCATTGAATGATCGTTCATGAACTCGTTCATATTTTGGGTGAACGTGAACTGAACGTACTGTATTTCTGCCTTATGAACGTTACTGTGAGCGCGCTCATTCTGGCATTTGTGAACGGCGTTCTCTCACAGTTGAACTTTGTTCAAGAGAGTGCCAGATTTCCATGGAGCCTTCCAATGAAAATCCCGACTAAAACACATTGTAAACAGGCCTTAATATATATGTAAAAAAAAAATAAAAATCTGGTAACACCAGCCACCACTGAGACCCACCGCGCATGTGTCATCAAATTCCAAAACATGGAGGCAAAATCCAATGAAGGCAGCAGCACCACATCTGCCTCAATGATCACTACAGTATCTTCGTATGATCACTTAAAATAATTTTTGAAAAGGTCACTGATGATCCAGGAGGGAGAAATCTTGCATTTTTGTGTAAACTTTTAAACGAAGCAATCCTGGACATCAACAAAGTCAACAGCAAACCCGAAATGGCATATTGTAATAAAGCACCTGGCTAGCCTTCCAAGGAATGTGAACTTAATGTCACTAAAAACAGTCTGAAGACTTGGCAACAGCATGCTAAAGCAGATTCTCCACCCCCCAAAACTAAATAACGGCGTACGGTAGCAGCAGCTCCATTGTCTTCATCTCCAGCCACAGCTGGAAAACCTTTAGCAGTATATATTATCAGAGACCTGCAGCCTTTGAGGAAAGAGGAACCCTCAGCTTTCATAAACTTGACAAATGCAAAACACATGGTCTTGCATGTCTTTTTTTGTGTGTGTGTGTGTGTGTTTTGTTATGTTTTACTTTCATTTTAGGCTGAAAGTTGCACTTTTATGACCCAAGTTGTAGAACTATATATATATATATATATATATATATATATATATATCACAAAAATTGAAAAGTGACTTAATGAAAAAATAAATAATGTAAATAATGTTAAAATGTTTTGCACTTTAAATATTGCACTTTGAGGTACATCCTTTGTTTCCTACCTCTGATCTACTCAGAAAAACCAAAGTTTCAGGAGTAAATGTTTTTAATGAGGCTCAATAGAATGAATTTGCTGCAATAAAAGAGTTTAGGATTGCAACAAATATGTGCCTCATTTTTCACCTCAGTTTTAAAAAGTTTTACAGCTGGGATTAATTGCTACACCTATACACTACTGCAACTACTGTCTCCTCCGTCCCCACTGACTTGCTTATGCTGCAATAATATCTCAGCTGAATCTTCTGTAAGACATACACACAATGCGAATGTAAAATATACATTTAACAATGTTAAAAAAAAATGGTTGATGGTTTAAATTATTCATGTTTAGTTTGGTGGTTTTAATTACAAGTTATATAAACTCAACACATTTTTTCTTCATTCGTTAGATTTTAAGAGGGAGTTTGAGTGAATAATATTTACTCAAACTAAAGTAGTACATCACAGGCAAGGCCATAAACAAGCAGTCTCTTCTAAAACATAAATCTTGCAAAAAGACATTTTTGTTCTCCTTTCACTGTGAACTTCTGCTGTGAAGGAAGTCTTCCTGCTTTTTCCAGGCAAGTATTTGTCTTACATTCTCACTGATAAATTTTTGTTATCTTAAAAGAATGCGTGAAGCCTCCACAGTGCATGTAGAGCCTGGTTTTGTGCATCAGAGCATGAAACTTGTCCTTCAAGGCAGTGCAAGATGTGCATTTGGTTTCAGTGCAGCATAAAAGGATTCTTTTTGTTTTTAAGTATTGTGAACAGAACTTCAAAGTCAAAATGACAAACTGAGATGAGTACCTACTGGATTGCTTTCTTTACCTTAATGTGCTTTACTTTAATCATATACATGGACAGGTCAACCTGTAATGGAAATTACTTTTATATGCATGTCTGTACTGACCCTGTCAAATTCGAGGCATCATGTGCTGGAATCAAGGAGTCCTTCACCAATTGAAATGCAACATTATTATCTCAAAAAGCCACTTGAAAGTTAATAATACTCATAGCTGGATCTGTTCCATAGTACTGAGGGCAGAACGTGTTTAGGGTCAATGTGGATTAAATTGCTTAATTGAAAAATCTTTCCATAAGTTATAGCACAGCTGAAACTTCCATTAATCTCTTTTTTTGTAAAATAAAGAACCCAGCTGTGTTTAAATCCCAGAGCATATGCCAAGACTCTGGAGAAAACAAAACAAATGCTGTGTAGCTAAATTTAATTTACCTGGTGTATCTGCAAATTATTTCGAGGCATCGCCTGGTCACGCTTTCCTTTCAGATGTTCAGGTAGGCAAGCTGTTCCTGAGGTTTCACAGCTTCTAAAACAGATACAGCACATTCAGGTTATATTAAAGTTAGGTTAGGTGCAAGGTAATTTCTATAACAGCTACATTACAGTTAGACTTACACTGAGCGTCTGATGTTTCTCTTTGCCGGGTGGTAAAAAGTAAGAAACAATTCTGTGCCAGGCTGAGGCAGAGAGTACAGAAGGTATAGCTGCAGTCTCCTGAACACAAGCCAGAACACAGGTCTACACACATCTGGCAGCAGATGTCACAGCAGCGGTCAGAGCAATATCTCCAATCCTCACACATGCAAGGGCAGCCACCAGTCTGTCTGCATTCCTCCTTACTTTGTAGGCAGGAGTTGCAAGGCTTGCAAGACTGTAACCCCATGGGAGAGCCTGACTTGCTGTTAAAAACACACAGAGACACCAGAGGATGAGATACTGGAAGAAATCACTGCCTGGAAAAATGATCTCCTTCTCAAGTCCAAAATTGGAATAAAGGATTTACAAAAAAAAATTTTGTGGAGAAAATTTTTTCTTATAATTGGCTGTCAGCCTGTCCTGAAGATTGTGCAAGTTTGCTATCTCAAGTTATGTCCAAAGTTCTTGCTGCAATATTTGCTGACGTTCTCTGAGAACAGTTTAATCAACTTTCAGATGTACTGGTTGATTTCATACTCCGCTGCCTAGGGTCTTAGTTCAGTCATCATCTCTGACGTTCATAAGACAAGGGATGAAGTCAATCTGAACAGAGAAGAAACTACCCCTTCGAAACGGCATGACAACCCTAAATGTCACTACAAACAGAGTAATACTCTGTTCTTGGAAACTCAAAATGGTTGTGTCTGGCATAAAAGTGTTTTTTTTCTGTTATGAGAGTGAAATTACACAAAGAGGCACTCTCTCAGGCTTTCTTGTCATGGGGCCTACAAGATAGGGAGTGTGGTAAGCAAAGATAATGAGCCATGCAGCACAAATGAGTAAAACTATTTTTTGATTACAACTACAACAACAACCATGTTATCCTGGTAAGAAACAAGACACTCATATTAGTTTCAAAGGTTTGGAGAAATGAAAAATGAAAAATAATTTCTTGGTTTTATTAAGAAGGATTTTTCTTAGAAAAAAAGGCAATTCTTGCAATTCTCAGTAAACTCAGATCACACACACGCAGATTGTGTGATGTGAAGTGAGGTCGTCCAAGCCATTACGCATCTGCTTTTAGAAATATCAATTAGAAATGCATAAATAGCATGTTAGGAGAAAAAGGGGTGTTTATAAAAACAATCCAGTGATGCAGGAAGACAACAATGTATATTTGACTGACAGGAGAAGCAGCTACCCTTGGGAAGACAGGATGTTACAGGGTTTGAATTCAAAAATATACTTTGTTAGTGCTTTTTCAAACTGTGACAAATAAATATCAAGTTACAGATTGTATGGCTTTCACAGACTTCCCAAAGGGGGGCTGGAACACAATAAAGTTGTGGCTGGTAGTGCTTCAAATTTATGAAAAACCCTCCTGCCTGCACACACCTTGCAGACCAAAGTGTTCTCAGTAAGCATTTTGAGTGGGATGATTACTGCCAGTCAAACAGAAGAAGAAATCCCTCACCAGACCACACTTTTCTGAAGAAAAAACATGCTTTTCAAGATCAGAGGGACCTGCTTCATACTGGGAAGAGGTAATTTCGCAAAAGTCAATCCTCCTCAGGCTGTAGTTCTCTTCCCTTATCTTCCCTATAATTTTTAGAAACAGCTCTTCTGTGTACTCTGTATGGCTCAAGTAAATTGGGTTGGCCATCAAATTCAAAGGCTTCATCCAAATAGCCAAAAATAAGCTAAATAGTCAGTCCTGGCATATGGAAAGAAATTAATGCTAGCAGTTACTCTGCCTGTAAGGGTATCAGTAAAAGAAATGGTCTGTTAAGAATCAGCGTGACGTTTCCTTTAAAAAGCATCACATAACAATTTTGCAAATAAGATGTGACACAGCTGAGACTGAACAAGGCAAAACACAAGAAAATGGGTCTATCTTTATATAGATCATTTCCATAATGTTTCCAGCAATTTCTAAAAACAATATGAACCCATCTGTTTCAAATACAAACATGTCTTCTTTGCCATGGGTGATTGTCCCTTGTCATTATTATTACATTGAAACTGTTACATTAAGCAGTAGCCTATCATGCTGTTTTTGCTCAGTATGGGTCCAACAACAAAGATTTTGGTCCATATTTATATTTATCATGCAATTTCAAGGGAAAATAGGGTACAGGTTAAAAACTCCTTTAATAATTCTTTTTTGGGGTCAATTTTGTGTTGTGTTACACAAAAGCGTTTACTTATGTTTCCATCACGTTTGATTTCTTATGAGTCTGGGTTTGAGTTTTGACTAAAAACATTATGAAAAAAATTTGTTACTGTTTCGTCATTTATACTATAACTCACTTTTTCTTAAAATATTGTCTAAACTACACTAATCTGTGAGGTTTCTGTGTCATGGTGCAACGAGGAAACACAATAGTGGAGAAATGGAAGGTCACTGGTCATTGAGATAATTTCTATTCTTGGGTCTTTGCTAGATCTTACTTTGTCTGGAACCATGGAAACCCCACAACCTGTAGCTGTGTTCAGGTATTATATGGAATTTCTTTTTTTATTTCTTTTTTTTTTCATAGTTTTTAACACATTCCTTCCCTTTCAAGCCTTGAAGGTGTCAAGAATACTCCCTTGTAACATCTTAGCTCTACTAAATGCAAAGTACACAGGTGTCGTTTTCAGTCATAGAGTTTGGTCTTATTCTTTAACAGTCCATTTATATCTTTCTTTACATAGTTTTTTTTATTTTCAAGGGCTTAATCTAATTCAATTACCAAACTGTAATATCATCTTTCATGCATTTTAATTTAATTTAAATTGTCCAGTTATTTACAGTTTATCCTCACCAGTAAGATGATACATATGAAGAGCATTAAACAGAATATGTAGTGCAGAATGCTTACATTTATTCATGTAGGCATTGGCATGTTATGGTGGTGCTGAGGTGAAAAGTTTAGCACCTCATCTGCTTCCCTTTAGTCAGCTCACTTTTCTGTAAAAGCTTAAATTTAACACTTGCTTCTTGTAATTAAGGTGTAAGTCATTGAACAAATTTGAGCAACTCGGGAAGTTAAAGCATATCCAAAACATCAATGGTTTTGGATTGCTTCAAGTCTACAGTGGGGACGTGAACCTGTTGAATGTGGTCTGAGAGGGACAAATATTGCAAATACTGGCTAACACATCTCTCTCGGCTACAGGCTGGAGAAAACCATGCTGGTGCTTGAACGGAGGAAGTCAAGTGACCAGCTGATCAGCGTCAAGATTCAAACAGGAAAGCGTGAAAGGCAGAAGACTGTGTGGACAATGCCATCTCAAGACTAAAGCAGTGAGAACTGGTTGAGAAAACCAGCAAGGAAGGTGTGGGCTGGGCTGGGGCGAGCATTGTGACAGACGTGATGAGAATGGAGGAAGACAGCCTCTCGGTCAAGTCAATTAGTCAATCGCAGCAAGGACAGTGGAACAAAGTGAGCATTCTCCCCAGAACGATGGGGTGGAGGGACCTGTGGAGGATACCTCAGGCAAGGCTGAGCTTTCTAATCCTAGCCACATATGACACCCACCCGAGCCCAGTCAATCTAGCCACATGGTTTGGCTCAGAATAGAACTGCAGTCTGTGTGGAATAGCCCAGGCCACACTCAACCACATTTTGTATGGCTGCAAGATTGCTTTGGCACAAGGTTGTTTCATGTGGCGGTACAACCAGGTGCTAAGAAAGCTGGCAGAACTTACTGAGAGCGAAAGAGTTACTGCAAATTGGCAAGACCAACATTAGCAGAAGCCTCTTGACCGATTCATTGCAGCGGGACAGTCCTCACAGAATCACCTATCCTGGCCCCAGGAAGCGACTAGTCAATGAGCTGATCATGACTTGCAGCTGAAGTTTCCCACAGACATCACCACCACCACTCCTAGACCACACATTGTCCTGTGGTCGACAGCTAAGAAAAAAGGCTTGATCGTCAAGTTGACAGACTCATGGGAAGGCCAATTCAGGAAGCGTATAAAAAAAAAGAAGTCACGGTATGGGAAGCCTGGAGATCAACAACCTTTCCAGTGGAAGTCGGCTACCATGGCTTTGTAGGGCTTTCAACTAAGTGCTTTCCAAAAGACATCAGTTTCTCAGAACAAGCAGAAATGCCAAACATGTACTACCACCAACCTGTAAAATAAAAGGATACCAGTTGGAACCTAGACTGTATAATAAAGCCAGTCATTTGAGATAGTTGATCAAAGATCATAGACGAGTTTATATTTTAATCTTATCAAGTCTTTATCTGCCTTTGAAAATTAATTAGTTCTCAAAAAAAAAAAGATGTTTTAAAATGCTCCTGAGGAAACAGATTGTCCCTAAATTTTTACTTACATATTTTATCCTCATAGGAGTGACACTCATCAGGGTTAATAACAGACAGAGAACAGACTACATCTGTTCACATGGCAGCTCTCCTGACATTTTATTATTTTCCTTCTTCCTTCTCCCTGTCATTCTGTGTCTTTCTTTTTCCTCTTTTACTCTCTTTCTCCGATTTTACGCATACACACACATTCCCTCTTGTTCCCCATAACACAAATGTCAGCAGGCTGAATGTGACAGGTGAACGACAGTGAAGTAGATTTGACCTTGGCGGCTCTGAGAGCGAAGTGACAGCAATAAAAGGCTGTAGTAAGCTATTGTTGGCCCTGGGGCATCCATTAATGAATGACATGAAACAGCCGTGATATACGGGGACAGGCAGAGGAGGAGGAGTGATGGAGGCTAGGTGACAGCAGCCCACACACAATCCTCACCTGTGTTGAGCTAATGTGAACTGGAAGCAGCGCACACGAAGAAGGCCACATCAAGACGCTGATGTGCATGCAAGTGGGTTTGTCAAAACACACAAACACTGACAAACACCCGCCATATGACATTCTGCCCAAAGGGTGTTTACCGTCCTGTAGAATAAATTACTTGTGATTTTTTTAACAGTTTTTTGCTAAGTAGACCCCTCTGCTCCTGCATGTCTCACTAACGCATTGACCATGAACAGATAAAACCTTAAAGGAATGTTCAGCTTGATCTTGATCTCCTCTTTGAATTGTGCAACCATTTAGTGTACAGCTGTAAGTGTAAATTAGGCTATCTGATTCAAAACACCAACCAATAGCAATGTTCTGGTTTCTTACAATCTAGACTGTGTTGTCTAGACTTTTCAGCTGCTGTTTGGATAATTATAGATAATGAACTGAGGTGATAAGTGTCAAACCACTAATGGAATGCAGTACTTAACCCTCATAATCCCTTATGTGCCCTTCACTCAGCATCAAGATAATTAGATTACTGCTGCTGATACCATTTTTACTCACTATGCTAACTTGCACACATTTCTGTCACTGTGTTTATTTGGTGCATATATGTCAGCCCACAGAGCTGCTTTAACACACTTATCTAAACTCCACCAGTTCATCACGAGGTCTTAGAGTGCTCTGCATGGTCTTTACAATGTGCTTCCACAGCCTGACAAGGGAGGATCGCTAAATATAAGCTACGACTAAGAATTTTAAAGTAAAAACGGTGAGAGATATACTGAGCCTGTCGCAGAAAATGTAGCATTGCGCTGTGAATTACATTGGCACGTAGGGGGGGTTGGGTGGAGCAGGTGGCTACAACATGTCAGCGGGATTGGCAAAACACTCATATTTTACTCCTGCCACCCTCCAGCTCCCACCGTCCCTGCTCCAGCATCCCATATCACTACATCACTCCCATCAAGTGTGTGCAGAGTAAGACTTAATTGTCAGGTGGCATATTAAACCTACTGATGTCAGAGAAAAGAAGAAAATGGAGAGGAAGTAAGAAGATGGTAGCAGATGGAGAACCTGGTGAATAATTGTGGTAATCTTGTACAAATACACACACTTCCATAGTGTCTGTTGCCACATTCATCATTCTTTTAACCTTATGAAAGACTTATTTTTGTGAAATACCTTTTTGTGGTACCTACAGTTCAGGTATCTTTCCCATATGGCTAAAGTATCCTACAAAAAAAATATTAATAAATAAAAATAATTACTAGGCTGCTTAATGGCTTTGTCATTTTCATGCTGTTCTAAAATTCACTGAACTACCTTCTGCTGTCATTTCCTCTGGAAGTCTTTTGGTTTATGTCAAGATATCGTATAAACTGAAAGACTCTCATCAACCTCACTCGTACTTTCTGTTCAGTACTAATAAGCAAGTTAATCATGGTGACCTTCTGCATGTTATCATGTCAGTATTATAGTTGGTATTTAGGTCAAAGCACTTGTACCTTTTAGTAGTTGTTGAGCAGGGAAAATGTGTTCTCATTCCCTTCCCCAGCTTAGTTTTTTATTTTTATTTTATTTATTTATTTATTTAGAAGAATGAGCCTTTTTAAAAGAATACTTCTTTAACTTTTATTCTGTGACCACTCAAGGACAAACTGGCCATCTGGAGTTGTGGGAGACCTTTGCGCCTGTGGTTGGTGCAGCAGCATTGATATGAAAAGAAAGGAAAATAAATAAATAAATAAATGTCTCATTCTGTTTGGCTCTCCTGATTTAGATTGGCACACTGAACCCATGTGGCTGCCTGAGCACAGAGGTCATCCATTTATGCCATCTCAGGAGTAACAGATTTCTTTATTGCAAACTTTCCTCTGGATTCCGGTCAGGTAGCACATTCAGACAACTAGGAATATCACGCTTAGAGTAAAATTGCTTGACTTGCTAATGTTGATATAAAAAAATTGATGAGTAATCAATTTAGCTCAGATGACAATATTCCCTCAGATCTGTCAGCTTGACACTGACTTGCTATTGCATCCTCACCTGTGAAGTGTTGCTGGAGCAAAGAGGTGCCATAATAGGCTTTTTATAATGACTAATGTCATCTGTTGAAGTTTCATTTAGTGTACAAAGTGATGGACAAATGTTCTGTGCCAAGGGACTCTGTCATCAAGATGTCTGTATGCAGGAGAGTTTCTGGCACTTGACAAGTTTCTTTGTCCTTTTTTTTTTTTTTGCCCCTGGTGATGCAAAGAGATAATTGATGATTGGTTTCCCAGCAAGAAGTCAAGCAGCATGATTAAATTGAAAATGTGTGTTGACATGGAGATCAACTGAGCCTACTGAGGCAGCTCGTATTAATGAAGCACAACATAACAGCTGCATTTGCTGTTGATTTTGTATGCTACCGTCATCTTTTCACTGAGTGATCTTCATCATTATTTTTCTTTAAGACAATTATTTGGTAATGTGGGTTTTTATTGTTTTAATGGGAAGAACTAATTACGTTTCTTATTTTTATTCCTAAAATGGAATAAAACTCAGAAGGTTCCACAAGTCTTGGTGACAACCTGACCTTAAAAGAATAAAAATAGAAGGTAAAAAATAGGATCAAAGCTGAAAGAACATAAATGAGCTTTGCTATCATATGGAATTTTAGCAGGGAGATAGTTATTAAGAATCCCTAAATGAATGGAGGGAAATGCTGTTGCTTACTTTAATATCGCTGCAGTTCTGCTGTCTGTGTGTGGATTGCATACTCCACTGGATTTTGCTTGGCACCCAACGCTTTCTCTCGCCCATTCATCAAAAGGACCAGTGCTCATGTGTGCACAGAGATTTATACACTATGGAAGAGAGGTGGAGAATTAGCACAGATTTATGAGCACAGACTGCAAAGGCAAGGCACTGGCAGCTGCTGCTTGACATTTGAACAGAGAATGTGTAGGAAAATTGGAGACAAGGAACAGGAAATTAGAACAACAGAGAGGTGGAGAAGAAGGACTAAGAAATAAATGAGACACAGGATGGTTAAAAAAATGAATAAATAAATAATTTACTTACAGGAATGAAAAATGTTAATTGATGGGAAAGCAAATTTCTGACTATTAAACCCTATTTCCATTTTTCTTATTTTTTTCTTTTTTGATCAACTCACATGCAAAAGGTGAGAGGAAAAAGATTTTAGAATTTGCATTTGATACTGAATAACCTTTAATGATCTTTAATCTGGGCTTAATGATGCTAATCTTTTCATGAATGCTGCAGAACCTTCAACAAGCTTTCAACTCAATGATTTGTAAAGCTGAATATAGCACCGTATAATAGAGGTCTGCAGAGATGGTTTTTGTGTATTTTCTCCTCCTTTTCTGCTATGTTAGGTGAAGATCCAAAAGCTTGGACCTGAGCCTGAATCTGAGCTTAAAACAACTTGCTGATCAAATAAACACTTCTTCTTTCCACTCTTCACTGTCATATCTCACACCTGCTGGAGCATTGGCAGTAGTTATATGTGTTGAAAACCACTGTGGACACAAAAGAAAGCAAAAGAAAACACTAGTCAGAAGAACAGTGAACATTTGTTTGAAAAAATCGCTGAAAGAAACTAGAAAGGTTTTTTAAGCAGCATTGTAATAAGCTTAAGCTACATGTTTACATACATTTTACTCTATACAATTATGAGCTAAAATGACTATATATCTCTTCAAAATATTCATGTCTGCACAGCTGAAAAGAATTTTGAACTTTGAAGGAAATAGTAAACAAGACATGAATGCCCCGGCTTGTCTGCAACACAGTCAGCATCGTCATCTGAATATAGAATGCATTAAGACCTTGTTGTAAGATCAGACAGAGGTGACAAAAAGCATAGAGAGGATCTTTTGGCTCTGGTGTGTATGCAGTCGCATCTGCTTAGGGTGAATTGTCATGAAGTGGCACAGAGAACTGCAGAGGGCAGTACTTGCTTGGACTCAAGGCACTGCACCCACATCCAAACTGAGTACAGATCTGACTCACAACTATAGTGTTCAGCTTCCATAAGCCTGCTGGTGACCTGCACTCTGTCTACCGTCTTCATTCCAAGTCTCCTACACCCTGTTAACCATCTCTGGGCACAAACACAAAGCAGGCTTCAGTCCCTTTCACGCTTGTCTTGACTTGATGGTAGGAACTCCACGAACAGCTACTTGGCCTCCATTGCCTTCACCGTCTGAAAGTCTCTGCAGTTAGGGAGGGATGTTAAAGCTGGTGGAGCTGGATCTAAGGCAGACTGGGAGCCAGTAGAATGTCTTCATCATTACATGCCCTCTTAAACTGGAAGATCACAAGGATGTGAAGGAAAAGAAGGGTTTTCTTTTGGCCATATGTGTGAAAATACATGCAACAAAGATCACTGTGATGTGACTTTTTTTTCCACTTGAAAACTTTTATCTGGCTTGACAAGATGTTCTTCAGTGTTTTGTTTTTTATGCATAACAGTAATCTTATTGTGCTGACACTTCACTATTCTATTTGATCTTATTATCTTTTAAAAAAAATGACAAGAGAAGAGGCACAGCATTGGTAAAAAAAAACTTTCTAATCGAGTATCTATTGCGTTTTACTAGACACTGTAGATTTAACCGAGGATACATAAACATTTTAAATAACCAATATAAGACTGTTTCTGATATGTCTGACTGTTATCTCTTGACAACTGTGAATTTTAAAGTGAAACACAAAAGCTTTGCTTTTGGGAATATAAATAAGAAATCCGTAGTAGACTATCGAGCCTGCTGAAACCCACAGGCAGGTTCATATGGCTCTATAGACCAGTAGAGGCTGTTGCAGATAATATCTGACTCCCCTGTCTTATTGCCTGCAGGCAAGAATTTATGTGAGTCTGGAATGTGCTCAGTCTATTCAATCTAAGGCTGTTGTCAAAAAGACAACCACAAGCCTGCTCAATGGTTAATGTTTAATGGACTTAAAGGACATGATTGCCTGTTGGCTCTGAATCAGTTTTATGGAGCAGCCATATTCGGTGCCAGGATAAAAAGCTTTGACTCCATGCTCTTAATGACAAAAATGACCTCTATCATAAGTGTATGTTTGCTGAAGTTGGTGCAGCTGCCTAATTTCCAACACGCTACGTTGACGTCACAAGGACACTTTATGTTTCTGACATAATCACTCCACAAGAGCTCTCCATGATTAGCTAAAGTGGCTTCTCTAATGAAAATGATGACTTGCTTTGTTAACCGTGTGTCGCTTTAACACTCAGGTGTTAAACAAGGGGGGGGGACTGCATATTGAAAATGCCAAATTATGATAAGGATAATAAAACCTTAACATTAACAGCTCCATACAATCTCAGAAGCTTTGATGCTTTTATGCTTGGATATACTTTACAGTCCACTTTATTGTTTCTTTATGAAAATCAATATGTCAGTTTATGACAAATCCCACAAATGTTGTCAATAAACAGTTAACGGGTCATCTAATCTCTTGTCGCCAATTGCATTTCTTCAAAAAGTAACGAAGCAGTTTTTATAGCCTTTCTAAAAAAAAGGACAATGTTGTTAATATTTTAATTCCTCTGCAGCCAGCAAATAATCCTGCAAGACATCTCTGAGAATTGCATCTGTCATTATGCAGTCTAACCAACTGTTGGTGTGTCAGAGATGTATGTTGCATTATTATTTTGTAATGTATAAATTAAAGTCAGTTGCTTTGAGTTAAAAAATCTCTGACATGGTATATTTACATCAACTAAACATCTAAACATATCATCTGAGTTGCTGTACTGTTTGGAAAGATGAGTCCCTCATTCTATAGTCATCTCTTTTACAATCCGTGTTGACAATAAGAAGACAGTGGTGCAGAGCCTTTGGACTGAATCTTAAGTTTTTCATCCAGTCCTGTGCCTTCTAGAGAGAAACCTGCTTGGGAGCATTCTAACTCTGCAACATTCATTTGCATTATGCTACACAAACTCCTGAAAACTACATAAATCACTCTGTCGCACTTTGGTAAAGTTTAGCCATATACAATAATTGCTTCTGTACAGTGCAATAATTCATACCCATTGATCTGATTACAAGCATTCCGCCCTATAATTCGCTGTGCTAAAAAATCAGCTAATGGATTCAGACTGATATTTTAATCTCTGTAACTCTGACACAGCTGGGTCAAATGTGATGATTTTGTTTTTAAAATTCTGTCTTTGCTTGCTGCTAGTATTAGTTTGGGAAATCTTTAGGTTTCAAAATCTTCACACTTTGAAAACAAAGGGGATTGTCTACACCCTGCCTCCTGCATCACTTTGTGGATAAACTACAGCAATGTGAGACAGTAAGGAACATCTGGTAGCAGCCAGCACAGAGACCCTCAGCATGATATTACTATGGATGCATCTCTGTTCAGATGATAGAGCGAACAGGTATACAGCATTACACACCCAGTCTTAAGACAGCTGCATGTCACATGCTAAAACCTGTGTGTAATCTAAGGAGACCTCTGGCATTTTTATCTCTATTCACTCTACCTAATCTCTAATGTGCTCAGGGTGTTTTATAATGCCACGATATACCATGCCATAGTTAAGAGGCTGGAGGATTTGGTAGTGTAATGTGATCAGCCAAAAGGCATGGCAAAGAACTTGTGGAAGCTATAGATTAGTTTGCTCTGCATGCAAGAAGCTGCTTAAATTACCTTCAAACACTTGAATATGAAAGACAAACGTGCGCTTTATCAGCTAGTGATCTAAAATGATTAAAGACATGCTTTCTAGTGCTTCTTGCTGTCGCAGTTCAGCTTGTCTTTGTTTGCATTGATACCACCTGTCAGTGATTTATGAGCTGCCTGTCTTATGCAAAGAGAAGGAGGCTGTCGTGATAATTGATTAGCTGAATTGATTGCTTCAGTAAGAAAACTCAACGCTGCGGCACAGTGTGGTAAACATTGATTATTTCATTGTGTATGTAATGTGTATGCTGCCAGCTCTGTTTTTACACACTCTCTAAATCATACAATGACCATATCTAACAGATGAAATCTTCTTTATATGTTGTGTTACAGCTCATTAGCTGATCAGATGGAGCCGACAAAGCAAGAAGGAGGACTGAGACTAAAAGCTTATCAAGCAATGCTTTCCTATGTAAACTATAGTTTTTAGTCCTCTCAAGATTCTCAACCGCAAGTTAACACAACAAACTGTCAAATTCGTGTCAAAAGTCATACAGAACAAGAACAATAAGAACACAGAATTCACTTGGCAAATGTCAAATTGCTAATGCAGAGCAGATTTATGAAAATTGCTGCTTTTAAAGCAAGCAGTGATAGAGTGTTTTGAAGGGTCACATGGCAAATTTGAACTGCTCCACTCTGCATTGCATCAAACATAATGCACATGCATATCGATGTATACTGTGCTGCATGCTCATTTCCGTCAGCACATCCACACATGGTGGACAGAAATTGCTGCTGGCAAGGCACAGAATCAATCCCAATAATGTTGCATCTTTCAGGTGGAGCGGTTTCTCTGACAAGTTGAATGAAATGCATGCTTTGCATCTTCAGTTTAAGACATTCAATTTCCAGCTGCTTCTTGAGGCACAATTCTGCAGAGGAGGATCAATGCAAAATTGTTAAAACTGGAAAATTGTCAATGTTATTTACATCAAAGCGAGACTGGGGGAAACCAATTATGCCAGTGATTTAAGGCAATATTCTTAAGTGAGCTGTCCCTTGGGTGATGGTGGTATAATATTTTAATAATATTCTTAGACCAATCCAATATTATTTTTTACAGCACATAAACTCAGATAAACTGGCACAGCTTCAGTACAGAACAGTTCTGTTTTACTTCATATTTAAAGAACAAAAAATAATTTGAAAATGTTGAGTGGAGATGATCAAGAAAGGAACAAATTGGGGATCTGGAGATGTCACATAGTATATGATGCTTTAGTCTAATGTCTTTACCCAGATTCTGTTATTTATCTTGTAACAGGAGTTTGGTTGTGTTTTTCATGTTTCAATTTGCAGTTGTACCACTGTCTCAAAGAAAGAGCTGTGAGGTGATCTGTTGCTGGGTATAAATCAGATTTTATCTGTGAGGTACTGAAGATGAGGTGTTGTGATTGATGCAGCAACACTGCATGGTATATGTGCAATTTGCTGGCACTTGTGAGAGAACATCTTTTTTTCATTCCAAAAAAACATCCACATTGCGAATTCAGCTACATGTGTGTCAAATGGTGACAGCATCTACAGAGGAGCACAGGAAATGAAGAACAAAACTGAGGCAAAAGGCTGGTCCGTTGACCCGTTTGAAACAGACCATGCATAGTTTTAGTGTCTGCACCCACAGATGAAAAGGCTGGTATTTCATGGTCACTTTGTTTCCTTCTGCATATATAAGTGAGATAGCACAGGGCCATTCTCAAATGAAGCTCATTTCAATAAAGCCATTGCAAATCAAGCAAGCCATGAAAAGTGAGTAGTTTTCCAAAGCTACAGCGCATTCTCCATCTCCAGACCAAAGTAAGTCATTATTTAGTTGCAGTGCTATATAAGTGTGCATTATGGTTATAGTCCTGTTGATGATGAACCAAAGTTGCCTGCCAAGTAGCTGTCAGTGTCACTGACAACACATCTACTGAAACATTTAGACATGTCTAAATATTTAAATATGCTGATGTTAAAGGTTGTCAGCAGCCTTTTAGTGAATTCTACACTGAAAAGATCATCTGTCATAAATTATATTCTGCTCTCAAAACACCGCATTAAAAACAGACTTGGAAAGCATGAATAGTAAAAATGAAAATGCACAGTTCAAAGGCCAACATCCAGGATAGCATGCAGGTGCATTAGTGCAGGTGGTGTGGGTGCCATCCAGAGTACTCAGTTTTTTTCTTGAAATCCTTTATGAAATGAAAATGGAGAAAATATTTCATTTTGAAAAGTTTTCTCTTCATTTCCCCAAAACATTTGAGTTGAAAGTCAATACATTCTGCTTTTATTTATTTTCAGTAAGGTAACTCTTTACTGGTAAAAAGAATTCTGCAAATTTAACTATTTAATGTGTTGATCAATAACATCACAATAAGTGTTATTTCTCAATACCACTGAAGTTTTGATCATCAAATTTCTAATCATTAAGACCAAAAACAACTCCTAAGAGACATTTTTTGCGTACCTCTTGGACAATGCTTATCCAATTAACACAAAATTTCATTAAACATATTAAACCATATTTAGTGTAATATGGTAAAATTCTAATTTTAATGACAGTATTAATGGAAAAACTTAGCAAAAAAAGGTAAGAAAATTAAAGTTTCTACCAATTGGTGTTGTATTTTAGATTATTGGAAAGCCTGATCAGTCATTACAATAAGGAAGAACTTGTAAGAATTGTGCTAATTGCTGACATTTTGGAATGTGATTCTGGAGCCAGTGCTAATCCCATATATCCACAATCTTGGAACTACCTCCATCATCATCCAGAATGACACTGCTCTCCCTAACAGAGCCAGGATCATCATGGTATACTTCCAGTATTTGTGAGTGGAGACAAAGAAATGACCTGCTATGAGCCCAGAGCTCAACCCCACTGAACACTTGGTGGATTGGCCTGGACATGCTTTACATGCTAGAGTGACTAACACAACCACAGTGGTTGATCTTCAACAACTCCTGTTTGAGGAATGGGATCCCATTGCTATCCCTTAGCAAAATATGACCAGGCTGGTGACCAGCATGAGGAGGATCTGAGGCTCTTGACAGTGTAAAATGAATAAAGTGTAAACTTCCTTCCTTATTACTGTGACAGATTGCAGTCATCAAATCCAGCAAGCAACACAAAAAAAGAATAAACACCAACATATTAATATTGCAGAGGTTTTTGGCACATTTTCTAGGGGCACTATCCATACTTACCAGATACTCATTCCACAGAAGCACAATCCTTACAAGTTACACTTTGTTTTAAGGTGACTAATCAGGCTTTCTAATTATGTGTAATACAACACCAACCGTTTAAAATAAAGGGGAGAAATAATCAACCAAAAAAATATAATTGCTTTATGTGCTAAGTATAGATGGATGCAGGAAACTGTTTCTTTGATGTGCTCTGTACAACACCATAATCCTTGGCCTGCCATTTGGCAAATGAAAGTGCCTATTTCTCAGTATGTTTACACATTAATGTCAGCTACACAATACTGTATTGTCTGACACCCGCCTGTGGTGCCCCCCCAGCATGGCTTGTAGCATCAGACGCCTCTGTTTCCCCTGCTGCAGAGCAGTTATGGAGACAGAGACAGAGCACCTGCCCTCGTGCCTGAGCGCTGTTCCCAGCAGCTTGCTAATGTCAACCTGCCTGATACGCACAGCAGGGTGGGGGCTTCAAGACAGCAGCAATTTTCCACTGCATGTGAATGAGACTGGAGAGCAATCTGCTGGCCTAAGAGCCTCATAATCAGCACATCATTATCAGTAGGGGGTTGGTACATGGGGTGGAAGCAGGGTGAGGAGAGTGGAAATAAAGGGAGGGAGCAAAGGATGACACCAAATGAGCCCCTGTTGACATTGAGAAGTTACGAGACACTGCAAAAGAGGGAAACTAGCATTTAAAAATGGCATGTAAACTGATTTGCAGCAAGATTATACGTGTACAAGGCAAATAATATCACACCTGTTTACACATCAGTAGGGCTCTTTGAGAAACTACAGCAGACTTTATTTAGCTCATGGCAGCTTGGATGTTCCCTGTTAGTGTGCATTATTGCCGGTCTTCTAACTCACAGAATCTAATGGGAGAAATACAGATACTGTGTGACAGCTCTTTGAAGCTTACCTTCACAGCATACATTTTTCAGTGAGTTCAAAAGAAACAAGGACAACAAAGCTGATATTGCTGCTCGTACATACACTTGTCTGGTTTCAGAAGTACCCAGCATTCTTTCTGTACTCAAACTGGCCTTTAATCCTTTGACTGATCATAAAGAAAGCATTGTTATGTATTCTCATAAGGCAGCAACATGCCATTCTACTTGACCTAAGAGTTATTACTGATTTACATTAAGCTGGTTATGTGCAAGCTTTCTTTTTCGGCATGGCAATATGGTTGGGCTGATATTAACCACAACACAGTGATAAATTTAACTGAATGAATAGATTTGCATGGCAAAAAAAAGAGAAAAAATATATAAAGCACTTCCTTTAAGAGTGTGACCCAGTTAATTCTTTATCCATGGCAGCAAATACTTCCACAAACAGCTATTTGGAAAGATTTAGTTGTCATCGGGTTGTTTTTGTAACCCAGGTTTTCGGTTTTAATGTGAAAACAATCAATCACATCCGTCCAAACAGATATTTCCCTACCACTTTTCGCCGCGTGGGGGCAATAGCGCACAGAGCACTTGGGCTGACACTACTTGACTACAAGTTTTGAGCGCTGCTTTAGTATGAGATGGCCAATTCATTGAAAAGAAAAGAACCCATGAACTGTATAGACACTGGTCGCCTTTTTTATAATAAGGAAGTTTTTTTTAACTTCTGTGGTAACGTAGAAAACTGAGTCACACCTTCCAGACAGTAGTTACATTAAGAAGGTGGATTTATTGTTATCATGTGATTTTTTTCAAACAATCGTTATTTATAAAAGCTGTCATCGTCACTAGACTTTTGTTCACTCGTCTCTGTGATGCATTTAGAGGTTACTCAGAGCAGTAAGAAGATGATGTCAATACTCCGTCTCGCACACTTGACAGCCAAGCAAATTCAATTGGACTGACTCCGCCTTGCTCATGCGGGACTTGTCCAAAGGCTTTTCATACCGCCGCGTGCCTGTCTGCATGCCTGGTGCTCTCTAACGGAGTCTCTTCTCCACACGCCCCCCGGTCACTCACCCTCATCATCAGCGAGGAGCAGTCTGACGCACAGGACCAGCACATAGGACTGTTCCTGGGAGTGTGTACCCACCACCGTGCAACATGTTCCCAGCGTGGTGCCGGGGAATCCACATTGGGGGCTCGACGGTACCACCGCGGACCATGTTTGGAGCTGGACAGGTTGGACAGGTGTGGGTCTCCTGTTGGATTCTGCTGTTGTCGACTTGTTTCCCCAGCGCTCTGGCACAAGGTAAGATACTCACCTCAGGCTTTGTTCGCACAGTATAGTTAAAAAACGCGGTCCACCAACCGCCCCAAAAAGTGGAACAGAGATTTGTTAGGTGGTAAAAAAGGTAAAAGCAAAAGAATATGAGGCGAAGGAAAACTATGCCACAAACTTTACGTGCGTTAAAAGATGCAAAGGATTAACCTAGAGCAGCTATAGGAGAATAACAAATAAAATAGCACAGATTATGATCAAATTCCCTCAAACAGCAGTGGTAAATGCTCACATTGCTACCACAAGGCTGCTTGAATGGTGCAAATGCTCAAAGACAAACTGGCGTTTGAAAACAATATTATCTAGTGACAAATGCTGGTTGGTGCTTGGCTGATGTAAGCTTGCCACTGTGAGCAATTTAAAATATTCTAGGATACAATTGGTTTCTCTACAAGCTTAATAGGTTGCTTTCAAATCTACAAAATATATTTCTGCATCAATACCACAAAATTCACCCTTTTATCTCATCTTTAAAAATCATTTACGTGATATTAATGCTCTTGACCTGCCGTGAAATATGGAAAGTCCAGTGGCCTCAGACTGTTTTACTGCTGCTCTAGATTGAGCTGCACCCCTCCTCTCCTCCCTGCCTGCCTATTCACTGCCTATAGGGCTCCTTAATATTCTTCCAGAGACAGTCATTAACATGTAGCTATAGCTGTGAATGTAGAAAAGTAACTGTAGTGTAGTGAATGTAGAAGGCTTACTGGATTTGTCCACTTTTGCATTTTGACTTAGAGGATTTGTGAAAGAAATTTGCATGTTACAGAATGCATCAATTACAGCATGCTGATTTTATCCTTGAAATGCACTTATTTTATCATGACTGTGAAACTGGTTTGACTTCTCACTTGTTATATGTGAGCAGTTGACCTCTTGGCCATTGAGAAAATTAGATGTAATAAATAATTATAGAAAACCACAGTGAGCAAATTCTTTCTGCCTCCATTTCTCACAATTGAAAAAGCATAACTGCTGGTTGTCACAAGAAGTGAGGGTAAGTTAATGGAGGACAAAGCATGTGTGGGCTTATTGGAATTTCATCAGCAAGCTTGATGTACAATTTGCTCACAATAAATGGCATAGTTTTATACACATTAGTATTCAGCCACGCTCATACCTTTTAATATACAGGGAGCTACAGAGATGTAAAAAAAACATACATACACGTCCTTGAAGGATTTATCTCTGCAGGTCCCAAAGGAGAAAAAAAACCCCGTCACATTTCTGAGGTTGATTCATATGAGAGGTGCCTTCTCTAATGACTTGCCATCTCACAATCACACTGTTCAGTGCACCAAAGTGCTAAAAGCAGCATAATCCATGTGCTTGTTTGTCTTTGAACAAGTTGCATTGCTCTAAAGTGCTCCTAACCTTATCTGAAAAGAGTCTCAGGCGTCTCTTATTATGCAAGGCACAGTTCTTCTGGCTGTTATTAGTGTCATTTCTCAAGCTAGCATGCCTGGAGTAGGTGAGGATCTGTTAAGCACTACAGGTCTACCCCCTACCCCCCCAAACAGACCTTGTTCTCATCCTTGCTGGTGGTCTTCTGGACTCTTGAATGTTCCCAGCTGTGCATTAACATTGCTGAGAGATTCACTTCTATACTTGCCTGTTCTTTCAATTGAAGAGGGTCTGCTCTATGGTGCACAATAGCTTGGTTCTGAAGAAGCAGTTGTGTTCTTTGTAGGGGTCCTCTCAGCATCCAGAGAGGTCTTGTTTCTCTGAAGTAGGAGGTAGTGCTCATCCTCATGGGGAACCGTTGTTTGCAAATGAACGACGGCACAGCAACGCCTCTGCATTAAGTTGGAGATGATTCAGTCATTCCCTGAGAGGGGAGGACCTTTGAGGGTGTCATAAATTAGGTGACACATGTGGACCCCAGGGGACTGTTGATATCATCTAGCTACTTGTTTTTCAGCAGGCTCCTGCTGTGTTTATTAAAGCTGGCTGTGTCAGTGCACAAGAGGATACATGGTAGATCCACAGGGGAACCTTTGTAGAGGTTGCACCCGGCAAGCCATTTAAAGACTTACTGAGACTCCTGTGAGGTTTTTTCCTCTCTAGTAGTCTTTGTATGTCCTTCTTTCTCAAAGTGTCAAAAATCTATGTGTGCTGTAAGTGGTTTTGTTTCTGCTTGTATCTTCTCATGTACATATGCAAAACTGAGTGTGTGTGCCCACTTGCTGGTGCTCATGTTCCTGTCTATTGAGCTTTAATCTAGATAGCAGCATTGACATTCTGCCAACCGACAGCTGCTATAATTTTCTGGACGTACGTTATTATGCAGCATGACAGCTGTCAGCCATTTCCAAATCTTTAAATCTTATGATAATCCACCATGCTTACAAAAAAAAAGCATTTGTTTAAAACACTCTGAATCCTTGTGTGATTAAAAGTCCCCACCCTAATGCTGGCACCACATCATATTTCAACTACATCAGTGAAACATAAGCACATGCACATCTAAACACATTAACAGAAAGATAGAAAAATCAATATCTGCAAGATTATACCAGTGAATCGGGAAACTTGTAACACAGTTTTAATTAAATAAAAGTGACAACAAACCTGGTTATTTTCATCCAAATGTGCAACCTTACCCCTACAGATACAATAGCCTGGATATTAACGTTGATGCTGCATTAGTCTTGTGAATGTGTTAGTAAAAATGGTTTCACCTGACCTGGTGACACCTGTACAGCAGCTGACAAAATATCAATTAGGCATCGAAAGTCCTAAATGGAAAAACAAAGATATGCAAGTGTTGTAACTTCTTGGCTGCCATGCCATAATTACATACAGTATGCATTCATGACACATGCATTCCCCTGTTTTGGTGATGTGCAGTTAATTAAGCATGTAAGCGTTTCCTACACCAGAGAGCAAACAGCTGCTGAAATTTGGACTAAATGCTTGCTTACTCCCCAATGTGGCTCATGCCTGGAAAGACCAGCCAATGGTTTGCACAGCCTCAGGTGAAATGGTGGCACCCTGACTTCCATATCAGACTCCTTGTGTGTCTTTAGTGTCTGCCTCCCATGTCTGCCTTGCTGGCTGCTTTTTCTTTTTTTGGCTGCCAAATGCT
This sequence comes from Rhadinocentrus ornatus, assembly GCA_037177495.1. Lineage (NCBI taxonomy): Eukaryota > Metazoa > Chordata > Actinopteri > Atheriniformes > Melanotaeniidae > Rhadinocentrus > Rhadinocentrus ornatus. The sequence goes on from JBAMHW010000023.1 coordinate 16,856,894, forward strand.
GTCTACACATGTTTATTCATGCTGCCACGGGATGCTTTATCCTCCAAGATGGAAGATATCACAGCTGAAGTAGGGAGAAAAATCTGTTCACTTGCAGTTTAAATTGAAAAACTAAATAAAAACACACAATGAAAAAGCTTACTTAAAAAAAGAAGGGGGGGGGGATTTAGAAGCAACATATGCTGGAAATATATTTAGGAGTGAACAATGATTAAAATCAACTTTATGGTTGAAGAACAAAAGGGCTGTTGCAACAGTTTTCAGCTTCAGGAAGCCTTTAATTGGCTCAGTCAAGCAGCAAAACTGTGCTTATAGTTCATAATGGAAATGTAATCAAATGAACTTGTACTGCAGGGTTTTGGCATTCTCCGTTTACCTATTAATTGCCATTTGCCCAAAAGAATCTGATAATGGCTATTTGCGTGGCAACAGTCCTGTCTTCCACCATGTGACCATATGTCTGTAAAAGGGTAGCTGGTTCAAAATGTTACTGAGTAACGTAAGCCGTTTGCCATGTTAAAGTTAAACACCGATGTGAGCTTGTACTGAGAATTTTGTGTTTTAAAGTAGGCACATAGCTTGAGAATACAAAATACGAAACATCCTGCAAATAAGACAAAATATTAATTCTACAAAATTACGTTATTTAAAGTCTTTACCCACAGAGAGCCCCTTCTTTGTTATTGCCGGGTGAAAAATACAGTTTGAGTAAGGGATAAAGCATCGATTCAGAGGTTTGTTGGGGGCCAATTTTAATCACATAGCTGTAGTTTTTTTTTTTTTTTCAAAATCCCCTTGTTTACTGATGAGACGGAGAGGAGAGACGCTGCAGGGGGAAACAGACAAATTCCTCACATATTAATTCTACCGGCTAAATGTCTAATCAATCTGACACACAGCTTGGAGGCACTTCAACTATCTAAGAACTAAGAACAACAACAGCAAGAAAATATCTCCGAAGAAGCCCTGAGCTGGTACAGACACAGAAAGAGGAAATGACCTTGAATGCTGTATGGAGGGGAATATGAAGTGGCACTATTTGTTTAATTTGTCTCCTATAATTTTGACAAGAGAGCAAAGATGTACGTGCTTCAACATCAAAGTATAATTTTAAGGGGCAAATTGAAAACCCTTTAAAAAATTGTGTCATTACTTTCATCCTGGGAAGAGGAATAGGACCATACATATGTCTTCAGGCCCCCAAGCTGTTCCATGTAAACATTTAAACAACACAAAGGCAACTCAAGGAAAACTGTGTTGAGAAACAATGCTTTTTACAGCATAATGTGCTCAGTGAATCTCTGCTCACATCAAGCCCCTCCTGGGGACTGGTGAGTGTATTCTTGTGTTGTGAATAAAATAGCAAAAGAGACAAAGAAATAGAGAAATGGAGGAACAACTGTGGTGATGGAGGGAGCCCCCCCGTCCTAGTAAAAACAACTGGTGGTACAAATCCATTTTTCTTTGTACATTCACATGAATGAATCCACATCTTGACATTCTGCTCCATTCTTGTCCTGACCTCAAACCAAACCAGTCACAACACTGCGATTCCCTGCAGTAAGTGATAACACGGACAGGCACACCATTACTCCTGTTGAAGTCTATACAGATAGTGAAAAAGAACGTATTAAATTGTTTGCTGAACAGCAGTAAACCCAATATCATAAAGTAAAAGAAGACAGAAAAAGAGTAAACTTCTTTTAGCTTCCACTGCCTCTTTGCAGCATTAAAGCTGCTTCTTCCATGGGATAGTTTCTTTGTTTTTCGCATTTCTCCAGAGAAGTATCATGCATGAAATGGGGTCAGAGGTCAGCAGGTTTACAGAACTAGGTGAGTCTTGTCTGTGGCATACTCCCTATCTACAGGCAAGGTCTTGTATATAAACCTTGAAAGGCTGAGTTTGCAGCTCTGCTCAGACTGTGCTTGGCAGCAAGCCTACCAGACCCACAGGGGGGTCTGGCGAAATGCCTCTTGCTGCATCTCAATGCCTTGTGCTCAGTATTGATTACGACTTGAGCTGACTCTCATCCCCCATTGTCCTGCTCTTGGACACATGGGATTTAATACCACATTTGACTCTGTTTCCAAGCACCCACCATCCTCCTCTTCCCAGAGACTGCTTTGGAGCTCAACAACAGGCCCTCTCCACTTTTGTCACAGACTGACACTACTCCACCAACTCTAAAAACAAATAAGTGGCAGATATATAAGAGGATATCAGTGTGAATGATAAAACGTGGAACATGCAAAAGCATCAGGTGAGATAAATCTGAAGAAGTTGCTACCAACAATCTCGTCCTGCAAGGCTTTTGTGTTTGCTGATAAGGCTAGCACGCTTGGCAGAGTGGAGCAGGTTGTCATTGAGGCACAGTGACACTTTAACGTACACATATCTTTGATCACTGCCCTTGCCTGTAACATTAGCAGTGTGTCAGTTAAGAAATGTGATGTTGACGGGAGTTGACAGCAGTACTGCAGGCTTCTTCTCTGTGGCTTATGTCACATCTGGATTCCCTTTCCTTACATGCTCTATACAAGCTAATAAAAACACACTTCAGGTTATGGACTAAAAGCATATGGCTGGATTCACTGTGAAAAAGAAAGGCTGCTTTCTTCTAACTAAATGATGCTTATGATTATCATTAATGCTATTATAATTAATTAGTTAAATATCTTTTTTTTTTATCATGGATCATTACAATTTCATTTGCTAAGGAAAGATGACTGGTAAGATAGAAAGTACATAATTAAAATATGCACCATGGCCAAAAGCGCCTGAAAAAGAGGGCGGGGTGGTTGATAGTTTGACCACTTGAATGATATAAATTATGTGAGCATACAGTACATACAAAAATCAATGCAGCCCAGCAGCTCCTTTTGAAATCAGCAAATTGAGAAACTTGTGTTATTCATTCTGCTTGTACATGCTTCAGGATTAATAGGTGTTGAGCCCTGGAGAGCAAGTGTTTGACAATGAAGCATGAATCCGCCAATACGCAAATCGAGTCCGCCATGTGTTTCTGCCTGGAATGATTTAGGATCAGTTTGGAAGAGCTCCTCGGAGGTTAAGTGGGAAGTCTGTGGTGCATTGCACCTTTGAAAGCAACCAATACTGACAGGGATGAAAGAGATCCTGTGCAGATACATTTGCCTACTTATTCAAATTTCAAAGGCAGCTTGACAGAGGAATCCAATAAAACTTCCTTTATTGCTTTAATGCATGCTAGCAGATGCACAAACATGCACACAGTAGACGTGTGCGCATATGCTAATACACATTTTCTTTTTCTAACGCATGTATCGACACAAATACATGTAGATTGTTTCATTATTGATAAATGGAGCTTTCTCAAAAGACCAAACCAGTATTTGAATACAGCTTTTGGCACAACTAATGAAAGTGGGGCACAGCTACAATGCCTCGTGTGAATAGACAAAATCAGAATCAGCTTTTTCCGCATGTAGACTCATGTTCTGATGGCCCTCTGTGGAAAAATAGCTCTTTGCCATGTCTTTGCCGACAATGTCAACAGCAGTAAGGTGGAGGAGAAAGGGAAACAGGAGGAGAAGTGAATATTGCAAAGGATGTCGTTGCTAGGTGGGATATTGATGGAAGAAAGGAGAGCGCTGCATCAGTGGGGCAGAGATTGCTGTGCTGTACAGGAGCACAAATCCTAAATTCTGTGCAGATCCAATGGCAGCTAGGAAACAGCTGACAGTAAAATGGGGGGGATCAAAGGGATTAGTGTGCCCTGTTTGAGCTCAAACAGTAACCCCTCCACTTCTCCTGCTGCCAACTTCTTTTAAAAAATATATATTTAGATACATTCACATTTTTTTTTATCATTGCTCTGTTTGGCTTGTAAATGACAGCCGATCCGCATCTGACTTTTTCTTTTACTTGTAAAAAAGAAAAAGAAAAGAAAAAACTTGATGAAGCTGGATGAAGAAAGATGTTATTTGCACACACACATGCACGCAGTCATAACAAAAATTGAATACTTACACACCAGTATTCCAGACAAACAAAGACATTGCATCTGAAGGAAGGGGATGCAACTGTCAGATGCAATCAGTTCTGCCTTTTGTGATCTGAGTGAGATTTCCTGTCACTGGGGTTTGAGACACAGTCTGTTTAATTCTGCAGGGGGCTCCCATGTCCCAGATGCCTCGGTCACTGTCTCCTCTTGTCACAGATCCCGAGTGAAGTAACTAAACAAACGAGCCCAGGCGTCCCCTGTTGGGGACGTGTACTGTACTGCACCGGGAGGCCTTCTGACAACATTGGCCCTCTATCTCCAGACAAGAGAAACAGCGGACATGTGAACTCACTCAAGGCTGATGCAGAGCTTTTACTCCAGAGACAAAAGCCAAATATAATCGACATCACATATGACACACAGTACATGTGATAGTTCAAAACTGATTTGTAATGCCTGACTTAAGGAAAAGCATTACGGGGAAGCCAGAACTGTTTCTTGTTGTTCTTCTTTGGGACACAGATTCTACATATGGACACATTATGGCTGCAGCTCTTCTGATATGTGCTGCCATTGCAGAAGCCTTGGGCTGCAATTCATCATCATTGTCCTCAAATCTTTTACATAGTGCTGGTCAAGCTGTTCTAATTTGCATGTTGGGGGGCTTTTGAAGAGAAAATCCCTAGTTCTGTGAAAGATAATGTTTGAGCACATATCTATTATAACAGTGGTGGACAGGCTCTAGCCTGTGGGAACTGCAGGAATGGAGAATCATATCAGTTAAATGAATTTGCTCTGGCCAATGTTTAATTTCACAAAATTCAATTAAAAAGCTTTATTTCCACTTCTGTAATCACTCAAGGGGTTGTCACAATTAGTTTATGCAGAGAAAATCATGACCAGTTCAAAATGGGTTCTTGGAGTGCTTGTTATATCAATCTGTTAGTGTCCTTCTAATGCTCATAATTTTTTTTTTCAGGCAGCAATATTTACAGTTAAAAACAGAAACAAGAGAGATATGCAAGTCTGTCAAAATCCAAACAAGGAACCAAAAGATAAAAACAAAGAAGCAAAAAATAGAAAATAATATATTGTCTGAAAGGGAGTGGGAAGAAGAGAACTTATTTAACCCCACCCCATTTTGCATCTCAAATTTGCTGCAACAACTTTATTGCTACACTCACAGAAAAGTGTTAAATTCTAGCAGCAAGTACCATAGACAACAGTTAACAATACACTAAACAATCATTTAACCAACATTGGTAAAGAAAGAAAGAGAAAAATTATTATCACACGGTAACCCAGGCAGGATAACAAACTTATGCACATTAAGATATTCTTTCCTTATATTGAGACCAGACCAGATGTTTATATAACCGTTTAAGTAAAATCTCCAAATCCTCTCAGATTTTGACCACTCACTTCAACTATAAAAAATTATTGCAGGTTTGTTGGCAACATTTTTTTGAATGCTTTAAAGAGGATAATAGATGTGTTATATTTTACAAGATCCAAAAACATTAGCAACTAGAGTGTGGTTTAAAAAAACCGACCTTGTAAATGATCCACACTGCTCGTTTCTGTAAAATGACCAATGGATTTAATGTCTTCTGGGAAGTGTTCCCCCACACTTCAACGCAGTATGTAAAATATGGAACAACCAAGGTGCAATATAAACTACGCAGTACATTCTCATCAAGATATTGCTTAACTTTATTTAAAATTGAAAGGTTTTTAGAGATTTTTGTTTGTATATGTCTAATGTGGGGCTTCCATGGTAATTTATTGTCAACTATAACTCCCAAAAATATATTCCCATTTAAGTATTCAATTTGAATACCACCAATAGTGATAGGTAATTCTAAAGTAATTTTATGACTATTAAACATTATTGCTTTAGTTTTATTTATATTAATAGATAGTTTATTTTTATCAATCCACTTTTTAAATTTTTTTAAATAAAAAAAAAATACAATTTATATATACATTTAACAGTTCCGGCCCTAACACATAGTCCTGGGGGACACCACAAACAATGCCAAGTTTTTTTTATGAATTTTTACATACTGAATTCATCCCGTTAAGTCTCTGGCTATCCCACGAAATCCATATTTTTCCAGTTTATTTAGTAGAATTGAATGATTAATGGTGTCAAAAGCTTTTTGAAGATAGACATAAATACCCACAGCATACTTTCTATTATCTAAGGCAGTAGTAATTTCTTCAGTTGCTTCAATTATTGCCATTGAGGTAGTTCCTTGAGTTCTAAAACCATTTTGGCCTTCATGTAATATTTGATGTTTCTCGAGAAACTTTTCAAGTCGAGAATTGAAAAGTTTCTCGAGAATTGAGGCATGTTAGATATTGGTCTGTAATTTGTGAATCTATGTTTATTGTCATTTTAGAATAATGATATTACTTTTGTGATTTTCATTTTTTTTAGGAAAACAACCAGACTGGAATAATAGATTCTAAATCTATCAATCTATGAGGGGCTTAACAATGTTTGAAATAACGTTTTTAACCAGTGTTTTGCTAATATCATGATAGTCAGTGGATAATTTAATCTTACATTTTAGCACACACCATATCATAATCATAATGAATATTTAGCCTTTACAAGTCAAGAAAATGTTCCTTTTAATTTCCAGGTAGAGAAACTATAATGATGGTGTGGGAATATACAGTATTGAGGTTTGGAGGATATACTAGTTGAGAGGAAGTGCTTAGTGCTAGTAGATCTAGGGGAACAGGCGCTTTTGTCAATGTTCTGATTTTCATGTTGAATGTCCTTTTATTTGCACTGTATGCTGAAGTGGACACAGCTCTCTTGTTGCCCTCTCTGAATATGTGAAGAAAAGTGAAGAAAAAGTAGAAAAGACACAAGACAGATGACAAAATGAGCATGTTCGCTATCGGTGTTCTTATAAACAGACTGCAGAGCTGACATATGCAAACGCGAAGGGTGGCAGTGTTTAAAAGCTTTAATCACACCGCCGCTCCATAGCCCAATGTGGCGTTGCGCTCTGCATCATTGAAAGCTTGTTTTATTAATGTTGTCCAGAGTGAAGTATGGTGGGGTAGTGGGTTTGCTTTGTGTTCTTGATTTAAAGTGGGGTGGAGCAGAAACAATGGGCATGAAAAAAACATGGCAAAGCTGTAAGAAGCAGCTGACTTCCATTACTTTAGAAGGCACAGTGCCCAAAATGGACCATGAAGAAGTGGATGTGCATTATAGAGAAAAGCATTCACATTTGATGTGTCTTAATGTACAATAACTGTACGTGGGGTCAAATTGTAAGCAGTCTTAGATGATCAATGGGTTTTCCTCTGGAGAGAGCCTTGGGCCGTCGGAATTAATGAAATTATATCATCATTTGCTTTATGTGACACATGCAAGCCAATGAAGTCAAAGTATAGTGTCTTTGAGCATGTGGGTGAAGTTAAATCTCATGTGAGTCTGATGCCTAATTGCTCTCATTAGCAGCGAATGTTCACACCAGTTATTCTGCACAATTAACCGACTGCCACCAAGATGTTATGAGGCAGAATATTGCGCTGGGTCAAGGGAAAAAAAATGTTGTAATTAATTCTCACTTAAACTAATGGTTTCATATTTCAAAGGCTGGTACAATGGCATTTTTGTTATGATTCCCTGAGGGGAGACCACTGAGTGTTTTTTTTTTTTCTCCTTTTCACTGTGCATCATGTGGAAATGAGGAAGTGCACGCAATTGATGGAAATCAGGAGGCATTGTTGTTTGACAGAAGGCACCTTTGCAGTGATTGCCTGTGTTATTAATTTGTGAGATGAGAGGAGGCAGGCTTCTCCAGCCTCTGATGGTTACGTGCCGCATTAAAGAACTGCTGCTATGAATGACACTCAGGACTAATGAATATGAATACATTTATAAAAATAGGCACAGGCTCCCCTCTCAGTGCAGATTGGGAGTGACAGTCACATTGGTTGGGTATGGTTGATGAGGGAACCACTACCCCAGGAGATGGAGGATGCTGCAGGGATCAGACAAACAACCTGCACACAGACAAACACACCACATACTATCTTCTGTAGCCAACTGCCCTTGCATGATCATATTATAAATACCCCAACATTTAAGAAAGACATCTGTTCACTCACTGACCACAAAGTGTGTCTCTACCTTACTGTTCTATCACTGCAATAATAATTATAACAGTATCCAACACAGCTTGTTTTTCTGTGTGCATGGTACCCCCACTGAAAAGATCATTTAATATCACGTGTTGAATATTGAACAGATGGGTGACTTGAAAGAGAATTTATTTTAATTTATAAAATCCACAGGTGTGGTGTTGTTAGCAAGGGATTTATGCTGCACAAACAGCACATTTACATTGTCTGTCAGCTAACTTATAGATTTTTTCCGGTGGAAGCAAAGTGCAGTCATTTATTGTCATTAATGCACTATTCATTATGTTGAAACTGACTTTGGAGACACGAAGATACATTGATTTGAATCTTTTGTTGCAGTTTGGTATTTAAATACTGTCATTATCTTACATCACCATTAATAATATACCACTGATGACTGAATGGCATTTGTTCATATTGTCTAAAAGGCAGAGAAGAATGCTTTTAACTCCCTTGTTTTGACTTTTCCCGCAATGGTTTGAAACCATTTGTACAAATATGTCACATGAAACATTTTTCTTCCCCATTTCCATTTTCTCCCTCAGTCCATTTTCTCATGTGCTCCACCTCACACAAGTTTGTCTCTCTAAAGGTGTATTTTAGTTTTCTATTATCAACTTTGTAATCACTGACCTGTTATCCCATCCTTCTGTTGTCAGAAAATTTTCTGTCACTGAGTGTGCTCTTTCTGAGATGAGAGAGATGGAAGAAAAATAATGCAAACGTATTTATCTGTTTTCCTCATTAAGTGACGATTGTAATTGATTATTTGAAGATTTGATTAGCTGCAAATTAGTAATTCAAGAAGGTATTTGTCACACTGTTCAGTTTACGTGTAACAGTGTGACCATTTTCCCCATCTTCCAAATTTTCCAGAAGAGTTAACATCTTTATTTTCTGCTAAGTGTAAAGCACAAGCAGGGCCAATCCCTCAAAGTTCTGTGAAGGTCTTTGATTGAGATAAGTGGGATATTCATTGCCTCTGACAGGCGTAACCTTGGTGAGTGTTCCCTGGCAGCCACTTGAGGAGCATAGAAGACTGCGTGCGCTGGACATGGGGGGGGCACAACTGACAATGTGGTGCTCCCATAGAGAAGTGGCCCAGTATTTTAAACCCAAAGAAAACACACGAAGTAAGTAATTAACTAAAAAAAATATATATATTTAGAACCTTTCAAGAATAAAATCGCACAATGCTTCACAAAGAAATACAAGAAACAAGAAAATATAAAACAAAACCTAAGCAAAAGCAAGTTTAGAAATATGAAGTTATATCTTCTTTTTAAAAGAGATCACTGAGTTCTGGGATCTCAGCCTCACAGGAAGAGAGTTCCAGACAGCAGTAGTGGCTGTTGCAAAGTCTCTGTCACCTTAAGGCGGATTTATGCTTGCGCAGCGACCGCGTAACTGCCGTAGGCTCGGCATAGCTCCGCAGAACCTGCATGAAGCTGGCCCCCCACCCCACGCAAAACACAGTGGAAATAGTCTCAATCGTTTGTGCTGCGTTAGTGCTGGTTTGT
>JBAMHW010000023.1:16880076-16899110 GCA_037177495.1 Rhadinocentrus ornatus
AATGCAGTGTATGGAAGTTATCTGTGTTAGGAAGAAATAAAAATCTGTTTATTTGATTTAGTGGTAACCTTGCCTTCACAATGAGTTTTAACAGTAAGGGTGCTGTAATTTTAGAGAATTCATAATTTAATATTCAAAGCTGGGGGGAAGTATGCAATCAGCAGCATGCTGCTATAGTTATCTGTACTGACTGAGGGAAAAAGAAAACAGTTCCCTGCTGGATTTAGACCCTGTGCTCTGGAAATTCCATCTCTGACAGCACCAAACCGACAAGGAGAGGTCCATCAGTAGTCAGGCTGACACACCCTCTCACAATGCTGTCCTCCCACACCTTTCTCTCCACTCATTCCACTTGTCTCCTTTAAGTTCTGTTTTGCTATGCATGCAATCATTGTAAAGAGCAAACTTGCTGGGGGTGACGTTCTGTCATAAAGTTACACCATAATGCTGGACAAAAAGTGATAAATGAAAGAGCAAAGAAATGAAGTAGCAACAGTGAGAAGAAGAGATGGAGGAAGCGAGCAAAAAAAAAAAAGGAAAAGAGCTTAGAAAAATGGAGTGAGAGGAATGAGGATGGAAACAGATCGAACAAGAGGATGCTGTGACAATTATAGGTAACGGAGCCTCTTATGTCAAAGTGGAGCCCTATTTCTTGGAGCTGTCTATTCTCCCGTATGTGAGACAGTAAATACCTTGTTTCTATCTACCCCGGACATCATTGTGACCACCGATGCCACAATGGAAACCCTGATGAGGAGCGCATGCAATTGCTCTCTCCTAATAAAATCTCACAGTTCTCATTACACACCAGCACAATGGGTTCCTCGCCTGGCCGCTGATTGAGTTCCTACTTTCATGGAGCTTTAGAAGCCAAGCCACTCCCTCCCACCACCCTCACTCATTTTATCCTGCTTCCCTCCCCTTCTTTCACCAGCCTTCATCCTGCTTCTTTTCTCCACACAAGTTAGATCTTTTCTTTCAGTGTTCAAATCTTTAGCTCTTCTCTTTCTCTTTTCTCTGTGCAACATTTCTTCTCACACTGAGCAAATAGTATGAAAGAGAAGCTTTCTTTAGTTGCCATTGATTTGATTGATAAGTGGCTACCTATAGAGAGTTTCTCCATCTTGAGTCCCTTTTACACTGGACAAAAAAAGTGCAAATATGTCTTTTTCTGCTATGGGAAGTGGTTCAATTGAATTTGTTGGAGTTACATCAGTTCCAGTTGGCAATGAAACACAACAGTGGACACAACTCACTTCCTCTTTTATAAACATACTTTTTTTGTGAGGGATGCATCAATTTTATCATTGCATCGTAGGGCTTACAATATTTTTTTCTGTCTACTGCTGAGTCCCGTATTCAGTGAAAATAATATACTCAAAAATTCACACAGAAATTGTGGTCCACCACAACCTGTAAAGTACAGTATACTGTCATCCATTCCTGTTGTGGCATTGTACAACTTTATCATTTGGCAGAAAATGGCATTCATTACTGGACACAACTCAAGTTCGATCTCGTTACAATTTTTTTTTTCTCTTGGTCCTATCCCTGTGATTTGCAGAGATAAGGTGTACCTTTTCTTGTAGGGATCATGGGGTAATTGCCTTATAGCCTTTGGGGGCTGATGCAGGCCATTTGGATGACTAAAAGACATATACCCCTTGATTTCTAAAAGGAAAAAGGCACCATGTCGATAGAAAATGGAGCCATCATGGCCAAGTGGTAGATCCAAGGGGAGAAAACTGAGATTAGGCCTATGAGTACAGGAGTAGCCCTCAGTGCAAGGGGAATGAATCATTGACAAGAAGGGCAAAGCCTTTCACCAAAGAAATTAAACCAGTGCAAACTCACTGACAGCTTCTTGGCTGCTGACGACAAAATGTCTCTGGCCCCAATTAATTCTGATTCAAAAAGCATCAATTTCTCTCATGAAATGCTAAGTGCATACATTTTTCACACAAGTCGTTATGGACCTATTAGCTAGATTTACTCCCTCTGATTAGTGTGCTGGCCATCTTTCTGAAAATAGCTTTACACACAAGAAACACTTATGTCCAATCAGCTTGTGATTATCACTCTCCTGCTCCACCCTCTTGTCAAATAATGGTTACTCATAACTCTAAAAAGACCAATACAGCCAAGCACCAAACTTGAAGCTTTAAAATGGCAAATTACACACCAGTGGGTCTGCCTATCACTTACTACAGGCTTTAAGTGTAAATCATAAATTATTGCTGCAAAAGAGGGATTTAATTATGTTATATTAGCAGAAAAAACTGCATTTAAAAAAAAACTACATTTATGTGTTAATTTACATGTAAAAACTGTGTTATTGGTTCGAATTACATCTTTATTACGACATGCCCTAGTAGCTGCAGAGACAGACTCTGTCAAGGAACACTGCTGATTATGAGGGATTTTAAGAAGGTTTAGCGAGAGAGTCACGAGGTAGGGTGGATTCCTTAGCTTGGGAAAAGGGCAAAATGATCCTCAGAAGTGGGTTAAGTTGTGGGAAAGAGAATTTATTTGGTCTAATTGCACTTCCCTCTATAACAGCACTTGGTCTTTGGTGTAATACACAAACAGGAATGATTTACACCAAAGGAGCAACAAAATTGATATGTATGTAGCAGAAACAGCAGGAACAGTTTCTCTGATTTAAATTTGATCAGTTGTGTGGTTTGAAACATTTTAAAGTGTCACAGCTTGCTGCATGTCAACTATTGTGATGTCAGGAAATATTAAGCTTGTTTTTTTCTAAATGAAGGTATAACCCTGAAATTAGTTGTAATTTTGAGTTGGAGAATGTAGTCATTGGTGGCCAGACCATAGCCTCATCTGACCTCTGCAATTTTCCTAAGGGATGGTTTTGGTGTTGACATGCAGAAGTGGTCGGAACGGTACTGTGGCTTCGAAGAAATTAAAGGACAAACATAAAACTCCGATCTGATTTATTAAACTGTACGGATTTACACCCATTTTGAGGGCCTTAACCGCACAGCCCACATCCACTTTGTAAAGGATCAAAGAGATCATTTTCTTTTCCTTGTTGGCTAGTTTTGATATAATCAAAACATTAAATAAGCAAAATTATGCATGCAGACATATGCCTCCATGCAGAGATGGTTCAGAAATACACGCTAACACACATTCATAGCCCCTTGCAGGTGGTAACCCATGGGAACCTTTTGATTAGCTGTTTTCAAAATGTGAGTCAGGTAAACTGAGGTACTCCCTGCTGCTACGTGATGTTAGTAAAGGTCAGCAGCTGGTGGCTTCGCTCCTGTCTATACCACACGCACTCCCTGAGCCAGGCTGAGATACCCTGGGAGGGAGAAGAAAAAAAAAGGCTTGCATTTACTAGATGGCGTCACATGAAGGCCACACGTGTATTCTCCAGAAAAGACATACATAATTTTAAATAGTTGTTGGTTTTTTGTTGGTTTTTAAAAGCACAAATGGGATGTGCAGTTTAAAACTTTAAACTGCTTCTTCAGATGTGAGTATGGTTTTCATTTCTTTTATTCCTATTCTTTCAGGGACCATTACAAATGTCTAAAACTTGAGCGAAGAAAGTGACAAGAAGAGATAGTTGTTCATTCTTGCACTTTTCAGTCTACAGTTTAATTGAATCTGTTTCATGTAGGTCAGTGTGCTTGTTGTCTCTGGCATTAACTGCTTAATGTCATATTAATTTTATATGGACTAAAAGATGGGTAATCTTTGATCTACTTTCTAAAGATGTTTTTATGTGTGGCTTATTTGATCCAGTTGACTGACTTGTCTGTGGGACTGATACCATAAAGATAAGGGTGTCAGATCAGTTGGGTGCCATCCTTTATTTTTTCCACGACGAAATCACAAAAGTTTTCACATCTCATCTGAGCGCCATGGTGACAGCATGACGGGAGGGGTCCACCCTGGCACGTCGCAATGATAGGCAGCTCATGCTGACAATAACGCCACCGTTGCACATGCATATCCCTCTCATTTATCAATGAGAAGGAATACAAAGTGAGATGGAGAGGTGGGAAAGTAAAGGGAAGCAGACTGGATCCAGTCAAGGAAAAAAAGTACATTTTTTAATCTGCAGTCAGACTGCCAATGCATTGATAATCCTTCAGCAACACCTTCCGTCTGGTGTGTAGATAAATTTCCAGACTTTTAAACTTATGCACACACACTACTAATAGACATATTGACATGATCAAATTTCATTATGTAACAGTGATATATTGCCATAGAACTTACAAACTTACTTAAAGCAAATCTTCCAAATCTCAACTTCACACCAACTGCTGCTGTTAATTTCTATCACAACGCGAGTTAATGACCACCTGACAGTTTCAATTTTCAAACTGCTGCTCAGAGGAACACACCAATACCAGTAGCTAAACTTTGGTTTAAAAGAAAAACTGAGATCTCAGATGATTATCAATAAAATGCAATGGGTGCCCAGACTATTGCATGCAAACCAAAGTAGTAACTGATAGCCCATTTATAAACATGACATCCTCCAGCTGATATGCATTGAATGGGATCAGAGTGGATTAGAGGAATGTGGAGGCAGGTTGGTGAGAACAGATCACCTAGATTGAAAAGGGATTTCTAACACTTCCAAATGAGATATGGGCATGCATGCAAAGATAAGAAGACACACATAAAAATGGGTCAATTGTTCTGCAGGTTTAGATTGTGATTAAGAAGATTACACTCCTCCAGTGAGCAACAATGGCAAAGTTAGATTGTAGCCCAGTTGTATTTAGCCACTCCATCAGCCTGGCTGATCCCTGTTCCATCCTCTCAGCAGCATTCAGGCTTTCATGTTTTGAGCGATGGGACTTAAGTTCTGGGGCTGTGCTTGTCACGCAGCAGATTTTCTGCTGGAACAGAACATAACAAAGCACAGTATAATTTGACTTATACCCGGACCAAAGACGGTTTTAATGCAACAGTGCAGGAGCATGTCTGGTACCACCACCCCATCCTCAATTTTTCAAAGGAGAGTGATTAAAGCAGGGGCACTTAGGCCTGAGTTAGTGGACCACTATTGATTGATTAAACCTAGCCGTTCAAACCCGAAGAGGAGGAAGTGTTTTCATGCAGTCTTCTATCCTTTCCTAATGAAAGCGAACCAAAGCTTGCTGCTACCTTTGATCCAGAAGGGATTTAAACTTCTTGCTTATGGAAGTAAAGATCAGAGCTGTCTGTCTTACTGTCTATCTGATGTGTTACTGAGAACAATATACAATGTTCTGCTGTGGGGTTTTAGGCTGTTTTAGTTCATGGTGGGGCCAATATATCAGATTTGTTGTGAACTATGGGAAGACTTTGGAAGATATAAGTTCTGGCTTCATCTCCCATTTACCTTTCTTTTTCATTATATTCTCCAAATCACATCTGTTTTCTGCTGTTTCTCTTTTCCTGTGTGTCTGTGAACAGCTGTCTTTCAGTGATGGCAACAGATTTGAGCATTTTGACAGCCTGTCTGTTTGCAACAAAGAAAGTAGGTTTGAATCAATAAGATCATTTTGGTATGCACAACTGGAAGCATCTTGGACAACAATTTGAAGGAAGTCAAGAGAAGAAGAAAGAAGTCAAATTAAGAGCAATGCCGGCTAATCGAGAGGTTCGGGAGGATTCCCAGTGGGCCGCATTAGTTTTGGGCCGGTGTCCCGGCAAATGTGAAAAAGCACAGCATCGCGACGCAGCAGTGCGGTCCGCTCACTGCTCATAAATCAGTCTGACACGCAGTGATGAGGGGAGATATTTCAGCTTCACAAACAATGCGCAGTATATTGTTTTTCTAGTTGTTTTTTTTTGTTTTTTTTTATGCAGTGGTACTAACTGGCAGCTTTGTCAGTTTTCCCTGTCTGAGCCCTATGCTTAATATTTTTTTAAATATATTTTTTGAAGGGCAAATTTGTTTACAGAATATAGACTTTATTATACATCTTACTTATTGTTTTTGGTTGTGTTCGGTTTTTATTCATTGTTCATGAGACTGAGAGTCCATTCTATTTATTGTTTTTGTTTTATTTAAAATGTCTTCCAGTTCCAGTGTAAAATGTTCTTTAGAAATGAAAGCTTATTGATCTTTGAAAGGGTGTACTTGCATTATTATGGCATTATCATTATATTAGTTAAAAAATGGTCTCAAAATGACAACATTATCGGTTTGCGCAATATTATCGCTTATCGCAATAATTTCTGAGAAAATTTATCGCACAGCAAAATTTGTTATCGGGACAGGCCTAGCCACACTTTCAATAATTAAAGCTGATTTTCTCTGAAAGAAAACATTTTTAAGGGAGCTGGTGAGGTGGGAAGCTTTGATACAGCCTGGATGCATTCATAAAAGTTTCAGATGCAGAGAGAGTAATTGACATTTTTTGCAAGTTAGCATTCAGAAGCACATATGCTAAGTGGACTCTCAAGTTTTTGCTCTGTCTCTTTCTCTTTGCGTCTCACTTTTCTCTCTCTCACACACAGACACATACACATAATTCTATCTGTGCAGTGCTTTTTCAGTTTGTTCTGTTTTATGGATTTCCCACTCCACTCAGTTGAAAAATTCAGTTAATTGAGCAATGCTTTAAAAGATCTATCACATGAGGATACAATCATTTTTCAGTGTATGGACCATGGAGTTTTCATATCTGTGTGATGCATAGAGTGCAAAATATAAACCACAGGTAAGAATTGATTAATGCACAGACGTACCTGGTTAGTCTACTGTATCGTACACACAAGCACACACAGTTAGGCAGGCACTTTAGGTGATGAAGTAGTCAACCAGGTACTTAAGTTTTCAGGCCTGGGGGCATTGGGATGCAGTGTGATACAAACAGCGACATGTGGCTTCACTTTGTTTGCATGCCCTTACAAAGCCACTGTTTGTGTAGCCTTTCAGTTCCCTTCACAATGATCCCCTTATGCTAATGCTGTCCACCAGTGGGTTTTGTTTGACTATTTAACGTATACACAGTTTTCCCACATGAATGTTACCACAGAGGGAGGGAGATGCTAATGACCACTGGCAGAAGCTGCATCTCCCTCTGATTGTTCTTTCTAGTAGCGTTGTGCAGGAGAGCACAGTGACATCAGAAGAAGACAGTCTCTTCCTCCTCACTTGTTTTTTTCCTTCCTGAAAACACCTGTTTGTTAGGATGGCGACCAAGGAGCCTGCCAGAAGAAAACCTTCCATTACTGCCTATTTATCAGAAGTTGCAGAACTCGTCATCGTACTACCAATGCGTCAATAAATCAGCCATCTCTCTGGGCAGGCTTGACTTCTATAGCTTCCTGACACACTTTTATATACTCCATTTTATTCACCTTTTATGTGCTGGGTTGATGTATTTTATTGAGCTAGTTACTACAGAGCATAAACTAGGGATTACAACCCCGCACACGAAAAAGATCTGCCCCCAGAGAGACAAAAGCAATCTGTTTTTAAAATATCCTAATTCTCTTTCTCTGCCCTGCTTCACTTTCTGTTATTCAGCCTGCTTTTCTTGTTGCCTATAAATGTGTGCAAAACTGATCATTTTTTATTTTTTTAGTTTATTTTTTTTACATCCAATCATCCAGAGAATTTGTGGAGCCATTGCAGCCCTCTTTTTAGCCCCTAACTTTAGCTTTCTACCTGTTAAGACTTCCACAAGCAGATACTGTTATCTCCCTGGCTTTTGAAAGCCTGTCACATCCACTAGCTGACTTCTTCTTCAAAAGGTGTCTCCCGCTACCCTGCTGCATGCACTCCCTGCGGTTCCCAGTACCTGCAGGGAGGCACACCAAGCAACGTCAAACTTGGATTTCACAAAAAGACGAATTGACACAAGGGTCAGGATGATGGAAGGAAGGAGAGCATTAGAGGGGAAGATTGAAGAGTGCCATTGTGGAGTTGGTTTTTTTTACCCCCTCTTTTTCCAAAGCTGGCATTATTGATTTTTCTAACCTGAAACACAGCAACAGTAGAACCCTCCATCGTCCTATAGATTGCAATTGATCGCCTTGAGACTCTCTTGTCCTGTAAATATTTGCAAGACTTTATTGATTCCATTAGTAACTGGCTGCTGTTTCTGACAATGCTATGGATGGTTGTTGGTGCAACTAAACTAATGCTGGGAGATCTGTTTATTTATTTATTTGTTTGTTTGTTTATCAATGCATTAAAGTTTTGTTTCACACATGCATTGTTACAGTATGTACACACAATACTCACAGTTGTGAAGCCAATGGTCACCTATATAATTTCTTTGCTTTTTTTTTTTAATCAAGCCGCTCAGGTAGATTACACTCAAGCTCACTGTCATTGTCATTAGTCTACATATTCATCTTCAAAGAAGATGCTGAGCCTTCATTCACAGTCAGATGTTTCTCTGTATGAAGCCAAACATGGACTGCAGAAATTGACCTTTTTTTTCTTGCTCTTTAGCCAAATCTGATACTTTCACGATTGAAGGAAAGTAATTAAGTCTTTAGAAGAACTTTTTTCTCACAATTTAAAGACAAATTTTAATGCACATATAGGAGCTAGTCATTAGCCATGCATATAGACAGTAAGTATTACGTATAATTTATGGGAGTGAGGGGCTGGGAGAGTGCTGCTTAAGAGCACAGGGGAGAGCACAATGGCCCACGCACTGCTGCTCTGTTAACCTGCATCTCCTCACCCCCACCCTCCTGCATATTCTGCTGTTGTCTCAGGAACACAAAGACTATTTTCAGGCAGCCAATCCACAGAAGCAAGGAAAACTGCAGCCCTGCGTGCCCCTAAAAGCCTTCATGACTTTTTAATTGGTGGCTCAGGGATCTACGTCCGGTGGTTTGAGAGTGGACCCCACTGCCGGCGCTCTACTCCACAAAGGGGATCAAATCCCCCCCCCCACCGCTTGAGTTGGGGGCCTGTCAAAGCAGTCAGGCATGGAGGCAGTGGATGGGTGGCATCTGAGGGTGAGAGAGGGAAGGTGAAAGACAGAGTTGGCAGTGGAAAAGAGCAGTTTGCTGTTGAGATGGGTGGATGGTAAAGGGAAGCCAGGAAAGAATGTTTGTGAAGAGAAAAGAATTAATGTGAAACTGCTGAGAGTAGGAATAGCCCTGCACTAAAATAGCTATTTCTGACTGAGGTGAAAAAGAGTTTGTTCATTGGAGTTGTAAGAGAAAAGAAAAATCTATGTGTGTACGAGAGCATATGTTTGTGTGTGCCTGCTACATTTGGTGGGAGAACCAGAACATTTGGAAGTGATGGATTGTTACAGCATACCAAACAGAGTGGGAAAGGTGGGTGGTGGATTTTATTGGAACACTGGAAAGGTTTTGTGATGAATAATACTCATGAGTGAATTGGTCATTGTCAGAACCCTCTAGAGCCTATTGAATCAGCAAGGCTAGGGTTTTACAATAAGCTTCAGCCAGGAAGATCGTCCTGTTGGGTCGTAATGGATGGAATGTGAGTTGATGGAAGCAGGAGGTACAATAGATGAGGCTGGCTCTCGCCAATGGAGCTGTAGGGAAATGGGCCAAGGGAGAGACCTGTGTACCTCCCACACACTGTGGAGAGATCAGAGACCCATATGGATGCATTTGATGATCATGCAAACACACAATGAGCGGAGTAAGCATACCACAAGGGTAGCATGCCTGCTAATGATGGCCTGTTGACCCATCATTAATGATCCCCCTTACATCAGCCAGGAACACGTTGGGCTTTGATCGCTCTGTCATTAAGGGGCTGTGGAGCACACACGTCTCTTTAATCTGTTGGAGAATTCATACATGGGTCATCTCACTGGAGAGACACTGATGTCAATGATAATTGTTACATACCTGCACATTTACACCTTCTGTGCTTTCAGAATCAAATGCATTTACTGTATACAAGAATTAAGAATTATGCATTAGCAAGATTATGCAAGAATTATAAACACAGATTTTTAACATAAACACTTAAACACATACATGCATAAAGCACAAAAGCCTCAAAGCCATGGCAGAGATTACCCATGTCATTTACTTGTTATGGCAAAAGACTAGTAATAAATAAAACTGATGATTTATTAAAATCCAAAGTTGTAATCCACTGCATTATATGTGTATTAAAGCCCATCATTTAGCATGGCACGCTAAGTTAAAGTGCTTCTAATAAAATTCCAAAGTGCCTACAGGCATTTTAAAGCAGCAGTCGATTTCTGAGCAGTATCTCCTCAGTGTCTGACTAATGGGACTGATGTAAATATGTTCATTTGATGATCTTCACTCCAATTTAGCGCTGCTCATAGTGTAGATGAAGATTATCCAGGGATTATGATGTTTGGAAAAAATGCCATTTGATGTGTATTTATGCACGGCTTATAGATGTGGTAATATGGAATTAGTTCTCATCATGGGTGGAAAGTACAAATGGGGGAAAAAAAGTGTCACTCACTCCTACCTCCTCCATCTGGCTCCCCCTCAGGTTTTCATTTAGTGATATTCATTTCCAAAAGTGGAAATTTAACAGACGTTTATGATGCAAATCACAGGCTATAACTCTGTATGGTGTGGAGGGGTGCATTAAGCCTTCAAATCACTGGTGCCGTTGCTTGGGCGCTAGTAGCTTTATGCTTTATCTGCTTGATCATCCTTACAGATTAAAGTGTGCAATTGCAGCCAGCTATAGCCAGTCCCTCCGCTTTGTAGGTCTGTAGAGGCAGGGAAAGTTCAGAGAATTACCAACATGAAGTTTTTTAGACTGGTGTGTTAAGAGCAGTGGTAGGAACGCTTCAATAACACAGCGGGAGAACAGGGGAAAAAAAGGCTCTCTGAATACATTAACCTGATAGATGTTGGTGTTCCAATTTAAGTTTATGTAATTTTGTACGATAACCTCCGGGATATACAGTACATGACATTGTGTGAGGATGAAAATTGCTGTGGTTGTAATATCTTTTTGTATATAAAGAGCTTTTGCATATGTATAAGACTGTCAAAAATAGAGCTAACCTTGGTTTTTACTTTCAAAAATTCTGAAGTTCTTTACACCTTTGCTTACTTAACATTCTCTTGCATATGAAATGGAGGTGCAGAGAGTCAAAGGCTTCAGTTTAAGATGAGGCAAGGTGGATTTTAATTCTTAATCTTATTCGAAATGCAGGAAAACAACCGAGCCTGCATCACTGCAGCATTACCAGGAGCAATGTTTTGAGTGCAAGCTTTAGAATATAATTAGAAAAACCATCATCAACCACATATATTGGATAGCGTTGTTGGCAACGGGCAGCAAGCTGGAGTTATGCTGTGAGCATTATGAGGAGTGGACTATTGATTAAGGACTGTGGTTTTCTTGTAAGACAGTTTGCAATGTGCCCTTGCTACATTAATCGTAAAGTGAACAGATGACAGGCATTATTAAAAGAAGAGAGCATTTAAGTACACAGAATTTAATTCTATGTGTATAACAAATATGTAATTACATTTAAAGGAAAGTTACTCCACTTTGCTTGGGCTCCACTTACTCCACTTACCTAATCAGAGGATGGAAATTCACATTTTTCATCTTCTTGTGTGTTCTGTCAGAATTAGCATCTAATCATTATTTAGTATTTTCACTCCCCAGCCAACATAGTTATATAGTGTTCACATAGGATGCTATTATACTTACCCAATTTTAAAAAGTCATGTTTCTTGCACTAAACCAGCTTAAAAGATCATGGGAAGAGAGCAAAACAATTAATGCCTCTGAATGAGAATTTCTCCTGCTTTGTTCGAGTTGCATGCTTCTCATTCAGCCCCCGTTACTTAATCTGATAATTGAGATGAGCAATGTGGTGTGAAATCGTGTAAGAACCAGCCAAACGCTACCATAAGCATTATGTCAGGGCGTTCAGATCTTTGTCTGCCTGCTGGCGCAGTGCTGGCCTCCTGTTTTCACACAATGTCTCAGAGCTCTGTTCCTCCTCTGCTCCCTCCCCTATGCGCACTTCAGAGACATGTAAGCAGCAAAGAATGCTGTCTGTATGCCTAAGAGGTCAGACGCGTGTCCTGGAAGGAGGCAGGCAGCTTTGAGGTTCCATCAGAAGGTAGTGATGGTGTAGCTGTCACATCATCACAAAGCGGGACTTGGTGGTCTTGCAGGGATGATGGAGGAAAATGGTGTTTGTGGGCCTCTCTTTCATGTGGTGGAGAGGGTCAGCAATATGACAAGCTCCATTTTGTTAGCTCTCACACTCCTGAGGTCTCAATTAGGAACGGGGAGTATCTGCTCCCACAGGCTGCCCTGTTCACAAAGGTGATGATACTGCTACTCTTCCACATCTGTTGAAATTAGAGAAGATGGAAAAAAAACATCCACTTCTCTCTTCATACATTCTTAAGCCTCTAGTCATTTTTCACCTTTAACTGTTTCTAGCCACAGATTGGTTATTCTTCACATGTAATCAAATCTTTGTGACTGTCAATGTGAGAAACTTTTCAGATCTCACACCCTGAGAGGAATGACAATTCATGCCAAAGAGTGTATTTGACTACTCACATCGAACATGTAAATAAAACATTGCCAACACTGATTGTCGTTCACGCCTCAGCCCACCAGAAGGAAGAGAGACAGTCAGGCAGGCCGTATATATGTAATGAAAGGAGGCTATAATTCTTTTTTCTGTCAACTGCTGTGTGCCATTAGCATTTATTGCCAGCCCCTGTCACTCACTGCTTGGCGCCCATGCACTCTGCCACACTGATAAGAATCACAATCACCAGCGATTCCATACGCATATATTATAATGGCAGCCACCGTGATACCTCCCACTTAGCAAAACACTATTAGCATGCCAGTGGCATCTCTTCCATTCAGAGGTTCAAAGGGATCAGTTGGGGAGAGAGACACGGATGGGACATGGCAGTTTGAGTCTATGCATTTTGCCTGATAATGTTTTGATCTCTCAAACACACACTGTCGCAAACCCAAGAGGCTGAGAAAATACGCACATTTGTTTTTATGCAGAGGCATACACCTGTACATATACGACAGTATGAGGGACAAAGATGAACAAGTAGCAAACAGGTTGCGATAATGTCAAGAGAAAAGATGACTCTAAATAACTAAAACTCTATCTATATGTTAATGATGGGAGAAGGGGAAAAAGATGCTGTGTTTTTTCAGTGCATCAAGCAATTAAATCAAGGCCTGTCTAACAGCTACATCTTCACAGAGCTACCCACAGGTCCCAGGATGGACAGGCAACACAGCGTTGCAGGTGCAACTGATTATCTCCATCTCAGCGCGTTTGAAATAACGTTTCCCCACCATACCATCTACTAATTAGGATCTAATTATCCAGCCTAGTGTAAACAATCATGGCAGATGGCATTACGCACGGTATTAACTCTAATGACCCAGGGCCTTGTGGAATTCACATTTCAGCGGGTTTGTTTATTTTATTTATTTATTCTGTTAGTCTTTGCCCTACTTTCCAAATTCACTTAGGCCTCTTTCTAGTCCTCTCATGCCTTGAGTAAAAGCTAACTGGTGTTCTTCTCAATCTTTTTTTTAAAATTCTTTCACTTTATGTTATTTATCTATTTTCTGCTGCTGTCTCGGTTTGCTTTTTTTTAACAATGTCAATTAGCTGTCACAAAGAGCAAATGGATATCTTTTTTCCCCATATTTTCTCCCACAGCTGCTACCACCTGCATCATTTGCATCCTCCCTACTGAAAAGAAAACAGAGGAAACTCAGGAGGAGACCTGTGATCTGGCACGCAAACCTTTACTTCTTGTCCCAGACCGTTGAAGCTGTCGGATCATTTCCTAAAGTCTTCTACTTATAAGAGCTTTCCAAACTGCACACCCTTAACACAGATTTTTCATATATCTTATCCTTAGAAAGCAACAAATTGCTTGATGTGTTAGTTCCAACACTATATTCACAGCTCTCACTACTGCACTAGACATAAATCTTATTTGTGTGCCACAAAGCCTGACAAGAATTCCTGCTTTATCTTCCACAGAGCTACTGTGTGACTACTCCTTGATGATTAAAGACGTAACTTTCTTACATCTAGCTACAGTTGTTTAGCTATGGTTTTTGCTGCTGCTCATCGGACAGAGCTAAGCCGGCTAGAGACTAGATGCTGCATAGGGCGTGTAATGGTGGCTGTGGGTGTGCGAGGTCTCATTAATTGAGGCCGGGCCTTGTGCCTGTGCTCCTCTGTGTGCTGTGCTCTCTGCCAGAAGCTGGACTTGCTAATTAGGCTTCTGGATATCACAGACATGTCCCTTGGTGCGCAATACAATACACTACTACTGCTTCGGAGAACGTGAGAGCAGGACTAAAAGATAGACGATCGAGACTCAGGAGTTGTGCGAAAAGATGGAGAGACATCTTGGCAGAGAGCTCAGAGGAAAGGGACATGGAGAGTAAAAGTGTGTGAGATGAGATGACAGCTGATGAGAGGGCATGGAGAGAGTATATGAAAACTACTGTATGGGGAGAGATCAAGGCTGCTGAAGAAGAGCAAGTGCCACAACATCCACAGAAAAAAATTGTTTTTGTAATGGGAAAATACAAAAAAGAAAAAAAAAGTCAGAATGGAAAGAGAAAATAAAAAAGATGAAATAAAAAAGGGGAAAATAGTTTGAGACAGGCGTGTAGTGGAGAGGTAGGACAGCATTCACAGGAGCATTGATGTAAACAGGTAAGAATTCCAAACAGAACCAGTGTGTGTGTTTGAGTATGCACACAACTGAATTTGTCTTGGCTGCCTGCTGGACTGTGTGTCCAGATAATTCTATCTGCTGCCCATTGACTGGCCTCCTGTTCTGTCTTCACTCCTAATTAAATCTCCATTTGTTGGCTGGATGCTACAGTACAGCTTCTAATTGTGTTGTTGTAGCCTCATGTAGACACACAGGCACACCTAAACATGCACACACACAAGCCCTGCAGCGAGTGGAATACCCAGACACATCACCGAGGTACATTACACCTCAATTAATCTCATCAATTACACATCAATTAACCCATGGCAATCCACTAAACACAGATGAGATGCAGGCAGCATTT
The DNA here is from genome assembly GCA_037177495.1 of Rhadinocentrus ornatus. Classification (NCBI taxonomy): domain Eukaryota; kingdom Metazoa; phylum Chordata; class Actinopteri; order Atheriniformes; family Melanotaeniidae; genus Rhadinocentrus; species Rhadinocentrus ornatus. Next base: position 16,895,123 of record JBAMHW010000023.1, read on the forward strand.
CATCTGCATCGACCCGAGGACTTTTCTGCAACATCAAAGCAGATGAAGCATCAAAAAGAAAAACATTTTTAATGACTTAACATAAAAATTCACATTGCTTCTTCATTTATTCCTCTCAGCAGAAAGCATTAATGTATGAAAGTCTATATTGCCAGAACAGAGATACAAAAGTTCTCCTACAATGCATCCTGAATGGTCAACAAGCATGATTTAGAGCCTATAAAAACAGCTGAGGGGACGGCTGAGATACATCACACTATGATGGACGGGCAATCACATAAAGCATGCAGATGCTGATCCATGGGCCATTTGTGTAAATGAATGTAGGTGTACATAGCAGCTCTTCATCTCCCCACCCTGTCTTCAGGCCTGGCCTGCTTGTTTGGTTTCTCTTGTAATGGGTCACTTCACCTTGCTGTCAACTGTTGGAGGACACCCCCTCACTTGTTTCATTTTTCTTTCTCCACATCTCAGTTTGTCATATTACCCTGCCACTCCATCATTTCACAATCTCTCTTTGTTTTAACCATTAAATCCAGCATTTCCCTCACCATCTGTTTTACTGTCACTCTCTTTTCCTCCTCTCTGTCTTCTCTTGTTCACCCCCTTTCCTAATCCATCCTTTCATGTCACCCTCTTTTCTGACTCACCTAAGAGATGGAGTGTAAATCGGTACTTGCTTTCACGGTGACAGCAGCTTGTGATCAGCCTGACCTTCAGAACAGACTGTTTTCATGGGGAGAGGTGTATATTTTGAGTGGTTGTGGTTTAAAAATGTTTAAATATTCTCATTTCAACTTTTAAGTAAGAAATAAATGAAGAGCATAACATATTGGTATGAAAGTAGTTCCCTTTTGTAAGTGTGTATTCATAAGGAAAGAGTTTAATCAGCTTTCAAGATGCTTTTAAGCCCCTCCGTCCTCCCCCCAACCCTCACGCTTTCACCAACCCATTACTAGGCCAAGGTTGCTGCCATGACAGTTGCATAACCCCCATCAGAGATGCTAACCGTGACCTATCTAACGGGTTAAAGACCAATTGGAGAGGCTAAATGACAACTCTAAATTTTCCTGGATGACATTATACACTGTAGGGTAAATTGGAGTGGGCCAGTGAAGCAGCAAAGTTACTGTATGTGCATGAATATGTGTGTACAAAAAGAGTTAGAAAAAGTGGGTTACATGGCAGAATGAGAGAAGGATAGTGAAAGAATAAGAGTGGACGAGAAGAGACCTCCAAATGTTAAAGCATGCAGGGTCTCCACTGTCCACTATTGTTGAATCTCAGTGATACAGTGCCAAGGACCCACTAGGATGTGGTTACAAAGGCTCAAACACAGGTGCCTGAGGATTAAACAGAGGGCAGGAAGAGCTCCCTGCTGCTGAAGTTCAGCTGTGGTTGGAAGGTGAAGCACAAAATAAGCATGAGGAAAAAATACGTGACAAAAGCTGAATGTGAACACCGTGTGTGTGATTGCATGCCAGCATGGTGCAGCAGAGAGCACAATGGGCTTTGGTACATAAAGCTGCCCCAATGCCTGTGGTCTTTGTCTCACAGCCATTAAAATTCTCTACATGCAGCAGGGGACCCGACTGGAGTCGTGCCACCATTCAACCTCAGCTGTCAGGTTAGAATAAGGTGTTTTTATATCTGTAGTGAATGGGCTGCCGTGGCACAGATTGGCTGTTGGGGGCAGCCACTGTGCACAGCAGTCACATTAAAATCCCTCCTGGTCCTCCTATGTACATTTTGGTCTTCACTAGATTTGCAGACTCATTTGGCTTTCATCTCTGGTCATAGTGCTGCAGTTTCTGGTCCAGGGGGAATGCCCTCTGGCTTTCCTTCTGGATGTGAAGACAGCAGGTTCTGCCATGCATCTGCCAAATCAACACTTTCCCTGTGTTCTTCATTGGACAGGAGGATGCAGCATTTCTTCCTCCCTTCACTCCTGCGTTTGTGAAGGAAAAAAAAGACAGTTTTACTTTCTTACAGCACTGTCAGCTGTGATGAGATAAAAACATGCTGTCTAGCTTGGATACATATTGTTGTTCACTGCCTTTAAAGCATGTCCACGTGGTGTGCATAAACTTGTTTTAATTAAGTGAAGTCTTGGTTTTCTTAAATGAAATGTCACCTGAGACTAATTTTGGATCAAAACAGCGGAGAAGAACCTGACACATTAGTGACAGAAGAATGGCGGTTTACAATGCATCACTCTGTATATTCCAACATAACTTTGTCCTCTGCATTATCCATATGTATGTAAACATTTGCATCTGCATGAGTAAAAATAGACAGATTTACCAGCCTTGACACATGTGTACATATTGTATTTATTCATAGGTATGTATTTTTCTGCTATGGTTGACACCAACAAAAAAAGAGGTAATCCCTCCACTAAAACATCACTCTGTGCCTACTACAAATACAAACGTGATTCAGCAAAGTTTTGACTTCAGTGTTTCACTGTGAATATCACAAACACAGTAAGGTAGCAAAAATATTGGTCCTGTCTTGTTGTAGCAGTAAAAACTGTTGATGGGTCTGTGGTCTTTTAACTTCTCAGAGTTTTAAAAGAGTAGATCTTTTTAGGCAGGTGCTAAAGGGGCTTGGACTTGGGCTTAAAAGTATGGAAGTTGATTTTAGGCTGTTCCATGATGTTAAGCAATTGACTTTTCTGTCTCCTCAGTTGGCTTTGTTCATGAAATAATACACTTTGCACTAAATGGGAAGCTGGTCACAAGTGTCAGAGATAAGTACTGTCCAGGGAATCATAATCAGGTTTTATCTGAATGGGTCATTTGGAATGTGATCATATGAGCTGCACCATAGCAGGTAACCACAGTGGTGATTACAGGGCACCTAATTTCCTTTTCCACAATTTCACATCAGTTAAGTTGATTTTATGTGTATTCCTTACCTCAGACGATCGATGTGAGTCTAGGTTTTTGCATGTGTAGGTCTCTAATGGGGGCTCATTGATAAATGAGCACTATTAGGTAGACCTGTCGCGATAAGCAATAAGTAAATTAATTGCACGGTAAGAAAAAATGAGGGCGATAAGTTTGCCGGCCAAAATAATTTTCATTAGTTTTGTTTTTTTTTCCTGTCTTACTTTACCATAGACTGTGTATGACAGCAGGTTTCACTATGGAGTATCTTAACTGATCACTCTGGTTTCTTGCAAAGTGATCTCTCTAGTGTCATACTTGACAACAGCATGTTGCAGCACAAGACCGTGGTGAAGCACATGTGCATCGGCCGTGAGACTCGCGCATTTGAGTGGCCTCTCATGCTCTCGTGGTAAACCTCCGATTCTCACGCTGAATCATGTAAATAAGTCCAAAAGGGAAAAATAGCTGCGAGCACTTTCTCATTTATTGTATAGCTGCTCCCCACATGTAGACAGAACACAGACATGTAGCCTCCAACGTCAGTAACAAGCCCCCACTTCCTGGTCTACCGTAATAACCCCCGTAATGCGCAGGCACATTACACAAATAGAGTCCGCCTATATACTATCGTATATGACAAAATACACATTAAGAGCAAGGTCGGCTAATCGAGAGGTTCGGGAGGATTCCCAGTTGGCCGCAATACTTTTGGGTCGGTCTCCCGACATATGGGGAAAAGCGTTGCGACGCAGCAGCACAGTTTGCTCACTGCTCATAGATCAGTCTAACACGCAGTGATGAGGGAGATATTTCAGCTTCACAAACGATGCGCAGTATATTTTATTCTAGTCTTTTATTAATACAATGGTACTAACTGGCAGTTTTGCCGGTTTTTCCTGTTTGAGCCCCATGTTTAATATTTTTTTATATATATATTTTTTGAAGGGCAATTTTGTTTGACTTTATTATAAATCATACTTATTGTTTTTGGTTGTGTTTGGTTTTCATTCATTGTTCATGAGACTGAGAGTCCGTTCTATTTATTGTTTTGTTATTTAAAATTTCTTCCAGTTCCAGTGTAAAATGTTCTTTAG
>JBAMHW010000023.1:16904489-16941415 GCA_037177495.1 Rhadinocentrus ornatus
TAATAATAATAATAATAATAATAATAATAATAATAATAATAATAATAATAATAATAATAATAATAATAATAAAAATAGTAATAATAATAGTAATAGTAATAATAATAATAATAAAATGGCAGAACAAGCACTGGCAGAAATTGTAAAAAAAGAAAAAGATGCATTCCCCTCATGCATTTGCGACCAGTAGCTACACGGCTGACTCTTATCAGCAGTGAAGCTGTGAAACTTTGCTCTGTGACGATGAGAGGCGCTGGCAGGACACTCTGCATTTATCGCTTGTTTGCTTGCTTTGTGTCACGCCACATTGATATTCACAGGTGTGCGTGCATATTGGTGTTTGTGTGTCTGTTGACTCTGTCAGAGCTGCGGCTCCTAATTGTCCAGGAGTGTTTATCCCACACCGATCAAGCAGATGGTGACAGATATAAGAAGAGTCTAATCTGGCTGCATGCTTAGCGTCAACTCTCATTTAATAGGCACTTCACAAACATCTTGGACTATCAGCTTAACAGGCATTCTGTCCTTGCAGAGGCTGCTTTGTCACAGCAGTTACTAAAAAGATTGTAACAAATAGCTTTAAATTTGAGAGGTAGTTTCAAGTATATAAAATGTTGTAGCTTGTTGTGGCATTTTCTTCACTTCTGTGCAGCTTTGTACAATTATAATAAATTTAAATAAAAATGGTAAAATCAAAAATCCAATTGTACTGTAGTTTAGGATACTGCAATTTCTTTTTCTTTATACACTGAAGGAAGTTGCCCAGAGATGAGCTCTAATAGATTCTGACCATGACTTGAATGGTGCAAATAAAATTCAAAGAAAGATATCCATGTTTAATAGTTTGACAATGTTGTCACGGGACTAATTAATTTCTTTCCATGCAGTTAAAATGCCATCTTAGCAAATGGCCAAGTGTATCTATGAACAAAACATAGAGCATCATTGTGCAAAAGTCCCCAAGGTTATAGAGAAATTAAAATGACAGACGACTTTGTGCTCGACTCAAACGCTACAAAATAGGAGGCAAACTTCTGAGCTATAATCAGACACAACAGTACATTGTAGATGAAAGCGCTCGTAAAAAAAATGTCTTTGTTTGCTTCTTTTTAGACATAATTTATGTGCATGCTCTTGTGTCAGTTTACCCTCAGGATATATTGACTGTAAGAAACAACTAGTCACTGATTTAATGATCTGAAAGGTTCTGTGTTTGTGTGTGAGGATGCATGCTTGGTTTTTGTGTGTTTGGAGATAAATTGTTGAAGTTGATTGAGAAGGTCTAAATCCTTGTCTGCCTTATTTGAGGCTGCACTAAAGTTAGTGTTGCAGGTTTTAATGAACAGCACAGTAATGTGGTGTTTTTAAAATGTGAATTGAAGTTTGTGTTTTTCCACATCAGTGCCATCACCCTGGACAACACACTGGTAATCCTGTCCACAGTGGCACCAGATGCAGGACGTTACTATGCCCAAGCAGTCAATGATAAGAATGGGGAGAACAAAACCAGTCAGCCTGTCACGCTTACAGTGGAGAGTAAGTAGTCTCGAAAGAACACGCAGATATACCTGCATACATATGTGTGCCACCCACACAGTGAAAAACAGATCAACAGCAGATTGTTTTTGTCTTTGAAAATGTTATTTAAACAGTTTTATTCTCATGTGAGCACATGCATATTCATTCAACACACCAGCTCAACAACAGGTGGCTCAGCTGCAGGCAATAGAAACAGAGAGAGCGCCCTCTACTGGCAGGCATTCTCATCATCTTCAATAGACTTGTCCAGGTCCTCAGGAGCCACAGCATGTCTTAGATGTTTCTGTACTTCCATACCCAGCTCCAGCATACAATGGCTTATTAACAGGTTTGCAAAGAACTTGAAGAGGAGATCAATTGATCTGAATCAGGTGTGTTGGAGCTGGGAAACATATAAAACATGCAGGGAAGTGTGCCCTGAGGACCAAAATTGAGATCACTGCTTTACAACATCAGCAACCTGCAGCACAAAGTCGCCCTTTTGTTCTGCAGTCCTCCTTTAACCCCTGGCTTTAGCAGTAAATTACAACCACAACCTGAGCCCAAGAAACACCTGTCAAACTGGCTGAGGGCACAAGTACATAACATGGACCTTTAGTTTAACTGCATGGCACAAAAATCTGATTTATGAAAATGACACTGAGCAAGCAGCGAATGATTAAACATTCACCCACACAAATAAACACATTAGATTAGAAGGTCGGCCTCACTTTTAAAACGAACATGTTCACAACTTCAAATGATATTTCGCATTGCTGGCGCAACAAGCTTACAAGTCAGATCATTAAAGTTTAGCTGAAGCTTCCACATTCACCCACCTACTGTCACCTTTTATCTGAACATAGTCTCACAAATTCTCACACTTCTCATACTTTCATTAGAACAATTTTCTCTGCTTACCTCCACCAGCCAATTAAAGGAGTCAAAAAACCTGTTTTCTAGCTATTTGCTTATAAGGGCAATATTTCTGAGTAGGTTTAAACCACTTGGTTATCACTGGAACTTTCTTTATGATAACTATATGATCGAGATTTTACCTGTTTGAGTAGGAATTTAAGCAGCTTGCATGAGAAACTGCATATTCTTGAAAGCACCTTCATGCACCTGCTTCTCAAATCTTTAATGCAGTATTTGTAATTCAGCGGTCATTGCGCATTACATAGCAATCTGCTGTAAGTAGATATCACTGCATTTCACCAAATCTGACCTTGCAGATCACACGGTTGTGGTTTGCATCTGAAAGTCAATAAGGTTTTCAGAGCTGCATTTGTTCATTTTAGCATTTCTATGGAGAAAAGACACAAAAAAAAGACAGCAGAGGGAGCTTCTTGTTCTTAAGAGAGCATACAAATGAGACAGAGCTGAGTGCAATAGGAAATAGTAAATTGACATTGGCTCATGCTTCAAGTAGGCAGACACTGTTGTTTTTTTTTCTTCTTCTTTATTCTTTAGTGTGTGAAATACACCAGATATGGCTCAGTTTTACATTTGTTTTTGGACAGCAACAGATGTAAACAATGCTGTGATATTAGTAGTGAGAATTTGTTATGCAGGTCAGCACGATGTTTACTGTGTGCATTTAATTAGAAGATTACACACTTGAGGTATTCTCAACACTGGGAGTTTATGAGCTGCAATACATTAATTAGTTTTTGGCAGGAACCAATCATGTCTTTCGGAAAAGAAAGCGACTTGGATTCTCGTTTTTTCCTGCACAAACAGATCGCATTCTCAATCAAACATTATGTGTTACTTAATTTAACGAACCTGTTTAGTTTGTGTATTTCCACACATCTTTACCACTTCAAATAGATTAACTGCAATAATTACTCTGTATACAAGAAGCTATAACACTCAAGAAATGCCGTTATCACATTTTCAACAGCTTCAGCATGACTGTATCATGAGGTCTAATGAATAAATCCTTCAAATATATCTATTCCTATATTACAACAAACCATCAATCTTTAAATCAGTTCACTTCGTTAAATCATTTCTCCCTCTCTTCACTCCTTTAAAACCCCTTGCCAATCAAGTTCCACAAAATACCACTCATTAATTAGGCTAAAAAATTCACATAGATCAGCCAAATTCTGCAGTCTTACACACTAGCCAATAACTTCTGACCCAAGCGATTTAGAGTTTTTCTCATAAACCCCCTGGACTGAAGCAAATCATTGCACCAGGTTTAATTTCTTTTTATTGAACTCCCTTAATGCTCTGACAGGAAGCTTTTCTACATGGATTTATTGGTCTTCTCCATGCTGATTATCAATAATGTCAACATCACCCTCAATATGATGCTTGTACTACGATTTTATGCCGAAGTGTAGAGGAATTTTAAGCTGACTCCCATGTCACAAAATGCATGTTTCATTACTACAGACTTTACTTCTCATCTGCATCTCTGACTTGACTTCTCATTTCAAAAGTTTAATTGCTGTGTTTCATCTACCATTGTTGACAATAATGAATTTTAATGCAGTGTTTAAACACTGTAATGCCATTTTGAATTGGTTTTTGGAATTGAAATCTTTGAGCTTTTAGGGTTCATTTGAATGTTTTGATTTTGATTTTTGATGTTAAATGAGTTCTGCCAATGTGGCACCAAAATGCCATAAGCATGTACTTTTTCCTCTATCTTTTTACTACATGCTGTTTAGAGGAAACTGCATGATTTCTTGCAACTATCTGGATCTAAATGAGCAGTTCTGAACAGTTAACAATAAAAATGACTTACTGTGAAACTTCTTTACTCCTTTTATATTAATTTATATGCGTAGCACGAAAATTTACGCTATAAAAAGTTATACCCTGTGTTAAAATGGTTAAAGAGCATTTTAGACAACGTATTGTATGTTTAGCTGGTGACTTGAATACAGTAATCAAATAGGAAATTCAGCTGAAGAGCAGTAATCAGACTCAGAAGGTCAGCCTCAACATTTAGGGAGCCATTGCAAAGGAAGCTTTGTCATAGTACTGATTAAATTCTTAAATAAGTTGTGAAGAGGTGAGATTTACAATACAATGGTGCAAAATAATAACAATAATAATATAAACTTGATTAAGCAGCTTATTAGCCCAAGCTGGCCCTTACAATTGATCACCCACAAGCACACTGCCACAAAATACACACACATAACACACTATAAACGCACAATCACTCAAACGCATACAAGTTCACAAGCCCGTACCCATCCACCAGGGAGGTGGTGGAAAATGAGATCAGATTCAGAGAGAGATCACTGATTGAGGGCAGTGAATCGATGGATGGCTGGAGGCGCCATGAAACCCGCGAGTGATGCTGCTGCATTTAATCGTTTTGTGTGTTTGTCTCAATTATGTTGCATAATGGCTTCTAACACCTGGGCTAACACCTTGCTCAGGAAAATGCTGTGTGGACCAGAAAAAGGATCTAAAGTAAAGACAGAGGTGTTAATATCTGGGTTATAGTATGCTAGCTACCTGCTGGTGATAGTGACAGATTGTCAGTCTTTGTGTAAAGATCTAGTCATGCTCAGCTGACTATATCAGGCAGATGTGCAGGCTTAATCAGAGGGTGGTGTGCAGTTATAGATTGGTTTCACTTTTTTTCTGCTTTGTGTGCGTGTGTGTGTGTGAAATAGATGTGGGAGGACCCGCAGACCCCATTGCCCCCTCCGTCATCATCCCCCCAAAGAACACCAGTGTAACAGTGGGAAGAAACGAAGCTATCATGGAGTGTGTTGCTAATGCAAGGTAAGTGTTCACACACATATCGTACGTAGGTACTGAGGCTAAGACATGCAAATACACACAGACACACATTATCAAAGCACCCCCACCTTCATTCATCACTTCGTCTGATATTTGGAGATTTAAATGAGTTTTGAAATCTTTTGTTTGAACATGCACGAAAAGTGTTTTGCACATCTCTCGTTTTGCACCTCTCCTCCATTCTTTCCTTTGATTCAAGGCTTCACTCTGTTCCCCCTTCTCACACATTCTAAATTCTGACTATTATCTTCAATTCAAAGACTTAATCAGTATGACAGATGTATCCCATTTCACCCTCAATAATCTTTAACCTTGAAACAGAATATAATTCTGTATTAAAACTATGTTCTCTATCTCTTGCTCCCTTTTACTCCTTTTCATCTTTTTTTTTTCTTGTCTAGACCACTAGTCAAAATGAGTATTACTTGGAGGAAAGACGGGGTGGTGGTTAATGCAGGGATCCGAGATTTTGGCCGTAGACTGGTCATCAGTTTGCCAGCAGTCAGCGACAGTGGCTACTATGAGTGTGAGGCGTCACTCCGTAGTAGCAGCATCCCCTCAGTCACAGCTGGGGCCTACCTTCATGTTCTTGGTAATAAACACAGAGCTTACATTTAAAATGTGCACAGAGCAGATTGGTCTTGCCCCAGCTGCTTTCATGTGCATTGCTAGACTATTTTCCATCACTTTTGTGCATATTTTTTTTTGTTTTAATGTCATGCTGACTACTTTTTGTTTCTTTAAAAACAGAATATCCTCTCTTCATAAAAGAGCCGCCAAGTCACATCACAGCAGAAATGGAGAAGGTGGTGGATATCCCCTGTCAGGCACGAGGTCTGTCATGTTTATGTTTTGCTGTGTTACTGCATGAGTGAAACAGCAAAAAAGCAAGAAAAATACAAAACAGAAAATACTTAAAGGGGCACAGTGACAAAATAAATCCTCTCCTTCCTCTGCAGGAACGCCACAGCCAGACATAGTCTGGTATAAAGATGCCGTACCCATCAGCCCGGTAAAGATACCGAGGTACAGGGTGTTGGTAGGAGGCAGCCTACAGATCAATGGCCTCCTACCAGATGACACAGGGATGTTTCAGTGTTTTGCCCGCAATCTTGCAGGAGAGATCCAGACAAACACCTATCTAGCTGTGACAAGTATGTCCCCTTTAAAATTTTTAATTTTGAGCTATCCGTATGTCTCCTACTTAATTCTGCTCTTGTCTTATTACTAATCCTCTTTTGTCCTTTTCCTTTTTTCCTCTTACACCAATCTATCTGCAGTGTATATCTCTTTTTGGTGACACATTTGTCACCTTGGATGCTCGGGCAATTATTGCCTGTTTTTGAATCAGAGAGGCAGAAAGATGAAGGTGCCTTGTCAGAGTCTAAGAGCTGTCGCTGATAATGAGACCTGACAGCTGCCCCTTTTGTCAAGGCTATTAGGCTCTCAGCTGCCGCCTGCTTTATTAGAGTGAAAGCTGTTTATGTCTCTCATTATCACCTCTGTCTCACCTGATTTAGTTTGAACTTATGCATGATTCTGTGTTTTGTGTGTGTGTGGCTGACCCCACTCAGGTATTGCTCCCAACATCACAGCTGGCCCCTCTGACAGCGCAGTGATTGACGGCATGTCAGTTATTCTGCATTGTGAGACCTCAGGAGCTCCGCGGCCAGCCATCACCTGGCAGAAAGGTGCGTGGGCAAACAGCATGAGATTCTTGGGGGGTGGTTATTATACTGCATTTTGACTAGCTGAAGTCAGACAAGAGTCAAGAAAAAAGGAGGAAAAGAAGTTCAGAATATTAATGTCTCCAAACAAGCTTTACTTCTTTCTTCTCCCATCTGTATTCTCTGCTGTTTGTTTTTCCTAACATTTCTCCACTGCCCTAATCTCTCTTTTGCCTGTCCCACCACCTCCTCCCCTCTCTCCCCTTTCTCCCCTTCTCCCCTGCCCTCCTTCCCATACCATCAATCACTTCCGTCCTTCCCTGCAGGTGAACGTGTCTTGGCAAGTGGCTCGGTCCAGCTGCCTAGGTTTACCCTGCTGGAGTCGGGCAGCTTGCTCATCAGCCCCTCCCACCTGTCTGATGCTGGGACCTACACCTGCATGGCTAGTAACTCGAGGGGCATCGATGAGGCCTCGGCTGACATAGTGGTTTGGGGTAAGATCAATGGAAAATTGACTGCACAAAATAAATTACTACAAACTAAGAAAACTAGACAAAACCTTTGGCAAATGTCAAATCAAATTCAATAAAGACAAATTTCCTTTTGTAATCCATGACATGTTTACTAATAAAAGCAGGACATTGTGTAGCAAGGTTCTGAGGGTCATTTTCAAGACACTGTTGGTGTAGTTGTAGAGCTAATACATCTGTTTATTGTGAATAACTCCACATTGCCAGTCCTTGAAAACCTTGAAAACACCTATTGAGAATGCTGCAATGATTTATCCAGTTTCAGAAAGACACTGCGTTAAAGATGAAAGTCCACTAAGCTCTGTTCAAGCACACATAATTTCTGAATAAGCGTTTCTGGGGGGTTTTACAGCACGAACTCGGATCACTAAACCACCACAAGACCAGAGTGTCATCAAAGGAACCAAGGCTGTTATGACCTGCAGTGTGACCCATGACCCCAGCGTCACTGTAAGGTAATGTGAATATTTGGCCTTTTTTTTTCGTCATAAACAATTGGAATAAATTTCTGACGTCAACACCAGCCTGGAAAACAAGCTTAGGTATCAGAGCTGGGCCTAATTAGTTTATAAAATCTGCAAGTGTTTATCCACTCTTGGAGAAGATTGTGAAGCTCTGAGTCAGACTGAGGAATTAATTCACGGTCTTCCTTCACTCCTCACACAATCTTGAGCATGATAGAGAGTGTGCACATGCGTCTGTCTCAGAGGGAGTCAAATGATGTCTTTGGAGCCCAGTGATTAGAGTGCCTGTCACCTGTGGGTCTGCGACATTGATCAGATTGTGGGGTAAACAGATGAATATGTAAACAGCGTAATAACCTCAGACAGCGCTTTTAATTAAATGCAACACAGAGGAGATTAGCCGGAGAGTCTGAATAGTTGCAATTAATCACAGGAGCTCTCAGTATGTGCATGCCTATGTGCATGTGTATGAGTGATCATAAGTGTAGGTTGGTGTATAACAATAAGTTTAAATGCATGGATGAAAGGTTCTGTACTGTATGTATTCCAGACAGAGATGCTTTTCAGATTCAAATCACTTTGTTATCTGCTTCACAAGTCTTTTTATCAGTGTCAGCAGCTCTTGTGTTTGGTGTATGAATTGACACACGGCAAACAAATTTACTGTCGCTAACATTCTGGAGTAAAGAGTGTTGTGTAAAGTAAGTGTGTGTGGCTGAGTGTGTAAAACACACTCACAGACTCATGCACACACCTCCAGGTATGTGTGGGAAAAGAGTGGCTCGGTGATTGACGTAAATGCATCGCCCCGCCTGCGTCTGGATCCAGATGGGACCCTGCACATCTCCCAGACGTGGTCGGGTGACATTGGTACATACACCTGCAGGGTGACCTCAGTGGGTGGCAACGACTCCCGCAGTGCCCATCTCCGAGTCAGGTCAGGCAATTATGGATAGATGTTTTCTTCACTGTTCGGGTGTTATTTGGTCGCTTACTTGACAAATTCTTTTTTTTCCCTATCTCCTATTCGCTCATATATGCACAATCAGACAACTCCCCCATGCTCCAGAAAACCCAATAGCAGTTCTAAGCACCACAGAAAAGAGGGCCATCAACCTCACATGGGCCCAGGCCTTTGATGGCAACAGCCCCCTGATCCGCTACATCCTGGAGGTCTCAGAAAACAGTGAGTTTTCACCAGATTCACCATTAACAAAGAAAAGCATTTTCTTGTTTTCTTCGGTTTGTGATTTTTAACACATTGTTGCTTCTTTATACTCATTTTCTGCACTCATTTGCAACCCCTCTTATTATATTACATTTCTTTTCAGTCCTTTAAATTGGCTGTTGCATCCTCTCATACCTTCAATCAGTATAACTCAATTGCCTCACCTGTGGGCTTCTTTACAAATGATCTGGGGAACTAAATTTTGTTGGTGTCCAAGGCTCTTATCTTCTGTTTCACTAGATAAAATCAAAGAAGTGGGAATGTTTTCACCCAGAGAGAGTAAATTGTTCAACCATTTCTCATTTAAGCTCAGGCTAACTGAGAAGAGGACAACTCATTAAAAGGAAAATGAATCTGAGGATGCAGATTGGATCTGAATTTTGGATAATTGAATTGCAATCTGATATTTAGGGGGAGTCCATACAGAATAAATGGGTTGTTTTTATCACTCACTGCAATTTTATTACTGAAAATGAAACAGTGCTGTGGAATAATAGCCAGAAATAACACTGAATTTAAGTTTGAGTTTGCCAGTGCTAAAGAGATTTTTTTTCTGAGGGATCTCAATGTCCTCACAAGGCCATTAAACATTCAGTAGCTTTTGCTAACAGCTCTATCTTTACACGTGTCCTCTCTATCTTAGATGCCCCATGGACGGTGCTGCTGGCCAACATTGAGCCTGAGTACACCGGGGTTACTGTCGGTGGCCTCATCCCGGCGCGTTCGTACCAGTTCCGCCTGTGTGCCGTCAATGACGTAGGCAGAGGCCAGTTCAGCAAAGAGACAGATCGGTGGGTGCTGAAATTATCTGTTCTGTGTCTGTCGTGTTAAAAATATCTCTTTGTAAGTTAATGTGTACCATGGCTATGAAAAAAGCTCGGCCCTTTGAGGGCTTTGATTGCTTTGGAACAACCCGTTCTCTCCCTCTCATCTTGGCAGTTCAATAGAAAATCCTGTAAGTCCACTTTTTGGTGGTTCACTCCTGTGGGATTGAGGGAGAGATGAGCTAGCTTCAGGATAGGCCTTCTCAAGATAAAACTCTGAATGAGCCGAAATTGTGCTTTGTGAAGACTTGACAGGTGCGCTGACCCAGCTTCATCTCTCTCCTTCATATTAACTGTCTTTGTGGTACGTCAGGAGTAAAATACAGAGAGGCTTTAAAGAGGCAGAACTCAACAAAGACTTAAATCTCAAATGATTTCTGTTGAGTCGCAAGACCAAACAGTCATAATCATTAAGGCCATTCCAACACAAATTCTAAGGTTATCATCATTCACCTATACATGCTATTTTTTTACCTTGCCGGCACCACCTTTTACACACCTGCAGCGAGAGCAACCGTGGCCCATCATGCAGCTTTCTCACCACACACTAATTCACTAAATTCCTCTGTGAGTCTGCACAGACAAGAGTGCACCATAGGAGGGTGACTATGTGTCAGTAAGAGCAAGACTTTTCTGAGGCATCTCCTTGGCACACCTCTTTGATCCTAAACACTCTGCTTTATCTCCTCCAGAGGGGTGCTCCGTTATGTTGGAAAGAAATCAAGATGTCATCTTAAATTGACTAAAGGGAGAAGTCTTCCTGGATCTCTATTTCTTGTTCTTTTATATCTTTTCCTCACTTGCACAGTCTCTCCATTGTGCAGCTCCATTTTCACCAGGGCCTCTTTTCCCTGTCACAGCACTTCGTCCCTCTGCGGACAGAAGTAAAGAAACTCTGTTTTGGGCAAAGAAACAGCCACACTCGCTCTAAATTTTCCTTATAGTGTGCTAAAATATACAAAAGGCAGACTTTATCATGATGTGACATCTATGATGAAATGGGTTGAAAATATGCAGAAACCAGTGATAATTAATGCATGACTTCACTCTGTCTCTTCTTTTACTCCATCTGCTTTCTTGCTGCTGCAGATTAACTCTCCCTGAGGAGCCTCCCAGTGCTCCCCCCCAGACAGTCATCGCAAGTGGCCGCACTAATCAGTCCATCATGATCCAGTGGCAGCCACCACCAGAGAGCCACCAGAACGGTCCTCTCCAAGGCTACATCATCAGGTAAGAAGATTATGACACTTTTTTTCTGTTTCCAAGGATGAGGCTAGTGCTATTCAAATGTGATAATAGCTGTTATGTCAGCTTCTTTTCTTTGTCTACATTTTGCCTCACTATTGTTCACTGCTACAGAATAATTGGTGCCAATTAAATAGCTTCCACTCCATTTATTTGATGTCACCTCTTATGTTGTAGCTATTTTATAACTGCTCTGCATGGATTTTTTTTTTTTTTCCTATTACCGCCCTCCCTACCATTTTTTTTCAAAGCCTATGTCCTAATATTATTCACTGTCTGCATTGTTCTGGTCTTTCTGTGTCTCCTTCCCGTCTATCAATTACTGTCACTGCTGCCAGGTACTGTCTGTCAGGGCTTCCAGTAGACTGTCAGATAAAAAACATCACCAACCCAGACCAGACCAGCCTGCTCCTGGAGGACCTTATCATATGGACCAACTATGAGATTGAGGTGGCAGCTTACAATGGAGCAGGCAGGGGTACCTTCAGCCACAAAGTCACAGAGTGGACTCTGCAAGGAGGTAAGAGCATCAGACAGGATTAATGCAATACACTGTATAGAAATAGAGTGAAGTTCCATCAGTCTTTGCCTACAGTTCAATCGAAGCCTTTACCTTTCTGCTTGTTAGTTTCTCCTAAAATTTCTATTTTTACCTTTCCCGGTGTAATTCTTTTTCATAAAATGCTTGTTGTTCTTCGGCCTATATCCTTAATACAAAAGCAGAGGTAAACCCAATCCAGATTTTTGATCCTGATCCAACCAAACCTTGTAATGCCTTCTTCCTTTGCAGATGGTCCAACATTTGGTTTGGTTGTTGGTGATTAATTGTGCTTCCAAAGAGACAGTTTTTGCCTTTGTGGCAGAAAATTGTTCCTTCAAACCATGTGAAAACTTTGGTCGACCTTTCTTAGATACTTTATTAACCATGTACATACATACAAGTGTTGCTCGTGTGGCATACATCTATATGCTTAATAAGAAAACTGCTATGGTTGACTTCTTTTCTAATTGTACATGCTGAGTATAGTAATTAGAACAGACATTGTGCTCACTGTGTCATCGCCATGCCTACTAAGTCAGGCATTCTAGTTATAATAGTTAATAGTAATAGGTTAATTTGTGTCTTGATACAAAAAGATTAAATGGAATAGCATTTCTTGTTTCTTTAAGTAAAATTTAATTTATTCATAATGGTAAGTCCTAAATGCTGCAAGTATCTCTATAATATAGGACATGGAAGATGCACTGACTCCCAGATTGATTTTAAATTCCTTTAACCTGTATATGAAGCTTTAAAAGGTTTAACGTGCTCATCTCTTTGAATACCTGTCATGTTGAATCCAGTTCACGAAGCAAGATCCCTTCATCAGACTCACTAAATATTCTCAAGAGTGCCCATGAAAAAAAAAAAAGAATAAATAAATTAAGGTATGCTTTAAATTCCCTGTGTGGTTCCAATTCCTGCTCAATAAAATGTATTCGGCTGGTTGTTCTCAGATGTTTTTGATTTCATTATATTTAACAGGTGTATATTATTAGTTTTTTACTCTGGTTTAAAGTGAATATTTTATATGACATTTTTTCCCAAGCAAGAGTAAAATCTGCACACAGACATAAAATACAGGCATAAAATAAATACAAAATGATCCACTGCATATTGCAAAGCAGACTTTTAGTGCTCTGCCATGGGTCTGCCTCTGTGCAAACTTGCTTTTGTGCAGTTGATTTATCTTTTTTTTTTCTTTTACAATCACCACTTTAGAGATGCAACTTTCTTTCTGCATTTATGTACAGCTCTGTTTAAACAAATTCAATTTGTACTAATAGTGCTGTATGTGTGTCTTACAGTGCTTTGGAAAAAAGCACTCATGGCCAGTTGATTAGAAAATTCTTCACACGCTTCAGAAATGATGTATTCTATCTGGCACTCATTAAAACCTTGGAAACTTTAGCACACTTGTGTGATGCCTGATTAATTAGTCAGTTAATGATCCACATCAGCCAGAGTCAGTTGCATAGACAAATAAACAAATGTTCCACATTTCTGAGGAACAATAAAATAGCTTTGTTTAATTAGCAAAACTATAAAAAGGTATAGCAACATTACAGTTTTATTTCACCCAACCTGCAAAATATAAATAATGATTTCATCATCCACGTCACTGTCGTGAGCAACATCAGGGAGAAATGCATGCATGTCGTCTTGCTCTGCTCTCAATTATTGGATTTTTTTTTTATCACTCACTCCACTGAACACAGAAAAGCAGATCTTCATGTGATTTTAAATACATTCAAAGACAGTTAAGGACGGCACAATGACACGGGGACCAATATAGGGCCCATGAGCTTTATCAATGTGCAACTCCCCTAACTGTTTTCCGGTGTTACATCAGAATGGCATGCTCGCTTCAAAAGAACTGCTGCAGGGTTTACCTGGAAGCCGCCTGAGGCAACCGCTCTCACACCCTGTTTGATTGGCGTGTTCTTACCTACCCAAATGAGCCAAAATACATGTTCCTTCAGTCTGATTCTCACGCTCTGAACGAGGTTAGTGTAAAAGCACCCCTTGTAGATTTCAAGTTTTCTCTCCTATCTCATTACGATTCCTTTTTCCTCTCCTTCCCTTTGCTTGTCTGCCTGCTACTCTCCCCTCCCCATTTTCCTCTTTAATCCTCTCCCTCTTTGTATCTCTTGTTTTTTTTCCCCCTCCTCTGGATCAGTGCCCACTGTGCCACCAGGAAATGTACAAGCAGAGGCTGTCAACTCCACCGCAGTGCGTTTTACCTGGAGTGCCCCTAGCCCTCAGTTTATCAATGGAATCAACCAGGGATATAAGGTGAGCAGCTCCTTTCTGAAAGCTGGTGCACTCTAGTGGTCAGTGGCAGAAGGACAAGTCTAATTAAGAGAAGGAGCTATGTCATTGTCAAACAGATTCTACTAAAAGCCCAATTTTTTTAACAGCATTGTAAGCTTAACAGACCTGAACAGTTTTCAGTTTTTATGTTTTCTTAACACATATTTGTATCTCCAGCTCTTGGCATGGGAACCCAGTCGTGGAAATGAGGTCACTGTTGTAACCGTGCGCCCAAACTTTCAGGACAGTGTTCACGTTGGCTACGTTTCTGGCCTTAAAAAGTTCACAGAATACTACACTTCGGTATTATGCTTCACTACTCCTGGAGATGGACCTCGCAGTCCACCTCAGTGGTTACGCACCCATGAGGACAGTATGTATTAGTGTGTAAGATATTATACAGCATTTATAGATAACACTTTTCCAGGCTGTTGCTTAACTGTGTGTTTTTATTGCTTTCATAGCCCCTGGTGCTGTGGGACACCTTAGTTTTACTGGCATCCTAGACACCTCACTAAAAGTCAGCTGGAAGGAACCACTAGAGAAAAACGGAGTTCTTACGGGTAAATATAAAAATAAATATTTAATGTTAGCATGACTCTGCTTCACTTGGTGTTAAAGTTGCAAAGCTGTGCTTATTTTAAATGCTAAATTTTTGTGCTGTTTGGAATTCATATTGTTTAGGATTTCGGATCTCATGGGAGGAGTTCAACAGGACCAACACCAGAGTGACTCATTATTTACCCAACGTCACTCAGGAGTACAAAGTTACAGGGCTCACTGCTCTCACCACCTACACCATTCAGGTGGCAGCCATGACTTCCAAAGGCCAGGGCCAGCTTTCTGCTTCCACAATTTCCTCTGGTGTACCACCAGGTCAGTGGTCAAATGAAAATATGACCAACTAAGATGAAAATCTATTTTGAAAATCCCTGAACAGAGATTTAACCAGAAAAGTGTTTCATTTTGCTCAGTCAATTGATTTCCTCTCATCATTCTTCAAAAGCAGTCACGATTCAAGGCTTAATTTATTTGTTAATTCTCT
The DNA here is from genome assembly GCA_037177495.1 of Rhadinocentrus ornatus. Classification (NCBI taxonomy): domain Eukaryota; kingdom Metazoa; phylum Chordata; class Actinopteri; order Atheriniformes; family Melanotaeniidae; genus Rhadinocentrus; species Rhadinocentrus ornatus. The sequence continues at coordinate 16,919,642 of JBAMHW010000023.1, forward strand.
TCTACAGAGTTGCCTGGTCCTCCCACCAATTTAGCCATCTCTAACATCGGCCCCCGCTCTGTCACCTTGCAGTTCAAACCTGGTTATGATGGCAAGACATCAATTTCTCGTTGGCACGTGGAAGCTCAGGTAAGAAGAGTCAGTCCTGTTTTAAAACACAAAGCAGAATGTTGTTTTAATTTGAGGTTTTGCTTGTTTGTTGTTTTTTTTTGTTTGTTTTTTTTGTTAACTGCTTATGCCATGCCATTTCCATGTGCATTTCAGATTGGTATAATTGGAGAGAATGAAGAGTGGCTGATGGTTCAGCAGCTGGCTAATGAACCTGATGCTAGATCACTGGAGGTCCTGGATCTGAACCCTTATACTTTCTACAGGTGAATAGACACAAATTCAATTAAAATGACTGGCTTTTATTTTTTGAATCACTAAGATCTTATCTGATCCAAAACATCCTTATCATTTCTTACATCACCAGAAAATCATGATTTACTGCCATCAGTGGGTTTCTTTTGTCTCAGGTTCAGGATGAGTCAGGTAAACATTGTGGGCACCAGTCCTTCCAGTCAGCCCTCCAGAAAGATCCAAACCCTGCAGGCCCCTCCGGACATTTCACCTGCAAATGTTACCCTGCGCACAGCCAGTGAGACCAGCTTGTGGCTGCGCTGGATGGTAAGATGTCCTGCCACACTACATGTTGGTCCCTGATGCAGACAGCATTGGATTTGCTAAGCTGAATGGTGGACATTATTATGGCTTTTGCAATGAAGACTTAAATTTTCTTATGCAAATGACCTATTTCAAAAATCTTTTTTGTCTTTTAGTGTCCCTGTCATGAGCGCTTAAAGTAATGAGGGGCACTAGAATGAATTGACAAAAATGTCCTTGAATTGTAAGATAAGCTATGTAAAAAGAAATCTGATTTAGATGATTAGGTATTACAAAGTCTGACATTAAATGACTTTCTTGGTGACAGTCGCTGTTGAATGAGCTCATTCACAAGAAGCCCTTTCTTTCTTCTTTGTGAAATGTTGTCTGCTCCTGTGCTCGTTGGGCTTTCAAGTGATGAATGAATAGAGGCGACGGCACTGATGATGCTTTGGAAAACTGGACATACTGTGCCCTTGGTTATTGTTGCTTTCTGTGTCAGCATTTGGCCAGCATATTCTTTACCACATCTGTCTATTATCACTGCACCAGTGGCTGAGCAGTGAGTCACAGAGGCTTGTGATATCCCTGCAACCCCTGCAAGATTAAAAAGAGAGGATATACCTAGATTTAACAGCAGAGAAGTGTCAGCAGTGCCATATTGCTCTTCAAAATTGATGGCATAGCTAAATGATCACAGCCCTTCTTAAAAGCTGAAGTTAAACTAATATGAAATTTTATGACCCTTTTCATGGCTTTTGTACTGAAGTTCTCAAGTAAAACATGAACATATTAATAGCAAGAACAATAACATTTCAATAATAATAGGCTCAGTTTATACTCTATTCATTACTTGTTATGTTCAATTCCCTGCTTGAGTCATTGTTAGGTATCCTGCAAGGAAAATAAGAAAATCTCCTGTGTTTTCACCTTTACAGAAAGTGATTTTTCAACTGATTGAAAACTGTTTTGATATTTGAGTGGTTACTGAAACCTGCCCTCCTGCCTTATCAAGCATCATTTTAATAATTGGTTTCTCAAGAAGTATGCCTGACAGTGCCTGATCTAATTCTAATATTAAAATAGTTGGGATATGTTATTAATAAAAATCACAATGCTGTTGTACCACAGTTTAACAATAAAACCGCTCAAAATATTGCTTACTGCTTCTCACACTATCTGTCAGCACGCAATGCAGCAGGCAAGGTAGAGCGGTCGTCTTGTAACCAGAGGGTTGCCGGTTCGATCCTCGGCCAAGTCTAGTTCATGTCGAGGTGTCCTTGGGCAAGACACCAAACCCCTAATTGCTGGGGTGAATGTGATGTGTAATGTAAAGCGCTTTGGATAAAAGCGCTATATAAATATTTATATTTATACATTTTGTTAGATCCCTGTAAAGTGCAGCCTCTCTTGGGTTATTACTTCATTATGCACTCACACACTTATATAATTTATATTGAATTTGATTTTGCTTGGCTAATAAAACAGAAAAAAAATCTTTTAGCCTCTTCCAGAGTGGGAGTATAACGGCAATCCAGATCTTGTTGGCTACCGCATCCAGTACTCCAAAGCGGGGTCTAAAGGGGGAGTTCTTTCCCATGTCATTATGGACCGGATGGAGAGAGAGTTCACTATTGAGGACCTGGAAGAGTGGACAGAGTATGAGGTCAGAGTTCAGGCTGTTAACGGTATTGGCTCTGGACCCTGGAGCGAAGCAGTCCATGGCAGGACCAGAGAGTCTGGTGAGGAAGAAAACACTGACATTTAAATATAAACCTTTCAAAAATATTTTTGAATTGCTGTAAAGTTGTCAATCTCCTGCTGCAGTGCCTTCCAGTGGCCCCATGAATGTGTCAGCATTTGCCACCACCTCTAGCAGCATCCTTGTGCGGTGGGGAGAGGTCCAAGAAACTGACCGTAATGGACTTATCCTGGGCTATAAGGTCACAGCTCTTAAATGGCTTAGAATAACATTCATCTATGGAAGATTCCTTATGCCACGAACGTCTTCAAAAGTCATTAAGCTGTATAAATTCCTTGCATCCTCTAGGTTGTGTATAAGGAGAAAGACTCAGACATAGCTCCCAACTTCTGGACAGTTGAAGGCAACACCAGTCACAGTGTCCAGCTGAGTGATCTTGGCAAATATGTCCTCTTTGAGATCCAGGTCCTGGCCTTTACTCGAATAGGAGATGGAAGGACAAGCTCACCACCCATTCTAGAGAGGACGTTGGATGATGGTAAACATCCATTTTACAGACAAGTTTAGTCATGCCGTTGACTATTTAATTGTTGCTTTCTTTTTAACAAATGTTAAAAGATATTTCATCATGTTGAGATATTTTCATCTGCTCTGGATTCATATCAAAAATTAGTTTGTGGGCTTTTTTTCCACAAATAATTGAGATGTTCAGTCTTATTCTTCGTATGGCAAATACAGTTGTTGTTTTTTCTCTCTCATCTCATTTGTGAATCAAACTTTTATTGTAGATTTTAATCACAGTTTTAAAAAATGTTGTTGTTTTTTTTGTCATTTTATGTGCAATAGTGCCAGGCCCCCCTGTCGGCATCCTGTTCCCAGAAGTTAGAACTACCTCAGTGAGGCTCATCTGGCAACCTCCTGCACAGCCCAATGGCATTATATTGGGTGAGATTATTGTCAGATCAAAACTGGAATTTAACGTGTTTCATATAATCCCTGTAAGATATTAAAAAAGACAGGAAGCAAAAGCAGTGGCAAGTAAAAAATATGAAAAGAAGCTCAAATACAATAAAAATGATTAAAACTGAAAATATTCTCAAATTTGATAAAAAGAAGCAGCAAACACCAAAGTTCTCCTGTATGCTTCAAATAAAAAACCTTCACCCTTTATAAGTTGTGTTTTATTTTGGACTGATACTCTAATTTTTAAAACATTTTTCATCTTTTCTTTTTTTTTATCTTTGCATGTATGATTTGATCTTCTTAGCTTATCAGATCACATACAGAAGAAACTCCTCAAATAGCAATGCCGCCACTGTAGATGTGCTGCGCCCCAGCGCACGACAATACACAGCAGCTGGACTGAAACCAGAAATGGTTTATTTATTCCGACTCACTGCTCAAACACGAAAAGGTTGGGGGGAGGCTGCTGAGGCGCTGGTTGTTACAACAGAAAAGAGAGGTGAGTATAAAATACCACAGCTCAATTGTGTTTTTTGACTGATTCACCTCTAAATATTGAACTGAAAAGGCATGTGTGTATGTGTGTGTGTGCCCTTCAGCTCGACCCCAACCCACCAGCCGTCCCATAGTGCCACAAGAAGAAGTCCAGGCGCGCAGAGTGCTGTTGTCATGGGAACCAGGCAGCGACGGCCTGTCCCCGGTTCGTTACTATACAGTTCAGTACAGAGAGCTGCCTGACAGCAACTGGACTGTCCACTCTGCATCAGTCAGCCATGAGACACACTCCTACATCGTGGACAGGTAAAAAAAAAATCTACTCCCTAAATGTTATATTTATTTACATGTATAATTGAAACTTACAAACATACTTTTTGTTCTTTCTCTAAAGGTTAAAGCCATTCACATCTTACCAGTTCCGTGTTAAAGCCACCAATGATATTGGAGACAGTGAATACAGTGAGGAGAGTGAGGCCATCACTACACTACAGGATGGTAAGAACTTATGGAAGCTGAAAATAGGCGTAGATTAAACACATCACATTGCATCTAATTTCTAATAGTGTTTGATGTTTGACTTGTCCAAGAGCGTTTTGTAGCTGTTTGAGCATGATTCTGCATTCATGCTTTGACTTTGGATTTTCACTGCGAATACTTTACGTTGACAGTGTACGTGTTTGCTCTCAAGCTGTTCTCTACCAGACTGTTTGAATTACATATCACTCTCCACTACTACATTGTTATTCTAACACCATTTTTTTTATCTTCCCCAGCCCCCGACAAAGCCCCGACTATACTGTCTGTTACACCACACACCACCACATCGGTATTGGTCCGTTGGCAGGTATGTTGCTGAATGGCTTGATGTAGAGTGCTGTGAATGGAAAAGATTTTGTTGTGTTTTTTTTTGTTTGTTTTTTGGCACCTTATAGTTAATTGCGTTTTCTGGATTGTGGATATTAAGGGGTACTTGTCTCCTCCTAGCCTCCCTCTGAGGATCACATAAATGGAGTTTTGTTGGGGTTCAGGGTCAGATATCGGGAGTTACACTATGACAGACTACGCAGCTTCTCTGTCCGCACCGTAAACAGTCCCTCTGCAAACTGGGCTGATCTCACAGGTGAGTTTTCTGTTTAATAGTTTAGTCATATGTTGCTGCTACTGGTAGTTTTAAATATACTTAAATATGATGTGTTTTTCCACAAACAGAAAAAATTGCACTTAACATCGCCACTTTTTTTAATTTTTTGCTCCATTTTTATCCCAACTCCTAGCTCCATACAGCATCAAAAACTTGAGTGAGTCATCTCTAACCCAATATGAACTGGACAGTAAGTCTCACATCTTTCTTTTTGCGTCTCTTCTACCACTGTCCTTAAGCCTTTTTTTTCTTTTTTTTTGCATGTCATGTGCTGTATTTCTACAAAGTAGGACATTTTTATAGTAATTTACAGCAAGAGTGCGCTCCATCCACCCACTCATCTGAAGCCATCGAGCAGCCACAACAAATTTTCATTATCATGCGGATATGACTTTAATCTGTCCAAGCTGCATTGTCATTATTCCAATATGTTTTTCTTCCTTTTAATCACTGACAAATCTTCCCACATGTCCCCACAACAATCCCATCTTTCCATCAGTGTGCATTATAATTCTAACTCTGTCTTTTCTGCTCTGTTTCTGATGTTGTTTTGCCACGGGCATCACTGCAACTCTGTCTCTCTGTGGAAGAATTTCTTTGTGCTCTTCTATCGTAACTCTTCTATTGCCCTGCTGCTATGCGCTCTCACCTTGCAGATTTGAGTAAACACAAGCGCTATGAGATCCGTCTCAGCGTGTATAACGCTGTGGGGGAGGGTCCTAGCAGCGCACCACAAGAAGTGTTTGTAGGGGAGGCAGGTAGGTTTCTTTTCTCACTGAGCAGCATGTGTTCGTCTACTTACCCTTGTACTTTATGTCTTAAGTGTTTCACGAAATGAACCTTTTTATATAAACTACCTGGTTTTAGTCCCAACAGCCCCTCCCCAAAATGTGGTGGTGCAGTCTTCAACAGCCACTCAGCTGGATGTTACATGGGACCCACCTCCTCTAGATGCTCAGAATGGAGACATACAGGGTTACAAGGTATTAATAATGGACTTTTTTTAAATGTTTTATTAAAAATTAAATTACATTTGCATGTTTATTTTCTGTATAAACATACTGACGTCTACATTCAGATCTCTTTTTTTTTTTCTGTCTATAGATTTATTTCTGGGAGTTTCAGCTCCAGAATGAGACTGAGCGCCTGCGCACTCTGTTTCTACCAGAGCTCGGGGTGAAGCTTAAAAACCTGACAGGCTACACCACCTACATGATCAGCTTGGCAGCCTTCAATGCTGCAGGGGACGGGCCCCGCTCCTTGCCCACCAGAGGGCGCACTCAGCAAGCAGGTGCAAAATCCAGATGTGGCGAAGATCCTTCATAAGCATTTACCTTGTAGTAATAGCTTCTGCCAAGTCCTTGTAGCACTTTGCAACCTCATATTTCTTTAACCTTTGCTAGCGTTTCACAGTCTGTTCCCTTCTGTCAACTACAAAATGATACTCCCGCTCCTTATAATCTAGTGTTTATGGTTCTCAACAGTAGTGCATGAAGATTAATCATCCCCTTGGCCATAAAGGCTGTCTACAAAAGAATAACTGATACGTGCTTTTATCTTGCGTCACCACAAAACTGCTAATTGAACTGCAGTCGTTACAATAGCTTTAAGACAGATAAAATAAGACCTGCTCTTTGTATTCTGCGAGACATTTTTATGAAGGAGTTTTGTTTCATCCCTTGAGATATTGCCTCAGTAATCAGAGTCATTTTGGCACCTCCTTCAGGACAAGCCACTGTGGTGGAAGCCAAATGACAGCGGAGGAGCAGAAAATACAAAGTGCGAGGGACACATGTAGATTAGTTTTTTTTTGGCCATAACTACACAAAGACGTCGCTGTTTACAAACTAGTGAGAGTCCCTCCTCTGTGGTTTCAGCACAGAAATGGTTTACAATATGAATGTCTCTAGTCTTTGCTGCCCCCCTTGACGCTATGACATTGGCAAGGCATGCAAAGTGCTGAGAACTTAAAAACACAAGCAGAAATGTTGGCTCTTTGCACCACAGGGTCCTGGGAAATGAGCCAACACAAGCTTTTGTGATATTTTATGCAGAATTGTGGTTAAATACTGACAGATAGCTGGATCTGGGATGGGTCAGTGGGCAGAATTCTCACAGCTCTCACTCAAGGTCACAGAATGATTTTTGCAAACTTTTGTTTGTCTACTTTAACTGCATAGAAATCCCTTTTTCCAAACACTTGTGCAAACCTCACAAAATCTTTAACTACAAAATATTTAAGTTTGCTGCTCTGATAATGAACATTTAAAATAGCATCTTGATTTGTTTAATTTAGCACAAATTAAGATTCTGGTTTCTTCTGCTGAGCACTGGTGTTTAGATCTAGAAGATAATTTAAAGAGTAACAACTTAGATGTGCTGGATTTATTTTCTTTCTTTTCTAAAATTGAGTCATGGATTGCATAGATATTTGAACTTTTTTTTAATTTAAGGTAACAAATTATGCAAACTTTTTACTAATAATTTGCAAAGGTAAAAATAATTCTAACAAAAGATTATTAAGCATTGGATGATATATTTAGGTCAGCTTATGGCAGTTTTGCAGCTGTGTATGCAGTGTTTTATCTCAGCACTGTGAAGAAAACTGTCATCACTTCTCCCCCTTTCTTCACCAAAGCACCAAGTGCTCCCAGCTACATCCACTTCAGTGAGCTGACGACCACCTCGGTCAATGTGTCCTGGGGAGAGCCCAAACAGGCCAATGGTATCATCGAAGGCTACCGCCTGATTTATGAGCCCTGCACTCCAGTCGACGGTGAGAAACTCTGCCTGCAGTCTAATAACTCTACCGTCTCTTGACATTCCTCAGCTGGCTTTCTCAGACAGTGATTTACAACCTCTAGCCTCTTAACTATATTCTTTTTTAACTCATGCTGCTTAAGTCGGTGCTCTAATTTGTTACAGATGGGTATAGGCCCTGCTGTAACATATATGGCAAGGCTGATAAACTATGCTGGAATGCTCTTGTAAGACTTTGCACAGCTTCCTCTTTCACTAAGAGAAACATGGTTAATAGCTGGCTAAGTGTTGTTGCCTTGACCAGATTGTCAAGTAATTGGGAGCAGAGTCGGAATGCTGGAATGAGGCTGCTGTGGTCCCTTGGCTACTTTGCTAACAGAATGCAAAAAGAACAAAGCAGTAAACACATTAGATATCAGTTGGTATACCCTTGACAACTAAAAGGCTGCTGGATTAGAAAACATGTTCTGTTTTATGTGCAAATACAGTAAATGTGCATCCGTAGTTGTCTGTTTGGTCTTGTGTGTGCTCATGTCAGCTGTTTTGCAAAAAGCTTGGCTATTTGTTGCTTGTAGAAAGCAGTTTCTAGAGTCTTAGTGTTTCCTGTACAGACTCCTCTCCTCGCACTCCAGGTGTCAGTAAGATAGTGACTGTAGATGTGAAGGGCAGCGCTCCTCTGTGGATGAAGATCAAAGACCTGGCTGATGGAGTCACATATAACTTTCGCATTCGGGCTAAAACGCTAACCTACGGACCCGAGGTGGAGGCCAACATCACCACTGGGCCAGGAGAAGGTGTGACTGCTTATATTTCATGTGTAAATGATGCTGTCTTTGGTGAAGCCTTTGGGGCATTTTGTCAAACCAAATTCACCTTTTTTGTCTTCTAAGGCGCTCCAGGCCCTCCTGGAGAACCCTTTATTTCTCGATATGGCTCTGCCCTCACACTGCATTGGACAAGTGGTGATCAGGGCCGTGCACCCATCACACGATACGTCATCGAGGCCAGACCTTCTGGTGAGACACGGCACCCTAAATTTAAACTACTCAGTCTCTGTCCAACTTAGAGCTTTTTATTGTTGATATTTTCTCATATTTGCTTTTAGATGAAGGATTGTGGGATATTCTTATCAAAGACATTCCAAAAGAAGTGACATCCTACACACTTAATCTAGACACACTACGAGAAGGTGTCACCTATGACTTTCGAGTAATTGCTGTCAACGATTATGGCTATGGCTCCCCCAGTGCCCCGTCCCCTTCCATATCAGGTAATTTGTACTTACAAACTTGGTCTAATTATAGAAGATATACTAGATTTTGTGATTAATATCTCTTATTCTCTTTTGTTTTCAGCTCAGAAAGTGTCTCCTTTTTATGAAGAGTGGTGGTTCTTGGTTGTTATTGCTCTAGTTGGCCTCATCTTCATCCTCCTCCTTGTTTTCATACTCATCATCCGAGGCCAGAGTAAAAAATACACCAAGAAAGCTGACTCAGGTAGAAAACACCACTGACTGCTGAATACTGATAACATCTCAGTCTATTTGTGCAACTTAAGCTGTTGAGTAAAATTTGTCTTCCTCGTGGAAAAAATCTGCAGAGAATTGACTTAATGACTATTTTCTATTCTATTTTGATGAATGAAAGCGTGAAGGCTCTCACAAGTAGACAAGCTATCTAGATTTACTCAAATTGTCTGGCTGACAGGGTAAAGATGAGAGTAAAGCAACAGAAACAGACAAACATTATTGTCCGAGTCAAACTGCAGTGAGGATCAATACCAGGATAAATGGCTTCGCAGGGGTTTAATGCCGGGGTCATTTATTACACTGAGAGTAATTATATATCTACAGCACAAGTTGCTCCCATACCACTGTGTCAAGGGGCCAATTTGCAAGATTCTCAATTATCACAGCTGACGCCACTCCTCCTAAAAACTCATTTGTCACAGAAGAACAAGTTAATCAGGGTTAGTAGACTTACCATTATTGTTAATTATTTATTGTCAGTAAGTAAAAATAACACAAAGAGCGTCTGGGGGCTTTTTTTTGACAGTTTTGTCATCATCCAGCCACACTAAAGTCAGACATGGATATAAAAACAGTACTGGTACTTAGAAAGAAAGGAGTAGGATCTAAAAAGGCTGAGAAACCTACTAGAAAAGGCAAGCAGGACTCAAAGAGACTAGCACAGAAGGTTTTTTTTGTATAAGAACACAAGTGTTTTTTTGTTCTGCCCAACCCCTTTCCAATTTCCCCAGCTGTGAGACTGATCTGTCCTAGTTGTAGTCAGGATTGTAAACTGATGACTACCCATGATAATCTAGTGATGCAGTCAAGAGAAATATAACCAAAGAAGGATCTGATTAAGTACTGCTTTTCTGTTCAGAAAAACACCCATAACATGTCTAAATACCTCTTAAGATTGTTACATCTTGTGACATGTTTAATAGTGGAGGGACTGTGTGCAGGCTCACAGAGTGGAGGAAGTCAGCTGAAGAAAATAGTTTACTGAACGTAAGAAAGGAGTGTTCAATAACACACCATAAGCTGAAAAAAGACTTTTCAAGAAGAATAAAAGTAGACACAACAGGAAATATTGACAAGAATCTGAAATAGAACAGAGGACATCTGGTAGTATATGTACCAAAGGAGGTCATGACTGAAGTTTTGTTTAAAGGTTACAGACAAATGAACCAGATCTGACTCAAACTATCAATTCAGTTAATGGTTATCAATCCCCAAGTGTGAATGCTTTAGTGATTTGTGAGATCCCAGTCCCTAACTGTCATCTGTTAACACAAAATAGATGAGTTGTAATCAGTAACTGAACCAACCAGTGAGACAAGGACAGAAATAAACAAAAAAAAACACTCTAGGGAACAGGAAGTTAAGCTAAAACTAAGGTACAAAAAGAAAGCTAATTCACAAATTACACAGAAATGAGGTAAATCAGAACATGGGCATAATAAGTGCTAATGATGAAGCTAAAACAAAGAAACAAATAGCACAACAAATCTCCACAACCCATGGAGGGGAATGATTTTTGTTTTGATCTATTAAATGTTTGCTGTCCTGGTGAACGTTAATTGTGAGCAACAAATAAAGAACGTAAAACTTGGATACTGGATTTGCTTGAAGATCATAAATCAAGCATAGCCACCATCACCAATAACCCCTTAATGTCATCTTCATATTCCTATCCAGGTAACCACTCCAACTGCACAGCGATGCCTCTGACACATGGAGAGATGGTACGCCTGGATGAGGGGCGCTTTCCAGCCTTGGAGCTTAACAACAGACGTCTCTCAGTGAAAAACTCCTTCTGCCGCAAAAATGGGATCTACACTCGGTGAGTTGATTTCACTGTATATCACTGCTGTGGTGTTTAGTGGACCATTGCTTTCATCTCCTGCTGTCCACTTCTCAAATATGTTATCTGGCTTGTGTTTCCTCTTCATGTTTAGTATCTTGTCCATAAAACTGACAAGAATTAAGCATTCAGCATTGTGTTATGTGTTGTTAGTCTTAAGAGATTGTATTGACCCTTGAAAAGTCCTGCTGGTGATTTGAGCCGGCTTTTCTCACCTCATTTATATTCAGTGTTTGTGGAAGCAGCAATCTATATAAGGAGACAGCACAATACCAGCTGATTAGCATTCCAGAGTGTCTGCCCGTTCTCTTTGTTTGTCCATCTCCACTTTAGACAAAGAGTCCTTATGGATCAGAACTGGATGTTTTTCTTCAACCTTGGCTCAGGTTTTCACCGCTATGAGAGCTGTAACATAAAGTCCTGATGTAGGACTTTGGTACACTGGCTCTTTGGTAATGTTTAGGTAAATATTAGACAAAGGAATACCACAGATTCTGCATTGGGTCACAGCCTAATGAATGATTATCTGCCTGTAGTCACAGCATAAAATTTTTTTTTTAGTGTTCACATTATGGTGGAATGTACTGGGGGGTGGGGGTTAATCTGCTCTGCTTAACTTGACCAAGGAGGCCAAGATTTTTTATCAAAGAACCTTGAGTCGCTCCCTCTCTTTGAAGAAGTCAAATCTGGTTCTGCACTGTTTGCTAATGAAGAAGGAAGAGTGGGTAGGCTCCATACAGGATGTTTGAAGGGATGAAGGAAAGAAGGATAAATTAGACAGATAAGGCAAAAGAGAGAATACAGTGCTCCTAAATAATTCATAGCTTAGGATCCATTGCCCCCCTTCTCACTACAGCAACCAAGTCCGCCCTCTCACGTTATCCCCTTTAACTAAAAGGAGATGTGCACTTGTTGTGTCAATGCTTTCATTGCCGTTGTCATCTTGTGTTTTGTAAGCTTGCTCTTGGCTTTCCTGGTGATTTAGCGCTTGCATGTAAATCTCGGTACATATTAATTTTTATTTCAGAAGATGTTAAGGTTTTCTGCTTTCATGCCTTAATATTAAACTTGACATCACAGGGTTTTACGCTTGTCTGCTCTGCCCCCACACACACGGTGTTTTCCACTTCAGATCATTTAAACATTTGCTTTCATGCCATTCCTACTTTAAAGCATTATTTTAATTTATTTTCTAAAACCAAACTAACAAAATCCTCTTAATGTTGTATTAGCCCTGGTCCCACTGATGTCGCTCAGGGAAGTGCAGGTAGCAGTCCAGTTTGGGTTTCTCCGACCGTCCAATTCAATCTCAGCAGACCTTGAACACAGCAGCAGTCATTACTTCAAAAGAAGAAAAAATTTATTGCGTCCACAGATGTTTCTCTCTTCTTCACTTCATGGACTTAATCACAGGAGCTAGAAGAAGATTCGGGTCTTTTTGCTTGACTTGGCTCTCATATAAAAACTATTTGTGGAGTTTAGTTACCCAGCTTTTCTGCAGGAATTCTAAATCTTTTATTGACTCATTCTGCACAATCATTCAGCCTGAATGACCACAAAGAGTCTTTTCGTGACGAAATGAATATAGATATATTTTGTGCAGGATCCTGTTTGTGCATCTTATGATGCTTGAAGTGAGCTGACCTTGCCCTTGCCTGTTCTCAGCTGAGCCTTTGAAGATTAGAGGGACAAAGCAAAAGAACTAGACCAATTACTTTTCCTTTCTGTATTATGTATTTGTGTGTACAGATTGCCCATTCTGGACTTCTTTAAAATAGTTTTTCTTTCCCTTTTTTTTATAATCAATGCACTGAATCTCTTCTTTTTTGGTCTTATTAAAAAGGCCTTTCAGTTTCAAACTATTCTGCAGGCTTTCATTAGTTGTCTATTCAGGGTTTGTCACAGACCTGACCAAGCTCTGCTAAAAGAGAAAATCTGTTAGATCTTATTTATTTTTTAAAATCTTTGTCCATTTTTTTTTTAATCTTTTATCTTTTTGTCTCACACACAGGCATTTTATAACACACATTCTTACATTTCTTCTTTTTTTAAAAAATTTTATTCAGATCACCTCCAAGACCCAGTCCTGGAAGTCTGCACTACTCCGATGAGGATGTCAGCACTAAGTATAATGACCTGATCCCAGCAGAGAGCAGCAGTCTGACTGAAAAACCCTCAGAGATATCTGACTCTCAGGTAAGCACTGACTGGCTTACAGCTTGTATGTCTAACTTTTGACTGGAATCAGCAACGAACTTGAATTAAAAAGTAGAACTGAACTGTTTTGAATGCCTCAAAGTGACAGTCCTTTAAGGCAAAGTTGGCACCTTCCCAACCAAAAAAAAAAAAACTTCTTTTATTCAACTTTCCTCTACTTTTGTCACACTTACTGTCTAACCTCGAGCTATCTTTTTTACTCATAATCACTGCATTGCTATATGTAAAAAAGTAGACAGCTGCCTAATTATAAGGGAATGTTTCCGGGGATAAATTAATGACAATTTTTAAGACAATCTGTCTCAAGTGAATCAGTTTAAAATTAAATATCCTCTATTAGCATAGCTTAGTCATATCTGACATCTCTGAACCATTTAATGCTGACTATGGAAGGAGGAAGGAAGTATGCAGCAGTTTCTCATATCGCATGTGTGCTAAAATAATTTAAAAACAAATAAATTTTCCAAAAACAGGAAATCGTCTGTTCAATTACAAGGTCTGATCTTATCGTGTCATGTGTGGAATGGAATAAAAAGACATTAGTTAGAGGTATCAAAGGGTATAGATGGACAGAAAAGTCTTTCTACACTTGTGCAGGGTCTTCCCGGACCAATTTATCTGGTACCTGCGCAGTCAACACATTGTTCAAGCCAGTTTAAACAAAGACTCTCCCTGGAGACAAAACCTGGTGTTTTTCTTTTCCTCTGCATAGCCTCCCACTGTTTACCTGCCACTTGTCTAAATAAATGGTGCTTCAACATCTGCTAAGCTGGAGTATCTCAATAGAGTCGATGAGCGAGTGGTTGTCAGGCACGCAATTGTGCCAAATGTTTAATGTTGTCTCAAAGAGTAATTTGAAGCTTTTTTTTTCTTTCTTTCTTTTTTTTAACAGTTTGTATTGTAGTAAAGCAGCAGGAAGATTCATCAAGACAAGTATTTGTAACTTACAAAGCTGATGGCCTCATATTACAAGAAAAGCAAACTAATCCTGTAAATATTATCTCCTGTCCAGGACACTCTTGTGTGCACTTATATTTGTACTCCACAGAGATATGGGTGAGCCGCTACAGTGTGTCTGACAGATTCTCACTAGAAGTGATTATAAGCCCTTATAGAATTTATCATGCAGTAGATTTAGTTGTGAGTAGATGTTTCCTGCTGTGTTGACTCAGTATCGTGTGATTTGTCAATGAACTGCACAATATTAGGAATAGAATTAGCCCTGATTTAGGAGCGTGAAAATAGCTGTCATTACACTGTGTGGTAATATTGCTGTCTTAAATTTTTAACAATCCAAGTGACTCATTTTTGTGGTGACTGGCTCACAGGGCAGCGACAGCGAATATGAAATGGATCAGAGCCGGCAGAAGACCCACTCCTTTGTCAACCACTACATCAGCGACCCCACTTACTTCAACTCCTGGCGGCGCCAGCAGAAGGGCGTCTCTCGTCCGCCTGCGTACGGCTACTCCCAGCCCGAGCCCCTGGTGGAACAAGAGTCCCGCCAGCACCCGCCACCCGTGCCCCCTCTACCTCCTCTCGTCCCCCAGAGTGCCCCATCCCCACAGCCCCAGTGTCAGGTTCAGGGCACAATGTTCAGGCCGAAGGGAAGCCGGACTCCCACCCCCTCCCTGCTGTCCTCCGAACCCCCCAGCCAGCACAGCACCCTCTACCGGCCCCCCAGCAGCCTGGGCTGTGCCGCTCAGGCACCTACCGCAGGCTTCTCCTCTTTTGTTTGACACACAGCTTTCCTTCATATAACAACAGGACCCTGAGGATGAGTCTTTGATTTTGTTGTTGGTTTATTTGTAATTTGTTCTTTTTTTATTTAATTTTGATCTTTTGTTCTGTCTTACAGACAGAGTCGTTGCTCAATATTAAGCATTGCAGGCATCTTTAATATTGCTTTCTCCTCTGTGAAGAGTGTGTATGTATGACGATGTTTAGTGCGTGTGGTTGGTTAATCTATGTAATCTGTATTTTATGGAAAGACAATCATTTGAGGATTTTTGTGCGTTGCTTTGGTAAATTTGTTTGAATGATCAACCATATAAACAAGGGAGAAGAGAACTAAAAGTTCTGAGAAAAAGATCCTTGTTTTAAAAATACTGTATTATTGTTTATCATGAGAGCTTTATGGAAAACAACCACCTTAGATTCATATAGAGTATGGACCACTTGGCTTGCTGAGACTGGACAAAAGAAAAACAACTCTGATGGAATAAAAGGATGAACTGATAGTGAGGAGTAAACTCTGACTTGGAGGGAGGCACTAGTGCTCACTGTGGCCCTCGGCTGCCTTTGACTTTCTCACTCTGCCTAGTCATTGTTGGAGCTGCAGTATGTGTTTACTATATGTACTTGTCTCATATTGTTTACCAAATATTTATATCAATCAGCTTCAAGCTCAACAGTTTCCAAACATCACTAGTGACAATGTTATGAATCACATTAAAGCATTGTGGCACCTTTATAGTAGTCTGAGGATGTTGATTGTGTGCTGATGCTCATGTCGGTGAGACATTCTGCTTTCATCATGTGCAATCGTTTGCTATTGTCTTATTCACAGAACATTACTAAATGCACAAATCATCTTGGTTCTAATAAGTTGACCTTGCAACCACATAAAATATATGCTATAAAAAGTGATCAACTAAATAATCAATAACCTAACTTCATTGGGTTACTAAAGTATAATTGTAAATCCAGGTGATGTTGAGTTTCATAACAGTAAAAAAAACTAAAGTCTCTTTATTTTAGAATATCTTGAGAACAAAATGTGAAATTGGCCTCTTGCAAATGGTAAAAGATTATGACTTTTCTATTTTGAAAAACGGTTCATCTATGGATGGAAAACAACATAAAAGAGGTATTATGTATAAAACCATCACTACAGATTGTCACATGATATGTTTCAACATGTTACAGGGAAGCAAAGCATTCATTTGATTTCTGAAACTGTCTAATGCTAAGAAGATACACGAGTATATGTTTGTTACAACATGCTGAACATGCAGTTTCTCTACAAAAGGTTGCATGGGAAATGCCCTTGTAAATAAACTAATAGCGTCTATCAATGTCCAATGTCAACATGTATACACTGCACAATGAAGGAACCAATATGGACCTATTCGTGGTAGCTGTCTAAAATAAATTCTTCTATTTTCTGATTACTTTTTCTTCATGAATCATCAAAACATTTTGGGATATGATGGAATATTGTGGAAAATTATTCATTCATTGGCTAATTATTCATGGAATTTGCAATACTAACATACGAGGGATTAGTAAAGCCTTATAAACTATTGTATAAAAAATGGTTTTAAAGAAAACAAGTCCTATCAGACCATGCAGACAACAATTTCACAGAGTAAGTCCTCAGCAGACCTTTTTGCCTGATCGGGGAACTTTAATGTGATTTCTGACACTTGATCCCACGGTGCAGGAATGACCTGATTCCTCTCAGCAGCAGAGGCATGATTTGGATGCGTAAGAGCACGAGTTCAAGGAAGAGCCTGATCTGGTGCAAGCATGCTGAAAATTGGGAAGAGACTGAGACAGGTGCCAGGGTAATCTTCTTATTTCAGGCCAGAAAACATTGATTTTACACAAAACAAAGGGATCATGCTGATAGGGTTATGGGGAAGGTGAAAGTCTTGTCAGAGAAAAGAAAGATACTGTTGGAACATCTTTTGCCCAAGTTATAGACACTTAACGACAAAGAACAAAAGAAAAGGTAAAAAAACAAATCAAACTGACTAGTTGCTAAAAGTCATAGTGGGTTGATCAGTATATGGATGATTGATAAATATGCAGTTACTTCTTACTGAATTTCACCTCACTAATTGACAATTTAAAGGTTTACTTTCCTATCCATATATTTTGTGGATATATTGTAACCATAAGCTCAGTCTTTAGAGCTAAATGTTGCATTTGCTTCCAATATTTTTATTTTGCAATTAAACCTTGTGTTAATTCTTTAAATTCAACATTTCCATAGCTATTCTTCACTTTCTGAAAGAGAGAGAAATCTTTTCCTCACCCACTTATCTACCAAGAGAGAGACAGAAGCAGCTTCGCATCAACAAATCTGTCACATTTTACATTTCAGCTCAGTGTCTCCTCATGGATTCAACCTAACGCGTCCTAATTCTGACTGCGTTTGTTGGAATGCATCAGAGCACGTCTGCGGCGCAGCCAATTCATCTTGACTGGTGACTCTAAAATTATGGCATAATAGCATCGAGTCATGCAAATTGAAATTGAAAGTTACGGCTTTTTATAATGTTTTAAATAATAATAATAATAATAATAATAATAAAATTGCCTATTATTAGGTTATGCATAGGGTATGTTTTCAGTGGCTCTGGTTTGTCTGTCTCTCAGTTTATTGTATATCTGTTAGCAACATATCTCTGGATCCAGAATTTTTTTTAAAGGATGCTTTACTATTTGGAGATTTTGCCAATAAAACTTATAACTCAACAAATTAGGCCCAGAATCATTGGCAAAAAAAAATGTAATAAAAAATGATAAGATGGCATCATGATAGATGTTATAATCCGATATTGTTTGTCACCCTTTTTGCTGATATGCTGGTTCTGACATGTTTAATGTGTGTGTTTCTAGGGTCATGGATTCTAAATAAGATGCGGCCTCTATCATGATGATGGAATTAATGATATTAGCTTGAAGTGTGTTATCCTAAAGAGTGTTGTCATGGGGTTGGTACTGCTTAATACGTGTCAGTAAGGACTGTATCTAAAGTGCATGTGTTTGCAATGTATATAAAATATATATATAAATCTATTTTCTAATTCCCTGCCATAACCAGATACTAAAAAGCATGTGTGGGAGAAGCATCATCTTACCCTGAACACATTTAATGCTTACTTTAACTGTGTCTTAGTTGAAGAGGGTAGTTGGGTTGATACTTTTGGGGGGCTCACAATCTCAAAACTTAAACTCTGAATGCAGCTTGAACCCGAACAAAAGGCCACCGCAGTCAAATTCTCATCATAAAGAGCTAAATTCTCCCATCAGCTGGTGGGACGAAGCATTCTGGGAACAAAGCCAAAGGGAGGAAATTACTCTCCATGCAGTTGATGGAAATTAGAAATGTTTCCACAAATCATACATTGCATGACTAAAAAGTAGCAATGATAGAAAAAAGTGAAGAGTTCTCTTGTTTAGGTAGTAACCTTTGCCTTCTGATAATTGTCAACCATTCACAGATTCATTTCTCCTGAGTTTAGTAGTAGTTCAGGACTGCTTCCTGCTAATTTCAATTTTAAAAGGTACTAATAGTTGAGGACAGCTTATCAACCTGAAAAAGACAAGATCAAACAAAGGCTTCAGCCACTTATTAAAGCCTTTTGTCTTGTCAGACTGTGAGGAATGCAAAGACACAAAGACTAATTAACCTGGCTAACATTAGCAATTTAAGAAGTCTGGAGATAGCATGTCTTATGGCAACATATAGATGAATTTAATTTATTTTAATTCCACTGAAAAAAAAAACTCTCATATTTTAATAATGCCAGCTTTTCCTTAATTGTACCCCTGGACTGTTTTTTAAGACCTTTATAGAGATTAGGATAAGTCTGCACAGACAGACAACTGGAATTGCTTGCTTAGCTAGAGCAGATCTTATTAGGGACATGCTATAATTATATAATTTGTCATTTGTGTTTACATTTTTTTTTATTTTAAAGGATGCCCACATGTATTTACTCTCTAAAGGATGCAAATTTATTCCTTTCAGTCAGTGAAGCATAAATGCAAAAACACTGACAGAAATCATGCACAATGCTGGTCAGTCCTGCTCTTTGTGAATTTCTCTCGGAGATTAACCCTTGTAATGTGTTAGGAATAGAATCATGTAAAGAAATAAAAGGTTGTTGTGTTATCTATCTATCTAGATATCTAGACTGGTTGACATGATTCAATATGCCCACGTGTGAATATACATAAATGGTGGTTTTAATGTGAAACACAGCAGGACTTTCCGCGTATTTTAAATTTCAGGTTAGTGACCCATTTGAACATATCCAATTATTGGTACAATAAAGTTTACGTGACGGTGACTCTCCTTGTGAAATGGGTGGTTTCCAGCCAGTCAGCGCGGCCCCATGCTGGTACCCTGTGTCTTTAAGGAGTCATGAAAAGAGGGCGTGTTCACTCCCTCTACGACAGGAGGCATTGTGGTGAGTTGTTGCCCCTCAGAGCAAAAGCACCGTTTGTGAGGATGCGGTGACAGCGACTGTAGTATTTGCCTAACAATTAAAATAGCGTGTTCTCTCTGTTGTAGCAGCGTTGCTTGGAGTGAAAAAGCAGATCCGAGCGCCTTACATCTTCTTTCTTTTGATGAGCGCACCCAATTATCGACCTGCTGGGGGCCTAGAAGTGGAGCTGCAGCCCGGTTTTATGAATGGGATGCTCGGTAAGTGTATATGCTTTTGTTTAAGTCCTCACACTTAAGGCCCAAGTGCATTTAAAAGCACGTGTTTTTATTTGCTTATGCAGCTGAAATTTCTATCCAGCTGGATCGGCTGAATGCACAATGCGCGTGGCTGATGTTTCTTTGGGTCAGCTGTATTGTTCTCCTGACACTGACCCACCCAGGATCAGCGCTTTATTGTAATATGATCGAACCACCCACAATTCAGTGGTTCACAGACACAGACTGAGTTAAGTGCTGTTTGAAAGGGTAAAACCAATGATTACTGCATATTATAGAGGAAGTTATTGTTGATGGATAAAAGCTTTCTATGTTCATCTTACTAAAACGTGAGTTTATTCATGGTCAGGTTAAGGCCAGAAATATGGTTGATAACATATTTTTTTTTCCTATACAGTATTCTTCTCTCTCCTTTGGCATTTACAAAATATGGGAAGCAGGGAAACATGATTTTTACGTAATCAGATGGAACATATTTCTGCACACCCATACTGTGCACACGTGCTATTTATCCAGTTCATCACCCTCTCATCCCAGAGTGTGTTGACCTAGTAGTCCTGCTGAGTTTGCTTAGCAGGACTGGCATATGATATGCTCACTGAGCGACATTATTAAGACACTGGGTTCAGATTTGTAGGCCATCCATCATTACTACGCTGATGAGAACTTGGTTGTTATAGAAAATGAGGTCAACCCTGTATTTGGGAGGAACTGGGTGGATTTTCTTTTTGTTCGTGGGTTTTAGTGTGACTTTTCACCTGTTTAAACCAAAACATGTAAGGGCTTTGTGAGATGTCACTTTGTGCTGCTTGCTTGGACAGTGTGATGGATTTAGGTTGATGACACAGCAAACAAGAAGCATCATCATTAAAGATTAATGTGCCATAGGTTAAGCCTGTTTACTTTTTCCCAGACGTGGCTCTGGGATGCCTTTTAGCAGAAGTGACACATCTTTAGTCAGCCTGCTCAGGTTGTGCTCCTTCTAACTGCTCTGTGCTTCTTGAATTACAAAGCATCTATTTGCTTACAGGAGACATGTTTAGTGCTCAAAGGTGAAGGTTTTCCTTCCTTATTGTGGTGTTGGATGTTGTGCCAGCCACTCACTGTTTGCACAGCACAGTTTAGACAACATTTGCTGGCTCATATCTCAAGAACTGCAACTTGGCCATAGAACTGTTTGCAAAAGTAAATAAATTTCAGTTCTTGACTTTCTAATTTGAAGAAAATCAGCATCTGAAAATACTGCTGTGGTAGCGGTGGAGTGAAACTGTGTTATTTGTGGCCTATGAGTGTATAGTCATGTGCCCAAGTTTGAACATGTCTGTAGTTTGTGTGCTCATTTGAGACACTGCGTGTGTCCTGTCCAGCCCTTTCACATTCCAGGAAATACCAATATAAACATTTTTTTTCCTGGAATGCCTCTAAAGATTGGTGATAGTGGATCTCTGGTTAATTATGGACTTTGCTTTTGACGTGTCTTTTTGATGGATGTGTGATGTAAGCAACATTATGATGTTGAGGGTACTTTAGTTTCTTTTAGGAACTAAAGAAAATAATACACAAATCATTGGAAAATACCAGTTTGTAGAACTTCAATTCTCTTAACTACATGAGTTTGGCAGCTTAATTAGTGATTTTAGGCAGGGGTGTCCAAACTTTTCCTCAGGGGTTGCTGTCCTGCAAGTTTTGGATGTCTCCTGCTGCAGCACACCTGAATCAGAGGATGGGTCAACATGCTTGGCCAGAACTTGGCAACAAGCTGTTGAGGAGTCATTAAATTTGAATCAGGTGTGTTGGATCAGAGAGACATCTAAAACTTGCAAGTTTGCAGCCCTCCAGGAACCAAGCTGGACATCAACTTTTAGAGCCATCTTGCATGCCTTGAGTTTGAATGTGTTTGTTCCTGTGTCTTTTGTTGAGCTCTATTGTTTTCTGGTTGCATCCAGCATGCTGCTTGGTGACCCTGTATCTTGGGGTTTGTTAGCTGTGGGGGATGTTTATTTTTTATAATGCTGTT